>OZ021731.1:56389241-57589241 GCA_963978545.1 Linyphia triangularis | reverse complement strand
ACATAATATAAATTGTTAAATGTGCTATAGTTTTAATATATGTGTTCCCACTTAAAAGCATGTTTGATTTTAAATTTTGTTTAAACTTTCTCCTAAAAAATTTTATAGCGGACCTCAGCGCATTTTTTTTTTTTTTTTTTTATTTCTGATAAAGTACTTCGAAACATTCACATTTTTCAATGTTGTAGCTTCTATATTTCCAGTAAAACTTCTCACATTATACATGAATTTCAAGAAATTTGCTATGTCTAAGTTTGGTATTTTTTTTTAATCTATAGATATTTCATCATTGTCATTCTATGATAAGATATCAAGTTGGTTCTTAATAAACAAGAGTGTATTTTCTTGTCATAAGCAAGAAAAACGAAGTTAATATAAGTCAATGATAATTCTCATTTATGAATTTCTGGTCGTCTTCAACTTTTTTCAACACATTTCACTCAACTTCTATTTTCACTTCATCTATCACTTTGTCATACTTCTTTACAGTTATAGTATGTATCAGTTCAAGTCACTGTTTAAATTTACGTCATTGATTTATTCAGTTCACTCAATCTCTTAGGTCATAATAATTTCATTAAATTTATAAGATTCATCAAAAAAAAAACTACTCATTACACATGAACTTAATTTTATTGCACTGGGAAGAACTATAGAAATTTGGACAATAAAAATCTATTACAACAGCTAATAAATTCAATTTTCGACAAGCATGATAGGATATAAAAATTGTATTTTTTCGTTTTTCTGCTAAAGTTTAAGTTCTCTGTTAGACAATAAAACGTTTGCCTAGAATAAAATCATAAATTATTCATCATTTATGTACCAACAGTAAAATTATCATTTACATTTTTGTAGATTTTTCTTTTTAACATGATAATGTCTTACATGTAAAGTTTATTTAATAGTAATTTCCGACTTGAAAATGTAGATAGCATTTATTTTCGATGAGTTTGATTTCAACTGACAAATATATTTCAACATTCGAAGCACATGCGAGTTATGTGAATAAACCATATGCAACTTAGCTAAATTTAAGTAATTAAGTTGTGAAGTTTTATCTTTGCCATAGAAAATATATTTATTTTTACTGATTTTTGTTAAGTGCTAAGACGATCTTTTACAAAGTATGTCTTCTTGCAACATGAGAAAAGATGCGAAATGATAAGGGCTTCTCTGGTATGCTTTCAATTCCTTGAGAAATACATTTAGCTTAACTACAAGACTTGTTCCGATTCTGAAGTATGCTATTTCCTATCGTAATTTATAATTTTACATGATACTTGGTTTAAAAGTTGAAAAAGTTTGCACAAATTTCCTATGTAAGTTCTGCTTCACTGAAAAGTTATCGGTCACAAGCAATAAAAATTTCACTTTGTTTGACTAATGTTATGTATGTGTTAATTATCATGAGTAATATCCGTTTTATTTGTGTCTTTCGAAAGCGAGCATTCATAAATTTAAAAGGATATTTACAACTATTTTCAAAATATAAGTATCTTTTACAAGTTTTTTCCGGAATGAACTTTGCTCAGTTATATTAATATTGAATATTCATCTTACAAAATAAGCCTCTTGTAAAACACATTCCGTTTCAGTTTTTCTGAAATTTATGTATAAGTTATTTAGAAATTATGGGTGGAAGTTAAAAATCTCTATATTAATGATATATTGTCAGCACCTCTCAAATAAAAAAAAAAATTCATGTATAATTTAGTTTGTCCAGATGATGTTCAATTTTACGTAGTAACAAACTCTACATTTTCCAAATTTATGCTAGTTTTTCACAAGAAAAAAAAAATATTCTTTAAGTTTGCCTAGCAAACTTTTTTCAGTATTTAAATTTTCTAAGTATATTCCATCACATGAGTAGTTAACTATTTCCACTAAGGAAAATATCTTATTATTTTAGTTTGTTTGATTGATGTTAGATTTTTATGTTTCTGATTGGTGATTTGCATATACAGTTTTAAAAACTTTACACAATTCGTAACATATATGTTAGAAATAATAGTATATCGCATCTGAGATTGAAAAAATTTATAACTATTATCATGTAAAGAAGGTTAAATTTTAAAAACATGTCGTTGAATATGAGTGTTACCATGAAAAAAGTTAACTAAATTACTTGTGATTTCCTTTCAGAGTATAAAAAGTTATATAGTTTACATATAATTCGCAAGTTTCTTTCAATTTTTCTTAAGATGTTTTAAAAGTCTTGCAGGTGATTTTCAAAACTTAAATGCATATCTACAATGTATTTAATATCTACAATTTATTTAATATTTTCCCCCAATTCACCTTTCTTAGATAAGTAAAATAAACCTTAGTCAGCATGTATTGCACGAGTTAATACGACACCTTAACGTATATTATTACAAAGTAAATTGTCTAAGTCTTTCTTGAAGTAACATAAATTTCCAACTTGCATTGATTTTCCGATTGAAAAGTAGAGGTGAATTTTTTTCCTTGGAGTATCTATAACTAGTATTTATTTTAAATCTCTTACTATTTTTCTTCTATGTAACAATTTTGTTAAGTTTTACCCGTATTGTAGCATATAATCTCACTGAGTTTGAACAATATTCAATGTTTTAGACAATAGAAAAGTTTTCAAGTAGAAATGATCTTAAATTCTCCAAGTGAATCATACTTTTTGGAAGAAAGTCCATGCGAATTCTACCTTCACTTACTAATGTGTCTTTGAAATCCACTTCATTCATTCCAAGTTTTCACAAACATTTCATTATGAAAAAGGAAAAGTAGGAAAACGATAATCTCGAAGACCTGCTGACACACCGCAGCATCACCCGCTGCTTGCGCGTCGATGCTGTTGTTCTTGCTGTACAAGTCTCCCGACCTGTTTGAACAAGTATTAGCGTGACTCATCCTCCGGTCTAAAAATGCCGGCAAGTGGCGTATCACCTACCGCTAACCTGATTGGCTAATTACCGTCACATGCTTATCACCCCGTTTAAAGACGTGAATTTTATATGTAAAGTAAATTTTTACGCTAACGCTTAAATTCTTTGCTATAGAAAGTTCAAGTATGTTATTTTTTTTTCTCTTATATGTTACATTTTAAACACATGATATGAAATTTTTACGTTATGCTTATCTTAGAAATTTTTGAGTATGTTACTTTTTCTTTTATTTAACATTAACCTAAGAGTTTAATTGTATATGAGAAGTAAATTGTCACGTTAAAGTTTAAAGACATGATATTTATATGTGAAGTAAATTTTCGTGTAAAGGTTAAAATTCTTTATCTTTGAAATTTTTATTCTGTTAAATTTCCCATTATTTAACATTAACCTAAGAAAATAATTGTGTATGAAATTTTCGCGTATTGTTTAAATTGTTGTCGAAGAAAGTTTAAGTATGTTATTTTTTTTCTTCTCTAATTTAGCATTATTCTTACACATTTTAAAGATAAAAATGTTATGTGTGAAATAAATTTTCGCGTATTGTTTCAATTCCTTACCTTATAAATTTTTAATATTTCTTTTTCTCTAATTTAGCGTTATTCTTACACATTTGAAAGACATAATTTTTATATGTGAGGTAAATTTTCGCGTATTATTTGAATTCTTTGCCTTATAAATTTTTAGAGTTTCTTTTTTTTATCTTATTTATCGTTGATATAAGAGTATGATAGTACATGTAAAGTTAATTTTAACGTTCAATTTTAAATTCTTTGCCTTGTAAATTTTTAGTGTTTCTTTTTTCTAAAAGTTAGAGTTGTCATTATATATTTTAAAGACATGAACGGCAATGTTTGAATTCTTTGTCGTAGAAATTATAGGTATGTTATACTTTCATCCTACATTTCAAATTTAAAGTCGTGATTTTTATATGTGAAGAACATTTTTTACGTTAATGTCAAAGTTATTTGTCGTACAAAGTTTAAGTGTGTTACTTTTTTTCTTTTATTTAGCGATATTTCTACATATTTTAATATCGGGATTTTTATGTGTAAAGTAAAATTTTACGTTAATGTTAAAGTTATTTGCCGTAGAAAGTTTAAGTACGTTACTTTTCTCTTGCATGTTATATTTTAAAGTCGTGATTTTTATACATGAAGGGAATTTTCGCGTAAAGGTTAAATATTTATCTTAGAAATTTTAAGTAAGTTACTTTTTTTCTCTTATTTAGCGATATTTTTACACATTTTAAAGTGATTTTTATGTGTAAAGTAAGTTTTTTTTCGTTAATTTTAAAGTTATTTGTCGTAAAGAGTTTAAGTATGTTACTTTTTTATCTTATTTAGTGACATTCGTACACATTTTAAAGACATGATATTTATTCGTAAAGTAAATTTTCATGTTCACTTTTGAATTCTTAGTTGTAAGATGTTCAAGTATGTTACTTTTTCTCTCTTATTTAAACATTAGAGTATCCAAAATCAGTTATCACATATCTATTCAGCATTAGCAGCTAGTTCTGTGTTGCCATTCATCAACTTAAGTAAGTATCATTGTACAATAAAAACTATTTTGATTAATATAACTAACATAGACATATTAATTTCTAACAAGTTTAATGGTAATATAAATTTTAACATAGACAGTAAGTAGCTAAGATATATAATATCGCTCGCATAGTACAGTATAGCTTTAAATTACAACCGGTTGTAACAAATAGAATCAATTTCAAAGTATTTGAAGGTTGATATATCGAAAAGTTGCGTATTTCCATCTCTTTGAAAACATTGTTCTGACTAAAATGAAATGTTTTTCCTAAACCATTCTGAAAGAAGAAGAAAAAAAATATAAATTCTTCAATAAAATATGGATAATTCATTTAAAATTTACAAAATTGAGAATAATACTTACATAAATAAAAAAAAATCGTCATTTTTCTATTCAAAGTGATAAATATTTCGTTTTTTGGAAATGTATATTACTAATATTGTATTGCAAACTCACGTGTGAACACACTACAACTACTAATTCCTTCAACAGGGTCAGACTAACTCAACCTAAAAAAAATTGTAAAATCATTGCTTTAACTTCCATAATGGGTTTCAGTTGCTGAATATTGAAAATTAATTCTAGTCTAAGTTCTTTTGTTGTGTATTCAATCCCTCAAAAACTATGACAATAAAAGAAAAAAACTTTTTAATGATATGTTAAGCTCTGTAAAAGAAATTTTCACGTTAAGATATCAAAGTTTAAATTTTTTTTCTTCTCATAAATTTTAATTTATATTTACATTTCATACTGTTATTGAGAAAATAATGAGACTTTATGTGTCTAACATTGATTAAACCTGATTCCTTAAAAGTGTCTTGCGATTATATCTCTCAACATTAGTTTAAATGTGTTAAGCACTTATAGAAAAAAAAATCCACTCAATCCGAAACTTTACGCATTTGTGTTAGTATATTATCTTTGCATGTATTTGAAGTTTTTAATGGTTAAGCATGAAAAGTTATAAACTATGTAATTTATATTCCTTCCTACCACTAGATGGCGCCGCAATTACATTAAACTTAGTAGAAAACTGTCTTACTAAACTGTATAGTCAATGAGAAGAGCATTTGAAATCACGTGACATATTCTAACCAATCAGAAGTGAGCTTTTATTTCAACCAATCAAAGGAGACTTAGCTATATATCAGGATACAAGATGTTGCCATTCCTTAAACTTTGATATAAAGCAAATGGTGACGTCATCCCCACTACATTAACACTGTGACGTCACTGGTAAAACAGCCTATCACTCTAAGTTATTCACTTAAAAGTAGCCCTAAAACAACTCAACTCCATCCCGCCTAAAACTTAGCATATTTCTATTGCTGCCATCGTCTTAAAGGTAAGTTTTGTAAAATCATGAATGACGTCATACCCACTGTGACGTCACTAGTAAAAAATACCTATAACTCTAACTTATTCACTTAGAAGCAGCCCTAGAACAACTCAACTCCGCCTTAAAGGTAAATCGAAACTAAAAAGTGTTGCCACCGCTCAAAACTTTTAACGTTAAGCAAGTTATGACGTCATACTCACTGTGACGTCACGCAATAAAAGCCTATCACTCTAACTTATTCGTTAAGAAGCAGTCCTAGAACAACTCAACCCCGTCTGCTAGATAAACCGAAACTAAAAAAGTGTTGCCACCGCTCAAAACTTTGATATAAAACACATTATGACGTCATTCACACTGTGACGTCATACACAAACAGCTTATAATGAAACTGAAACTAAAACAGCAGCAGGAGGGGAACAACTCAACTCCACTTCCGGTCACGGGGTTTCCGGTGACGTCATATCCGGTGATGTCACTTCCTGTGACGTCATATCCGGTCACGCCCCCTTCCGGTGACGTCATCGTCCCCCGTCCCTTGCGCATTGCGCCCTGGCTTCGGACTGTCCTTTTCTAACTACTCCTGTATATTCGATTGTATTAGGATATGCGAATATGAGATTCTTCAGTTCGCACTCAAAGACGATTATTGCGTGGAATTAAAGACAAGAGTTCACATTTGAATTTATATTTTGGCATCCCATTGCGGTCCCATAATGAAACTAACGTATTTGTGTAGAAAATTAATGTAAGAATAACATATATTTTTTTGAAAAAAAATAAAAATACCCTTTTTTTGAGATATTCAAGGTCAAAAGTCAAATCGTCTGATCTTAAAATGAAAATTTAAAAAAATATCCATAAATAATACATCATTAGAAAGATCAAATCTTTATCTTTTTTTTGACACCAAAATCAATGTTTTATGATAATTAGGGACAAAATTATAACCAAATATATAAAGCAAGAAATGCGAAATGTTGACCTTGTGGCCTATTTTTGAAGCTTCGCATTTCAGAAACCAAAAGATATTCAAACGTAATATTGGCCATTTTTTCTTTTCTCTATAAACCCAACAAGTGAGCAAAATTTTATTAAATTCTGAAGAGGTCGGGTTGAAAATGTCACTTTTTTGCGTTGATTTGACATGGAATGACCCATTTCAGCAAAGCCCATTTATTCCATTCACATCTTTACACTTTTTTTCACCGAAACGGAACAGATATACTTACATCGTGACCAATCACCAGGGGCGTACTGTACTGGGACGCAAAAGCGGCCCGGTAAATTTTAGATTTATGCCGGCCCAAATTTTCAATATAGACATTAATCAAATGTTAGTAATTATAGTTAATAATAAAATAATTCCAACAATTAACTAAATCTAATAATCAGTATATTTTATAATTTAAATATTCATATTTAATAATTATTTTCAATAATTAGTTTTATTATAGTTTTCAATAATTTTAAAGTTTTAATAATTGAACTGTTTTAATAATTGGTTTAATTACATAATATTTTCTCTACTATTTATAACTTCTTTGAGTGAACTTGGTTTCTATAAAGCATTTATTGTTTGTTGCAAAAACTAAAATAAAAAAATTTAACTACAAACTAAAGGATGCCCAGGTTATTGGAAAATTACATCCGAAATGGTAATATATATTTTACCATAAAAGTTATAAAATAAGCAAAAATTCGTAATACTATAACATATAAATCTTAGTGCATCTATTTTTTAAATATAAAATTGAATGCATTGGGGTTTTTTCAAAAAAGTTAAGGAAAACACCTACTTTATATTGAAAAGAAAAACCGAAAAAAAAAATACTAACTTTCATACCGCATCCGCCCATTTTTTAGAGACACTGACCGGCCCGGTGACTGCACCGAACAACCCTATGGCCAGTACGCCCCTGCCAATCACATTACTGCATAGTATTAAAAACTAATTCAAATTCTTACACTCTATTAGCCAATGGTAATGAGTATTTCATTTCCCCGGGCTCATAGTTGATTGTGACGTTGTCATGTATAAGTTCAATTCTTGGAAAAACGATGAATTAAATTTAAATTCTAACTATCAAAATTTTTCTTGCACGGCACATTTTGATGGCAGACTGTAGAATGAGTCTTGCCTTAAGACTTCCGCTTATTTCTACGAACATTTCCAAAACACGAAGCGGAAACATAGACAGCATGAGTAAAATCCTCAAAACAATGGCGGATAAAAATAAAATTACAGAGAAATTATACTATTATAAATAAAATAAGAACCAAGAACAAGTAGCGAATTTTCAAGATGTTTCATCAACTACTTCTACAATCCCATTGTGAAACGACTTAAATTGTCCAAGACCCATCGTACGATGGAATGAGTCACTTCCACTTAAAATAATAAAAATAATATGAGGGATAGAGGCAGGACCATGTCTTCAGTTTCCTTTGCGTAAGTAGCATTTAATATTATATATATATTTTTTTTACTTGTGGTTAGTGAAGTCTTTCAAATGGATAACATTGCACAATGCACGGAAACCAGGATTCGAATTGTTGGAGTGAAGAAATTCCATTTTTTTTTTATCCTTTCATATGCTTTGTTTTTATATTTAAATGAGTAATAATTTCGAACAATGGTATGTAGCTAAATGTGACAACCTTAAATTTTGGCAGATGAAAATAAAAAATTTAAAAAAAAAGTACTCCAAACAACACTGTGTTACAAGGAGTTGATGGATT
Organism: Linyphia triangularis; assembly: GCA_963978545.1. Taxonomy (NCBI): domain Eukaryota; kingdom Metazoa; phylum Arthropoda; class Arachnida; order Araneae; family Linyphiidae; genus Linyphia; species Linyphia triangularis. Next base: position 57,580,691 of record OZ021731.1, on the reverse strand, counting down.
AACTTACGAGATTTTTGTTTATTTACATTTTTGATTTTTGCTTTATATTCAAGGTAATTTGAATGAATTGAGTATTTTCCCCAAGTCTGTTTTTTTTTTTTTTTTCTTTTTTTTTTTTTAAAGCTATCCATGTTATCCTTTCAAATAGATAACTTTGCACAAATCACAGAAATCGGTATACGAGTCGTTGGGAGTGAAGAAATTCCTTTCTTTTTTATCGTTTCATGTTCTTTGTTTTCACATTTAAATAAGTAATAATTTCGAACAATGGTATGCTGCTGAATGCGACAACCTTAAATTTTGGCAGAAGAAAAAAAAAAACACTCCGATCAACGTCTTGTTAGAAGGAATTGATAGTGAGGTTTTTGTTTATTTACATTTATTTTGGATTTATTTATTTATTTTGGATTTTTTTTATTCAAGGCAATCGGTATGAATTGCATTTTATTTTCCCAAAGTTCGGCTTTTTTATCCAGTGAATTTGACAGAAAACTTATTTTTCTTTGTGAAATCATTACTATGTTTTTCTATTTGACAGTCCAGTGATGACAATTACTTTGCTTATCTAGCAAAGAGATACCATCGTCAAAACAAAATCACTATCTCCCTTTTGTCTGCTGTTGCAACGTTGTTTAAGCTTACAATGACTGAAATGTTTATTTGATGGAGGAAAAGAGTAAGAAAAACATTTACCACTTACAAACATTTTAAAATGATAGAATTTAAAATAATCCATCAGAGTAAACTACATAAAATACAAAAAAAAAAATTATAAAGTATTACTTGATATTTTATTTTTTATATTTCGATTTTTGGGCAACTAAGCTACAGAAATACAAAAATATATATATATATATATAACTTAACTTATAGTTCGATAGGCGACTGCAAGTTTAGGCACTCCATCGAACATCATTCTGATTTTTTTTTTTATATAGAATGTGGAAAAATTGCGTAGATTACGAATCCATTGGTCTGCCGTGGCAAAAATGGCCGAAAATGGTTAAAAACTGACTTTGAATGAACTAAATCCGATTGTCAAATATGTTATAACCTGCAAAAAAGTGAACAGGCTTTTTCATTTGGTAATAAACCACACTTTGATTTTCAATCAGAAAAAGCGCAAACGATTTCTGATCTCCGGTTATGAAAACTTGTATTATAAAAGTAAGTCAAATTGGCGACATCAGTTAAGTACTATTCATTGCCAACTTGGCTCACTTCTTATAGATGCAAGTAATCCGTCGCCAAACATCGTCTGTAACCTAATTAATTGAAAATTAAAGAGCGATGGGTTACCAAATAAAAAAGAATGCTCATTATTTGGCAAGCTATGGCGTATTTGGCAATCGGACTTAGTTCAACATATTCAAAGTCGATTTTTGACCAGTTTCGGCCATTTTTACAACGGTGGATTCGTAATCTACTCACTTTTCTCTACATTCTATAAAAAATTTTAGACTGATGTTCGATGGGGTACCTATACTTGCAGTCGCCTCTCGGACTAAAAGGAAAGTTATCAAATGAATTCACGACGTCTATTATGCACAACGTCATTTGGAATGCAGAAGCCAATCACAAATGCGTATTTCATGTTTTCCCATCACACATTGCGCTTGCGACGTCTTCATGCATAACAACTGTTTATAATAGTAATTATACTTCCTCTTTCCGAAGAACACTGCGAAGCATAAATTCCGTATTTTGTTTTTAAATGCTTTATTGCCATTATTGAATCTGATTTTAAATTCATTTATACGGAATATGGCGGTGGAATTTATTGTTTGCGAACGTGGCCATTATTGAATCCGATTTTAAATTTATTTATTCTGAATATGGCGGTAGAATTTATCGTTTGCGCACGTGTTCTCGAACAGTACATTCCTCTTTAACCCATATCAACCGAGTCTTTAATCTTGCTCAATGCGAACAATGGAAAGTATTATTCAAGCAAGAGGTTTGGAAAAGATTGTTACATTTTTTTGGGGCGTTTAACTGTGGCGTTAGCTGTAAAAAATTGGAACGTCCGGTGTCGAAAGTGAATATGAGATTAAAATGAACTCGCTCTTTGTGAGAGCCGAAGGATAACAGGTGCGGTGGAGGCTCACTGTTGTGACCACTTAGCGAAAGGAAGTTGGTTTAGATGCCAATTATTTATCGGCTCTAACATTAGTAGTGATTTGTTTAAACGCTTGTTGCATATTCTCCATGTGACTGTTTTATGATAGATAAAGATATGGTCTATTCCTAGTTGACATTAAAATATCGCCAAGCCGATTTGGCGCTGTTTTGTAGGCGATACAGTTCTAAATTTGGCAACCCCATTTTTTTTATTGACGCGCTTTGGCTTCAACCTTCCTATACTACAAATCATGGAGTTGGTTCGTTTCTCAATTTTTCATATTGGAATTCCGAATTGGCGACATTCTGGCTTTGTCGCCAACTTTTCACAAATGCGCCAACCCATAAACATGAACTAGGAATTTACCAAAGATATTAGCTTGTATTTTCGAAAATATTATGCATTCTATCCGGAAATAATAAGACCGAACTATTGTGCATATTTTATTAATATTATTTTATTTGCCCCCTAAAGAAAAAGACTATCCGGAAGCTAAGAAGAAAATTTATTCTAAAAATTTTTAAGTCAATTTATCTAATTAGTTCAATAAATTTTAATCATTGCTAAACTAAGGGTGTGGAACATCGCACAACTTTCAATTACACTATAATACTGACGTGGATTTGTGTCATTTACTGTTTGTATATTTTCATCCTTCATTTCGAATAAATGGACAGTTTGGCGATAATTCTTGTATGAGTCTACAAAAAAAAAAAAAAAAAAAAAAAAAAAAAAAAAAATCGCCTAAATGGCCGTTTTTTGCAATCATTGAAAAACATGATTTTTTTCAATGGAAGCTACCTTATGCGCTTGACGAAAACCTTAATGATAGGTCCTATGGCCGCCACTAACCCTCATACCAAATTTGAACATCGTAGGTCAATTTGTTCGGGAGTTATGCTGACCACAGACACACACACACACATGTTTTTTAGAAATTTTTTTTTTTTTTTGACCTTATGCTATACTTTCATTTCCCTATGTACATATGGGTAATTGAAAGTAAAAAACAAAGGATCTTGAATAATTATAATTTAATAATTAAAGAGAAAAAATTACGGTGATTTGTATTGGATTTGTACGGTTGTTTGTCCAAAACTACCTCTGTCGTAGAAATTGTAACTTAAATTTTAACATTCAGCAATTCAATGTGTATACCTTAAAATTTTTCCCGTGATTGAATAGAGCATAATAAAAAATACGTTTGATTTTATGTAAATCATAATTAAGATCTAAAAATCATGACACTAATTTTTAAACATGTTTAAGCTGCATGCATATGTATTAAGGAGTAATAGTCTGAGGGAATGGACAATCTTTCCAGAACCCCTGTTTCCGATATTGGCCAATACCGTTGTGTTACCTGAGATACATACATTCATCAATACTAAAGTTGTCCATATTATTTACGAGATACACGAGTTTAAACAAAACTTGGTTAACAACTATTTGTTGTTCAAAAAAATGCAACGAAGTCCTTCAGGAAGAAGCCAATAAAGGGTTCTTTGTCCTTTAGTCTCTTCATTTTAAATAATATACATGGTTAAACTTATCTTGAAAGTTTTTTTTTTTTAATTGCAACTTATATTTCATAGTTCGTCATAGATTTAGAGAATATTTAATACAATATCTATATATAATACAGACTCTTTATCCATATTTATCCAGACTTTTTTTTAATCCAAATAGCCTACAACACTTATTATTCCATATAAGTAAGCCGACCAAACGGTATAGTGGTTAGCGTGCTGGCTTCTAGACCGCGAGGTTGCGGGTTCGAGTCCCGTGTTGGCATGGGTGTTTGTAAATGTATGTTGGCTTGTCTAATGACGAAATGTTTCGGCGCATTATAGCCCTCGTGTTGCTGACGGCGCCAGATAATCTGAATACAACCAACCATATAAGTTAAGTTCTAATGTAATTTTAAATTTCCTAGTGGGGGAAAAATTTATCTTAGTGTGTTTCTTTGCGATATTTCTCTTTTAAGCTGATATTAATTGAGGACTAGAAATGGAAAACGACATAAGTACCAAAAAAATCGAAAATCTTTTTTAACGGAAAAATTTCCTCAAGACCAAGCTAAACAAAGTGGAGAATGCCCAAAGTGCGAATTCCATTAGCAATAGTTCAAATTCAATCTGTTTCTTAGTCATAGCCTTAAGTACCAATGCGATTGCTTTTCACTTTTCGGCACTCCTGAAAATTTTTCTTTTTTGGACTTAGGTCATTTTACATTTCTAGTCCTCAATTCTAAAGAAACTGTTCAATTGTTTTCTAACTTAAAGTGATTTGAGACTTCTATTTTCTTTTTCAATTACCCGATATGCAGTATAGATAATGAAAATATTATCATTTGAGGTCAAAAAATCGATATCGATTTTTTTCTTCGATTCTTTCACTTCATTCGAAAGCATTCCTGTGTGCAGCATCATTATACATATACGATGTCACGTTCTGATCTGAACGCAAAGAGTGCAAGCCTATTAATATTTTCCTTTATTGTCTTAAGTCTAAAGAAACAGATTCTAGAGCTTCTTTATTGTTTTCTAAATCGAATTATTTCTCATGTTCTTTTAGAACTCGAAACGTAATCTAGTTTGCGGTATCGTTTTGCAATCGTTCATTCGTTAGCGGTGTCGTTCTACTTTCTTTCCTTCCTTTATGATCGCTTCCAAAGGGAATTTTTCCATTCCTATTAACAACAGGAAAAACCCGTTGTATTTCATTACCATTGAATTATTATTTTTGTTTGAGGTACTTACTGTCTAGGTTTCTGGTTTAAAAAGAGGAGGTATGTTTGTTTAAGTGTAAGCCAGTAGAAGATTTTGATGATACCCGCAGCGATTTATAATCTATATTCTTGATTTAGTAGTTTTTTTGATCCTGAAGTACGCTTTAAGATTTTAATCTCGAGATCAGCTAGACAAGCTTTTTCCTAAAATACAGGGGGCCCAAACTAAAAGTATCCAAAGTTATGGCCTATTTTTATAGAACTACCCATTAAAATAGAAAAAAGAAAAAGAAAAAAAAATGTAATAGTAAGAACATCTGACCAAGTTTTAATATCAATAGATTTCAACGTACACACCTTTTGTAGCACGACAAACTTCTAATCGGTAATCCAGTTCTCTCCTACTGTTGTAGCATTTCAAAAGCTAATAGGAGAATTGCTTGAATAATATGCTTCTTCAACTCATTCGCAGTTTCATTTTTTGTTTATACGCAACGGATTTAACGAATCCCAAAATAAGCGTCCCACGTAATAGTGCGAAGGAAAATGGATCAATGATGTCATTTACGGGCATTCCTAACCAAACAGCCCATCTGATGGCTGTGGGGTTAGCGTTCTGGCCTTGCATGCCAAAGGTGCGGGGTTCGAATCCCGGGTTAGGCATGGATGTTCGTTGTGGTTCGGAATCCAAGTTAAGCTGAAGGTCCCGACCTGATTAGCCGTCATTGTGCATAAAAATAGGTCGTTGAGAGTGAAACCAACCAACCAACCTAACCACACATTGACTTTAGGTGTGTATCCCTTTTTTGTACAAAAAATATCAGAGGACTTTCCAATCCACGGAGAAACAGATTATATATTCTAAAATAGGTAGTTCCGTAATAATAAGATATTACTTTTGATACTTTTAGTCTGGTCACCCTATTCTGTATTGTAAGAAAACATTACGTAGGATTGCCAAAGTGTAGAAAAGCTTAATAAAATGTTTTTCCCAGAATCCAATGCTGCCCTTTTCATAAATTAAACATAAAATTAATGGTACTACTCCTGATATTTCTAAGTAGATTTAGAATGACCATAACAGAATGGAAATTTACTTGGACGGTTGTACTTGCTTTTACAATCGAGATGTCTGGCAATCTTACTAATAAAAATATCCAATAACTAAAATAAAAAAGTCCTCTTTCAAAAGAATACCAGATATCTTAATTACAGATAATTCTATAATTGTACGTTAAATGTTTTGTAAAATGTTACGATTTTCTCCCAAAGTCCTTTGTTATTATGTATTTTTAAGATTTATCTCACAGTTTTGCAAAATGGAATAACAATAATTGATTGGAATAACAAAGAAAGTATCAATATTTAGCAAAATGGGATAACAATAAATGTTGTATGATGAAGGGGTAAAAGTGAAAGAGGCCAATTAAATGGACAGCAGGTTTATTCGTGCATTAGATAGAAATAGGTTCTTAAACCCAAACTAGGAGCGGCGACTTCCACGTCCGTTCACCTCCACTCCTCCGATCATTCTCTCTCTCTGGCGACGAAGTCGCCGCTAGGGGATTACATTAGCAGCGCCCTCTACATCACACTGGGGATAACACTCGGCCATCTTGATTGAGGAGGACCGCCGACTCATTGATATATACTAAACATGTAAATAAAAATATTGAAAAATACAGCACAATAATAAAATTTAAACAACATTAATGTCTTGAAGATCACAATGTGTAGTTCTTAAAAATTTAAAGTCTGTTTAAAAAGTTCTTGCACCATGAAAAGTTTGTAGAAAGGGAAAAAAAAGTCTCTCTTTAAAAAGTTTGTGTGAAAGAAAAAAAAAATCTTCTTTCAAAAGTCCATAAAAAGAAAAAAAAAGTATCTTCTTTAAAAAGTTTGTGTGATGGAAAAAAAAGTCTCTCCTTTCAAAAGTTCATAAAAAGAAGAAAAAAAATCTCTTCTGTAAAAAGTTCTTGTAAAAGAAAATTGAAGAAACTTAAGTGTCTTCCCAGCACTTCATCATAAAGATTAATATTTTAGCTACTAAAAGTTCACGAAAAACAATCTGCATAAATCTTTGAATAGCAGACGGTGAGTTGCATAAGTCATAAGTAGTTTCGGAAATTATTCCATCGATGTATTTTGGCTTGAAGACTGGAGTTTCAACTGGTAGGAAAAGCTTCATTTGAAAATTTGTACTTTCCATTTTCTTTGGTTTGTAAATCTTGACCTTATTCATAACAGTATTCCGTAAATTATCTTCGTTAATGTGCAAGAAATCCGCTTCGCTTAAACTCACGCTATCCCCAATCGTAAACAGAAAAAAATTCTCTTCTGTTTGTTTCCATGCTCCACGTGTTTCAATTTGTTTACATTCTGGACCATGTGCTTCTGCTGGTTGGCTTTTTTCTAAGTCTTCTGTTACAACACACACTTCATCGAGATCTTCCAATGATCTTTCATCTTTTCTCATGGGGACATTGGGCCCCGCCCCCATCAACGAAGAACTTATCTTTTCCGTTGGGTTATCCTTTGTATGACCTTGACACGTGTCATTTTGCGTTTCAGGAATCGGAAGGATTTGCGAAGTATTTAAAATTTCGTTATTTCTTCCTGCAGGAAAAGTGATATATTCCTCCTTTTTTAAAGCAACATAGCATTTTTTTTCCGTGTGGATTTCGAATGGGTTTCCAATCGGAAGTGGATCTTGTGTTTTTATGCTTTCGTTTACATTAGTTGGTGTTATTGAGTTAGCACAAATAATATCAGAGGGTTCTGCATTTACTGGAATTTGGATTTTGTTCTTTAAATGAGCTAGTTTTATTTTAGCATCTAACTGTGCAAGTTTAATTTTTTCGATTTCGTTTTGCTTTTCAAGCTTAATATTTTCGATTTCATTCTTAATTTTTTCGATTTCTTTTTGTTTTTCAAGCTTAATTTTTTCGATTTGCTTTTCATTAGCCTCTTGGGTTTTTCTATCCTCCTCTTGGGTTTTTCTTTCCTCTACAACTGTTGTTATTAAATCTTTAACGAAATCTGGATCTTCAACGAAAATTTCACTTTTTTCAATTAAGTTTTTTAATTTTAGAATTGTGGCACCATCCGGTACAACGATATCTAACTCAGCGGCGACAAATACGAGATCTTGCTTTCTGATGTTTCTAAACATAATTAATAATAAGATGGATCCTACCTGCGTTTCTTGATTTTACTTCGCTTTTGGAGCTGTATCCGTTTTATGTTGTTGCTCTTTCGAAGAGTACTCGTTGCTTCTGGTTTCTGGTTCGTAGTAGTTGGTCGATGTGGAATAACTTTGCTGACTTCGTAGAACTTCTGCTTGACGGCTGAAGTTGGTCGATGTGGAATAACTTTGCTGACTTCGTAGAACTTCTGCTTGACGGCTGAAGTGGGACTTGTTCGGCGAAGCGACAGTGTTGTGGTTGCAGGTTCGAGTTGGCTCAGGATTCTGTATTCTTGCTGGCTATGTGGAATAACGATGTTAGCTTCGTTGAACTTCTGCTTGACGGCTGAAGTGGGACTTGTTCGGCGAAGCGAGTGTTATGCAGTTGTATAATGACGACGCTGGTTGATGAGTTTTCCTTTTATTTGTAGATTCCACTGGTGGTCGCTGACTGCTGCGGTAATTCATGAAGAGGATTTTGGTTTGACCTCTGGATGCGTAGAAGTAAAAAAATTTTTCGTGAAGAGGATTTTGGTTTGACCTCTGTATGCGTGGAAGTAAAGGTTTTTTTTTTTTCGTGAAGAGGATTTTGGTTTGACCTCTGGATGCGTGGAAGTGCAGTTTTTTAAATGTTGTATGATCGCGGGTAAAAAGCACGGCGAGCCATGTTGTATGGTCGCGGGTAAAAAGCACGGCGAGACCCCATGTTGTATGATCGCGGGTAAAAAGCACGGCGAGCCCCCATGTTGTATGATGAAGGGGTAAAAGTGAAAGAGGCCAATTAAATGGACAGCAGGTTTATTCGTGCATTAGATAGAAATAGGTTCTTAAACCCAAACTAGGAGCGGCGACTTCCACGTCCGTTCACCTCCACTCCTCCGATCATTCTCTCTCTCTGGCGACGAAGTCGCCGCTAGGGGATTACATTAGCAGCGCCCTCTACATCACACTGGGGATAACATAAATGAGTTAGTTAACGAGAATAATGATGAACTACCTTTAGTTACTAAACACAATCAGAAAATACTCGCATTCTTGCTCACTGTAGTTCCACACCATATTGATGGCTATGCATAAACACACAGACAAACAGTTTGTCAGTGTCTAATTCCCGCAACCGTCTATGGCTCTTTAAGGGGCACAGTTATTAGTTAAGCATTCGTTATAAGTTATATATTTTAAATTATTAGTGTTCCAATCACATAAATTGCAATTATCCAAATTATTCTTTAAGTATTTGACAGAAATATTGGTCTGAAGAGCAATATTTTTTTTCATTTTTGATTGATTTGCGGTGCACTTTTACTGTGCACTGCAAAAATTTTATATAAATTTGGGAATGAAAACTACTAGGCCAAACAATACTGAGGGTTAGAAGGAGCTTTTGGGTGGTTTGCCCAATTTTCGTCTCTTGTCCTGGGATAATGATCTAAATACAATCCTCTTTTTCTATAAACTTCTCAATACCATATAGTGCAAAACATATGAACCAAACTCCATATAATTCTTAAACTTCTAATATTCCACACTACTTTCATTACAAATTAAACAACACCAAAGAATAAAATATTCTTGCAAATTTTCTCATGATAATACATACAATGGATGCCACAGTTCGAGTGCTTCATTTAAACCTTTCATTTCATTTACAACAGACCAATCTCAACCGAATGTCTGTCTCAAATCGAATTGAGTTTCCGAATGCGTAATTAGACGAACACGATTCACCAGAATGATTAGACCGGGCCATCAGAAACGACGAAGGGGGAAATCACCCTCCGGATGTCTGAAAGGAAACACCCCCAAATTAGAATGATCCATCGAATTATGTACAGGTAGTTTAGGTAAAAAGTAGATGGGAAAATAAAAGTTGATAACAAGAAAATAAACTTGGTTTGTGATGAAATTTCTTTCATAAGAACGGAAGAAGTGCCGGTTTCTTTGGCCTTGCCCCAGGCGAACACACTTAATTTTTTAACGTAAATTTCAGGTTTAACCTTGATTGGTGGTTCTCATCGGTTGACGTCGATTTGAGTACGATTCGGAATTAGCGTACTTGTCGATTGTTATGTAGAGAGTAAAATGATTTTTTTGTTCGAAGTTCATTGTTTCGTAATGGTAAAACGATTAATGTTTCTGCCTTTTGATCGGTCCGTAATCGTTTTAAAGTTGATGCTATTTTGAATCTTATTAAGATTAATTGAAATAAGAGGATGTGAAAGAAGTAATTTATTTTTGGAGGCTAACATTACCATCTAATTTTTTTTTCCTGCCATTTTTACACGATTCTCTTATTTGATGGGGGATTGAAATTAATTATGCCACAAAATTTTTTATTGAATGTTAACAGATGAATATGAACAACCTTTGAACTTATTAACGATTAAATTGATACTAAGCAAAGAAATTGAACTCAATTTTAATTAAACAGTGAAATGTCAAGCTTTACCATATCTACTAATGCTCACGAAAAAATATATCGATTTATAATCTCCATGTTTATCCATATGATTTATTTAGTTAAGAAATGATAATTTATTATCTCTTTCCAACAATACAATTTGTCTTTGTAATATTCATTAAGTTCTTAAATTATTCCAAACAAATCTCCACAACGTTTTATTCAAAGCGTTCTTTCAGATGAAAACAATAATGCACAAGAGGGAACAATAATAATAATGTAACAATAAAACAAATAATTAGTATATGATAATTATAAGAATAACGATGATAATAAAAGTAACAATGATGGTGATAATGATAAAGATAATAGTCGTAAAAAATAATAAAACAAATAATTATTATAATAATAATGATGATATTATGAAAATAATAATGATGGTGATAATGATTAAAGATAATAATCGTAAACAATAATAAAACAAATAATAATTATAAGAATAATGATAATAATGATGATATTATGAAAATAATAATAATAAAAAATAACAACAATAATAATAATAATAATAATTATGATGATGATGATGATGAGAATGAGAATAACAATGATGTAATCGAAAAGTTAAATTTTGTATAGTACCTGCAATTTCAATAGTTTACTAATACCTAAATCCGTTTTTACTACATATCAGGTGTTGATCCAGAGAAACCAACAGTTTTGACATTAAGATGTAAATAAAAAAGGTAATGTTTATTCAAAACTTCGGTTACAAAGTTTTCAAAATAAAACCAGCTGGTGAATTTTAGTCAGAAATAAACTATGAAAAAGTAAGATATATATTTAAAAAAAAAAAATCTCGTCATCAAAGATCTAAGAAAGAAGTAATTGAAAAAATTGGAGGGATATTTTCTTGTCTTTTGAATAGACAATGAAGGAAAAAAATATTTCAGTTGGCGATTATTTTCTATCAGGGGCATTAGGCCTGTATAATAGACTATTTCTTCAGTTACTTTAAGCGTTCGATTCAATTATACTACAGATGTTTGGAGCATTGTCTGCGGTGACCTAATTTTTTTTCTTTCTTGTATGTGTGCGTGTGCTTTAGTTTTCATGTAAATACATTTCTCCGTTTCTTTTGTTCCATTGCTGCAATAAATTATTGCACACGATGTTAATGTTCTTAAGAATGTGTTTTAATAAAGGTTATATATTATGTTCATGTAAATATGTATAGTACTTTAGAATGTACGGAGCATCGATGTTTGTTATTGTGTATCATTAATGAAAGCAAGATTATTGCGATTATTAGTTAGACGGTTTATGATGGTTTGGAAAGGTTCTAGGTGACTTAATAATTTTTAGCATTCGTTCTATATTATTCTTTTTTATATTGTAAGATATTAGTATGCAACAAAAAGCTATTCTGCATGAAACTGAATGAAAAATAAATTATAAAATATTTAAGAGAAAAATAATATAACCCATAAAAACAAAGTTTTTAATATAAATCCGTTATATGCACTGTCAATTTTTATATTCATTAACACAGCGCCGAATCTGTAAACAGGGTGAGTTTGATGTTTGAATCTAATTTTAAATGTTAAAAACATTTCTATCACAAAAATGTGCTGCAGACAACGGTTCAAAATTTATTTTTTTAAAAATGAACGTTAATTTATGCATTCACATCTAATTATCTTTTATTTATTCTAATTAAAATAATTTTATTATTTATTTATTAAAAAAAAAAAAATTGGACAACAGGAAAGAGTTTCTTCAATAGTCGTTTAAATGCTATTTTAGCGCGATTGGATGACGGCAAGTTGGTTTATTAGTATTCCACAAAAAAGATCTCTCAGTGACAGATAGAGCTCCAAAATTTTATAAATCACATTGTCATCGACATCGAATCTATCTGCCAAGTTTCAGCCCGATTGGATGACGGCAACGTGGTTAATTAGGCCTCCTCAAATTTGCCCGCCATCAACATACACAGTCACACACACACAAACAAAATCGAAGTTAATATAAAAGATTTAATAATAAAAACAACCTTATTTTATTAGAATTTTAAAACAATAACTTTTTACTAATATTTTTGCAAAAAATTTACAGCATTAAGTCAACTTTTTGTTACTATTTTTGCATAAATTTTCAGCAAGTTAACTGTTTAATTGCAGATTTGAAACTGGACATAATTTCATAAATTTGAGTTTTATAGAAAGTCTGATTTACGAAAGATGGGTGACACCGTCAACGCTGTTGAAATGTCCATCTCCAGATAAAATTATTATTATTATTACCATTATCGTCATTACTATAATTATTATTATTATTTTTATTATTATTATTATTACTTTTATTATTATTACCATTATCATTGTTATTATTATTATTATTACCATTATCATCATTACTGTTGTTATTATTATCAATATTATTATCAACATCATCCTCACCATCATCATTTTTTTATTATTACCATTATCATAATTACTATTATTATTATTTTTATTATCATTATCATCATAATTATTATTAATATTATTATCATCATCATCATTATTATTACCACTATCATCGTTACTATTATTATTTTTATTATTAATATTATTATTATCATTATTGTTATTATTACTACTCATTTTATTATCATCATCTTCATCATATCATCATCATCATCATCATTATATTATTATTGTTATCATCATCATTACTATTATTATTTTTATTATTATCATTATCGTCATTAATATTAATATCATCATCATTTTCATCATTATTATTATTATATTTGGAGTTGGACATTTTAACAGCGTTGAGGATATTGTCCATCTTCCGTAAATCAGACTTGCTATAAACTCACATATATGAAATAATGTCGATTTCAAAGCTGCGATTAAATAGTTAACGTGCTGAAAATTTATATTAATAATAATAATAATAATAATAATAATAAATAAATAAAAAAAAAAGAAGAGCTTCGCTACTCCCTAAAACTTCATTCTATAACAAGTATTTCGAGCATTGACTCTGTGATGGTGACCTTTCCATCATTTTTAGAGGTTGAACAGTCACATTTCTTTACCCCTTTCAAAAGCATAATCGCTATAACGTCTTTCGTCGTCAATTCCTAGTAGAGGTTCGACCAGTGAAAAAAAATGAATGTTCGGAATCTTCGTTGTCGTACAGTCGTGATCTGAAAAAAGAAAAGAAGAATTCACTACTGGAAGTCCTTTTCTTTATTATTACTATTTTGGTTCAAACCTTTGTCCTTGTTTCGAATTGTTGCGAAGAGGCACTCATTTTGCTTTTGTGAGCGTATTTTCTACAGTAGCAGCTTTTCGTGTGTGGCATATGAGAGTTAAAAAATAAAAAAATAAACTTTTTTTTTGTAAAGTTTTGTTTATTTATCCTCAGGGATGTTCTTAAATCAGCAATCGAAGACAAATCTTTCTTTAATATTTACTTCCTTTTCTGCAGTTTTGTGAAGGATTCTATGGGATTTTAAGATTCGTCGCTTTGATTTAGACGTTTTAGCATTTCATTGTTTGAGTTGTTTTTGAATTTGTTATTTCTTGATATGCAGGAGCCAAAAGGAAGCACGGGAGGTTCAAAATTGCAAAAGATACACAAAAACGTAACACACGCAGCGAAAACGTTTAAAAAAAGAGTTCAAATAAGTCTTTTATTTAAAAATTACAATGTCTTTCTTCCGTTTCGATAAGAATACGTGTATATGATATGTAAGGCATATATTTGATCATTCTAAACATTAAAACAATCGGTTATAAGAAAAACTGAAATTTAGGTTGACTAAGCCGAAATTCTAAAACCGACTGAAAATAAATTCAAGGACATATAACTACGATACTGCGAATTTATGAAAAACGAGTGGAAATTAAATAGGCATATTCGTTGGCTTTTTGACACTAAAACATTGAGTTTGTCATAACGTTTATTACATTCACAAGCTTAGTAAAATAAGTATTCTAAATAAAGAAATTTCAGAAACTTATGATACGAATTATAAGAAAATCGGTCAAAGGAAAGTATATGCAACAGGTGATTAAATTTATTTTATTTATATGCAGACCAGTCTTTTTGGTAAACTTAAGAGTAAGTCCTAGTAAGGATCATTCCCTATACTCGCTATATAACAATCTTCTAGCCCAGTGCATTTAGAAACTACTTTGTATCAAACCTTGACATTTGGTGAGTAATTACGAAAAATATTCCTTAATGAAATGACATAAATTGTTTTCATTTATTGTATATATATTATAAACGAAAATTTAAATAGCAAAAGACAAAACCAGGTGGTGCCACTGCAAATGCATTGACGTAAGGTTTTCCAGATATAAAATAAAATGTATTAGACTCTATTTTTGAGTATTTAATTAATGTCATTTCATTAAGTGATCATTTTCGCACCTACTCACCAAATTTCAAGGTTTTATACAAAATAGTTTCTAAATGCACTGGGCTAGAAGATTGTAACATAGCGGGTATAAAGCCGGATTTACACGCTACCAGTCGATGTTTCAGTTTAGATCACCAGCCAGTGACGTCATGTGACGTCACCAGGCTACTGGTTCCAGTAAACCAAACATTTTCTATTTACTGGCGCCGGCGACTCCGATCAACCAATCACGTGCGCTCTCCCGTGATCATCGATAGACGGTGCAACGGTTGCTTAGCTGACGTCACAGAACTGGCGATCCAAACTGAAGGTCCAACTGGTAGCGTGTAAATCCGGCTTAAGGAATGATCCTTACTATGTCTTCCTCTTAAAATGCTGTGATAAGACTTGAATCGGAATTCAAGTCTTATCACAGCAATTTCTATTTTCAAACTAAAATACAAAAAATTTCTCCGTTTCTCGATAAAATTTCATAATTGGAGGTTATGTGTAGCTACGTCACAGGTAGTTGCTATGTTCAAGGGAATTTGAAAATTCCATTGGGATTGAATAACGGAACGTGAAAATTCGAATTTGATTTTAAATGTGTACTGTGATTGGTCACATACATATCCCAAGTGTTATCACATCATTTAACCGAACTAAAAATAAAAGCACCCGGATAATTTACTAATTGTTCGTTACAGAGGCAGGTTATACATTTGCCTTTAAACCTTTAAAATAATTCATTTTCTCGATTGATTTCTACATCCACACTCTTAAATTACATTACTTTGAATGCTTACTTTTCATAAATATAAATCTTATTGTTATTTAACATTCGACATTGGAATCTTCAATTTTATCCTGGTTTTTGATTCCCTCATTTATTACTAATACATGCATAGTTATACATGGGCGCCCCCAGGAATATTTGCAAGGGGGTGCAAGACTAGATTTTTATCAAAATCATAAAATGTTAATTAATAATTATGCATTATAAATTATACTCTTTGAGAATAGTTAAAATTCATGGTACATATTTTTGAAAGCGCAACACTGATAAAGAGAAGAAAAAAAAATACAAAATAGTAAAAATATTAAAATATATATTTTTAACGATTTTTTTATCATCCAACTAGATCTCACGGGATTCAAGAGACAGAACTCAAAGATGCAAAAATATAGAAGAGTAAAAAAATTTTATTGCTTTCAAGTTTCGGATATAACGAAAAAAAAAAAAAATCAAAATGAAACACGAAGGCAGTATTGGAATATGTTCAATTGAATTCTAAAAATACATATCAAGATAGTATATCTGATGACTTAAAAAACAAAATATTTTCTTAGAATTTT
The DNA here is from genome assembly GCA_963978545.1 of Linyphia triangularis. Taxonomy (NCBI): domain Eukaryota; kingdom Metazoa; phylum Arthropoda; class Arachnida; order Araneae; family Linyphiidae; genus Linyphia; species Linyphia triangularis. The sequence goes on along the minus strand of OZ021731.1, from coordinate 57,564,495 downwards.
GAGAATTACACAGGAAATGATTGTACAATAAAAGGAATTAAAACTTCATTTCATCAGCCTCTAATAATCATAGAGAACAAGCGCCAGAAAATCTTCACGCAAGTAGCTATAAAAAACGACAAAAGACTAAATTAATCGAAGAAAAAAATGCTCATTGTAACATAAAAGTATAAACGGCATATGTGCTTTTTTTTATTTTGGAATTTTCATCTTTCCCCTCTAAGAATCAGTGAGGTGCAAATGCACCTCCTTGCACCCTCCTGGGGGCGCCCATGTAGTTATATACCAAATGAGTCAAGGCACCGTTTATCATTTCGGACCAATAAATTTAATAATGACTCATTTTTGTGAGTTTAGATTGCCTTGAAGAATTATCTGTTCCAAAATATAAATGACATTTTTCAATATTACACTTTTAGTAAATGCCCTAGACTTGTATTCATTGAAGAGCGTAGTAAATTATGAAGATTTAATAAATATGTTACAGGCAATGCATGAAGTTGGCATCATAGTATGGAATATCTATTAGGCATTTTATAAAATGTTGGCCGTTTTCAGGCAAAGTATGAGACGATTAATATTTTACAGATTTCCAATGAATGCTATAGAATGCCAAATGACAAACCAGTAAAGTATGAGATACACAGGCGCGTAGCCAGGGGGAGGGATAAGGGAATATATCCCCTCCCGAAATTTTTCTTTTCACTATTAGAGCACCAAAATTAAAGGATTTTATTGTTTAAAATGGTAAATTTACTAAAATATTTTTAAATTTCGACACATGCGTAGAATAAATATCTGCTTTATTGATTGCTAAATACATATGGCATTAAAAATGATAATCAAGACTTATAGTTTCATATCCCCTCCCAAAAATAAATTCTGGCTACGCCCCTGGAGAAACATATATTATCCATTTCGAATATCATGTGGAAAGACTTACCATGTTACAAAAAGGAGGTCAATTTTAATATGATTTTTTTTTTTTTAACAAGAAAGTCATATTTTTTTTTTCTTTACGTATGTCGAATAAAAAGTTTTTAAATGCACTCTTTTATTATTTTTTCAAAATTCAAAATTACAATTGTATTTTTGTAGAATGCACGTCTTTAAAAGAATAGCCTTAACATGACCTTTTTTAATTCTTTGCCTAAATAGCATTTATAATTCTATAGAATATCTAGGTGTTATATACAATGCCTATAGAAAGTAAAAAATAATTATCACACTTCATACTTTGCCTAAAAATATCCGGCATTCTATAAAATGCCTATGTCTAGGTATTATATAAAATGTAAACTTAACATACATTATAAGCAATGAATTAAATATAGTATTTTATAGAATACCTAGGCATTTTATATAATGGCGAAAGCCGGCCGTTAAAGTATGAAACGATTCAACATTTCACACATTGACTAGGCATTCTATAAAATGCCAAATGAGAAACTGCTAAAGTATGAAATACATCATTAGTTTTTTGTAAAGTTCATTTATTGACCCTGTTTTACTTTGTTAAAAAGAAATGAAATTAAGTGAAATTGAAAATAAGTAATTTATTTACATTCCTGGTGCAACATGTAGGTTCATTTTTATTTTGTTTCATTAATTAAAAGGGCATATATTTTGTTTTCTACAACTTAAATTTTTTTGCGTATTTTAAATAAAAGTTTTTAAGTAGCTGTCTTTCATAATTTTTTCAACATAAAATATGTGTTTTTGAAGATAAAAGTGTTTTTTTTTTTTTTTTTTTTTGTTTTTTTTTTAATTTAAAAAAAAAAAAAAAAAAAAAAAAAAAAAAGCTTTATCATGACCTTTTTTCATAGTTTGTCAAAATATTTGTCATTCAATCGAATATCTAGGTATTATATACAATGCCTAGGTAAAGTATATAATAATTCTCATATTTTCATACTTTGCCTAAAAACGCCAGGCATTATATAAAACTGCTTAGAAATGCCGGTTTTTCACGCATTTTTCTTTAACAAACACTTTTCACAAAACAGCAATATTATATTAAAAATGTTTTGTCAATACGTATTGTGCGTTGTTTCATTTACAGAGACCTTACCTTGAATGCCCTTAAGCAACTTTTCAAATTCGTTTTTACTGAATCTAGTTCTTTCTTTTTTTGAAAAAATTCTAAGCATAATTTTCGTGATCCGCAAGTCACTTTGTGGTCCTTCTTCTTTTGCTGTTATTTTGTTGAAAACCGGTTATTCTGTGGTGTTAAGAAAATCATAAACGCTGTTAAAATAACTCCCCGCCAATTGCATATTTTAAGCCTTGTTATTTTGCGGGGAGCCTTCATGATTCATATTCCCACCACGTAGAAAATTGTTTCACATTAGTCTTCTATGTAAGCCTTTGTTGTGGGAATATTTGTGTGGAGAATGTTAAAATCCTATGCCCTAAGTGAATTTTAACGTCATTTCTGTATGTAATTATGATGGGAGCTTAAACGTCACAGTAAATTGATATACGCTGGGGGGAAATTAACATGCACTCACTGTGATGCTCTAATGGTTGTGAATATTCAAATTTTTGTGAAGGTGTGTTGTGATTCGTCACAAGAACGTGTGTTGCCAATCGATGAAAACCCACTCCTAATAACGATGCCCATTTGCGTAATGTATGATTGGCAATAATGGAGGTCATGCACGTGACGTAGTTCCTCCTGGATCTTGTCAAAATATATTGGGTTTTTCCACGTGTCCACTTTTGGATAAAATTAAACAAATATAGAACAAATTTGTAACCGTTTAATGAAGTCCAATTATTTTTCGCTTTGTGCGTAAATTCTATAATACTAGATGTTCCGTCATCTTATTCTTCCAAATGCAATCGTCAGCCCTGAAATTATTCATTGTCAAACAAATTTTGACCTAAATGAATATTTTTGCTTCTGGTTAAAGAGGAAAATGTGGGATTGTGATAGACTGTGACACTGAATTCAGGCTTCTATACTCGACATTCCCAAAATTAGGTTAAAATTTACGACACCAGTTTGTGTGAATAAATAGGATCATTAGGATTACATTAGGATACAGTAAAAAAAATTAACAATAAAATAAAAAATAAGTTATTTTCACAAAAATAAATATATGGCAAATAAAAAATGTCCTGTTCAATCTCTGAAAGCACATCTTTTCTAAATTTTGCAGTGTGGAGAAAACCGCATTACTTTTTCAACCAAAGTTCAAACAAATCATGCCAAACTCAAAGGCTTAGAGGTAGTAATGAGTGTCTAGCATAAAAGAGGATTCTGGTTAGATTTCTCTTGTCTTGACTGTGCAAACTTGGTAAAAATTGGTAGGATTTCAAAAATAAGTTGGCACAGCACCAACAATGAAAGATAAGTATCTCGTGTTTCTTATAAGGGATTATTATGTTTCCTCTCATTCTAGGAGCTTGAACAGTTTCACATTGAAAGACCTCAAAAAGAGCGCCACTTTCCTTGAAAACATAAATAATATGATTAAGTTTCAGCTCAACGTAGCCAGGGATGTAGTGCAGCGAGAACGAGGTGGAACGGCGCTCCATTGCCTTTTGTATTGAAGATCCTGAATTCATATAATTCAAACGGAACTTCCGGTACAGTTTTGATTTCCTTCGATCTCCTTTCCATTACCTTTTTTTTTTTCTTCACCACACCGTTATGAATACAGCTCACGTGTCTTGTGCCATGAAAAATACAATAAAACCACCCTAGCAAATTCCATTTCTCAAATCCAAATAATCCAATTCCTCCAGCTGATTTGTATGCGGTCAAGTTGCCCTCTTGCACCCCACATAACTTTCCGTTTCTTCCAGGAGGACCTCTTTCTCCATATTTATTTTCTTCCTCCTCATCAATTCTCATATTGGGAATTCTAAGAGTCACGCAAACTATCACCTACAGGCGATGTCCCGATCTTGAAACGTCCGTCACGATCACGGTAACGTCATCTCTCCCCCCTCAACGCGTGTTAAGATCGCTACCTTTACGTTAATATATATATTTTTTTTCTTCATTCAGGTGTGTGATCAAACGAGCATTCCAGGCATGCCATACCAGCTCTCGTTTTCTTGTGCAGGTGGCTAGATAGAAAAAAGATTCAGCGGATGCTGTGGTGCAACTTTTTTTTTTTTTTTTTTACAGGAACTGTTGGGTGAATGGATAATATACATATTGAAAGAAGTTAAATGATCAAAGTTGAAAGTGTAGATGTGGACACCTCATTTGATTTTTTTTTTTTATAATTTATATAATTATTATTCTTTTCCTCCAAAAATGGACGCAAACCTACAAAAACCATTTTTTGCATTTATTATCTATAAATTACTTAAAACACTTAATAGTTCAAAAACTATTTTTTTTTCGTTGTGTGTTACTACATTTTTCAATGATTCTTCATTTATCATTGATACTTCATTTTTTTTGTGATACTTCATTTTACAATAATGCGAAATCACAGAACGATGTTCTAATAAATGTGTATAACGAAAATCAAAATTAATTAAACCATTTATATTTTAATCATAAAAAAAAACAACTAGAAACCAATTTTCAAATAAATTATATACAGGTATCGCAAATAGTAATTTTTATTATGACGCAACGCATGATTCCACCATCTCGCAAACTAAACATTGTACCTACATTTAACCTCGGTAATCGTTAGAGTATTGATTTCCACAAGCATCTGCTTCTATTGTTGCTGCTTCAACAACAGTTAGTTCCATCATTAACTCTCTTGAAGATATTTTCTTAGCCCCAATTTTTCCTGATAAATATAATAGCCTCAATCCTTTCATTACGATCCCAGTAACAGGGGGTCGCCTTTGGTCGTATTTGCTTCTTTGGCATCTGAAAGACAAAAACTAGGGTCGTTGAACATCCACTGATATTTTACTACATTTTCTGAATAGTGGATTCTTGGTTATTGACTTGAAGCCGAAGAAGGCTTAACAATCACCATAAACATCAATTTAAGCAATTTCTTCCCAAACTGGTTAGAATGTGTTAGTAACCATGAGCAACATATTTTGTGGCCAGGGCCGTCGCTAAGAATTTTGGTTGGGGGGGGGGGGGCGTAGACATCCTTTTGCCGACTGAAATCAAGCCATTTCCGGTGTAAATGTAGAAAATATAAATTAAGGTGCTAATAAATTGTTAACTAATTTTTATTAATGTAAAATTAACGTATAAATAATTTTTAATTAATATATGAATAATTACGGCATAATTAATTATTAATTAATGTAAAACTAATTGCTAATGTATTTTTTTTTATTTAATTGTGAATTGTTTTATTTAATGTGAAATTAGTTTGAATTATTTTTAAATGACCGTCTAAACAATTTTTAATATTTTATGGCATTTTATTAATACGTACTTAATGTCAAATTTTAAGTAAATTCCCATCACATTATAGTTAAAGTTCCTTTAAATTCATTTAATTTTTCATTTCTTTTTAGTAAATTAACCCTTCCTCTCCAAACAAAGGATATTATTTTTGGAAGCGTTTTTATTTGGGGGCAGGGGGGGGGGGAGACATTTATACCTTGCAGATAGATAGAATTCGATCGATTTCTTAATTATTTAATTTTTAAATACTTTTTAACACATTTTCCTAACTAAAAAAGGCCGACCAAACGGTATAATGGTTAGCATGCTAGCTTCTAAACCGCGAGAATGAGGGTTCGAGTCCCGTGTTGGCATGGGTGTTTGTAAATGTATGTTGGCTTGTCTAATGACGAATGTTTCGGCGCATTATAGCCCTCGTGTTGCTGACGGGGCCAGATAATCTGAATACAACCAACCAACCTAACTAAAAAAGAAAAGATTTTGATTTTTCTTGAAACGTGTGTTAACAGTAAATAGTATTTTTTGTAACAATTCAATCCAGGAACATACTTCTTAAAAGTAGTTACTTCGAGTATATATTTTTTATCAAAATTGCTGGATTTAATTTAATGATTTTTTTGTGTGGTTTTTCACTGATGTTGTGTGGTTTTTCAGCAATAATTTCTGCAAATATTACTCGTTTTTTGAACAATAATCATTTGTTCAAGAAGGAAAGTATACTTGAAAATGCTAGGTTTTTATTCCTAAGCGGGATTAAAAATGAAATGGATTACTTTAGCATTAAACCAAACTATAATATTTATGTGCAAAAAGGTAAGTAATTCGCAACTAATTGAACTTCGAATTTAGTCACAAAATACTCTATAAAAAAGCATGCCATAATTTTTAGCACAACATACCAAACTATATAAGGAATAGTACGTGTGGGGTTTTTTGGGAAAGGTGTGTGTGTGTGGGGGGGGGGTATTCAAATCTACAGTGTTAATCCGATCTTGAGGAAGAACAAGTTGCAATTTTGATCTTCAAAGCAAGAGAAACATCACTGTCAACATGAAATTTCCAAAAACCCACCCGCATTTCCCTTAGCCACATGTAATGGTTATGATCCTAATTTGAGATTTATTGATCGAATTTGAAATATTTTTAAAGGTATTTAGACTAAAAATTCTTAGTTTATCTGAAAGACAATTTTTCCCGATGTTTCGAATATTAAAATGGTGAAATCCAGGATAGGTTGGTTGGTTGTTTTTCAAATTTATTAGGCGCAAGGGCAACACAAAGGCCAAACTGCGTCAGAAATCGAGGATAGGAGTGAAAGGATATACTCACAATTTGCAATACACTGAACCTGGTTGTTTGTATTGGACAATGTCGGTCCACAGCTATTTGAGCACGGGGAACATTAAGAATTTTAGATAGTATTATAATAAACCTTTCAACACTTTTCCAAAGATTATTTTGTTAGAATAAATTCGATATCGCCTTCCAGTTTACAAGTGGCATGCATTATTTTGGGAATGCATTTTCAATACATGAAGTACAAGGTGGTCATAAAGAAACTTTGCCGATATATGGGCCTCTAGCTTCCGTTCCGTTTAACAGATCGAGATGAGATTTCAGGTATAGTTATTCAGAGGTATGAGCTCGAGATTCTGTGAATTTCAACAAATGGCGCTCATGGTTATGGTTATAGTTACATGCACGAAATTGTCAAATGACAACGTCTACTTTTTCCTGTCGCAAAATGCTCAGCGCATAAGGAAACCCTAAAGAGAGATGGAACGGTAAGTGTATCACAAAAAACGGACGCATTATGTGCACAAAAAAGAAGCTCTGCGAACGGCCAACAAAAACGCGATTGAGGCGCACGATGGAAATTTGCATTTGACAGAGGCCAAAGTTCACATGAGTGCCATCACAGGCAATTTAATCGGTTTTCTAAGCTGAATATTTGGTGAGCGGCCTCCATTGCTCCGATCGTGTTTTTGTTGGCAGTTCGCAGATCTGTATTTTGTGCGTCCATTTTTTGTGATACACGTACCATTCCAACGCTCTTTAGGGTTTTCGCATGCGGTGATCATTTCTCGATGGGAAAAAGTAGGCGTTGCTATTCTTAACTATAACCGGGGTAATCGTGAGCGCCATTTTGCCGAAATTCACAGAATTCCGAACTCATATCTCTGAATAACTATACCTGAAATCTCATCTCGATCTGTTGAACGAGACTGCCACTACAGGTCCATATATCGGCAAAGTTTCATTATGACCATCCTGTATATAACATCATTTATGGAGAATGGAGTTCTACTTGACATTAATTGCAATAACTTGATAATGCGGGTCAATTTTCGTATACAAAACGTTTTTTTTTTAAATTTTCTATAAAACCCTTAACTCATATGACGTACATTACACACGTTATGTAATTGACGTTTAATGGGTATGTCATGGTTTTTGAGGCATTATCTGACGTACCACAAATACAAGTATATCATCTACTGTAACACATCAAAGTTATCTAATCTCAGTGAAGATATCAATGATTAGATTATTTTAATGTTCCTGTCAAAAAGGATATAGTTACTCCAATTCAAAATTGCCGACCGTCAACTGAGGCTGCATTGTGATCACAATTTATAATACTAATGATGAGTTTAATTATTGCACTTTTTCCATTCAATATGTTTTGAAACATAAGTCAGTAGGGATTTTTAAAAGAAGGGATGAAATTTCAGAAATTTGCCGACTACCAGCCTTTCTAAAAACTTATAGAAATATTTATATGGTAATATTTGCTTTCGCAGTCCATCATTGTAGCCGGAAAAAAGACACCGACTCCCCTATAATAGACTTCTATTGTAAAAATGCCGATTCGTCAAACTCGGGTCACATTGCATTCAGATATTTTTGTTCATTTTTTTTTTCTTTTTTTTTTTTCTTTCTTCATTTAATTCGATTTTATTATGGATCGACTTTAGAAAAAGAAAAATCTCGATAATTTTTTTTTAAATTTGCCGACTGTCCAACTTTCTAAAACTTTGGGGGGACGAGTCGCCCCCTACGCCCCCCATTCCCGTCGTCCCTGTTTGTGGCATAGATGAGGAGAAGTATTCAATTGACTTCAACTGCTTTCAGAAAAGAAACCGTTGATAAGCTGTCCAGATGTTTTAGTTAGAGATCAGAATGAATATCGAACAAACTGACTGATTGAAATTGCACAGCCACGGACTAAAATGTGGAGATGAGATATGTTCTAACGTTTAGTTGTTTATGATTAGCAAAGGTAAACAATTTCGATGCGTCACGTATATATGAAAACTCGATTTAACAATAATTGCAAAACGAAATACTCTTTTAAGAGTCGTTTAAAAACTAGGGGTGGGGGTTATCGCACAACTTTTAATTACACTTAATACTGCATTATCACTGCATTTATGTATAGCCATGGATTTGTGTAATTGGACCTTTTTCATATTTTTATTAATTAAAAAAAAATTCTCAGTTTGGCGATTATGTTTTTCGAATAAATAATACATTATGATAATACATTACGATAAATAATACTCTTTTCTTGTAAGTGAAACATAAAAGAAACAGACATTGACGGGCGATGCTCGAAAAAAGAAAACTCTGTGTTCAAGACATTCATTTTTCAACCTTTTACGCCTTTATCTCATTTCTACTTGAATTTCGGTGATGGGGATGTTTTAGAACACTTTAAAAGGTAGATATTTGGATCAAAATCATTGCAGCCATTTTTTTTTTTTGGCAATTACTGAAAAACATAATTTTTTTAAAAGCTTATGCGAATTCGCTATTTTGACCAAAATCTTAATGAGTGGTTAAAAAGCTACCACTAACCTTTACACAAAATTTGAACATCGTAGGTTAATCCGTAAGGGAGTTTTCCTGCCCAAAGACACTTTTTTTTTTTTACCACTTTTTTGAATTTGGGATGTTCTAAAACGTGGTGAAATGCAAAAATATCGATTTTTTTTTAACCGAAAAAATAATGAGGGTGTTTAAAAGTAGTGAAGATAAGACTCCAAATAATATAAATTCCGCCTTAATAAAGAAGCGTGTTGATTAAATCGCGATTTATTTCAATCGGTTTAGCTCATCTAACTTGAGTCACGTTTGAACGTTTGAGTATCCAGATCAACGTTATACCAGCGTGCACAACATAGTCTTGGGATTTATATATTTTTGCGTGCGTTCACGTATAAATTTTTCAAACATTCCGCTCTCAAGGTCATTCTTCTGTATAGTACAGGTGGTTGTAAGAAAAAACATTACCTGACATTCTTAGGGTGAGGTTTTTTATTTAACAGAAATCACGACAAAGCGCGTGACAGGAGAGATTTCTGACGATTGTTGTAAACTCGCTCGTCTGTGAAAAAAATAGAACACGATAATAAAAGTAAGGAACCATATTGAAGATTTTTGTTTCCTGACTTAAGTGGGGGGAATAGCGTCAAACGATTCTTTTGTTTCTTGAAGTGTTATTATTATTTTTTTCTTTTTTTCGTCGAACCGAAGGCACTTGAGTGGTAATCGATATACCATTATATACCCAATTTCGACAAAATTATCTCTTGATCTGAAATTCTTAAATGAAAGTAATGGAATATTCTTAATGTGTTTCTAGAGAAGGCCCTTTTTAAAAGAGAGATTAACCCTTGTAATTTAATTAGTGTAAGCGCTAATAATAAACTCTAGTTTTAGAATTTGGATTCCATCTGTTCTTGAAGTCTAAGAACAGCTAACTGTTAAACTGCAGTGTTAATAATTGTGTTTTGTTTCAGAGAAAAATTTTGGTTATTTACTGTCTCATCTTTCCCAATTAACTTTACATTTTATGTCCAGGAATTATCCACTACAGTTCTAAGCCATAAAACAAAAACAAAACAAAAAAAAAGGGGGGGGGGGAGAGAAGCTATATAAATAGTTCTTAAGAACAACTGGAGAATACACGGCCAGGTCTGGCCTTATCCCAAGTAGTACAAATCTGTCGCTCGTCATTGGCCAATCCCGATGTGGACCGTTATAACCCTACCTTTGTTATGTATCTTGGCCAATCTCGCTCATTGCTGGATAAAATATACAGTAAGGTTGGAAAAATTGATGCTCAGCTTTAAAATTAAAATATTTTATTATAAGAAAGAACAGAGGTGTAAAAACATGTCTTATGATGTTTTTTGCATGCTTATTTCTTTAAAAAAAAAAAACGGGTACTTTGGAACGATGTCAGTTTCAATCAGAAATGGTCAATCTTACAGAATCCCTGTTTTCGACATTGGCCAATACAACTGAGCTATCTAGGACCTTAACTATTAAGTAAGTGAACCTTGGCTATGATCATGTGATAATAATAGTCATCCTAATTGATGTTCCGACACGCATATTCCCATATTTTTAATGATATCATTACAAATTATAATAAAAACAATTTTTAATTTAATCTTTCACCATACCTGTTGAAAAAAGTTGCGTAAGAAAAACTGTATTTCTCCCCCCCCCCCCCAAAAAAAAATGTTTTGAGAATAGAAAATGGCTTAGGTAACACTGCCGGGCTAAGCACAGATGTGGTATCCATATCGAGTTATTCTTACCAGGTGGTTTTCTGAAATTTGTTCTAATGTTGGTGTTTCATGTTGTTTACGTTCTTTAGCCGTTCCATTGATGTATTATTACTTTTGTTTCTATTTAAATTAGAAGTATGTTATCTTTCATTTTAAAAAAGCAAACTATCAATTATTATCTACTTAAAACTTTTACTTTTAACTTTGATTTTCTCTAAATGTGATATTTTAAACTTTAATGTACCTTTTTAACTGACTGGTAAAGATATACTATTTATGAAATTTTTTTTTTAGAAATTGTAAAACATAACCTACAAATTAAACTGGGGATTAAAAAAAATTCCTGTTATTTTCATTTAAGTTAAATTCCTTTGAATTAACATCCTGTAAAATTCAAAGTTTTTTTTTTCCCCAAAAAAATTCAGATTTATTAAAATCCTAAGAAAACTAGGGGTGTGGAACATCTCACAACTTTCACTATAATAAGAAATAACACTATAATACTGACGTGGATTTGTGTCATTTACGTTTTTATATTTTCATCATTCACTTAGCAAAAGTGGCCAGTTTGGCAATAATTTTTGCAATAATTCTTGTATGAGTCATAAAAAAAAAAAAAAAAAAAAAAAAAAAAAAACTCCGTTGAAAGGATGATTTTAGCTCTATACTTTTCGAAAATTCTTATTTAATCCCTTCTTATAACTGAAACTGGGACCTGGGGAGAGAAGAAGAAGAAACGATCGTTGATGAGGTATACTCAAAGAAAGAGAACTCTGTGTTAAAGGCATTTCTTTTCAACTTTTTACGCCATTAAAACATTTTTAAGGGAATTTCGGAGTTGGGAATGTTTAGAACACCTTAAGAGGCATTACCACAGCGAATTTGATAAAAATCGTTAAAGTCATTTTTTTAGCAATTACTGAAAAACATGATTTTTCAATGGCAGCTACTTTTTGCGCATGCGCAATTTTGACGAAAACCAAAATGGTTGGTCCCTGTGCCCTCACCAACGCACCAAATTTGGACATCGCTGGTCAATTTGTTCGGGAGTTATGCTGACCATAAATGCACACAGACAGAAATTTTTTCTATATCACTTTCTTGAAATCAGGATGTTCCAAAACTTGGAGAAATGGAGAAAAAACAAATTAAAATTTTTTTTCGGCCGAATACTATGCTTTCATTACCTTATGTATACATATGGGTAATTGAAAGTAAAAAAAATCTCATGATATATTTTTTTTACCAAGAGTGTTTTTTATAAGATCTGTTTAACCTATGTAAAAAATTTCAAACTCATTTGTGCTGAACTTTCCAAGAAAAAGTACATAAAAATATTCAATCTAACATTACTGGTATAGGGCGTACTTAGTCCCCTTAAACTTTATACCTTTATATTTTATTTTGGACTCAGTTGTAGGTACCACTTCTTACTTAGCACGACAGATTACACCTTTCAGTTGTACATAACTTTTTGCAGAAAGAGAAGAAGAAGAACATACATATACTCATAAGTGGTATCGTTCAAAGCACTTTTCCGCGCGGAGCTGTCAATACTAATACTCACCACAGATAGCACATGTAAACACTGAGGTAGAAAAAAATATTTTAAAGTGGATGTAAACAAAACCGAAGTTGCGGATGACAAGTCGCAGACGACCTCACGATAAGAAGAGGTTTATGGCATGTAATCGAGAATGTGCTCCCAGAATGCCACATAACTTGGAGGGCACGGTGATCGTGATGTTGAAGAACTTACGATAACACCATTTATGAATTTCTCAACACCAACAAAACCTGTTTCCAGCACATGAAAGTAATGGACGCTATTGAGGTTGCTTAGGGGTCAAGATGGTATTTTTTGTGTGTGTGTGTGACGCTTGAAAGACTGGACTCAAAGGGAGTTTTAGCAGTTGAAGTCGGTCACAAAAATGGCTGCGAGTGTAGTTATTATCTTTTAAAATATTGTTGAGCCGATCGTATTTATTGATGGAATCTACTATAAAATTTTGTCATCTCGTCTTTTGCTGGCCCCGCATGAAATATCGAATATCAATTCCTTACAAATAAGTATGCTAAGTATAATTGGGGAAACGTGTAAAAGCAATGGCGATTGTGATCGACTTGAGTTGCTAACAAGAATTTCTGAAATTTTATCTCTCTGAATACAAAAGGCGAATGCGAGGCAGTTGCGTCTAAAATAGAGGTCGGAAATATCGATCATAATAAATATCGATGTTATATCGTTGCATAGAAAAAAATATCGATATATCGATACATGATTTTTTTTTAAATTTGATTTTCAATTTTTTCAGAAACGAAGTTTTTCGGGGAAAATTTCTACTTTTCATGATTGCTTTTTGTAAGGTGACTACTTTTCTAACTGAAATTTATCGATTACAAAAGAAAAATTTATATTTTCGCTTAATTGGTGCAGTAATTTTAAGAAAAACTTAGATAATCTTCAATAGCTTTTAATGACAACGCTAAATATTTAGCATAATGTTTTTACAATGTAAATAATTGAAAAGTTACCAGAGCGATGAATATGTAATTAACACGTTTTTTCCAATTTTATTTTAACTTTAAAAATCCAGGAAGGAACACCCCCTTGTACCCTCTAGTTGGCACCCATGATTATGAAGTGTATGGCAAAATATTGAATATTGGTGCCATTTTAACTGCCTCTCAATCAAGTCCAAACTTTAGTTTTGAAGTTTTTGAAAAAGGAATAAAGAAAATCAAAAAACACATGAAACTACAAAACGATCATTAAAAAGCAAAAAAAAAAAAAAAAATTGAAAATATCGATATATCGGTGACCTTTATCGATATTTAAAAAAAAATATCGATAAAAATATCGTCTTATCAATATATCGCCGACCTCTAGTCTAAAAGCTTTTTTTTCGGAAGAGTGCATGGAAGATAGAAATATGAAATTATAATCATTTCATAACACACTTTCCGTCATCCAATCGAGCTGGAACTTGGAAGATACACTCGTTGTCGATGACAATGCTTTCTATCAAGTTTTAGGGCTGATACTCAGAGGTCCTTCTTTCAGTGGCGGCCCGTGGTAAAAATATTAGTGAAGCTGGGACAATAATTCCCCCTCCCTTCCAACATTTATTCATGAATGGAAATTCTTTAATCTTAATTACTCAAACTCAAAATTTCCTTTTAATATTTACAAAATGATAAGATAAAGAAAATAGAAAGGGAAAAAATGTATTTTAATTTACTTATAACGTGGGTCTGTGTTTCAAAATGGTTCATTTATAAGTTTTAGTATTAACTTATGAAATAACAAGAAAACACATGTGTAAACTTATTACTGAAACTATTTGCGTTTGGTAGGGAAAATTCTAAAAAAATGGTCGTTTCTCTCCTACTCACCCATCCCGTTTCATGCACACATGAGCCAATTCACAAGTAAGGCCGAAGTCGGAAAATTTGTAACGGGCTGCATGGCGCAAATTTGTAAAAAATGTAACGTAAAATTTGTAGCGGGCTGTATGATACGGTCATTCTAATTATACTATTACGAATACTAGTTGAGTTGATAATTGCAAACGCAACGCACTACCAGCCTAAATAAAAGGCCCTCTTCTTCAGCCACCCAACACCCTTAATTGTGCATTGTGCAACAGGTTTGCTATTTATCGAATATTTTTTTACTTACCGTAGAAATTCCATCTTTAACTGTGATTCTAATCTACATTTAAGAAAATTAGTAAAATAAATAATCAAAGTTGACCAACAATTAGTAGATTTTAATTTTAAACTAATATTTTAGAAGCAGCCCAGTTGTACTTGCTGTAGCCGAGCAAGTAAGCACGAGCCACCACTGTAGTCTTTTGAAACTGTTGAAAACATAGGCGGTAAACTTTTATATTTTTCACTAGTAGATACATATACTCGCAATCGAATATTGAAATGTGCTATATATTTTGCTACTAGAAAATTTTGGGAGGTATTCATCAAATTCATTCCTTTGTCAGTTCTATCCAGTGAATAAGAAAAATTCCTGGATCAGAAGTTTCATACTAGTTAATAAATTAAAAATAAAAATTGATGCTTTTTTTCCCTTAGGTAAGGGAAATTTTTTTGATACCATACAAGAAATAAATATCACTTTCAACTTTGTATACAACACTGTCAATACGTTACTTTCAACAGCAACACTTCCTTCAACCTTGTTAATTATGTTACGTTAAAAATTATTTCTGATAGAGTTACTTTATTAATTTCGTATTTGCCTCTTGTTAACCATGGCTCAATCAATCTAAGTAATTTTCGTGTAATTTTAGGCTATTATATGGAGCGTCTTGAAACATGCGTCCTTTCGTTTGCTTTCATGCGGGAGGGGAGGGGGGGGAGAGACCTTAAAATTGCGCTTTTCAATCTGAAGATTTATGCACTTAGCTAAAAAAAATTGGCGTATTTTTCAAAATAATGAAATTAAATGTTATATTTAGGAGAGTAAACGAAGTATTCTAGATCGAATAAAAAGGTTAAGTAGGGGCTCATATAAAAAAAATTTAAATTAGAGTTCAATTTACTATGTGAACAGCCCCGCAAGGAAAGATTTTTGTACCAGACATATAAAGAATCGTAAACTAATTACCTTGGTGTAAACCGAAAAATTCCACGACGTTTAAAACCGAAGATATAACCAAAGTTTAGATTTTTTTATTTTTTTTGCGTCCTGTACAGCAAAAGTCTGTTCACGCAAAAGTGAAAAACGCGGAAATGTTTGTAAGTTCATTTCGATTAAATGTTTTGTATTGAGAATGGAAAATTTATACGCTCGAACGGGTTACTTTGACAAAAAACGTTTACCGAGCTATAAAGAGCGATTTACAGAACTCACACTGTGAAAGAATTGTTATGAAAGAGAATAATGCAAACTGATTTTGAAGTCTTTCATAAACAAAGCATAGGAGTAAAAAAAAAAAAAAAAAAAAAAAAATTCTTACCTATTTTTACGTATTTATTTTTCTTTACGTATTTTCAGTAATTTCACTTCTACAAAAGTCTCTTGGCAGTTTCGAATGCATTTTGATACAAATTTCATGCAATTAATAAAAAGAAATTTCACTTAAATCAAATTAAACAGAACCAAATAATCATCAACGACAACACCAAACTTCCATTAATTAACATGTTTTAGCAAAAAGTAGACTGCCATGTTCGTTAAAACTATACTTAACAATATTCCTAAATAAAGAATTCTGAGCATATTCTCTTTCCACGATAAACACACAATATTGCAATGCAATGAAAAAACGTGCGTTTACTCTGAACTATTCAAAACACGAATCCTTTTAAAACTATTGAGAAACAAACAATCAAGCTACGAAGTTTGTAATATAATAACATCAATGGAATAGTCATGACACTTATAACCATAATATGTGGAGTTTATTACGAAGAAACATTCAGTGTTCCCAGTACTTCCTCACTCCATCCTACCATTTAAGAATTCGATTCGCGACACAAAATGTAACAATTCACCTTATATGCGAATCTATTATGTCTGTGATAAACTTGGCTCGCTTCAAATTATTTAAACAGTGAAGTCAAGCGTAGGCTATTATTTCGAAGAAACAAATTTCTAACTCGTGAAACAATGAAGTGTCAACAATTCACGGAATTTGACATCAGAGGCATTCTATCACATCTTCGAGGTTTATAAAGCTGTCAATTGGAAAAACGGGAATTTTTTTTTAGAGCTTTGTGTATAACGCTTTTTGCGGCATTGTGACTCAACCTCCATTTTCTCATCTGCAGATGCTTGTGTTCTAAATACAACCGCAGGATTCATTAGGCTTAATTAATTAGACTCTTTTAGGACCTAAATAAGGAAGTAATTAATTTTTCGCAGTAAATTCTGAGTGGTCTTACATTTAGGGTGGAATGAAACCAATGTCGAAGTGAATTGATGGTTAGCAGCGAATGATGTAAGCAGTAAATTAGACTTACGTTCAATGTTGATTTAAAGGGCTTTATTAATAAGTTAATCGAGATCAGATTAGTTTATTTTTTCCGTTGGTTGGTTATATTTTAGATTTATTCAGCGCAAGGGCAACATAAGGGCCAAACTGCGCCATTATTTTTTCCGTGTTTACCTTTGGGAATATTTGCACCAAATTTCAGAGTTATGACTATGTTGGAAGTGGAACATTGGAATATTCCTTATTTGGAGCATTTCAACCCTTTAAAATTATAGTTAATCGAGATCGGAACAGCTTATTTATGTGTGCCTGCCCTTTGTTAAAAATTCCTTGGTATCAAATTTCAGAGTTGTGATATCATTGGAAGTGAGACATTACGATTCTTCGTATTGAACGTTTCGACGCTTATCGAGTTAGGGATAGCTTACTTTTAATATGTTTGCCCTTGTTGGCATTTGTACCAAATTTCAAAGATGTTATTAATATATTGAAAGTGAGATATAAGATGATTCTTTGACTGAAGCGTTTAAGACGCCTTTTCCACCCGTAAAGTTAGTTAATCGAGATCGAAATAGCTTACTTTTTCGATGTTTGTCCTTGTTGACATTTGTACCTACTTTTAGAGTTGTGACTATATAGGAAGTGTTAGAATTAGTGATGAGTAAGTCAATCAGAGAGTGAGTGAGGGCTTGTCTTTTATATACATAGATATCTACAATCAGTTCGACTCTTAGTATGGTAATGTAAATATTCACAATTATAGTGGAGCAATTTTTGTTTGTCTTTAGAGATGAAACAAGAGTGGATTCAAACGACCACACTCTCTCCTTAACATTTTACTTGGTAAAAATGAAAACTTGATATCTTTAAATTATCCATAATCAAACAATGTTAATTTGAAAGTGTCCCCATTTTAGTTTTAGGTTACGGTTAGTTAATTTCATTTGAAGCGTGGAACAAAGCCTTTACGAACTCTTATGTCACACATGACTGGTGTAAACCCTTCACAAAAACTGTAGATTTCTTTTTTATTTGATTCCAATTTTTTTTTTCGAGTTTTTTTCTATGAAATTTCCAGTCCTTGCCTTAGGACCGAGCAAAGCGTCTTGATAACGATACAACTGCTATCATTGCAGCAACATGATTTTCGAATATCGATCAAATGTACAGTTCTAAATACTCCTAATTTAATCCTGCACAATTTTGGGATTCGGTTCATTACTCGTCGCTTTGGCATTACGGCGATGTAATTTAGCACCTCCCAAAATTAAATTATTGTGTACACTTCTTGTCATCATGTAACTCTTAGTTGTTCAACAGTCTGACATGGATAGACACAAAAAAGGCGGGAAAACGAAAACAGAAAAAAAAATTAACTTTGACAGACCAGTTCTCGATTACTCGAATTCCACCCAAACATTCTTGTCTCTGGTAGACATCTGTCAGGCAAAACCCCATATCCTTCCACCTTGCTGTAGTAACCCCCTCCCACCACCCTCCCCTTTCCGTTAGAGAAATAAAATAGAAAAAGTAAAAGTGAGCTTACGCACACTTCCCGATGACGATTGGAATAACACGTGGGAAAATACTCCCCTTCTCCAGTATAAGACAATTTCTTTCTTTTTCCACCCATCTGCGAGCTAGGACTCATTAAAGTGCACAAGGGGGCAGGTGGAGGGAGAGGGATGTCATAGGATTAGATTTCGTTGCCAGTGGTGGGATGAAATTGTCGAAAAAAAAAAAATATACTACTCGGCAGGAAATATGCGGGTGGTTTATGGGATTTGGAGCAGAGAGCAAAAGGCTTAGAGATATGTATTTTTCCCACCCTTAATTTCCCGAAGAGTGGAAATAAGAAGTTTAATTGTATTATTATATTAAAAATAAAATAAAATTATGTAATTTAATATATTATTATATAATATCAATAATTTAATATATTATTATATAATATTAAAAATTTAATATACAATTTAATTATATTAAAAATATTAATTTTATTTTTGCCATTTTCGAACAATCTGGTATTTTAGAAATAGTTTGATCTTAGAATCATCTTTGTTTCCTATCAACCACTAATTTTTCTTAATATTTTAAATAAGTGCAAATCTGACTGACGTTATTTTTTTGACTATCTTGATACATCAAGGTTGTTAATTGTTATCAAGTAATTTTGTCGCATGATTTTCTTAGGAATCTGTTATATCTTAAAAAAATTAAGAATAATAGGAAACGTAATTTTTTTTTCCTTGAAAATTAATTTTTCCTATGATTCTAATTTCGATTAATTTGATCCTGAAATACTCAATTCTTTCAATAATCAATGTTACCTTAAAAATTTAGACATGTGAAATGTCGCCCAGCTCTACTTTTTCTCTCTTTTCTATACAAAAAAAAAAAAAAAAAAAAAAAAAAAAAATAATAATAATAATTTAAATATTCTCCCACTTCCTTCAAGGAATTCCTTTTTTAACAATGAAGAAACATTTTCTAAGAATTGAAAGATAATGCTTTGCTTTTATTTAATTTACAAAACAACTTACTAGTTAATAATTATTTTTGGTATTGTAGCTCGTAAAAATTATAATTGTTTAGTAAACCTTTCTTCCTTGTTATCTCAAGTAAAGTCTATTAAGAAATATTTCGTTAAGTAATAAGGAATGAATTTTTAAAAAAGGATGCAAAATCAAATGTCCATGCTGACTCGACGTGTTTTACTGTAGTTTAGATACCTCTTGCTTTTTAATATAAAAATAATGAATTAAAACCCATTAAAAGTGCAATTCCAACTTACAGTTTTTTCATTACGAAAACATTAAAAATGTAATAAAATATTACAAAGCTTTGAATAATATTTTTATCAGTCTGGAATCTAGCAGAGATGTAGAACAACTGATCCATCCTCCTTTACACCATGAGTTAGCTTTGATTAGCTAACCAGTCACCATCCAATATTATCATGAAATATAAAATTAAATACGCTTTACAAAATAACAAAAAAACACCTCCTCATTTTACATCACACCCCCTCGCTATGCCCCCGAAATTTTTAAGGAAATTTAAATAGTTCACTTTAACAATATATACTCTATCATTTGAGTCTTGTTACAACTTTCTTACAGCAACCTCAACACTCCATTTCCCGCCAAACTGCTCTCTCCCCTTAGTAACAGCTGATCATATGACAGGGGGTAAAAGTAGGCACAATTTTCATATAGAAAGGAAATGGTGGTAAGGGGATAGTCCCCCCCCCCCCCCCCTCCTCACTACAACCTGCCTAAACGCGTCTTCGAGCGGGAAAACGTCTCGATAGCGTAGTATACAACTTTTCCAGCTGTTCCACCAGCAGTATTGTTCAACCTCTTACCAGACGGTCGCTGCTCGCTCTTCGGGAATAATGCACACAATAGAATATTCTATGACTCAGCCTCCAGGTGCATGGGTGACGTCACCAACCGAACTCAGCAGGTTCGAAATTGACCGCGTTAATTTGTTCAAAAATGGAATTCGTTGGAAAAATTCATGAAATCTGTAACTGGTACTGACGCTGAGGTGGAGAGATGTATTGGAATATTTTTTTTTATCTGACCAGGGGGAAGATTGGTCTAAGTTCACTTTATGAAAAGGAAACAGAGTTAATAATGTGATCTGTTGGTATATTAGCTGTATTAACTGATGTATTCTAGTCGCCAAAGCTAACGGCGTAGTCTTATGATCACTTCCAAGTGACTTAAATATAACTTCTTCAATTGTCTTAATTTATTTCTTGAATTATTTTTTTATTGTAAATAGTGGTAGACAAAAATAAATTATTTTAAATGCAATTGAGCTGCTTCTGGATTACTGAAACAATAACTAAACATTTTTTTTTAAAGTGTATTTTCCTGAAATAACAATTCCAAATGCTATGGAGTTAATTAAGAGACTTGTATAGCCAATGCTTTATCATTATTATACTTGATTAACTAAAATTCAAGTTTTTCTTCGATAAATTATTACCTGTATGGAGCGTTTCTTCGAAAGGTTTAAGACAGCCAATCGTATCAACAAGTGTAAGATTTTGAATATATAGGCTCTCCCCGATTCAGAAAAAAGTTTAAACTGACAATTTCTAATGAAATAAACTAGTTTATATTTGAGAAAACTTTCTATTGATTTTTTTTTATTTTTTAAAACACAAAAAGATAACCGCAAAACAAATTGGAATTAAGGTCACTTTGCGGTTACTACTGCAAAACTTTAATAATGAAAACAAGCATTGCGGTTTCTTACGTATCAGTAACTAATAATACCAATTATTTAAAAAAAAAATCTGCATTAGAAATAACTTAGAAAATCCAAATGCATCATACTCAATAACAATTGATTTAATTATGGATTCACAATACTGGAAAGTTCTTCGTAGTTGAATCGACCGACATAGTCCCTGGAAGCGAATCCTTTGTGTGCTGTCCCAGTGGGAAGTTCACGTCAATTAGCAAACAGATTTTTCCCCACAGTGGGTCTGCCATTGAATAGGGCTCCCCCAAGGAAGGCAATCAGTGTGGATGTCAAGGGGTGAATGTGTTCGTGACCACACTGACAAACGAAACGACGAAGATGGGAGGAGGAGTGCACGCCCACTCTGTACCTCAGGGGGATGTAACTTGAATACACTTTATCACAATTATTTTCTTTACGAAGGAAAATGGTAGATCGGTATCTCAGGGGTTTACGGTTGGTCTTTTTCTTCAAACAAATATCTATTTTCTGTTTGCTGCATGGTTAGACGCAAACGATAATTCAGGCAAGAATCTAGTATTTTGGAACGAATTTTCTTCCAGTTTATGAGTAAACATTTGATTCCGATATGTTAGGAATTGACGGAGATCGATTTCAGGATTTGAGGTTGGTTTATTTCATTAAAATCTTCACAAATAAGTGTCTGTTTTCAGTTTGCTGCATGGTTATGAGCAAGCGATGACAGACAAAAACTGCCAAGAGCGTCAAGTTTTTCAATAGTATTCGCAATCGTTTTTTTCTTCTTTTAATTGCATTCCATAATTAGTTTTTGATTTAATTAATTTTCAATTACATGTATGTTGTTAACATATATTAAATTTTTTAAAAAGGCCTGGTATGTCACTGGATGATTTTTATATCAGGGCTCAATTTAGAAAAGCAATTACTATAGGCACAACATTGTAGACGGGGTCCACTTGGACGATTGTTGATGTTAGTTAAATGTTAATGACAATTTCGATTACCATCTATTATCATTTTGCTTAAATAATTGTTGAGATATTAATTTTTTAATAATTAATAAGAGTTGTTAAAATATATGTCATAAATCTTTTATTATTATTTTGTGTTTTAGACGGGCAAATTATATGGAGGAGAAATTAATCTACTTGTCGTCATCTAATTGAGCAGAAACTTGGTAGATAGACTCGTTGTCGATAACAATGCATTAAGCTTTGGGCAGGGAAAAAAAAACACCAAAAATAAACGTTAGTCAATATGGCACAGATTCGATGCTTTCCTTTGTAGTCTCGATATGAGCTCAAAATCACTTTAAAATGTTGACAATGCATAAAAAGGATTTATAGGAAAAACTTCTTTTTTTGGGGGGGGGGGGGGAAAGAGGGTATATTTTTTTGCTAATAAATAGCAATGTTCTAAATAGGTATTGGTGGAGCAAAATCTAAGTGTGGAAAACCGTTTGAGTTGAATTCATAACGCAATTCGTGAAATCCTTAACGACAAATTCCGACATTTTTTAACGAACCTACACAAACGAAATTACCTAATTACCTTGCACTTTTCCCATCACAATAACCCACTTCACTTCATTCAATATTCTTGTCACAACGTGTTGCTTGCTGCCACTGGCATTCAACAAAACAAAAACGTAAAAACGACTGTAAAAGAGGGGAGGGGTGTTGCGGATACGCATTCTTTTTCTTGAACAGTTTTTATTTTTCTATAACAAATCATTCATCTGCAGAAAAAAGTCGGTAGTCTGCGCCCCCCAACTTGACCGGAGACTTCCGGGGGGGAAGAGGCTCTTTTCACTGATAAACAGGTTTTCGCTCCCATGGATCTGCGTTGCTCTCACGGTTCCCTTTTCCCCTCCATGATCCGACTCGTTAGGTGGAGAGTGGGTTGTCCATATTTCAGAGTGTTATCTCTTATTTGGCGAAATGCAGATTTTTTGTGTTAAATGAAAAATACTTCGGACTTGCAGACGATCTTTTCTTCTATTCTCTAAGTTTTGGTTTTAGTCTTTGAAATTCGCGTGGTTAGCAATGGGATTGGAATAAAGTTTTGTTTCTTTAATTTTATGAAAATTTGAGCTTTATTGTAATTTATGTTTTATATTTACTTTTGAAGTAGGACAAAAAATGTAAATTACATAAAAAGATAATTATAATAAAAATAATTTTAAATGCGCAACACGCGCGTAAAGTAAACTAGCATAAACTATAAATGCTACAGATATGCGTCATAAACCATTTGAAAGTATCTGTAAGATTAGTAGAACCATGGGCGCCCCCAGGAGGGTGCAAGGAGGTGCATTTGCACCCCCCTGGCTCTTAAAAATTAAAAAAAATAATAATAATAAAAATCAGGGAAAAGATTTCAATTCCAAGATAAAAAAAAAAAAAAAAAAAAAAAAAAGCACAAATGCCATTTATATATGTTATGTTACACTGAGTTTTTTTTCTATTAACTTAGTCTTTTGTTTCTTTCCTATGTCGTTTTTTATACCTACTTGCGTGACGATTTTCTGGAGCTGGTTGTCTATGATTATTAGAGGCTGATGAGCAGAAGTATTTATTCCTTTTGTTGTATTATCATTTCCTGAGTAGTAGGAAAATGTTTTATTTTTTAAGTCATCAGATATACGATCTTGAAATCTATTTTTAGTATTCAATTGAACATATTCCAATACTGCCTTCGTGTTTCATTTTGAATTTTTTCTTCTTTTTTTTTTCATTATATCCGAAATTTAGAAGAAATAAAATGCTCCTCTATTCTAAACACTGTATCTTGAAAGCCGTGAGATCTAGTTGAATGATAAAAAAAATCGTTAAAAATATATATTTTAATATTTTTACTATTTCGTATTTTTTCTCTCTTTAACAGGGTTGCGCTTTCAAAAATATATACCATACATTTTAGTTATTCTCAAAGAGTATAATTTATAATGCATAGTTATTAAATAACATTTCTAAAAATATTAATGATTTTGATAAAAAAAATCTAGTCTTGCACCCCCTTGCAAATATTCCTGTGGGCGCCCATGAGTAGATACATAAAATTCTACTGGAAATTACAAAGGTTTCTATAAAATTCTATCAAAAAGATAGATTTCAGTCATTAAATAGTATCACTAAATAGTCCTGGGTCTGCAGCAGCACAGTAATAAAACATGTGTAGAAACGGTCTTTTAGTGACTGTCAATGTCACAATCTAACTATATCGATACTTTATTACTAAAATTCTTTTAACTACCTTTCTCACATCACTTCAGTTTACCATTTTAGTACTTTTTAAGAGATATATTTTTATAGGATATAAAACACAATTCTTCTTACGAGAATAATTTACAAAAAGCATTTTTGGTACGATAAGGGAAGGGGTATTTTCAAGTGAAAATACGAACCAGTGCCATAAGCAAAGTATAAGCTTCATTTGTATTTCATGGGAAAAATTGCATGCATCAGAAGAAGAAAATTTGCATATAGATTTTATAAAACTTTACTAATATCAAGGAAGCATATTGAAGTGAATAGGTCATTGATAAATTTTGTAAAGCAAAATACAATATAGTGATTGTCTTAGTTGACATAGTTCATGTTCTTTTAGAAACGTCAATGTGTTGACTTCAACTTAGGGAATCGTTTTTTTAAAAAATCTCCAAAAAAAATATTGTATATTTTTACCAAACAAATAATTTGACTTGCAATTAGTCGTCTGTTTTTACTCAAACGTTCTAGTAGTTCAACAGAGTACAAAGCTTGAACTAACTTGAGTTCTCAGAGAATTTGCTTTTAAACCTCTCAAAAATACAAAACACCAAAAGATTTATCTTGAG
The DNA here is from genome assembly GCA_963978545.1 of Linyphia triangularis. Lineage (NCBI taxonomy): Eukaryota > Metazoa > Arthropoda > Arachnida > Araneae > Linyphiidae > Linyphia > Linyphia triangularis. Next base: position 57,539,526 of record OZ021731.1, on the reverse strand, counting down.
TGGATTCACTTTACTTGGCGGAACTTAAAAGATAAGTAAGAACAAAGGAAAGTTGTGATTTCTAAAAGAAACCCAGGCATCTCAAGAAAGGAGATAAAAAAATAAACTTGTTGCCACATCCACTTTAGAAATATTTTTGCCTTCGGAGATGAAAGACATGGTTCTTTTGTACATTAAAATTCCTTAGCTAATTTTGTATTTTACTTGGGATTTAAAACTTTAACATTGAATAAGTTATTTATTTTGGTGGATATACTTATATCTGTTCGATATTTAGACTGTATGATGCGCCTTCAATAGTGTTTAAAATGCCGTTATGGAAGAATTCGAAAGCAACGGTCTCTCTTTTTTTTAATATTACACTTTAACGTGTAGTCACCAAAAGTAACCTAAAATCTTTCATCGTCATTTTTTTCCAAGTCTAAAATTGCAATTAAAAACATAAATATTTGTAAAACTAAAATAAACCTTTCAAAAACGAATGCAAGTATAATAGTTGATTTACGACACACATATTAAATAATTTAGAAATCGCAAAATTAGACCAAAATGCGCCCTTATTATTATGGTTACAGTTTTAAATCCCAAGTAAAACTAAATTATCCAAAAATTTCTATTTACAAAAGAACTATGTCTTTCATTCTCTAAGGAATACATAACTTTACTTTAAAATGTTGACATTTAACATCCAAATCCAAAGGGGTTTTCCCCCTCCCCAACTTCTTGACAAAGTTACTCCCACAACTATTCTGCTTGTGTCTTCTATAAAATATTCATGGGGATATATTATTAATTTTTTTATGATTAGTATTTCATGTGATGAAAAGACAATTCTATGAACGACGCGATTTTACAAAATGTTAATATTCAAACTCTAATTCATATTCTCCAGAGAGGACATTTAACGACATTTTTTCTTTGGCAAAGAAATTTTTCATAAAAGTTTTCAATACCAGCTCCAAAATTTTTACATTTCCTTTGTATATACAAACTATTTATATTAGAAATATTTTTTAAAAATGAATAAATATTTATTAAACGTGGATGTAGAAAAGTTGCAAAAATCTGCTGCATAAATAAAAATAAATTATAAATATACTTAAAAATATAAATTTTTCTTAAATTAAATAACCTATACAGTTGCTTGCATCTGTATTTGATATTGTTGCGAGACTTTCTTTTCTCTTTCCTCTCTTTGTTTGTGTTTTTCATGACTGTATGTAATTTTTCTTGCTCTGATATTTCATCATAAATATTTGTGACATGATTTATAAGTTGTTTGGACGGACATGTGCTCCATGACATTAAAATCCAATAATGTTTAATAAAGTTATTTTCTGTAATTTCTTGTTTTGTAAATTTATTTTACAAAAAAAAAAAAAAAAAAAAAAAAAAAATGTAAAGTAATTACTTAATTTAATTAGAGTAAAGTACTCGTTTGTCATTTATATGTAATGGGCCTTGGTTTTAAAATAGATATTATATCTAAATTGATTATAAGTTAAGTAGGTACACTTTGAAATGAAATCTTTAATCGTTTGTTAATGTTAAATTATTTAACTAATCAAATAGGCTTAATATCATTTCTTATACAATATGCTAATTTTGTAAAATATGAATTATATAAAAATTTGTAAAGTAAGAAACAAACACATGCAAAACACAAATAAATAATTCCAAGATATGATACACACACTTTTGTGCAATATGGCATTTAAGGTTTTTCTTAAATTGTTTATTTTGAATAAAACATTATTTTTCTGGTAAGGTTTTCGAATGACTTTCTGAAATCGAACCCATCACCTTTGTAGTTACAATAAATCAATTTTGTTAATTTTAACCTAACAGTAGATCCAGTTTACAAAACCATAACTTACTGACAAAACACTTCCTAATAGAAAAACTACAAAACAAAACGAAATGACAGCTATAAAACTCATCCCTGACCAGAATACAATTCACAACTAATTTACTTATCTTTCAAGTAGTTTTTCCCACGAGACAATGAGTCTCCATTCAGAAAGCAACCCGAAAATTGTTTTCTTTTCTCGTAATCTCTCATTACATCTTCCGACATAAAATGCGTGACACCCCAAGGAGACAAGAAAGTAGCAAGCTTAAACGCTCCCGGCGACTTGGCGACCTTTTCATCATCCCACTACGGCAACCCCTTTATGAATGATCTTCACTGTTAGTGGTGCTTTTCCAAATGACTCGCATGTAGTGTATTCTCTCTCCATCCTTTCCTAGCTTAGTGTAGGATTAGTCGGCGAAACTCTTTTAATTACTTAAAATAACTAATTACTATAGTTCAGGATCAAGTGTGTGTCACCCAAAATCGCGGTATCAGAGAGTGTTTTGCTTTTCTTTCGCAAGGAACTGTCAAATTGTCGTGCATGGATATCAGCGGTTCGCGGCGTTTTGGATACTCCAGCGTTTTGACAAGTGGATCATCACTTGTTGGATTTTAGTGATCGGTATCCTGTGGATAACGAGGATGAAAATTAACTGGTGCGTGTAGCTATAGCTGATGATGCGAATATGGCTTACGTGAATGTTGCAGAGTGGAATCCCGACCATGTTGTGGACTGGTTACGGGGTGAGTTTATGTTGTTCTTTGTTGTGTACTGTGTCAACAATGTATCTGTTTTGTCGTAAGGTGCGGATTGGGCGTCTGGGTGTGTTGCTCTGGAGAAAAGGTGTGATGGTTGTGGGTGAAATATTTTGGGGGAGGGAATTAGTTTTTTTTCAAAAAAGTCTTGTGTGCTTACGGTAAAATGTGTGTAGGAGTTTTCCCGCGACAACTTTTAAGGTGCTTGTTTTGGAATTTTTTCCTAATTTAGTATAACATTTTGGAGTTGATTGGTGAATAAAGCATAATCGGGAAAATGCAAATTTGGAAGGCTGGTGATAAAATGAAGAAATTGATAACGAAAAATGAAGTCTGATCATTTATATATGCTATGAAGTATATTATTGAATTCGTTCATACAAATTAATTTTTTTTCTTCAGATTTTTTCTCTTTTTTTAGTTTTTATTGGTATAATTGCAATTGAAAGTGGAATTGAACTATTAAAATCTGTATAGTATCTTTAAAAGAAATTTTTTTTTTTGAAAAACTTCAAGTAAAATGACTATCCAATTTTTAAATTCACAGTGCAAATTTATTTGCAAAAACAAATGTGCATTAATGATTTTTCTATATTTTGAAAATGATGAAAACAAATTTTGACTAACAATCACACTAACAATAAAATTTAGTTGTAAAAAAAAAAAAAAAAAAAAAATAATTGATTTAAAAAAAATAAAAAAATATCCATTTTTGTATTGTATTAAAACCAATTTTAGATATAGAAATTTTGGGATATTTCCTTTCATAGACTTCAATCCATATTCTTGTTAGAGTAATATATTATTTGCAATGAATAATCAAATATGATCAATTATAACACATAGGCAAATACTTAAAAAAAATTAATTTCATAACATATTCAATTTAAGAAATGTGCAAATTTAATATGAAGGAAAATTTAATGGTTGGGTTGTAAATGTATTGAATACTGTAACAGTCCTTGTTATATTAAGATATCAACTTTTTAACAAATTTTCAATGGAGCAGTTCAAAGACTTAAAAAGTAAAAAATGAATTCAATTAGAATTAAGATGTTAAAAAATATATTGCCTTAATGTTTAAGTTTTTGTGTAAAGCTTGTTAAGTTGTTCATTAGTTGTTTGATAATGAGAAAAATATTAAATTCTTCCTTTCTTAAAAGTATTCTAAAATGTTTGATTGCTTTCTTTTAAAATGTAGGTCTTGAGGATGAAATCCAACCTTACACACAATTTTTTGTGAATAATAAGGTTAATGGGTGCCAGTTATTAACATTGGCAAGAGATGATCTTACCAACTTGAATATGACCAAGATTGGTCATCAGGAATTGGTACTTGAAGCAGTTGAATTACTTAGGCAACTGGTAAGTTTTAAAATATTTTATACATTTTTATCAATAAAATATTAATAGAACACATATTTTGCATATAACAGCCAAAAGGTTACATGATTGTTTTATTTCTTTTACTGTTTCTTAACATTAATATTATTCATTTAAAGTATAATGATTTTTGGATTAAGATTATATTAGGTTTGCATTCACTGATGTGATAGGACTCACTTAATAGAGATATTGTTGTTTTTAAATAATTGTTTAAAACATTTTATTTTATGGTAGAATAGGACTCTTAAAAAAGAGTTTAAAAAAAAAAAAAAAAAAAAAAAAAAAAATTGCACTGAATTTTACAATTCTAAATTCAACTTAAAATTGAAGCAATTAATTGTTTCACAATGTCTTTTTAATTATTTGAAAATGTATTCAATAATATGCACTAACCTTATACATTTTTTTTATTTAGTCTTTTTTCAGTTATAATGTTTAAAGTAACTCATTGAATGCAGGAATAAATTATTTTGAAATATCTTAAATAATTTTTTTACTTAAACCGCACAAAGTACTACTTATTTAAGTTCAATTTTGTTATCAATATTATAAAAAAAATATATTTCCCTAGCATTACAATCTGACATCTGAAACACTGCAGTCTCTGGCGCTTAAACTGGGTTGTAAAGCACAAAGTCTTTTCAATGACCTCAAGCGAGTGTGCCAAGATTTTGCAGACACTGGAAAGAAAGAACGAGTGTCTGTAGAAACACTATCAGCAGTCTCTGATATCATCAATCTAGTCAAATCTTTAATATCATGGTTGGACAGGTACTCAATCATTACTCCTTTAAATTTAGTTATTTACTTGTTTGTATTTTCCTAGTTAAAATTTACTCTAGTGGAGGGAATAATTTATGAAAGCAAAATGAAGTCTTACAAGTTATTAATCTTAAGCAATACAAAGTGATATTTGTTGTTTTTATATTTCTTTGAATTTAGAGCAAACAAAGCATATTGATAACCATCAGTTTCTTTTATTTTTACTTCTAAAATATGATTAAATATATTTTTTTAAATCTTGATCAAACTTTTTAGTTTTTAAAGTATTTTTTTGTAAAATATGTAAATTTTTAAGAACGTTGTTTTTTTATAAATTCAAATTGTTGTGGGTTAATGTTAACAATTGAGGAATTGAAACTGAATGTAAACCTTTAACTTGATTTGTATATTATCAAAGTGTTATAAAGTTTGGATAGTTTGAGAGTTTTTATTCCCCTAATGTTGTAACATTGTTGAAGGTATTGTTGGACATTTATTGTGGTATTTCATGAATATTTATAGTTTTTGTTATATTCTGGGGGAAACTTGGCTCCCTGACAAATTTGATTTATTTTTAAAATATCCAATTTCTGTTAAAAATTTATGATTTTGAAAATTACCTACAGTTTCCTTCATTTATTTTATTACTTTTCATGGATGCTGGCAGGATTATTTGCAAATGGGTAGAGATTACACACAGGGGGGAACACATGGCAGTTAATGTTTAATTCTTAATTTTTCAATAATTTGAATTGAATTGAATGCCAAGAAAGTGTAATTGCAAAAGTGTAATTGCAATCCTTTGTTCTTAATTGGCAGCATACAAGTTAACCTCCATTTTTCTTTAATGTCTATGCATCATTCAAAATAATCAAAGACAACTCGTAAATATTGTCCTTAATTTAAAATAAGCATTTTAAATACCTTTTTGAAATATTTCTAGGTATCCATTTGTTGGCCAAGAAAGCTACTCGGATGTCAGGAAAACCATTTTGAAGTTAAGCGTTGAGCTGGCCTCAACCGCACAAAGGGATCAATTTGCTGAAAATCCTCATGGCATAATAAAAGAAACGGTATGTATATTCTTAAATCGAAAATTTCCTTGAGAAAATATTTGTTTGAAAACTTGCTTTAAATAAGAAATAATTAAATGTTATTTACTGATTGGTGTTAAATAGATAGGACTAGGTCACATAGGCTATTTTAAAAAGCAACAAAAAAAATATTTGTATTTATTTGTATATAGTTATGCTGTGGTCTGTTAATTAATTTGGATTGTTTATTTTCTAAATTCAGTTGGACATTTTTCTCCTTATCAAAGGTTTTTGCTCATCTAAATTTAATTTCCTTTGTTGTTTAATTTTGACTAAATTTAATTTGTACATTCTTGATTTGTAATGTTTTAAAAACTGGTTTTTATTTTACCATCTATTTAAAAGCATGCATAAAACTTTTCTCTTTGTTTAAAAATGTGTTGAATTATTTGTTTGATAATTACATGCCATATTTTTTTTACAGTGTGCTAAGCTGGCTGCTCAAAGTGATAAAGTTGTACAGGATTTCAATGACTCTCTTATCATACAACCTGCTTCACTTGAAGTTGCCAAAATTAAACGAAAAGTGGATGATGATTTGGTAAGTTTGGAATTTTCCTCCAAGGGATATGTAAATGGTTTCTAATGTAAATACCTGAATTAAACTTTTAAACTGTTTTATTTAAATTTCTTTCATATTTACAGCGTATTTTTAAATAGAACATAAAAGTAAAATAGTTAGAGGGAATTCATCTGTTACCAAATATTTGCAATTATATATTTATACTTTTATTTTCATTAATTCTAACATGAGTTTATTTTAAATTGTGTAGATCATAAGTAAAATGGCGATCAGTTGTAAATGCTTATATTTAGAACAAAAGTTAAAAACTTTCTTTGTATAGCAAGTTAAATTTTTTTGTTTTTTTGTTATTGGTTTCATAAGCATTCAACATTATTTTGTTTCATGAATAAGAGTTTTATTTTTGTTATTGGAATTGAACCTAAAATATCCTATCACAATTTAAGTCACAAAACTATTTTTTTTCTCTTCTTTTATTATTTTTGTATAGTTTAATTTATGCTCAGAATTTATTACTCAATAATAACAACACTAAAACAATATAAAAACAATTTAATTCAATTTACTAGTTGAGACAAAATGTTTTACATGGTAAATTCCTTTTTTTAATTATCCTTTTAAATAATAATGTATTCTCTAAAAATTCAAAATTCATTGATATTATTCTTTATTCTGTTTTCTAATTAAATTAATAGGCAAACATGAGCTGTTAAGTATTTTTAATCATGTTTATGAATTATTTTATTCAAATATTGCATTTATTTTAGGGAATTCATATAAATTCACTGGAAGGTATCCATTTCTCAGGAATACATATCATTGAACAAATTAAATTTCAGGTAATTTAAATTTATTCTCATTTTATAAATTAATGTTTATCATTGTTCATTAAATAAGGACATATTTACGAATTGTATATTGCACCAATTTTGAATTATTAGTTAAATAAGTTATTATCCATATATTCAAACATGTATCTAATAAACAATCTTTTTATTGTCTAGAGTCCTGCTTACAGAACTGGTAAAGTTGAAGAAGGGGATGAGATTGTGCAAGTGAATTATCAAACTGTTGTAAGTATTAACAGAATTAGGAGTTTTGAGTACAGCAATGATTTCTACTATTACTTGATCCGCATATAATTAGCTTTCTGAAGAAATAATATTTTTTTTTAATATTAAACATATTTAAAATTTTTTGTTGTGGTTTATTGGGTATTTTTAAAAAAAATTATAAATTAATTGTGACACATCCTTTGCTTAGGTTATTTTTTAATTCTATCATAGACAAACTATAACAAACTGAAAAAAAGTTATGGATAAAAGCAAATTAAAAAAAAAAACAAAAAAAACTTCACACCAGAAGGTGCAATATTTTATGCCTTCTGCACAGTTAGTGATCAGCAGAAAAATCTCTCGCAGATCAAGTTATGAGGAATGCTTTTCTAAGTAAACTCTTCATTAGTAATATGAAATATATGATTTTTAAAGTTTATTATTGACCCCAATTATGTAACTTTGACTGCATAATTAGGGTGCAAGTTAATTCTTATACATGTTAAGTCTGTGTTTGTATGACACTTGAAATGGCATTACTATATCTGTTAAATGCCATTTAGGTTGGTTGGCAGTTAAAGAACATAATCTGTGCTATGAAAGAACATCCAACTGAAGTACATTTGACTTTGAAAAAGAGACCCAGGCATCCCAATGTCCTTGGACAGGTGAGTTTTTTTTCCATTGTGGACTTAATTATAATGGTTTTTATTTGTAAATTTATTTTTATCTGAAAGGGGTTATTGCAAGAATTATGTAAACTAAATTTTATCTATAATTGTTCAATTAATTTATTGTTTTATTTTCACAGGTTATTACATTGTGGCCCTATCGGATACCTTCTAAAAAAACTGCATTCCGTAAACTGTATAAATGGAATAAAGGAAAAGATATTCGGGAATTATGTCCCAGATCACCAGGAACAAGGTAAACAAATTATTAATAGTCAATTAAACAACATCGTAGTATTTACTATTAACATAGTGTTTCTTGCTGCTGTATGAAGCTCATTTGAAATTGTCTTGAACAAAAGTAAAGTTTATAATAAAAAAAAAAAAAAATCAAACATTAAAATAAGTCATTGCAATGGAAATATTTTGTTCTACTAATGATTGCTACATAAAATGAATCCTAGAACATTTTAAAAGTGAAGAGTATACTATAAATATTAAAAAAAAAAAAAAAAAAAAAAAAAAAAAACCCACGGAAAACATATAACTAAACTATAATGGTTGAAAATTTTGCAAAAAAAAGAAAAAAAAAATATTAAGAAATAGATGTTTCTTAATTCAAGAAATAATTTTCAGATAAGAATTTAAATGCAATATCTAAAACAACCCATTTTTATAATTTAATAAATGAAAAATATTCCTATGATTTGTAGCCAGCAATGTGTTTAATTAGGATTTGTATGTGTCAAGTTATTACGGCAAATTAATAGTCATGAATAACAAATCCTTTTTAGGGTTGAAGCCAACAGCGTGTCTGAAGTTAACGGAGGACTAGCATCTGAAAAAGAAAAGCTATTTGCTGTGAATAAACCTCGAAACAAACTGCGTCGTCGGGCCACAGTTACAGGTGTCTCCCCAACCCAACTTCAAGCCCCTGTCAGTTTGGAAGAGCTCATTGGTAACAGCTCCAAGCGCAAAGAATCCGTGTTGCGAACAATTTCTTATGACCCCAACAAAACGATTGATTTGGAAGACAATGTTTTCAAGAGGGACGGTCAAACCTCTAGCCAAGAGGAACCTCAAAAAGAAGAGAATGAGGATTCAAAGACCGAAAATTCCAAAACAACTAAAAGCCCTTTCTTGAAACCTCCCCAGGAGAAATTCATGACTGGTCACTTAAAAAGGCAAGAGGCATTGAAGAACTCGGAGACGGTAGCTAGAGCCGGTGTTGCAGTACCTTTGCCACCAAAACCTACACCATGTCCTCCACCAAAACCGCCACTACGTATTAATGCCCCACCGCAAAGTGTTAATGAAGCTGTAGCGCAAGAAGTTCCACCTTCAGGCAGTCAGAGTCCAAAACAGAAACTTGCCGATTGGGTTAATAGACAAAAGAAGAAACCTGAAGGTATTTCATTTAGACACTTTAAAAAATTAGAATTTCTAAAAGTTTCCTTAAAATTTTTTTGTTGGTTTATATGTCATCACAACATTTTTTTGTGTTTGCAGAAAAAATACATAAATTATGTTAAGAGTGAAATCTCGTCCATATTTAGTTTTTCCTGGCATTCTTTCATTGGATTTCAGGCAGGTTGAAAATTGATTAAAAATATAAATTTATGGGAAAGTTGCAACACATTTTTGTATCGTCTTCCCTTTCCCAATATTTATTTTTGTTAGCATAGGCATCGGTATGGAGGTGCACTTGCTCCTCTTTGGATTTTGAAAATAATGTGAAGAAAAGTAGTATGATTCACAGGGAATAGAATTATGATTTTAAGATTTTCAAATATTCCAATGAAAAAAAATTTAACAAATAAGTATTATTCACAATTTTATTAAGATACTTAATTGAAAAATCAAGGTTAAAACAAAAAATTAAATGCATTGCACTCTCTTGTTGGCCGTATGCAAACCGCTGAAAATAAGTCAGTTGGTGTTGTTATTCAATCTAAGATGATTTAAATGAGGAATCGTTTAGAAAAATGTTGTTGAATTTACTTTTATACTAGGCCGAATACCATATTTGATTTTTAATGATAGACATATGTACATTTTAATTAAATACTATAGTAAACACATTAAATAAAATGTGTCTCAAATGATCAATTACTGTAAAGTTGTACCTAAGAAATACATTCTTAATAGGTATTTTCATTTTAAGCAGCCAAACTATATAACTGTTGACATATGAGTATTTGTGTAAATAAGAATGGAATTTATTAAAATATTTGTTCAACTATATCTTTCTTTTAGGACTCCTACAGCATGCACTTACGCTGTTCAGTTCAGACTCTAGCTCTCAGCCCTGCTCATCACCCAAAGAAAATGGATCTCCAAAGAGTCCAAAGTGCGGTAATGGATCACCAAAACTGAAGAAAACTTCTGGGAATATGTTTCAGTTTCCCTTCAGAGAAGGGAGGCCATCTCTTTCTGAGGTCAGTTATTCATTTAAAAAAAAAAAAAAAAAAAATTAAATATTAGAAAAATATAGTTTTCTCCAACTTAAAAGTTTCATCTTGTTTAGAATCCACATTAAACTATGAGTTCGGCTTGATTAGTTGTTATTGTGCATAAAAACAGGTTGTTGAGTATATGCCTAACCAATCCAAAGTTTGCAGTATAGTTCGTAAAATTAAAAAAGTCTTCATTTGAGTAAGCTTCTTGTGGATTAGGAGCATATATTCATATTTCGTTACTCTTGCAAAGTTGTGGAAAATAATTAACCATTACCCAATTCTTTAGAAAATTTTCTGGCTTCAAATTTTAACTCTTTTATAAAAGTGTTGCAATTTGAATAATCATAACACAAGCTATAGTAAAAAATGTGCTTAAATACGGGACTTATTCATAATACATTTAATTGTGTCTAATTATGGACAAACATTGCTTACTAAATTTTATTTGTTATTTTATAAATTATTTTAACATTTAATTTTTTTTTGCAGTTACGTAGTCTGAAAAGAACAGCAAATGCTAAAGGGTTTAGTGAAAGGTAAGACAATTTAAAGACTTTAGTTTGTATAGCTTTAGTTTGTAAGACTATGTATTCAACTCTAAATTTCATTTCTTTTGTTGGCTAGAAATCTATACCTTGTCACAATACTTTTACTATTGTAAGATAATCATGTTCAGTATGCATTTTTGTTTATTGATCCTGCATGCTATTATACTTTTATTTGGTTTCACATTTATACTTAATTTAGTTTTTAAATACTTTTTCATAATTCTGTATATTAAAAATGCTTTTTAACATCAAGTTAAATGGGGTTTCACCAGGGTTCCCACGGTCATTGAAAGTCATTAAAAGTGCTTAATATTTTTGAACCTGTTTTCAAGGCATTTAAAGTACTTGAAAATGCTTAGAAGTGCTTAAAAGTCCTTGAAAATGCTTAGAGGTGTTTAAAAGTCCTTGAAAATGCTTAATGGTCTTTAAAAGTCCTTAATTTTTTAGTATGTTGTCCAACTGCAAAATTTATAAAAATACAACTCGGACTTGCTATCCCCGCATGACCGCCACTCATTCGCACTGTATCGGAATTTTTTGACATATTTATATTACGCATGTGCCAACTTGTAACTGTTTTGGTAGAATATACTTTATAAAAAATTTATATATAGTCATGATGCCTGAAAACAAATTTTCAAAGGTCATTAAAAACATTAGTTAGGTCCTGAAAAGTCATTGATTTTCAATCTGTGATTTGAGTGGGAACCCTGTTCACAACTGACTTATAAATATTTTCAATGGTTATTGTAAAATGAACCTTTTGTTGAGAAAATGTAATTTAAAAAAAAATTAAACCTTTTTTCCTTCTCACTTTCAGAGTGAACAGCAGTCAAGCTGAAAAATCTGTTACATCTCCAAAACAAGTAAGAAACCTTATTACTATTATTTGCTGAAATGGAAGGAAGAAAAAACACGAAGTTTTGTACTATTTGAAAGCACTTAACTTTTTTCTTTAGTTGAAGTTATTTATTGTTTTATGTTTTTATTTAGTTTATGCTTTTGTTCGTTTTTAATTTTTTTTTACCCTTATTAAATTTTTTAGAATCCCTTGCATGATCGAAGTCAGGCTCAATGCAAAAGACCAGGTAACTTTCATTTTTTTAATTCATTTACATTTATGACCTTATCCAACATTCTGTAATAAAAACCTATAAATTATACTACTCAAATCTGAGTTGAGCTAAAAAAAACTACAGCTTCTGTTAAAAAATATTATTCATAGTCATTTAAAAGTTTCTTTTTTTTTTAAAGTTAATTTCATTTTAAAGTCTTTCAAAGCATCATTATATGTGACTTTAGAAGTAGATTTACAATTGATGAAAAAATAGTTAATGAAAGTATAATAATAATAAATGCTATAATTTAATTTGTTTGCTTTATACATTTAAAATGTTATTATGGCATTTTGCTGAAATAATGCATAGTATATTTTGTACACTTTAAAGAGGGAGTAAATATTTGTGTAATTAAAAAATCATTACTCTTTCTATAGATGTATGCATTGAAATATAAGTAATGTCAGGAGTTAAATATAAAACTAATTTAAACTCTTGTGTTTGGCTTAGCAATGGATTATAAGGTATAAAATTACATTGTATTAATCAATTTATATGTTGTACTTAAGTTTTCAATTTTATTTCAGGATTAAACACCAACCCTTGTCATCCTGTAAAAAATTCAAAATTGCAGTCTGATGTAAATAGTGAAACACATTCTCAGAAACAAAATTCCAAAATTACTGACAGTTACATCCATCCCAAGTCCATAAATTATGCAAAGATTCCTCAGTACCCATGTGAAATGCATGAAAGCAAGATTGTTTCTCTGAAGGCCAAAGCCACCACCAATCATCCGCCAAATAAGCAAACCATCCACCATTTGCCTCAGCCTACAAGAAACAACTTACATTACCAAAGAGCTCGCCAAATGTCAAAATTGGCAACTCAAGGCCCTTCTAATCTTCTAAGGAACCCAAAAACTGGATATCCTACTGCTTTTTATTCTCCTTCTGGGAGGTCTTTGAGTTTTAATAACATAGCTATGTCCTCTGAAGAAGACAGTAGTTCAGAGGAATATGAAATCTACGAAGAACTCAGCACTGTGTCTGATCCTAATCCCATTCACCGACAACAAGAATTCCAACCTAATGGCCAGCCCCAGCCTCTTTTCCATGGAATGGATCCCCATTTCACAAGGCAGTTAGCAGAAATGTACAATATGCTGAGCCAAAGACAGCACTTGATGCAAAGCCAAGGTAATGGTAACTGCAAAGGGCAGATGAATGCTGCAAATTCGGCAGTCATTGATGAGCTGGCTCTTCGTATGTACCATGCCCTGCAAATGAACCACATCCAGTCTCAGAGTGCTTTCCAGAATGTACCTTCCAACCAACAACTACCTCAAAAGCCACCTCCTAATCCCAGAAGGAATGTACCATTGCAGAATGGCTACATAGTGCCTGGTAAGATGCAACAGCAAATGGGACAATTTCGGCAAATTCCTCAGCCAAAGATCCAACAGACCTTTCCTAACGATTCCAATCCACAAGTTCTGAGGAAGAATGTTGTAAATTCTGTACACGAGCATCCAGTTGATCTGCCAGCATCTTGTAACCCACCTTCTAGGAACATAAATGTGTTTAAGTCAGCAACTAGTCAACAAATTCATAGTCTCTACACCTCACAGCTGTCCAATAAGAGTAGTGTCAGCTCACTTCCTGAATGTGACAATAAAGGCTATCCAGGAGAGTGTGCAGAGAAAGAACACATGTATGAAACTATACCTTACCAGAAAGGGCAGTCAAAGGACTTTGAGGAAGGAGACAATCATTCTGAAAAATCTATAGACCACCATTTTTTATATCCCGCTGAAAAGGAATTTGAACATGACTTGCCCTGTAAAGACGGAGATCATCTCCCAAATGGAAGAATTCCAGAAACCATCACCCAAGCTCACACTAGCCCATGTTTTATCAAGGAGAATTTGTTTTGCCCTATCAAAGAAAACAATCCTCTTACAAGGAAACATTTGGATAACTACTCAGCTTTCCAGCAAATCAGCAAAAAATCTCCGAGTGATGATTCAAGTAGTAAATACATAGAAAATTGTGAAGTGACTCAAATGGAGGACATAAGAAGAGTGTATGGTAAAAATGTCCAGCCAGCCATCACCACACTAATGATGAACATTCCAAAACCTCCAACAGAATCTTATCCTGGTTTCACCAAAAGCTCTTCATCTCAGACCGAGATGGATTTTGTTGATGAACAATTAGAGGAAGTTACCTCAACCATGAATACAAATCTATGCCTAAGCAATGACGATTCATTCACGACAGCGTTGAATTGCACAAGTAACTCAATTACCGACAGTCTGGGATACAGCAGCAGTTGTAGCCTGAACAGTAGTTCATCAGGTAGCACCATATCTTCAGCTGGCAGCTGTTACTATTATGTCGAAACTCAAACGAAACCTCATTTTCCAATGAAATATCCATCAGGAGATTCTGATATTGTGGAAGATGCACCTCTGATTGATCTTAGGTCACCAACATTACCAACCATGGGTGTTTCTATGTTGAGTAAGAAGAGGAACACAAGTAGCAGTGGTAGCGAGCATGGCTCAAATGCTGGCTCCAGAGCAAGTCCCTGTGTCCCTTCAATTGCAGAGTCAGATTTTTACAAACCTCGAATTGTTACTGATGTTGGTAAGTAATAGTTTTTGTTTAATTTTTAAATTGCATCCTTAAAAGCATTGTAGATTATCTATGTTTAAAAAATTTGAGTATTTTTAAAAAAAAGTAATCTTTTACAAAACCTGCTTTGTGCTGCAGAAGCACAAGCGGGTAAAACCAAAGATGGCTCTTCTTTTAAGTTTTCCCTCTATAAACTACAATAAAAGTTGTGATCTTAATTAATAGAAATTGTTTAGTTGTGATTAGTAATTCATACAATGAAGTAGTAAAATTTCTTTTTTCCCTTTTCTGCAAAACCACTTGAGGTGTAGCCATATTTACTATTGGATAATTTTAATATGAAATGCATGTTTTGTGTTAAATTTTAAAAAGTTATTGGAATTCTTATCTACTTGAAACAATTTTTCAGTCGTTAAATTTTCTATAGATTGTTGTTACTGATGCTATTAAAATACATAAATGGTTAAATTTTGTAGGGATTCTCCTCAAGTTTTCAGTCGAATTTTTCTCTTTTTATTTTATTTATAACTTTTTTTGACAGAGTTGAAAGTGCAATTCTATTATAATAAAATCATATTGTATATTTTTCAAAAGAGGAATCTTGTTATGTTGATATTCTTTTTGTTATTTCTTTTTTAAAAAAAGTTCTATTATTTTAAGAAGATGTTATTGTATAAAATCACTAATTTAATAATGTTTTTTTTTTCGTCTTCCAGAACATACAATATGAGAATGAAGATTTTATTCCTGAAGTAAGATCTGTACTTTCTGAATGTGTTTTCATCGTTTAAAGTTGTAAATTATATATTTTTAAGTTATAGTTTTATTTTTTTTTGTATTCAACTAAAGAAAATATTGTTTACAAAAAATCTTTATATATTGTACATAGTAAATGCATTTTAAAAATTGTGTGAATTCCAAAAATATTTTTGTTGAACAAAATGGTATGCGATAAGAATTTTACTGCGGATTGAATGATAAACAAGGTCTATTAAAGGTCTTGTAAGGTATGAAACAAAATTATAATGACTATGCTTCAAGTTCAATTTGGAAATTATATTTAAATTTTAAAAATATACATGTTTTTTATATTTCAGGACTGTAATAAAATATTTATATAAATGAGAAATTTATTTAAGGAATTAACTTGTTTCCATTAAGAAATATTCTAGTGCCTTCATGGTTCAGTAGACATTTTGAATTGAATGTCGTAATATACAATACAATGCTGTGGAAACATTTTGCAGTTTTTATTGAAGCTAAGTAAAATCCTAAATATGTTTATTAATTTTTACATTATTAAATATTTTGACGAATAAAACATATCATTTTTTGAATGTTACAATCGTATTTGTAATTTTTCTACACAATGTTAATAACAAAATGATAATGTAATACTTAATTTTAGGGCTAAAGTGATAAAAAGACGGTGGGGGTAGAATGATTATATTTAAAAAAGTGAATATACTCAATTTGCTATCAATTCTTAAATGCTGCAAATGAAATATCTTTAAAACATATCAGGTATGTTAAGCTTATTTTCATAAATAGCATAACATTAATTGCTGTATCAGTTCTAAAATATTTTTATAAGTAATTGAGGATGTTTTTAACTGTCATAGCCAAAGGAAAAGCTTTGTAGTGTAAAACCTTTAAAGTTAAGGAATTAAAATACACATATCAAATTAATATGAAGCTTTTTTTTGTAATATTTAAAAGAGCTGATCTATCAATAATCAATTAGATAGTAGTTGAAGCTCTATTTAAAAAACATGAAGACAATGTTTAGTCTGAAAGAAATATTCACATTCTTGCCATCTTTCCTCAAGCACTATTCTGCATTTCACAAGGGAAAAAATACATTAAATAACTTGGTCTGTCTCCCTTATTTTAGCTGGATGTGTCTAACACCAATCTAAATGGGTTGAAATATAAATCATTATGTTTTTTCATAACTCACCATATTATAGACATATGGCTGGTCTGCTTATTACTTTCATCAATCAACTTAATATATTATTATTATCAATTATGTAAGTTTACAATTTAATTGCGTATTAACTTTTTCATTAGATTGGCTTATAAGAAGTCTATAAATTTTAAATGCATCTCGGCCTACTGTTAGTTTATAATTTGTCTATGAATGAAAGACAACTTTTGGTTTGTATTTCAAGCTTTTTAGTCTAATTTTCTTAATACTTCCGGCCTAAAAAGTTTGATAGATCAAGATATTCTTAGTTTAAAGGTGTTTTTAACTTCCCATGGGAATTTCAGAATATTAAATATGGCAGATTTTACATTTGCCTTTTGACCTATTTGAACATTTAACCAGTCTTACACTGACAAATGACAAACATATCATCTATAACAATCTTACAGTAAATTTTTGTACTCTATCCATGTCCAGATTTAAATTTGTTTTCTAAAAGAGAGAAAGAGTAATATATTAGTTGTATTTTGGATATTAGCATGGTTTTTAAAAGTTTGTGAGTGCTAATTATTTATAAAGGTGCTCAGTTTGTGAAGTTCTGAACAATTGTTTTATCTTTTTATAATCATGTTGTTGTTATTTAGTTAGAAATATACTCTAATAAAATAAATGTTTCATAAATTAATCCTAATAGGTAAAATGAATAATTTCTCATAGTTATATAAGCTGTTAAGATTTTTTAATTCATGTTAAATGTTTTGCTGTTAAATAATAATAAATGAAATACCATTGCATATTTCTGCTATGTTTTTCATGGTTTTTAATGTTATTTATTCTAGTGTAGTTATTCTGCAATCGAAAAGAATGTACAAAATTTACATTACCATTACCTTTTTATAATTATTTAACACCCACTACTTTTTTGGGTTAAGATAGTTCCAATAACTAGATTTTAAATGAATGGATAAGGATAACCTTTAATTTTTTATTTGATACTTTTGCAGTTGGAAGTTCAGATTTGAAAAATACACTTAAATTATTTTTTTAATTAATGTAATTTTTCTAAGCGAAATAAGAATAAACTCTATCAAATATATATAAAAATTCTATTTATGAGTTTTTGATTGTGTGATTTGGGAAATTTTGGCATTTATTTTAAAACATATATAAACAATTTTACAATTATGCTTATAAAATTTTATCCAAAAGCTTCACTCTTCATTTAAATTTTGTATCCTTTTTTGGTTTTTAAATTATATAATCCCCTTAACTTATGAAATCTCAAGTATATCAAATGCATTTAAACTTATTATACACTAAATTATTGTAGTGTATTTAACGGTTTTATTCATAATGTTTTAGTGACAAATGCATTTTAAACTTACTGTGCACTAGATTATTGTAGTGTATTTAAAGGTTTCATTCATAATGTTTTAGTAATTTTGAAGACTATGTCTAGTATATGTCACTAATTGTATAGTTAGGATATATTCAAAACTTCTTAATTCTTTTGCAAACTTTTAGAAAACTTTATCAAGTATACATCTGTTATATTTCTATCTATGTAGAAAAATATGTCATAAAATTAATTTATGCAACTCAAGTAATAACTTTTAAACATTACTATTTAAAAAGAACATAATTATTTAAATATATTTAAAGTTACAAAAAAGTAAATATTTTGATATAAGTTTTTTTTTTTTTTTTTTTTTTAACTTTAAAGCAGCTTACTTTAAAGTACAAAATTTACATGAATTTGTATAATTAAATACTTAAAAAATTATTTGTATGTATTTTATTTTCCATTGTAATTTTACTTTTATTATTGGAACAAGTTTATGTACTATAAGATATAATAACTATTATTAATGATTTAAATATATGAGTCACATTCTGCAATATAATTCATAATTTTTTCTAAGTATACTATTAGTTGAGCAATTTTATTATCCTGTTGCAAAATGTATTTTGATTAACTAAAGTTAGATTGCAATATAAATAACATTAGATTGACAGACAAAAAGTTTATTTTTTGGTATTAAAAATGCTTTCAATAGAATTTCAATTTAAAAACTATGGCTCAATATATTTTCTTTTACAAAACTGAAAACTCAGTTTTAAACCAACTGAAGACAAATCAAGTTCTATTTATTAAGATGTTATTGTTGTTCTTGGATTGTTGAAAATCTAGAATCTCAATGTATTGGGTATCCTTAAATAAAATATACAATTTAAAGTTAAGTAACTATATTTTCAAATAAAAAGTATGGTAAAGAATATCCTATAAGATGTTAAGTGTAAAATTTGTTGTGATATGATGACAAGTTTATATTTCATAGAGAATGAGAAAATTTAAGAGGGAATTTTGTGATTTTAACAGTGTTTCCAATGGGAAAATATATTATGCTATTATTATTTTTTGCAACACTTTGGGAGTTACTGTTCAAGTGTTAAGGGAGTTGCATATTTCATTTTTGGAAGCCCTATAATGTAATGTTGTTAGTTTAGTAAGAAATTCTTCACTTGTTCATTACTATTCTGGAAATAATCGTTTACATATTGTTGATGTTGCATGTTTTTACCTGTAAAAATGTATTTTTGTGAATTAATGTATTGAAATATATATATACCTATAAACATTACTCTTATTGTAAATAAAACAATCTATGGAAGAAAATTGTTAATGTTCTTGTATGTTTAAATTTTACCAGCTATTTTTCTTATTTTTACACCTAAAGGACACAGTATCTAGTTTGTAGTTTAAAATGCATAACTTATGTGCTGTGTATTTAATAATATAGCTTAAAATATTTCTTACTGGTTCTAAAACACTTAGTTATAAAAGTTTTAGCAGATAATTGATTGTTTACTTCTAAAAATATTTATAGCTAGAGGTAACATAAAATGAATTATTATTCATAGTTTTTATGGTTGTTCATTTGGTATAACAAAGATAGAACATCTAGGAACCAATGATAGGCAGCACAGTAATTAGTTGTTTAATTTCAAGAGATAAAGAAATGTTCCACCAAAACATGTTTAAATGAAATAGTAATTTTAAGATGACTATGCATTGAGACCAAAGATGGTATTCAATATCGCAATAGCTAGGGTCAGTAAAACATCAGAATAGTATTTGAGGGAAAACAAGGTAGGTAGCCACTTATGTACTACCACAGAATCGGGGATGAGCATTTTTAAACTGTGAGAGCCTCAACATTTTCTATTACTGTAGTTGAATTTGGAGTGAGGAGCCAAATTCAACTACAAAAACTATGAAAATATTGACCTTATAATTTGATAGCAACCCAAACTTGCTAGGTGTCCAGCCTATTCACAACATTTTTAAGATAAAAAAAAATCAAGGGGAAAGAAAAATAACCAATATTGTAGTGTTGTCATCTGGTGGGAGTTTTGGGAACTGATTTGTTTTTCATGAAAAAAAAAAAAAAACTCCCGGAAATTTTAACATTCTGGCCATGAATAAACAAAATAGATGGCAAAAACTACATGTTTAGAATTTCAAAGGTCTTGGAAGTTACTTTCTATAGGCTAGCAGACAGAGCCACAAACAAATTCCACTTAAATAGAGATTCTGATTTATAAGGTTAACATTATAATATCTGCTAAAAAGTATTTTTTTGACCCATGAACTTTTTATCAGTATAATTTGATTTAAATAGAAAATAACTAGGTATTTTTTTCTTTTATAATGATCTAAAAAGTTTTCATAAGCTAACTTATAAAAATTCAATACAAAGTTGTCCTTTCAAATTTTGTGAGCTTTTATTATTTTTATTTTTCCAGGTAAAATATTTTAAAATGATACTTCCGACATATATTGTATTCTCAAAAAATTAAGCATAGCAAAAAAAGAAAAAAACTGCAGGGACAGGTGGGTGATCCCTTTTAATTCAAATTAGAATATTCTGAAACTGAATAATAAGATTTTCACACCAGGAACTTAAGTTTGGTTGGTAAGTGATTTTTTATGCCACAAGAGCCAATGTTTGCTAAGCTGCGCCAAACATTTGATTCTTACGAATCAAAAACATGGAAGTATAAGAAAACACCCCAAATCGGAAGTTTAACAAATAATTTAAAGTTTGTAAAACCAATATCTTTAAGGAATAAAAAGTAATTCGGGTGAGGATCATTGCCAAGCAAGTTCCCCAATGTAAAATTTGTTATACTTAAGTGGCAGCATCTTGCATGTTTAAAATTGAGACAAATACACATAATATGATTCACAGTTAAAACACAAATACACCATTGGAACATAAGGGAAACACTTTAGTCTCGAAAGTAAAAGGTTTAAATTAAAGTTCTTCTATTAAGTTCTTAAAGTATATTGAAAATTCACCTAAAAATATTTGATTAACTTTGTTTTCTACCTCATTCATTATTAGTAAATCAAACTACTTTTACTGCAAGACAGGAAGTATTTCTCAAAAGGTTTATATAAGTTTAGAATTTAGAAGTTACTAGGTATAAAAATTTTCCTCTTGAAGGATGACACAGGATTCTGATTTTCAAGGGGTGGTTTGTAAAGATTAGTAAATTCCTAGAGTGAGGGTAGGGCGGTTAACAAGTAGTAACTGAAAAAAAATCTATGTAATGAATTGAACTACCATTTTCTCCGTTGTTCACTATAAGAGTATCAAATAACATTAGAGTTTGGTGGGAACCATTAAAAAAGTTCATTGCAACCGATTGTTCATTATAGTGGGCTCGACTGTATTAGATTTAAAATTTGTACAAGATTTTTTCCTTAACAATTAGATGGTTCAATTTAAAAGATGAAATGTAAGTGAAGCTTCATTGACAGTTTTTTTTCATTGTATGCTTTCTTAATCTATCACTCATTTAATTCAGAATAAAGTTCAAACATATTTTATGTTTTTGAAGCATTATCAAAGCTACTGTGCCCAGTTGACAAGAAAATGAATAAAACTGTATTTTTTACAGATTAATTTTATTTGGCAAAAGTTTATTTGTTTTCTATGAACAAGGTAATTTGTACAACACTACATCAAATAAGAAATCAACAAATCATTTATTTTCTTTTGGAGTTTTACTTGAAGGTCGTGGGAGTCTATATTTTTCCATATCACAATGAATGTCATTAAAACTGTATTCATTGTATTGGTAGTATTCAGGAGCTCCATAGGTAGTAGCTTGTTGAGAATGTCCTGTAAAATTAAATGTAGTGTTATTGCAAATTCCTTAAAAATGCAAAACAATTTTCCATTCTGTATTATATTTATACTAAAATTTTTTAAGGCGTCTGTTAAAAAAAGAATACAACTAACACTTTAATTTAATATACACAAAACATTTTTAAGAATTGCGCTATTTAATTCAATAATTCCACTTTCTTGACTTGCAACTCTTGATCGTGACAAAGCCTAATCTTCCTTACTGTGGATTCGTTATAATACATGTGCACTTTCACATGACTTGCAACTTAAACTTGGGTAGAATCCTTCCAAACATCAACGCTCTGTATTGAATGTGGATCATCTTTATTCACAGTTTGCTGAACTGAATAAGAGATGTAATACTAGCGCAAAGCGTTATAGAGTCAAACAGTGAGTATGTGATGAGCGTAACTCTTATTGTAAATTAGTGTATAAAAATTAATATAAATACTATAGACATAACATACATTCATGAATTTTTAGTACATTGCAAAGTGTACATCATTTAATGCATATCACAAAAGATAAATATATAGTTACTTTTTCCTTTCAATAAGCATTGCAAACAATTTTAGTTAAAGTAGTACTAGAATTTAATTTTATTTTAACAGGATATCATAAAAGTAAAATATAGTTTCATGCTTTTGTTTTTTTCTTTCTTCGGAAAAGTACTGTTAGTCCAAGATATCATCCAGGAAAACATTTATTGCTGGAAGTTTGTTAGTTAATAAAAGCTAAGTGAAACTTACAAAATACAAAACTTGTAAATAATTTTCTGCTTATGTGCAACTAGTGCATTTTAAATTCAACAACAGAATATATTTTGGAATTTGAATAGGAATTTTTTACATTTTCCTTTTGTAATAACTATTAGTTCTTAAAAAGAGGAATATAATTGTCTAAAAAAAATTGTAGCTGAATATTGCAATTAAAAAAGGCTTTTTTGATAATTACATTACAAAAGTTTTAGAAATATGTAAATTAGTAGTATTATAAAATGGTAATAATCAGTTTTTTAAAATGTTAATAGGCATTTGGATTGCAATTTAAATTTATTGTAAAAAAGATATTGTTATGAATTTTTCCACTGAGGCAATGATGGCACAGTTTTCACGGTTTAAAAATATTTATTCTCTCTTCAGAAAACTCACAAAATTTATTCACAGGCAACAGTTTAATTACTCTCAAGCTTCAACACAAGCTTCAACAAAAATAACTTCGAATTCAGCGATTATACAAGCTCACTCCAATAGGTAAACAAAGCGATCAGCTTTCAACGAACTCCGAAGTCAATCTGAAAACTTTCCCGTTCTCCAGTCTTTTATATACAAGCGCGTGAGACATTCTCGAAATTTCCAGCCAATTCATAGAAAAGAAATATCTCGAAACTTCTCGATTACTTCAGGTGTTGCCACCTTTTTCTAACTTGTATAATCGCTATTAATTACTAAATAAAATTGGATAAAAATAAATTACAATAGAATTTTGAAATAATACGTCACTATTTACAATATATACAGATAATTTGTGCAACAATATTGTATTTAGGGTAAATAGCAAGTACATACCAGCAGACTGATTTCTATTCACTTCTTTGTTGCACATAGTTCTAAAAGAATACATCGTTCCATTAGGAACCTAAAATGGACAATTAGAATATAATAACATGTAATAATGAAAACAAGCATGATAATAATACAACAATATAGTGAAATTGGGCACAATAAAGGGCTAGATTTGAGTGGCTATGGTATACACTTCCAATTCGTGTTCCTCGAGAATAGCTTTTATAATCATCTGCTTTAGGCCTTCAGGAGTCTTATCTTTTTGCCCATTGTCAGATGAATATGCGAGTATAGGGTTCATAATGGCATTAATTAATTATTTATCAAAATTCATTATAAGTTGTTGACTTAATCAATTTGCATGCACTATTTGCTGGTGAGTAATGCATTGCATCATGTCAACAATGGACAATTCACACATTTTGAAATTTTTTTTTATTCAAATCTAAATGTTTCGAAAAGGCCATAAACATAAACATTTCTGCTTAATGTGCTTTTTCTCTTTTTAAATTTGCAATCAAAATTACCTTGTTAGAGGTTGGCGAGAAAACCACTCATTTCGTTGACATTGAACGTGACGTAAAGAGATCTCAACCATCTTGGCATGAAATACAGCAGCGGAAACCAGATTTGCAAGTTTCTCGCAAATCACGCAAACCTGTTCGAAATGTGGCAATGGTCTACCAATGCCAACTTTTTTAAATAACTATTTGGCAGAAACCTCACGATAACCATAGAAACGCAGGAATCTCTTTACGTCACGAATTTCGTTGACTGTTTTAATCGGACTGGTTTTAGCTGGGTTTTGGGGCATTTTCTTTTCTTAATATTTAAATAACTAATTTTTTAAAGAACTTTTGTGTAAATATTTGGAATCAGAAAGAAATTCTTCATAAATGTGTACCAATTTCACTCGTTTTTAAAAAATGCGGAAATTGTCCATTATGCTCAGTAATAAATATTAAGAAAATCATGTGTATGCATGTTACTAACAAAATCCTAGTTTAATGAAGCAAGTTTTTGGTCTACTCTCCTATAGAACTTATTTAGATGTTACATTAAAAGCATTTTATGCTGTTAGAAATTATAGCTAGTCATGCTGTTAAGCATTTAATTTAAAAGTGGCTTTCTTTTATTTTCATGATAATGAGATTTTATAAAAGAATTTTAAGTTTTTACTAATGTAAATTGAGAAATTTTTTTCAAAATGTTAAAATAAAGGATACTCTTTATTTTTAACACTTGGATTTTTTTTACTGTCAACTGTTGGTGACCTTTTTGTCCAAAAATGTCAAATCGTCTGGCCTCCTCCGAGGTCCAGACTAGTGTCAGGAACTTACAGTGGAAAGCCTCAGCTGTGCAACATAGAATTCATCCGAAATGATTATTTCAACTGATTAAGGGAATCTGTTTGGTACAATTGTTCGGCAAACCAAATTATTCAACTGAAAAATTACTGCCAAGTGCTAAAACAGAAAAGTACTATGGAAGCTTGGTGTTGGTGTATCTGGTTAGAGTCATTGAATATCAGAAGGTTAAGGGCATATTACAACATTTAATCCCACACAACACACACACTACATTTAAACAAAAAAAAAGAAACTTAAAAAGAAGGAACATAGGTCCTTTTGCATTGGTATCAGAGCTTCGAAATGCGTCCGTTCGGTTTGAGTCTCTGGGAGGAATTAATTAACTCCACCTTCTTCATGCAGTGATTGGCTAACTTAACGTTTGGAAAGATTCTCATTTGTTAAGAATTTTGATTGTCACCACAGTATCTTTTATTTTACTGTATTTGAATTAACATAATTTAAAATGCTTCAACGAGTTCTTTTTAACAAACTGTTTAGCAAACTGAGTTTCAAATCGGCCAGCAAATTTAATAGGCAAATCACTTATTAAAATGTAATAAAAATTATATTAACTTTGCATCATAGTCAGAATATGGAATAATCCACTTCTAAGTTTTTATGCATTATTTTAGGGAAATAAGTTTTGAAGTGAAGTAGACTTTCGGTAAA
The DNA here is from genome assembly GCA_963978545.1 of Linyphia triangularis. Lineage (NCBI taxonomy): Eukaryota > Metazoa > Arthropoda > Arachnida > Araneae > Linyphiidae > Linyphia > Linyphia triangularis. Next base: position 57,514,003 of record OZ021731.1, on the reverse strand, counting down.
ATCTTAGATGGGCCCACCTCTTCGTGACTTATTTTAAATCTCGCCAAGTTGATTACTGATTGAATATTTGTTATTATTATCATTTTTCAATTAAAAAACGATACTTGAAGGCCAGAAATAGTAATAATATTTAAAAAAAAAACAAAACACTTACCATAAAAACCTTCTCCCAAGAGATTACAAGCATAAATGATGGAAACAATTAACCTTGTTACGTCTTTTCCAACGAAATCCAACTATCGCGTATGAATACAGATTAATTAACCAATCAGGTTTAAGAATTTCTTTGCGCATTTCGAATAGTTTTAGTAAGAAAACTTAGGCGAAATGCTGTTGCGATCGGACGTTAAAAATAGAGTAGTCAGCAAGATTCTAGACAGTTCTCCTCCATAATCCGTCTAGGTTGCCACATTGGTGACGTTATCGCCACTAGTTTGGTGAGGATTCAAAAAGATGCCAAGAGGTGGGCTGTGCTAAGATCCACCCAGACTTTCTTCAAGTTTGCCATGCAAACAAGTTTTGTACAATTTAAAGCTGGTGAAAGGCAACATTTCAACAAACCAAGGTTTCTTGGTAATACCTTATTGCATTCATGAAGTGATATTTCAACACAAAATTCTACAGTTCAAAAATTACCACAGTAACACAAGAAGCCAGTAACTGAATGGTTGGTTGTGTTTTATGGCACAACAGCAACACTTGGGCCATACTGCGCCTAGTACAATAATGATTTCGAAACTTGGACTCATTATTGGAAAAATAAAAATAACTATATAAACAATAGGGTTTTTGAGAATTGACCTAAAGCTTTAAAAATGCTATGTTTTAGGTCCTAAATGTTTCAATGAGACAAAAGTTCTCCGTTACAGATTTGAGGTCACTTAGAAAACATTTGCATCCGTAATATATAATAGAAATAAATATTATTAAAAAATTTACCATCCACTGAGTTTTTCCAAGTTGTCTTAATATAACAGAAGCCATTGAGAATGCTAAAATTTTTAAATAGCTAAAGATAAGGTACAAGGTTTTTACCACAAATCAGTCTCATACACTACACAGAACACAGGTCTCATACAAAACAAAACAAAATTCATAAGGTTATGGTCGCAGAAATTTTAACAGTGTATTTTAATAAATGTTTCTATTCTAAACTAACAGTTTAATTGAAACGGTGTATCGTAATCACAGCATTGATTGAAATAATTGTTTAAAACTACAAAATAATTTTATTTAATAATATAAAGGATGAATTTATAGCTAGAAAAAGATATTTTCTCTCAGCTGATTGTAAAGCATAAAAATTTAGCTTCACATTAATGGCAATCCTTTAATGCTGGATTTTATGCCAAAAATAACCGCGGCGTTTTGTTGTGCCGATTGCCGATAAATACAACACACGTGTGGGATTAAATATGAGTTAAAATATTAATGTAAACTCATTTTTAATAGCAAAAAATCTAGAATGGATCGACGTGCCATCTTAGTGGCATTAAAACAACTTGTTATAGGAGATCAGCTCCTCACATCCATATTTTCCAAGTATTTCAGTAAAGAGGTATTGGAAAGTTTGTGCCAGATTATATTTAATTTATAGTATATAAATGTTGTGCATTTGTCTGGTTTTTAAAATTTTGCTGTTTTTTGAGTTATGATTATTGTTTTAAATCCTTTGTTCAGTTATTCGTTCAATTTTTCATTCGAAGTATCAGTCAAATCAAAAGCATGTTTGTTGAATACTTAAACAAATTTTTTTACTTGAAAGCTAACCGGTGGTGTAGTAGCTCAAGTGACCTGGGTAGATTTTTTTGCAAAATTTTGTAAGTGCCGTGTCTTTCTCTTCAAGCAGTTCTAATTTGTATTCCATGATGATCAGGTCAACGTGTGATAATGTAAATCATTTTATTGTGCATAGTCGGTGTTTGGAAGTGACAAGTACATGCGCACAATGGCGACTTTGCGTTTATCCTTTATCTTTGTTCAGAGCTAAATTAAAATTGTGGAAAACTAATAGTGATTGTTATAAAATTGTTGATGTATTGAAAATAAGCAGTTACAATTTTAAAATTAACTTTTAATTTTAGCCAATTGAAATTACTGTTATATCCCAGGTCTCTATAATGAATCTGTGCCAAATGTTAAATATTGTTTAGTTTTGTGTATTCTACATCTGACTGTTAAAATACATTTAATAAGACACCGTGGCATTTAAAAAAAAATTCGACCTTTGGCCAAAATGGAAGCAAACTCTTAGTTCCCAAGTTTTAAGCTGCTTATACGATTATCACACATCTGTGCTAATAATAAATGCGAGAGTCGAACTTAGTCCTGGGAAGGCTATTAAATCGCATCGTAAGCCACTAGATCATGTTTCTTTTAAAGATGAAGAAAGAATAATATTCTGTCAATCATGTTAGTATTTTCTAAGAGCATTAACCTGGCTTAGGGCTGCCAACTATAAAATCGTGGAACCGCCAACAGCCTGTTAAAAAAATCGACAATCACTAAAATTACAAAAGTTGTCATATAGGCTGACAGTCAGCTATCACTTGGTGGCATCAAGAAAAATTTCCTCATGTCTATCAAAGTTAAATACTTTTTAATATTTAAGTTTTTTTTCACCATATACTTATCTAGCACCATAGAAATGAAGCTAATTATAAATGAATATGACAAATGAACCTTCGTTAGTCGGGTACTATATAAAAATCGTCAAACTACAACAATAACTTATGTTCTAATATCCTATATTGTTCCGTGATAAAATTACCATAGCAACCCCTGAACTAATGAATATAAATAATTAAAGTCCACAAGGTTGAAATATTATTTTCGTGTAAACATTTCAGCTTGGCATTAACTGCACAAACTTTCAGACTTGGTGATTTTTGACATATGTTTAACTGAAGAGTACCTGTGAGATTTTATATTCAGCATAATTCTATATTTTTATTGAGCAAATTTAAAAAAATTATGTGATGTACCAAATTCTTTCTTCCAAGATTTTTGATATTTTTATACTGTTGATTGTAGTAACTTTTCCATTTCAGCATTTTAGCTTCTCATACTGTAAATAAAAGGCAAGAGCAATTTTAATCTGTAGAGGATAAAATTATAAGTGTGATAGCTAACTCTTTTTAACTCTAACCCAGACCGAATTAATCTAAACCAAATTATCTTAGATATTGAAATGGCAAGGGTAGGACACTAGATATTTCATTCCTCCTAACCAGAAAAAATAAATCTTAGTGAAAATATCCACATTCATCTTCCTCAGCAGACGAGAATGTGATTAATACTTACAATTAGAATCACACAGGTGCTACTTATCTGGAACATGTGGCCAGGAATGACCTAAACTCTATTGACACAAAACTTGAATTGTTTCTTTGTAAATTGAACAATTGAAAACCATTTCAATTATAATAAAGATAGCCTAGTATAAATGCATATATTTTTTATTAATAGTGTTAACAGGGTTTGACTATATTTTTTTTATCTGCTGGTGATAGTTGTCAGAGTCAGCTTTATACACACTAGAAAAAAATAAGAATTTGTCAAAAAATTTTACTATCACCAAATCCACAATACGTATGAGCAGGCACTTTCAAAAATCCCCAGACCCGGCAGCTCTAGTTAAGATAATAAAAAATGAAACTGAAGCGGTACATGACTCCATTGACGACTACAATAAGAAAGTCACCAATGGAAAACTTATGTTTACCATAGCATCTTGGTTAACTTAATACGAAAAATTTAAAGTTCAATGTAAATAAAATACTAAAAACAAAATAATGATGTGCAGTTTATATTAAATGCTATGAATGGGAAAGTATTGCAAATGAAATAAATATTAAATGTTTCCAAAGAAATAAATCTTGTATTGAAAACTGTTAATATTTAAATAGATTTTTTTTTTTTTTTAAATTTAATTATAGGAATTTTTTTTTTTTTAATTCTCTAAAGACCAATCTTTTTCTTCAAAAATAAGAACATAAAGAAATATGAAAAGTATAATGTAAACAAAATTCTTATAAAAAAAACACATTAATTGCACTTTAGATTAAATAACATGGATGGGAAATGTATGAAATAGATTTTGCAAAGGTACTTTAATATTGTATCTGTTGCCAAAAATTAAATTTTTTTTTTTAAATGTTTTCAACACACTAAAACTACAAAAAATGGCTAATTATAAATACGCAGCATAGGACTCGTAATATGAAAAACTAGGGTTGCTGGAATTGAATATCATAGAAAACTCTAGAACATCCACCGGATCGGTCAGTAGCTGGTTAAGCAATCAACATTGTTTGCAACTTTCAATAGGGTAAACAGGGTTGTCAGAATAGAACTGCATGCAAAACATCGTATACTATGGAGGCTTAGCGAGAAGTAGAAAAGTGCGGTAACCCTGTCAATTCCTCTGGCACTATACTGCTTCTGTTTCTAAGTTACAGTTACTAAGTTACAGAATGGAAAAATTTAGTCTTGCCTTAAAAACACCATCATTTTAAATTTCGTATTAAAAAAATAATCAAATCAAATTATACTATACACTTGAACAATCTGCAACAAAACATGCATATTAAGTAACACCATAAAATATGCATTACTAGGATTAGAGCGAGATTTCAATGAATTTTTTTTAGCATTATTATATTTAAATAATAAATAGGTCACTGTAAACATAGATTTAAATCCTTATATAACCCTTAGTGCTCAAGAAAGAGAAATATTTCAGTTTCTGTAGCATTATTATATGTCTCGGAAGTAGTCTATTTAGTTATAAAAAAAAAATTGCAATCGAAATGTAAACGCATCTGAACGGATGCAGAGACATTATTTCATAGGATCACGGAGATACCATTCCACAGAAACGTGATAGCAAGAAAACCCATTAATTAGACCTGAAAATTGAAATTTTCAAGTAGCAGCCAGTGGCCGGTAGACACTTTTAGTTTAGTAGCCACTTCATCAGTTTTTTTTTTTTATCAGTGGCTTAGCCAGGGAAAGGCGGAGGTTGGGGTTTTACCTAAATGTATGCAGTAGCGCATTCAGATTTTTTTTTTTGAAGTAGAGGATGTTTCAATTCTTTATTTGATTTGTATTATCAAATATACAAATTAAAAACACATATCTTAGTTAATTGTGTTGAATGAAATGTCAATGAAAAAAAAAAAAAAAAATCAAGTACAGCTTTTTCACTTGTGGATGTGTAGATTTGTTGCACATCTGTAACATAACGCTGTAAAGGGTTAATAAAAAGAAAAAAACTGTCAGAATCAATTTGAAATATTCGGGAATTTAGGGGTCTAATATATTCTGTTGACAAAAAACGCAAGACAAGAAGAAAAATAATCTTGCCTGTAAAGGATGCAGTTAGATTGAAGCTTGAGAATTTTTTTAACAGTAAAGCAGCCAGTGGCAGCGCTTTTAAATTATCGGATAACTAAAAATATAACAGAATTAATACGCAAATAATTAAGGTTCTAATATATTTTGTTGACAAAAACGACAGGCAAGAAGAAAAATAATCATGCCTGTGAAGGATGCAGTCATATTGAAGTTTGAGAAATTTTTTTAATAGTAAGGCTACCGGTGGCTGCGCTTTTAAGTTGTAGGATAACTAAAAATACAACAGAAATAATATGCAAATAAAATAAGGGCTCTAATATATTTTGTTGACAAAAACTCCAGGTAAGAAGAAAAATAATCATGCCTGTAAAGGATGCAGTCAGATTGAAGTTTGAAGATTTTTTTTAACAAAAAGGCGGCGGCCGCACCCTCACGGGAGATGCTAAAAGGGTAACTAAAAAATTTAAAAATTCCCTGACATTTTTCTGGAAGAATGACAATTTTTTGATTTTCCTGGATTCCTAGTTCTGTCGGCACCTTGTCAACTCATGAATCCATATCGTGGATTAATGGATTTTAACGACGTATACGCACGTGATTACAAGAAAGGAAAGGAAGATTTTTATTGATTTAGAAATTTCGGTAACAATTAAAATGTATATCGTAAGGGAAGGGAGAAATGATAGATAACCGGTTGATTAGTTTATTTAGTCGCCTCATCGTGCCGTTTAATCAACCTGTGGCGAGTGGCGACTAAACATTTTAAGGTCTACCAATAATTTTTTTTTTTTACTGGTCACCTTTCACTTTATACTTGTTATGTGTAGGTCTATACACTCTGTACAGTTGGAGTAGTTATTTTCATTAATCTGTTTGATATACTTATCTCTTGTAATCAAGTAGAGCAACATCATCAGTAACTTTTTCTACTTTAATTAATTCATTCTAGTTTTACTGTATTGTATTAAGTTAAATTTCAGCTAGTTAATAGTATTCTAAGCATTTTTTTAAACATTTTCAGCATTTCACTGTCTTGGCAAAATACTTTTTGTAACTTTTGTTCAAATGGTCTTTTCATTTACTAGAAATCCTAAGAATACTGTGACTATAATTATGACTGTTTCAGATCTGCTCTAAAGAGGACTACCAAGCTATTGTCCAAAGGCTCTCAGATTTGTTGTGGAATGAAAACTACACTATTAAAACCGCTGAGTTGTTTTCTCCACTGTTATTAGAGATCTTGACACACACTAGTCAGTTTCCTGATGACAACTCTTCAGATAGCTATGCCCGGCACGAGTGGCTGTGCATTTGCTTATCGAAACTTATTTGGAATTATCCAATAGTTGGAAGGTATGTTTTGCCTCGTCTTGAAGAGAATATTCATTTAATGATAATAATAAATTTCTTACATGAAGTTTTTAAATTTAAATGAATGACGATGCACTTTTACTATTTAATGTTTAAACAATGTTAATTGCATTTGAGTTTTAGTTGCTTGTTATCCAAAAAATTGAGTCGACTATTGCGATAACAGCCGTAATTTGTGTTTTCAATTGAGGAATATTTAAACCATAAGCATTTATTTTTTGCTGTTTAGAAATTGAAATATTTATCTTGCATATATAAATTTAATGAGATGATGCACAATCTTTTAAAGACACTGTACCTTAAGTTGTATTTTGTGATTTTCTATTTTTTTTATCTTTGAGTACAAAGGAATTTCTTAGACGAATTATAATTTAATTTTTAGTGATTATTAGAATTATTCATAAATATATCATTCTCTACTTAGTAACTCATTTGTTAATTCCTGTTCCAAATTCCTTTTTTTAGATTTGCAAAGGTATACTTTGACAAAAACCGAAATTTGTTTTGGAGATATGAGGGCGAAGAACAGCCACCTACGAAAAAGACAAAGGTATTTGAATGTCCTATTTTGCTCTAACTTTTTAGAATCGTATCTATATTCAGAATATTTTCAAAAAGCACCGTTAAATTTTGAAGATTTTATCCAAAACCATATTATTTGACTCTTTTCATTTATATAAGACCTGCCTTAGTTACAAGAGAAGTCTGATTATATTACTACTTTTTTTTTTTTTATAAACTGTCTCGTGAAATTGACTATGGAGTTAATATGATCTGTTATACCTACCAAGTTTTAAATTGAATTAATTTTGGAAATTATTTGAATTTAACGTTATCTGGCTTTTACAAAGACTTAATTAGTCTCGGAAACAGTAAACATTAATTAATACTTTTAATGTACTTATCTTATGTTTCTTTAATAGACAGAAGCTGTTTCCCCCGCACCCTACCAGCTTTTGAAAGCTGCTTACTTATTCCTGATTTATGACACACCCTTTTTCAAAGACCTGTGGTCATGGGCTGTGATTGTACAGTTTTTGAAAAACAAAGATGTTAAAGCTCGATGGTAAGTTTTTGTTAGCTATTTTATTTATGATATCTTCCAGTATTTATGTAGTGTTCCTGTATAGCTTTAAAGTTTTAAATAGTTTTTTTTTCTGTGTTAATTTTGATTGGTTAAGATACATTTACATCGAAGTTGGTTAAAGTACAAAAATTATTAGTTTTTTTACTGCTAAAATCAGGGATGAGTTTATTCCGCCATGTGGCTGAATTCCGCTTTTTGAATTTTTTAGAAAAAAAATATTTCCGCTTTTTCAAAGAAAGTTCCGCTTTTCTAATTCCTGAAAAAAAATCCGTTTTTTCCCGATTTCTTTTTTATCCCACAGAAAAATAACCTTTATTTCTAAGGCTGAATCGCGAATCAGCTTCCCTTCCACCCGATCGGGAAGAGCGGAATACCTACAACATTCCTGCTCCAAATTCAAAAATATACGGAAATGCATTTTTTTAGTTAGGTTGGCGCATAAACTCCCATTTTATACTTATTCAACCGCGCCGAAATTTGATTATTTTGTGCCATTTTTTTCTCTTCTCAAAATGTAATTTCCTTCATACTAATGCGATTAACGTATACGAATAATGTGCTTGCTTTCAAGTCTGACATCCACGGAATTTTCGTTTGTTGGACGTTGGTATGTGATGCTCGTTTTCGCTAATCATTACGTTGATGCAATGTCCACTACAGCCGAAATTTGTATGTCTATGACGTGCGTTATCGCTGGGATTTAAGTTGTTGTGGTTTTCATTTTCGCGGAGTATTACGCCAATATAACAAAGCTATTGCTGAGAATTTTTCCGGTATATTCGGCTCTAACACTGATATTTACGTTTATTTGATGATCATTTTCGCTGAGTGCTACCTTGTAGTAAAATCTGCGATTTGCATCAATGTTACCGAAATAATGTCGATATTACCGTGATGAATTGCGCTATCGCCAAGATTTACGTTGTTGTGATTGTAATATAGTCAAGTGTTACGCCGATACTATAGCGCTATTGTTGAGAGTTTTGACCCTGTATATTTGGCTCTAACTTTGATATTTCTGTTGGCGTGAGAGTAATTTTCGTCGAAAGCTATACTGTTGTAATATCCGATATTACCGAAATTTGCACTAGTATTACCAAGAAAAGATCGATATTACCAAGATTTGTGCTGATATTGTGGACGCTATCGCCGATATGCACGTTGTTGCGATTTTCGTTTTTGCCGATATCTAAATTTTCGCCGGTATTGTAAGTGATATTGTTTATAGTACTTTTGCTATGATTGATGTTAATTTTCGCCGAGGTTTACATTAATACCAGCTATTACCGAGATTTTCATCACCGAATTGTAGCCATTCATCTAGTCTTCCGTTAATACGATAGCCGCCATATTCGTGATTAGTGCCTGTTTAAGGTTAAATTTCACCATTTGATTTGAATCTATGCAGAATTACTCAAATTTTTATATCATTTTGTATAAAAGTTATTCAAAAATATTCTAAAAATTAGTCTAAATTGTAATTTTTTTTAATAATCTGTGTTTAAAATTGTAATTGTAACTGCAATTGTATGTAAAATTGTTTGTTGCTTTTTTATTTTACTGAACAAGTTTAACCATATGAATAAAAAACTAAATTTTAAGATTTTTAGTCTTGTAAATAATTAGAAAAAAATCTTAAAAATTTAGAAAACTGGATTTAATTAAATTTGGCATGTTTGTCAATATGGTATAACTGCTTAAAGTTGTTTGATTTGTTGAAATGTTGAAGTTTTTGCCGGTTTTCACAAAAATTTCGTGATTTTTTTTTTTTGCTTTGGAGCTATACCATGCCTGAAGACAGCACAAAGTGTATCCTTACGTCTAGTCTAGGTGCCACTATTTTAAACCATTTTTGCTCACGGACGGACAAAGATGATGCAGTGTTATAAATGCACATGAAAGAACACAATTTATTTTAAGTATAGCTTCAAATGTGTTTCACGCATAAAATTTTTGGAATTTGGTTTTCAGCTTTTTGATTTTTTACCAAACTCATCCCTGTAAAATGTAATTCAATTATATACATTCATGGAATTTGGGAGTTAATTTAACATGTTGAGTGACACTCCAGTCATTGGTGACTGACTCTAAACTTAGCGTTTAGGCTGCTTCAGTTATTGGTGACTGACAGTGTAAAATACAATATAAAACTAAAAAATTTACATTGTTTGAAGTAATCAATGAATATTATTTAATTTTTATTTATTTCAAGATAACAATACGAGCGCTTCTAAGCAGTGACGCTTCTAAGCATGACAGGGATTTCCTTAAAAATACATATGGCGCTCAACTTGTTAAGTTAAGCACAACTTTTGTCAGGAGGAATTTATCTGCTGCATTTTTAATGTTTAGAGAGCATTGTATTATGGTAGTTGTTAGTTACAGATATCTTTTCTATCCCAAAAGAATTTTATTTTAATATTTTTAGACTTAACTCTTGTAAGATTTTTTTTCACTTTTAAGTTTTTTACAAATTGTTCTTCAAATAAAAAAATCATATTTTACTTGATTTGTGCTTGTGTAAACAAGAACTTAATGTATGGAATTTTTTTTTATTGACTTTAGGTATGCCCATCAATGTCTCGGTCGTGTAGGAAATATCAAGGATTGTGAATTGTGTCTTATTCTTGAGGATAACTTTACTCATGAAGAATTTGCAGTATGTGCAAAGGAGTAAGTTTTATTTAATTTATTTCAAGTAAAGTGAATGTTGTTTTTGTATAAAGAATTTAGTCCTTCAGAAAGTTATTAGGAGGGTTGCCCAAACACTTATTCGATTTTTTTTTTTTTTCAACAAAACTTAACTAAGCATATGAAAATCAGATATTGCATGGATATGTTAAGCTATCACTTTACCACTGAACTGATTTTAAAATAATTATTTCCTGTATGTTAAGGCAAAATAAGTTACCGGTAAAAAATCAAATAAAGTGACAATTGACTATTATTATAAATAAATAATTAAATTGTAAAAGACAATTATTAACAGGTTTTCTGTTCGTGGGTTAAGTAAACATTATTGAGAGAGTATTTTGGTAACTTTATCCCTCTCTTAAATTTCCTCTCCTTACTAACACCTGAATTAGGATTCTGTCACTCCACCAGATGGTTATCTTTCATTAGTCGTTAATAAATAGCTTTTTATCAATTTTTTTAAGAATTTTATTAAATACTAAAATTAGAAAGTGTGGTTTAGCTCTTTTGCTAAAGCATTTTAACACAAAATTGCCAAATCACCATTTTTCTTATCCCAAGCTTTGTCATCGAACAAAAAGAACTAGTAAGCTGAAAGGCGAAAATTGTTTTTCTAGTTGATATTTGATATAAAATAGTTTTATATTTAGTTTTAATAATGATTTTATAATAAAAAGTCTTTACGAGTGGTATAACTCACTATCATTTTAGCATTTTGCCAAAAGGGAAATTGTGATTTTGCCATATTTGCTACAATTTTTTTTTATCCCAGTTTAAACTCTGACTAATGTCTAAAGCTGGAGTGAATTTTTTTTTCTGTTTCTACTGTATTAAGCCTAAAATAATTAGTTAAAATTTTGTGTGAAATCGTGCTTGCTTTTTTCGTTAGTTTTATTTGAGTGTGGTCATTTTTAGTTTTTTTCTATAATTAATGCTTTTTACAGGGGTCTGGAACTGAGTTCGTTATGGAGTCACAAGCTCTACAATCCATTACCTAAAGAACTGTATGCAGATGTGGATTCAGAAGATTCAGTATGCGATTTAACAACACAGACAGTTAATGTTCAAAACATTTTATTAAGTAAAGTCCAAGATGCTGAGGTAAATTTATTCTATTGATTCTTAAGTTGTTATTATATGAGGCAGGGCTCTCATTTATTGTTTAACACTTATTCATTGTTTAATCTGCTTTCTGCGTAAAAATGCGGACTAAAATGTACCTTCAGGGATAGAAATAGCTTGTTTTATTTATGCCTTCAGCATAACTATGCAATGCAAGAATTTGAGGATTGCTGTGGAGCTTACTACACATCCACATTCGTGCAGCTTAAATAGTTTGAAAACATCTCACTGCAAATTGTCCTATCCTGTTAAACATATTGTCAAACTTTGCCAAGTTAGCTGCATTATTACTCAAGTATCATATAATCATTGGTTTTGTCATAATTAACCACTTCATTAAAATAGTTCAATATGTTTAAGATCCATCTCTTTATAAAATTTATTGAAACCTTATTGGTCCATTTTTGAGCAAATAATTTCTTTTATTTATTATTCTTTTATATATTATTAAAATATCTATACCCATCTTAATGCAAGATGTATGTCCTTTTTGTAAAGATTCCGTTAAGTGTTTTGAATGCTGTACATTTGTTTGAACTCTAAAAAGTACTTAATTTTAAAATTATCTTTATTTTTAGAGTTCTACATCTACAAGGATGGTGTGCGTTACAAGTATTGCAGAAGCTTTATACAGTCTGGGATTGGCTATATCATCATCAGAGGCTGTTTTGTTAAAAGGACCCGTTGGATGTGGGAAAACATCTTTGGTAGAATATCTGGCTGCAGTCACAGGCAGAAGACCAGCTGAAAATTTCTTTAAAGTTCAGTTAGGAGATCATATGGACAGCAAGGTATATAAATTTTTTTTTGAGAGTTCTTATTTTTATGTATCCTGTGTGGAAGTTGTTCATTACCTTTCATCTCAACATAAAAACTTATAATTAATTCATTTCATTAAACATATTTACTGCGGTAGTTGACTTCAAAGTTAGTAATCTGATGTATCTCGTGGCTCATACCTCAAACAGAAACTACACAAATTATTAAATTAAAAGTTTTGTTGAAAGAAATGTTCAATAAAAAAAAGTTAAAGTAATTTTGATCGAATCTGAGCATTATTTAAGACTCTTTTTAACGTTGGAAAGTAAAGTTTGCTGGACACAAATCTTGATTTCTGCATTGTCAAAATCACTATGTTTTTTGAGGATCTAGGTCTAAAATTTTGCAATTGAAAAGTGTAAGTAATCATCAGTTATCCTGTAGATTTAAATTTTTATTAGCTTGTTTTTGTTGTACATTATAGGTTTGTAATGAAACATTAAATGCTGTTACAAAATCGATTCATGTGTGTTGATAAACAGTTTTGTCATAATTTTTTTGAATTTCATTTCTTGGTTTCCTTTTTTTAGATGCTGTTGGGTACACATTGTTGTACTGACATTCCTGGCCAGTTTGTTTGGAAGCCTGGTGTGTTAGTAAATGCCATGGCTGAAGGTCATTGGCTTCTGCTCGAAGATATTGACTGTGCACCAATGGATGTGATATCACTTTTAGTTCCAGTTCTCCAATCTAAAACTATTGTGTTGCCTGGTCATGCCAACCCTGTCAAAGCTGCACCTGGGTTTCAATTGTTTGCAACCCAGAGGTGTGTTATTTTTTTCTATGTTGTTATCAGTATTAGTACCATGTTTGTAACATTAAAAGTTGAATAACCTTGACACACATTGTAGAATTTGATTAAAATTTGTCTTATACACAGATAATATGTAATTGCCAAAACCAATTTTATCGCAAAATTCAAACCATAATCCAAATATATAAAAACATAGTTTAAAATTATTTTTAGCTATCAATTGTTTTTTTACATTCGTACGAATTGTAACTGGAAAGTCTATGCAATATCTTAAATAAAACAGAGTTGACATGGTTGATGAAGCGAGAGGGGGAAGAGTTCATATTTCTGTGTTATAGGTTCAGTAAGATCCATCTTGTGTGGTTCCATCACCGAGGATCCTGATACATTATTTTTAAAATGCCATTTTCAAGTTTCATGTAAAACTAATTACATAGTTTGTGTTACTTCGTTATATATTAAGCTACTATGCAAGCTATGTTGGTAAATTATTCAAATTGTTTTTGTTTATGTGATGATATGATAATGTGAAAATTGAATTTTACGTTTGTAAAAGAAATAACACAAACTTTAACGTAACTAAATTTTTTTGGTTTTGTGTAGTCCTATACAATCTAGTTATAATATATATATTTCAATGCTTAACTTAACTATCATCTCTAATAATCTCATCCTCTATCACTTTTTAAATAGACTTTTAAGTGGAATGGATGGATCATACATAGAGTTTAAAAGTAACTCTGACATAATTGACAAGCTGTGGCGGAAGATAGCAGTCAATCCATTGACCGAAACTGAACTTAAACAGGTATGGTTTTTCATATTGCTACTTTTTAACCAGACAGGAGCTTCTCATTGTGTTTTGGTATTTATAAGGTTTTTATTTATATTTTATAGGTTATAGTGACCAAATGGCCTGCTTTGGAGGTGATTGTTCCTCGGATTTTGGTAATCTACTCTCTCTTCTCATTGGATCTAAAAATTTCCCAAGAATGTGAAGACCAAGAGCCATTCAATGCTGATTGTAGACATGGTCGAATGATATCCATGAGGTTTGACGGATTAAATAATTTCTAAACACAATGTTCATACTAAATCAACCCTGGTTTTTTTTTTTTTTTAAATTATATATGGCTGAAATTATATACAGTTGAATGATATATATGTATAATTGGTTCCCTTCTGAAGATATCATCAAATTTGATGTTTATAATTTAAAGAAAATTTAAATAATTTCAGGGTTCCCACGGTCATTAAAAGTCATTGAAAAGTGCTTAATATTTTTTAACTTCTTTTCCAGGCCTAACTTCTTTTAAAAGTACTTGAAAAAGCTTAGAAGTCCTTAAAAGGCTTTAATTTTCTTGAATGCTGTGTTAGAACAAAAGCATAGAATGTGATCATAAACATAAGTATTTGAAAATATATAACAACTTTAAATCTGGAAATTATAGTTTCTAATATTTGCTTAGTGTTTTTTGTGGATGGCCCAAAACAATCTATACAGAAACATACCTGGAATGCTTTGCAAATCTATGGACTTCCAAATCCTTGATTTGAATAATTCTTTTTCTTAAAAAAAAGGTGCACTGTCTGCATGTTTTTTTCCCTACCATCTACTTTAATTCGTTTGTGTTGTTGATTAGATAGGATATTTGGGGTACAACTAGGGAGAGTATTCTACTTTCTCTGCACAATGCATCAATTAAGTTTAAAATCGAGAAATATTAAAAGGCAAGAAATATTTGAGGTTATGTAGATTATAAAGGAATTATTAACAGCAGTATTTACTAAAATATTATTTCAATATTTTTACTTCACATACATATTGAAAATTTCTGTTACTTTTTGCGTTGAATATCATATCCTTTATTGAATTTTTTTTTATAAAGAGATGATGATTGAAAACAAAATTTTGGAAGGTCCTTAAAAATATTATTTAGGTTCTTAAAAATCCTTGAAAAGTCATTGATTTTTGTTCTATGATTTTAGTGGGAATCCTGAATTTGCTTTTTGCTAATTACTTCCCAAAATTCTTGGCCTGTGCCTTTAATTTTATTTTAAATAACTAATAAATCATAATTTTGTAAGTTTGTGGCTATTAATAAATAATTTTGTTAGATTTTTCTGAATGAGGCAATATCTTGAAGGTTGTTGATTTATATTTTCATGCTTTCATTAGCTAAAAAATTAGCTTTTAATATGCTAGTCCTCTAATTGAGTCATATTTAAAAGGAGTTGAAATTCATACAAAAGCCTATGTTAGATTATATCAGTTGCTTAAGGAATATATATTTTGGTGCTTACACAATATACAAACATTTCTAACTTTATTTTTATATTCAGTATTTCTATATTAGGATTTCTGTATACTAATGAAATATTATATTTACAGGGACTTATTTAAATTTTGTGGACGTATTGCAGTTGGTTTTGATAGTTGCAAGACAGAAACTGTAGTAAATGTTTTTAAAAATGCCATTGAATGTTTCTGCGACTGTATCCCCAACCATAATACAAGGCTTTTAGCTGCAGAAGCAATCGCTGTCAATTTTAACTTACCAAAAGCAAAAGTAAGTTTTTCTTTTGAATCAATGCTTTAAATATCAGTGATTTTAATTTTCTTTAAGGATAATGTGTTTCATACTAAAGTATAAATGATTTTAACATATGATATGCACAATGGTACCCCGATTGTGAAACTTAGATCCGTTTTTTCATTTATTATTTTGAAAGGGTAGAGTAACTTGTTTTTAGAATTTTAGGTGTGCATATCTTTTTGCAATTTTTCTTTTTTAAATTTCGTATCGTAAGATAAATTTCAGTATTCTTACACGTTTTGACTGTCACACTTAAAATTGTCCAATGCATGTCAAAGTGTAAATGATCATCTTTAAGATGCAAATTATACTTATTTTTATACTAATTCATATGTTATAGGCTAAGCTGTTATTGGAGACATTTAAACCCAATATCGAAAATTCCGACCCTGTTATTGTGGGTAGAGCTATTATTCCAAAGAAACCCAGGGAATTAGCTTTTAGAAGGTATTTGTTTTGCTCTTTAGCTTATTTGATCTAAAATTTGAATTTCTTGTCGTTGTGTATTATATATGTATATCAGTTTCTTAACACTTTATGCATAGTTAACAAATGCAAAAATTAAAAATTACAATCTTTTGAAAAATTAGTTTTATTAAAAAAAACCTTTATTTTTTTTTATATTTCCTTCAACAAAGATATTTCTGAAAATTCTATTTTTCAGTTAATAATTGATATTTTACTTATGTATACTTCTGTCAATAATTATTTGAGATTGTGAATACTTGTTTAATCATTTTCTCTTTATAGCATTTAACTAGCAATTGTAATGTTTTTTTAAAGAATGGTATTTTAATTCATTATTAACACTTGATAGCAAAGATATTTTTTCTTTACATTTAAAAATAATTGTTTTATCTGGATTTTCCTTCTCTTAAAGTGCACAAACAAGTGTTTTTGCCCACTCTCGACAAGCAACTACATTGTTAGAAAAGGTAGCTATAGCAGTCGTCAACAAGGAACCAGTTTTGCTGGTTGGTGAGACTGGTACAGGAAAAACTTCTATAGTTCAGCATCTTTCAGAGTTAATAAGTAAGTATTAATGATTAACTTTTTTTTAGTTTTAAATGCTAATATAAAAGACAACTATTATTGCTTCCGACATATACAACAGAACTTGGGCTTCTTGATATTTGTATGTTTGATCATTGTCATTCACCAGCCACTACACAGACTTTATTTTGCATTTCGTGGTCACTTTCTGAAAATAGCACGATTCGTTTGTCAATCATGTTTTTTTTTTGCGTTTTGTTGGCTGCTTGGTACTTCATTCTTTTGCAATTATATGTGTGTTTTTATACTTTTCTATGCAAAGTTTGCCTTGTATGATGCAGGATTGCATGTAATAGTATATGTATTGGATATTTGTAATTTTTTATTTATACACTGCTGGTCTTTAAATAATGACTTCTTCTTGTAGATCAAAAACTGGTTGTTATAAACATGAGTCAGCAAAGTGATTCTATGGATCTTCTTGGCGGGTAAGATGGTTTTAAATACATTTATTTTTTATGAAATCTATCTATTAAGCACTAATTAAGTCACATTGTATTTTAATGAATGTTGAATGTATTAGTGCTTACAAGAATTTTAAATATTGTAATCGTCCAGCACTATTGATAATTTTAATATTTTCCTGCACATCTGTATGCAACATTAAATATTTTGCAATGTATTTCTTTTTACCTGAATGTGCTTGCAGCGGGTGTTGAATATTAATGTATGTAAGTTTGTATATATTCGAATGTCTCCTCCTACAGCCCCATCATTTTTTTTTTTTTTTTATAAATGAGGAGTCTATGGATTAGTCTTTTTGTTTGGTGTCACACATATGAACATTTTAATGGATGTTACCAAGTTGTATATCCATCAAAATTGAAAGTTTTCAAAATTTATCACATGAAGTATAAAAAAATTCATAATATTTTTTTAGTCATCATACAGGTATAAAAAAAATTAAAACAGGGTTCCCACAGTCATTAAGAGTGCTTAATATTTTTTAACTGGTTTTCCAGGTCTTAAAAGATCTTAAAAATGCTTAAAAGTACTTAAAAAAGCTTATAGGTCTTTAATCCTATGAGCATCCAGGAAATGGGCAAAATTGTACAATTGTTTTCCCAGCAATAATTTTAAAATTATATTTCTGATTCAAATATGTAATTTTTTTAAATTATTTTGTTTTAAATGGATTTTATTTGTACCACATAAAATTTTTTGGTATATTTGTATTAAGAATGCATCAATTTGTAAATCATTTGGTTCGTATTTGCGGATTTATGGAGTAGAAATCGAATGGTTTTAGTTACACACTGTATTTTGTGAAACGAACATGTGAGATTAGTGTTTACATTTTGCAAGCCGAAAAATCAAATTCCATCATCAAAGTCTGTTTATAAAGCAAAATGCAAATTGTACATGAAACATTTTGGGCAAAGTAGCTGTAAAGTCACATATTAAAGACCTGATGCATAAAAACAAATTTTCGAATGTCTTTAATAAATATTATTTAGGTCCTTAAAAGTCCTTGAAAAGTCATTGATTTTCAATTTATGATTTCAGTGGGTACCCTGTAAAAGCAAACATTATCATTTAATGTTTCAAAAGAACTCATTCTGAAAAGTAAAAATTCCAAAATCAAATAAAAACTGTTAACTGTAAGGATTTTGTAATTGTGAAGGGGGATTGTACGTGGCTATTTCTCCCGTTAATTGTCAATTGTAACTGTTGCTGAGCCCTAAAGATTGAAATAAGAAATTTAAATCTCCAGACACTGGCTGTTAGATAATTTTATTTAGTATCCAGTATGCGTTCAATTCCGTAAAATAGCTCAGCTTTAAATTATAAGACTTGGTATCAAAATGCCGTCTCGCAAACTATAATTATATTACTATACGTGCGTATAGTCGATAGTTAGTAGAAAGCTGGTTTATTTCATCAATGAAAATATATGAAGTGTCATGTGAGCTAAGCAATTATTCTACCACAAATGACGTCTTTACATCTATTACTGAAGTTAAACCTCCGATTTGAAGCAGCGCCACATAACCGCAACTACAATATTATCAGATAATCAGGACGAATTGTTAAGAAAAGCGAAATCTAATTTGGAGATCATTTTCCAATTTACTGCTAAAGAAAAAAATCTGGCTGATCGTAATCATATTTTAAGTCACTAAATTTTCAAGTTTAGTCAATGTGTGGTTACTGGTGTGTGCTTATTTCAATCTTAAGTGAGCCCTGATTTTCCATATTGTATAAAAATCCTTATAAATAAAATCAGTTCTTGATTGTTGTGATTGACAGTTCATCGGAAAAAAAACCCACTTTACCTTGAATTCTATTTTTCTGCTACAGTGTACCTTTTTTCCTAACTAAATAGTATTTTTTTGGTTTAAAGCGATTAATCTAAGAGAATAAACTTGTGTTATGGCACCATTTTGGTTGTATGATACACAAATTTTAAAAATTTGTTTTTGAGTGATTAAAAAAATATTTTTTGACAGTGTGATTTACTGTCAAAAAATATTTTTGGGAAATTCATTTTGAAATGTTTAATATTCTCTTTCAGAATTTTAATATAGTGATGTTTGAGTGTAGCTGATTTTTTAATGTAAAGCTTTATTTTGAAATTCAAAAATTACTGCTAGGATTTAACTAATGTTGCTTATAACGTTTTTACGATTTATTTATTTCTAGGTACAAACCTGTTGATTTCTGCCATGCTCTCCAGCCTATTAAAGATGAATTTGTTGAGTTGTTTTCTTGGTTTATCGATCCTGTGCAAAACGCCAAATTTCTTCAGCACATAGCGGTGAGTGCTGTTTTATATTTTCCATATTTTTTTGTCTCCAGATTTTGTGCATTTTTTTAATAATATATGCAAAATTAATAAGTTTAAATCACAGATGCAGGCCTATCTTGAGCCAAATGCAAATATTTTTTTTAAATTTAATAATAACTTACATTATGATTTTATTCAACTGTTTTTCAAATTGTGTGCTGTTGAATTATCCACAAAAATCTTTTGCTCTATTCATACTTTTTATATTTTATTTTGAACAAGCTAAAAACCTGTTTTCTTTTTTGAGAACTTGCATAATACACTTTTTCACAAAAGGGTTTCATGTTCAAGTGCAAAGGATAAGAAACTGCTTTATTACAAAATAAAGCAGTTTCTTATCCTTTGCATTTCCTGTGTAATTTCTACACATTTATATTTCTATGGTTTGTACATATATATACTTTATTTGTATAGATAATGCATTAGAGAAGCTTGTGTTTCAATCAGGAAAGTTTAAAAAAATTAATAAAATATTGCTAATTCTTTTTTTTTTCTAAAATAAATCTGGTTTGCTTTGATCCCAAACTCTTCATTTGGAAATTTTTAATCACAGTTCCTGAATCAATAAAATTAGGCATTTGGTTCTTAGATCTAATATAGCTTTTTATATTTACATTTTAAATTTTTTGCATATTTATGTACCTTTTAAATTTAGTTTGATTAAAAATTTTATTATTTGGCTTTTTTAAATATACCAAACTCTTCAAAAATCGATTTTATATATTTTTTGTCGCTTAATTTTCAAAACTTCAAAAAGTTAACGAATTCCATACGCTTATGGCTTGTTGGTTTCACAATGTCTGTGTTAATCATTTTCATTTTAAATTTCTAAACTGCACAACAAACATGATTTTCTTTTAAGTTTATAAAAAAATCCCTTTCTATAAGCAAACAATCTTTATGTTAAGCCAGTAAATATAAATTTTCAAACTCATAAATATACTTTTCAAATATAATTAATTTAATGTTTCTTTTCAGGGTGTCTTTATTTTAAAGAAGTATGATGCACTGTTTTCCTTAATGATTGTTACGTCAAAGTCAATTATGAAGCAACTTCTTGAGAGTGAGATATGCTTGGCTTTTGTTTTATTCTTTATTTATATTCTTTTATATAGCATAGACTTTTAAGTTGTTTAGTACATTAAGAATGGTGTTTTTTCATGTTATATTATTAACAGAGGAATTAATGATTTATTATTCCCCATTATTTTTAGATTATCCTAATTCTGAGGAACATTTGGAAATGGTCGGCAAATGGAGAGGGTTGAGGGAAAAAATTGATAGCATAAAGAAGCAAATTCAGCAGTCGAAGACAGCGCTTGCATTTAAGTTTATAGAGGTAACTTTTAACCAATGGTAATGTAATGTAGTGGTAACGTTGTGTATGGTAATGCATACCTGCCAACTTGTACGAATTATCCGTACAATGTACGGATTTTTACTATTTTGTACGGGAGTACGAACGGCTAAAAAAAATCGTACGGATTTCACGGTACTTTTCGTTTTTTCCCTAAAACCGTTTTTTTGTGTTTTTTTAAAAAAAAATATTTTTTCAAGTCACCAACGAAACCGAAACGATTTTCCAAAGCTGCCGCGTCAGTCAAAATATTTATTCACACTCCAAGATTGCGTATATGTTCAGCACTAAAGCGCGTTGCCGAGGATGCATTGTTTTCTTTTCTGTTGCTGACTTGATTTGGCAAACCAAACCACTGCTTCGATTTTTCGGGCTTTACAGGTTAATAAAGTAGCAGAAAACCAAAAGTGCTTTAGTTTTTTAATTCTACCTTCTTTTGGACTGGACTCCCAAAACGTAAATAATAGTACTGGATTTGCGCGTAAATAATAGCACTAAACCACGACTCCGGGGATGCACGGTTTTCATTTGTGTTGCCGACGGGACCTGGCGAACTAAACAACTATTGCGTTGCCTCAGACTTAAGAGATTAACAAAGAATCTGAAAACCAAAAATGCTTTAGATTTTGGTTCTTCCTTCTGTTTGGGACCGTACAATAATGTTGCGCGTATATAATAAAAGCACTTAAGCGCGGCGCCGGAAATTCATTGATTTCATCTGTGTTGCCGACGGGATTTGGCGAACCAAGCAACTGCTTCGTTGTCTGGAACTTTAGAGATTAATAAAGTAGAAAACTGAAAGTGCTTTAGTTTTTTTTATTCTTTCTTCTTTTGGACCGTACTCCAACTCTGCGCTCTAAATCGTGACGCCGCCGTTTTCAATTGTTTTGGCGGCACTCACCAAACGACTGTTTAGTTTTCTCGGACTTTAGAGATTAAAGCACTTTCGGTTTTCAGCTTCTTTGTTAGTCTTAATTATTTATTTTAAAATATCCAAGTTAAACAATCCTGGTGTAAGACTCCAGAAAATATCAAGTTTTTTTGGAGTTTACTTCAAACCAAGCAGTTTACTTCTAATCAGAAATTCAAACAAAGAAACAAATTTTGCATTCTGCTCTATCTATGCATCTGATATTAAGATTTCTCATGGAGGATTTACTGATGTCGAAGTTCATATCAATTCTAAAAAGCACAGTGACAACATCAAATGTAATAATAAGAATTCGAAAGCCTGCATAATTGATATTTGTGCGTGTGATTAAACACTTTGAATGCTAACAACTCATTGTATGTTTCACTAGAGTTTTTGTGTCATAAAGCATGTTTTATTTAGGTGTGATGTAAACTAAATCATAAACCTCATCAGAGATTTCATCGTAAAGTTTAAATTTGATTTATTTTTAAATTCAAGTTAGTTTTTTATTTTATAATTTCCATTTTGTGCTAAAATGTAACAATTTGTTATATTTGAGAACAATTTAATATTATGCATTTTTTTTTTTTTTTTGCATTTGTAATAGAATTACTATTATTTCTATATTACATTCATAAATATTGTCGCTATTTGACTTTCCATGAGTCATAGGAATGCAAATATTTGTTCCGTAAAAATTACTAATTTGAAAATGCCGATGTTGTCAGGTATGGTAATGTAGTGTAACAATATTTATGCCAAATTTGGAGAAAGTGTAATCTCTAGCTGCGTGTGATGACTAGCTGCGTGACCCCAGGTACGAAGACCCATGTCATTTTGTATAGGTTCTATTATTTTTTATTCTTTTTTAAAAAACCTTAAAATTAAAAAAAAAAGCAATTAAAACTTTAACATTCGGTTTGGGAAAATCAAAATTATAAATTTAATACTACTTATGACTACTACTATTCAGAGCTCCATGTCTGTTTGCAGTTAAAAACTAATTAAAATGTTAACCTTCTGTTTTTCAAAAGCACAATTAAAAGGCTATAACTACTTATGTTTAAAATTTCAAAGTTGCACACATATTGGAAGTTCCTTTCTATAAAACTATTAGGATAGAGCCATACACAGATAGATACACTTCTTTTATTTGAGATAAAATATTTTATATATTTGAAAAAATTCTTGTATGTTTATAATATATTCTATATTTGGTTATGCATATTTAAAATTTTGTAATCGGAATATTTGTGAAATAATATTATTAATTTGCGATAAAATGTTTCTTATTTATTTTGTTTTAAAAATCCATTCATTTAAAGGGAGCTCTAATAAAAGCAATGAGAAACGGTGAGTGGCTGTTACTGGATGAAATCAATTTAGCTGAAGCAGAAACTTTAGAGTGTCTTGCTGGTGTTTTAGAAAATGATGACAATTCATTGATTCTTTTGGAGAAAGGGTAAGTTTATCGAGTATTTATAAATTGATATTAGATTCTTTGTGGATTAATCAGATGGTAACAGAAAAAAGAAATGTTGAGAATTTTCAAAGCTATAAAGGGGAGAGGGGGGGGGGGGACTTTTTGAGCATCAAACTAACATGCATTATAAGTGTTGCTTTATCTGATGGTCTGTTAATTTTTGAAAATTTTGTAGATAGAAATGCACAAAATTGTGTGTATATTATAATATTTAAAAACATTGTTATTGCATTACTAGGGCAGTAATGCTTCCAGTGGCAGCTAAAACGCCTCACTATTTTAGAGGCCTGGCAACTATGTCAATGAAAAAGGGGCCTAAATCAACTATTTTAACTAAAATTTTCAACTAGCTTCAGCATTGGCTGACTATTTTTCTAAGAAATTAAGTACTGTCTGAGAGTGAACTAAATCTTGTTATTTTCTTGATTCGATAGCAGATACCGAAAATCAAGTGTGTGTATTTTACCTCCATCAATCAAGTATTTAATTCTTCTATTTGTATATCACCAAAATCACTAAGCAAAGCACCTAATCTGTTGTGTTTAACAGGACTATCAATAGCCAAATGCAGGGTTTTGCTGATTTGACTCAATATATAGAGACTGAAATTCCTCACACTAAAATACAATTTTAAAATTATCGATCAATAGTTTTAAGGTGTAGTCACTTAGCTTTTGATTTTAACTTACCCTGTCAAATGAGCAGAACATTACTGAAAGTGGAGGTTTAACCATATTTTCTACTTTCTACAAAATGTTACTATGTAACCAAAAAGGGATTTATGCAAAGCAAAAATCAACCAGATAAGATATCCCTTACACACAGTGTGTTGCTGGCTGTTTGTGGTTATTCATTTGATGTTTTTATGGTTAAATTTTCTGATTCAGCATCTGTTTGAGACGAACAAAAGTAAACTACTCTATCATTGGAGCCATGTTTGTACTTTTACCAGAATTTATTGTAAAGGTTGCGTTCGCCCTAAATTCCTATTTTCAGCAACTTCTAAAAAAAAAATATTATGCGAGTTTAATGGAAAATTCCCTGATTTTCCTTCGAAACCCGCCTAAAAACCCAGATATTCTGCCAACTGAGAAAAGTGGATTTAATTAAATTCACATGTTTATCAATATAGTATAATTATTTAACTATATAACTATTAATTTGTTAAAAAGTTGTTTGAAGTTCAATTTTTAAAAAATTAACAGTTTTTGCCAATATTGAAACAAGCTTTATAATGAATATGCCTGTGTTAGGAGCCTATGTCAGTTTCAAAAGAAATATCCCTAAATGTTTTTGTATTATCCCTAAAATTTCAAGAATTATCCATACAATTTTTGGGAACTATCCCTAAACTTTCTACCTAATTTTTTTTTAGAAAACTCCCTAAACCCCCTGTTATTGTAAGAAATCAATAATTTACCACATACACTGTTGTAGTAGTATGAGACCACAAACCAAACTTCAAATATCTTCATTTTTAAAGTATGCTTATACTGATTCTGAACATCAAACAAATAACCTCTTAATGCTTGGATCTGATGAATCAAAAGTTTATCATAAGGTACTTAAATAATCAATAAAGAAATTACTAAAGGGAAAGGGTCTTTTATTGATATTAGAAGTTAATTTGCAAGTAGGGCACAGTTCATTTTTAAAAGGTCTTCAAAAATATGGAGAGGTTCCAAAAAAACATTAATTAAGGTGGGAAGATTTGGTTGTCATTTTGTTAAGAACTAAATGCAGAAACAAATGGTTTACAAAGCATTCATCAACATGTTGTTTGACAATTACTTCAGCCGTGTGAAAGGCTTTGGAAGAGTCACTTGCAAGTGATTCATTATATTTTAAAGTTAATTTTGTCCAAGCAGCCCCAACTTAATGTAGTCTCTAAAATACTAAAGAATCGGTAAAACATGATATATATGCTTACATCAAAATTCAGTAACAATTTGTAACTGAAAGAGTTGAACTGTTTAAATTTTTTCTCAAGATCTTACAAACATCATCTAGATGATTCATAACTATATGTATTTTTAGTGACAATGAACCTGTGAAGAGGCATCCAGATTTTCGTATCTTTGCTTGTATGAATCCAGCTACTGATGTGGGTAAAAAAGATCTCCCTGCTGGTATAAGAAGCAGGTTAGTACCAATGTTTTGTTTGTATTAATCTTAGAGTAAAAATATCTTTCTGTTTCTATGTCTACATTTTCATCTTTTCCTTAGATTTACCGAGTTCTTTGTCGAAGAGGCCACAAATCCATTTGACCTCCTGTTACTGGTACAGGAGTACCTCAGAAATTTGGCTGTGAATGATACTGTCCTTGAAAAGGTGGTCAAATTTTATTCTTTCATTAAAGAGAAAGCAGCTAAGAGTTTAAATGATGGCACTGGACATCATCCACACTACAGGTATTTTCCAGCTTATAATTTTCCAAGTTTCACATGTATGAGTATGCACAACAGAAAAGCTTTATACAAATATTTTCTTCAGGCACCACCAAATTTTTCTGTTTTTTATTAATTTTTTCTGAGCAACAAAACATCGGTAAAATCCTTAATTACCTTAAAATTAAAATCTTACTATTTAGGAAATTTTGAACCATAAATAATATAATAAGACTTAAACAACATCAAAATATGTTAAGCAATTATTACAATTTTTTTATTTTAAAATGTTTATAATAAAATATAAAGTATTTTTTAAAGAAAGTTACGAAGGAAAGTTTCTCAATAAAAAAAATTACCTAAAAATATAGATATAGATTGACAAAATGAAGGCAAAAATATAAGGATATACATACATAATGAGGATTTTACAGAGCCCATCTTTTTTCATGGAAACATAGGAAATTTTGTCTCTTACCTTTATTTTTTTTAAAGCATAGAAGGAATGGGAAAATACTGCATTGCATATTCCCACCCCCTCAAAAAAGAATTCTAAACATGTGTCATCCACTCTAATAAAATATTTATCTATTTTTTTTAAGTTTAAGAACACTTTGTCGAGCTTTGAAGTATACATCTACGAACCCTTGCCACAATGTTCCTCGTTCACTTTATGAGGTAAATAAGTCTTTTGTTATAAAGTGACTTTTAACTTTCTGTGTGTTATATTTTTAAATTATTCACTGCTTTTTTTATTTCTTAGGGATTTTGTCTGAGTTTTCTATCACAGTTGGACAGCCAATCTCATGCCTTTGTTACAAAATCCATTATAGAGGGACTTATTGATAAGAGGCAGTTGTCAGTACTGAGGCAGAGTATACCTGAGCCAAGGAATGCAAGATATGTTCCGATATCTGGTTACTGGATTTTGCACGGAAAGCGAAAAAAGACAATAGACGAATCTTACATATTTACAGACACAGTGGAGCAAAATCTTCGTGATTTAGCCAGAATTGTTTCAGCTGGGTAATTTGTTGCAACATGTTATGATAATGAGTTGTAAAAGGGTGTATGGCCATAAAATTTCAACTGAGAGTTCTTTACTCATTTATTTTTACGAACTGGAAAAAAACCTTTTGATACATAAAGCACATTTGATAAAGAAAAAAATTGGCTTTATTCATAAAACCTTAAAAATTAGCATTTTATAAGCAATCAATGGGTAATAATTTTTTTTTTAAACCTTTCCTTCAATATTCGTTGTAGTTGGCAGAAAGCATTTTATGATTTGAACACTTAGCCGATATCTGTTTAATAAAAATTCCCTCAATAAAACCACAATTTGTTTTCCTTTATTTTAAGTATACTTTTATACATACCTTTATACATACTTTTATTTTACAATTGTATGATCAATTCAAGTTTTTGAAAAATTCAATTACTATTTTTTCTAGTGTATTTAGTTAATTTTTTACTATTTAGTATATTTATTAAAAGTGTTTTTTTAAAGAAGTTTTTTTTTTGTAGTTGTACAGGGTGAGTTGAAAGTCAAGTCTGTATTAATTTATTGCTTTAAAACTATCCTATTGATTAAAATGTTCTTTTTTGCAAATGGTAAATGCTAAGCCCTTAAGTTTCTATAAACATCAATAAACTTAGTCCAATGGTTTCCAACCTTAAGGTGGCTCAAATTACTACAATGAAAGGTGTGTATATTGTTGTAAACATTTGCGGTTTTCTATGAATTTTAATTCTTAAATTTTGGTAACTTGACATCTTTGCTGACCATGGGCTTGTAACCACTCTCTTGTCAAATACAACGTTCACCATTGTAGCTCAGAGTCTGTAAAACCTATAAAATTTTCGGATGATGCGTTTTCACTATGTATTTGATACAGCTTCTGTTACCTTGATTTTCAGAGTTTTAATATTGGAACAGATTGTTTGCTTCACCAGATCAAGATACAGTCAAAACCCTTTAATGCAAAATCACCTGACATGAAATCCCGTTTAACGCGAAGTAAAAGCAACTCTCCATACTTAAAACTTAACATTAATTTATTTGTTTTAACACGAAATTCGGTTAACGCAAACAATTTTCAGCGGCCCCATTGACTTCATGTTTACAGGGTTTGACTGTATTAAAACTTTGAAGACCTGGTTATAAGGTGCTGTATCAAGTGTTACAGAGGAAATGAATAATACATAACTTAAATGGGATTATTGACTTTACATATTCCTAGTTATAAAGGGGGAGCAGGTTTAACCGAGGTTGTTAAAATTCATAAAGTAACTTATGTATTTCAGCTATATATGTGTCTAATGTATTTCATTTTCTTGTAATTTTTAGTTCGCATCCAGTTTTGTTGCAAGGTGAAACCTCATCTGGTAAAACTAGCTTAATTCAGTATCTTGCACAAGCTACTGGAAATAAAGTAGTTCGGGTAAACAACCACGAACACACTGATATTCAGGAGTACGTAGGCACGTACAGTGCTGATGAAACTGGAAGTCTTGTTTTTAAAGAAGGTTTGTATTATAGATTACTAATCCATTACCAATTGGGTGTTTTTTATTCCAACTGATATCTTTTCAAAATTTTTTTGTCTTTAAAGTCTAAAAACGGGTTAACGCACTTATCAAATGATTTTAATAAGTGCTGTTTCTAATTTTTTTTTTTTTTAAATTGCATATGTATTTTTGGGAATTTATTTTACGGAATAGAGTCTCATTTCTTAAAAATTTAAGACATGAATAGTTATATATTTTACATGTTTGAGTGTAACACAATATATTTCTTGCTTAAATCAGTTGTAAATTTAATAGGACTTGCAAAATTATAATTAAAAAAAAAAATAAAAAATCGTAAGTTTTTTATTAGTATAATTTTTTTTTTAGTTAGTCTTTTTTTTTATTAGTCAGTATGAATTTGCAAATTATGCATGCTTTGCTACAAATAAAATTGAAAAGATTTCTTATAACAAATGTGAGGCAATCCAATAAAGTTTTCATCAGCTTTTTATTAGTATTTTTACATGCTGCTAATAAGAATTTGTAAAATTTCAATTTCTTGTAATGTTTTTGCATCTCATTCCAAAATGCAGTTTTGTGGAAAGTTCTCCCAGGTTGTATTGGGAGTTTTCTGGCATAAGGGTTATTTGTTGGCAGAACATCTTTAAAAAAAGATGTGCCTTCAGGAAGTTCTTTTATGAAAGAAAAGAACAGCATTTGCATCTTAAATGAGAGGAAACACAGAGAACTCGAACAAAATAACTAAGTTGAGTAGATGAGGTTTGATCAGGAGACCTTTGGTATGCTCGTAAGGCATTTTACTTCCTCCCTTCTTGATTGGCATCTTAAGGTGAAAATAGCGAGAAGTATAAGAAATAAAACTTTTTATTGACAATGACTCCCAATCCATCTTTTTATATTTAAAAAGTATTTCTTTTTGAATAAAATATTAATTTCAGCGAAAAGGATGGATGAGAAACAACCTCTCCGGTACATTAGGTTATCAAAATTAATGGGCTTAAAAATATATGCCATTGCATAATTTTTTTAATTCATGGACTTTTGGTATGAAAAATCATCTTTATTTTTATATTGAACTTTAATTTATGTGTTTAACATGGCCTATTGTAGGTGTTTTGGTTGAAGCCATGAGAAAAGGTTATTGGATTATACTGGACGAGTTGAATCTTGCACCCACTGAAGTCATGGAGGCATTGAACAGGGTTAGTAAAATTTTAAATAATTTTTTGTGTAATTTTAACTGTAAAAATGTGTAATTAAGTAATTTAAGAAGTATTTTCATAGATACCCTTATAAGAACAGTATTTTTTTCTGATTTGGATGTAGTAGTTACCCATGTTATTTAGACATTTTGAAGTATTGAAAATTATTTCTCAATACAAAGAATTTAGTTTATTTTAATAAAAAAAATGAAATTTAAATAGGGAAAATAGATAAAAACTGTTGTAGAATTAAGAATTTGACACATACATTTTAAGGCATATGTATATGAGTACATAGTTGAAATTTAAATTTTTTTTTAATTGTGTTTTAAAATAATTACAAAGATTTTTTATAAAAGTACACTCATCACATTAATTAACCCATTAACAGCTGTTGGTAAGAAAATTTGCCGATCAACATTTTAGTTTTTTTTTCTTTTCTATTAAATTGCGATTATACTTGGTGTTTTTTAAAAATCATAATAATAATTTTCCAAAACATTTGAAAAATTCAAAATATACTTAAATTATTTAAATAAACATAGTTTATGATAAAACAAAATTGTTTTTAACTATGTCAAAGTTGTCTTTAATGGGTTATTTTTTAGATGATATAATATTTTATAACATACATTTAACTGTGAACCTCTTCTGATGTGTCATGTAGGATAACTATGTATTTTTAAATTACAGCATATATTATAGAAAGATTTGTTTTAAGTTAAATTTTTATTATTAAATACATCCTTTAATAGTTTTGTTTTATGTGAATTAATGGACTGATATAGCTTGCATTTTAATCAATATAGGTCTTAGATGATAATCGCGAGCTTTTTATTGCGGAAACTCAAACAGTTGTGAAAGCTAAAACTGGTTTCATGATATTTGCCACTCAAAACCCACCTGGTCAATATGGAGGAAGAAAGGTATACACACTTATATACATAAATTGGTTTGAATTTCAATTAATTGTATTAATTAGTGGCACTCCTTCAAATGTAGTTGGCAATTATACAGGGCGAGCATAAATTATTTAGCGCATTTCAGAGTTCTATAAAATAATAATAAAAAAAAGAGTAGAAACCTCTGTTGTGTTTTTTTTAATTGAGAAAGTGGTTTAAACTGTTTGTTTTACAACAATCTGTTTAAACTGCTCTCCGATAGATGTTGTTATTGGAAGAATAATGATTTGGATGCTTCGCAATGCTTGGTGTTAAGTTGAATTCAGACAATATTTTACGGGCGACAAATGAAGTTCAAATAGAACTTATCAAATATGTAAGATAAAACTTTGATATATGCTTGTCAATAAAATATTAAAGATGTAGTTACATTATTTTGTTTTATGGAGCTCTAAAATGCGCTCAATAGTTTATGCTTACTCTGTATAACACTTGTACTTACAGATGTTTTATATTTTATAAGTATTATTTGACATTATAAAAGACAAATATTATAAATAAGAAAATTAAGTATTAAAGCCAGCAAATACTTATTATTATTTGATCCAATTAATAGGTCATTAAATTTCTTTGTAACAATTTTAGGCGATTCTTTTATTGTTTAAGTGTATTTCAGTGAATTCAATAATATTGAAATCAATAATTGAAAAAATTCTTACATCATATTTGCTTTTAATTTTTAGGTATTGTCAAGAGCATTTAGAAACAGATTTATTGAACTGCATTTCAATGAGATCCCACCCCCAGAGTTGGAAATAATATTGGCTAAAAGATGTGGTTTATCACAATCACACAGCAAAAAACTTGTTGCTGTCATGCATGAACTACAGGTTTGTTTATTTTGATTTCAAGTCTTTTTATATTATCTGATTCAATGGCTTTTTCTATTTTGGTCATTGTCCAAAGTTTTTACTGAATGTAAAGAATAATTGTCCACATATTGTGTATCTTTCTCTGAAATACTCCACTAGTTTCCAATAAAATAAACAATATAACTTCAGGCTAACAGTTTTATTTTATTCTTTAACGTAGAAGATACTAAGTAATAAACGTTATGAGATTATTAAGTTGTAAATGCTATAATTCATAATTGCTTTTAGTTAAGATTTACAGTGCTTTTAAATTTTTAATTTTGTCAGTCAATTTAATATGTTTCTATATTAATTTTTTTGGTTCTGTTTTTAAATTGTTAAACTGGAACCTACCGACTTAACAAAGTACTTACATAATATTGGATATTAAAAAATTTAAATCTGAACAACAAACAAAACTAATTTGGTAAAACTATATCTATATACTTGTATATTATGCTACAAAAACCCCAAAATTAATTAATAAATAAAATTTCTCTGTGTGAACAATTATAAAAATGAGTACCAAACCTTGTATTTTATTAAATAAAAATAACTTTTTCTGAAGAATAAATCTTGACAGGTAGCATAACCTCAAAATTAAGAATTCAACTTTATAGTTGTTCCTGAGACATGCGTATTTTATATTAATAAATGTTTTTAAAGAATTCAAAGTAGTGAAAAAGATATTTTCAAGAAAATTATAATTTAATAATTTTAAAAGAAAAACGTATAATTAAAAATATCTGAATGCACACTTGTAATTATAATAGTATACAATTTTTGTTTCTATCCAAAGTATTTAAATTCAAAGGGGCCTTGTATAATTAATTTTTTGTTGATAACCAAAAGAAGCTTTTTTGTAAGTATAACAATGAAAAAAATTGCTATAGATTTGGGATCTTTATTAAAGGTAAACGATTTACTTCTAAAGCTTTCATCACTTCTTTAAGAGGAGTTTGAATTTAGTGAATTCTTGACTGTATGTATAACGTATGTCAGTAGGTTGCAACCAAGTAAAATGGTCAGTAAATAATTGCCAGCTTTTTAGGGTGCGCTATTGAGTTTTCCATTTGTCAAATATTTTACCCCATTCATAATTACAATTACAACCTTCCTTCTAAAATTTCCCTTTTCTAAACAACTGATCCTTACCTTATTTATTGGTGTCTCCAATTTCTTTGTTAATGCTAATTTTTCATCCAAAATAAAAATAATAAAAAAAATTGCTAAGAAAGGCTCAGGTTTTCTTTGTTTTCTGTTTGTGTTTAATTTTGTTTAGTAGGTTTTAAAAGTGAGGCAAAAAGTATTTTAACAGGAATACACCATTTTCTTTGAACAGCGGTCAATAAACCACTGGTTAACATAGTTTTGTAAATTTTAGTTTTTTAGATGTGATCTATTTATTACTTGCTCTAAACAAGTCGGAATGATTTTGAATGCTCTCTCAATTTACGAACTGTTTTTTCCCTTTACTGTATGATTTCTTTTACAGATGAGACGAAGGGAAAGTGGGGTGTTTGCAGGAAAGCAAGGCTTTATCACTTTGCGAGATCTCTTTCGTTGGGGTGAAAGATATAAGCAAAAACAACAAACCACACAGTTTTATGATTGGGATCAACATTTGGCAGATGAAGGTAGAACTTCTTTCTGTTGTGTTTGAAAAGAATGTGCAGTGGAACATTTAAAACTAAATGGCATTAAATTATTTTTGTACTTTTGCTGAAATTCGAAAAAAAAAGTAAAAGAAATTATAAACTTAAGTTGAGGGTTCAAAAAGTTGTAGTCAATGGGTGGAACTGATTATTATACCTAATCTGTATCAAATGCTCTTTAAATGTAAATGCATACACTATCTGTTTGTCCTTTGAAAATGCATCTTCTCCCATCATTGATTTAATTTTTATGATATTGATAATCTTACCATCACTGATGGAAGTTTCTGTGGCTGTCCACTAGTGACGTTTCATTAGTAGAGCAAATAGATTTGCATAAACCACTATGACTTTCCCCGTATGAGGATGGAACTGAAATTTTTTCGTTTCTATTTTTCAAATCTTAAAAACTGGATTGGAATTTCAAATCGTAAAAACAAAGATTCAGCTGCACTATTATTTGTAAATATATTTTATTTAATTATTTAATTCTTGCAAATATCATAAATATCTCTCTGTAAATAAAACTACCAGAACCCAAGTTAACAGCTGATTTCAAAGTTATACTTTACTGTGCTGGGTCATTGATGGAGCAGAATCATGACCACTGAGATTAGTCCAACTATAAAGGAAGATCATTTAGTAAGTCCTTTCAAGCCGATATTGCATAATACATTTACCTCAAGTGAGAGAGTACTTGGAAAACTCTCATCAGGCAGGAAAGTAATTGACACAAAATTAAATTTTTCAATTGTTGGCATGTCTACACTCTTGGAAAACAGGAACTGTAGAACGCCAAGCATAGGCTTGATCGCAAAACCTTGCACATGTTAGAAAAAACATCATACCTTTAAGTTGGGAATCCTAAATGAGTATGGTATTGGATTTAGGCATATTTTTCATGACATGCAGGGATGTAAGAGCTGCTCCAATTGCGCCGAAGTGCGCCAAACTAATTACCCTGCTCCAAACTGCGCCAAAAACCTCTTTTCGGTTAAGATTGCGCCGAACTGTGCCAAAAAATCATTTTTTGACTTCAAAAAATACTTGGCAAGAATTTTGACTCGAAATTTTTTTAAATTATCATGAAACGTCGCCTTGGTTGGCGTAGTATGGCCCTTGTGTTGCCCTTGCGCCGTTAAACTTGAACCAACCAATTATGAAACGTCGCCAACAAAGCGATAAAGAGTATTTTGCACTTAAAGGGCGTTTTTCGTCAGTTAACGTGCCGAAAAGGGTTCGCACTTGAAAATACATATTACAACCTCTCAGTTTTATTGTAGGTTTTTCAAACTATAAAGAAGTAGTAAATGAATCTGTGTGCATCTGATTTAAATCTGTTTTCTTGGCTGATTTTAGTTATAGAAAATTAATACTTTTTTTTATACTTATAGAATACATGATTATTTTTGGAATTTTTTTTTTACCTAGGCTCCGTGCTAAAAATAGAATACAAGTATTGTATTTTTTACACAAGCAATCTTAGTGCATCTGGTTTAGATTTGCACTCTTGCCTGGTTTCAATAATAAAGAAATGCATAGCTTTCTTTAAGCTAAAAGAAAACGCAAATATTTTTTTTAATTTCTAAACTTCTTAATCCAATTGACAGCCCCCCTCCCCAAACACTTCCGTGCTTAATTTCCAAGTCATCGGTAAAACGGGATTTGAATTTTGAACTTGCTTTGGTGATTAGGTGGAAGGATTGGTGGCCATTAGTAAATGATTTTTTGGCAACCCTGGATGTTGGATCATGATTTTGACTTGGCAATGAACGGGAAAACGCATATTACGTCATTCTTTTATTGTAGCCAATTCCCAGAAAAAGCGCCAAGTCGTATCGTAGGTAGACTAGAAATTCTACAAAGAACTTGGATGGGGGGGGGGGGGTATTTAAGCTATGTCTCTATTTTAAAAAAAGTAAGGATTTCTTGTATTTACAAATATTTGTTCTTTTAAATTAGCGGTAGGAAAGATCAGGGATTCGTGGCAGTATGCCCCTTGCGCCGTTAAACTTCAACCAACCAACCAGGTTGGTTGGTTGGTTGTTTTCAGATTATCTGGAGCCGTCAGCAACACGGGGGCTATAATGCGCCGAAACATTCGTCATTAGACAAGCCAACATACATTTACAAACACCCATGCCTAACACGGGACTCGAACCCTCAACCTCGCTGTCTAGAAACTAGCACGCTAACCACTATACCGTTTGGTCGGCACCAACCAACCAGTGCTTTGTATTCAAACTGTAGAAGGCATGAAATCAATCCTTATACATCCAATTTGGATATTTTTTTTTTGCCTGTTTGTAACTAAAAATAATAAATATTTTTCTTAGTACTCTAAGAGTGCATGATTATTTTTTAGCATATATTTAAAAAAAAAAAAAAAAAAAAAAACTAACTAAATGTGTCTTTTTTTTATGGATTACACAAAACACAGACTTAAGATCATTTTGTTTCCATTGACCTTGAGATTTCACATGGGAACCCTCTATAATCCATTTAGACAATGGAGAGTGTTAGAAAACAAATCACTACAAAAATTACTATTTTTTAGCTTGCCTTGTTTTAATTTATTATTTAATCACATTAGAAGTTATTTTTTTATATAAATTAAATGCTAGTATAATTGTCAAATTTCAGTTAGAGGTTTTAATTTTTTTGAGTTAAAAAAAAAATATCTTCCAATAAACAAATAGCCCTAAAAATACCTGCTAAGTGAAGCTATCAGTCCAAACAAGTTATGAAATCTAATGCTTGCCGCTAAGCAGCCTTGTTTAACTTTTTTTGCATGGGGGGAGGGGGGGGGGGGGGAAGTACTTTGTATACAGTTAAATTATTTTGGATTATTGGGAAGAACTTCTATAGGTAATTGGTACTAGGCAGACTAGAGTTTTTAAAGAAAAATATCTTATTTCATCAGTTGTTAAAAGTAGCTCTAACTGAGATTATTTCGAAAAACTTTCAGTGATGAACCGAACCTTATGATTGGTTGGTTGGTTAGTTTTTGTTGCGCAAAAGCAACACTAGGGCCATGCTGTGCCCCGAACCTTATAATATCATGTCATCATTGAAAACTTCCTAATAATTAAATTGTTAGCAAAGAGGTTAATAAATGCCATGCTTTTTAATTTATTTTTTGAGTAATGCAATCAAATTAATTAATGTAAATTTAGAATGCAAACGTATTTATATAATGAACAAGTTACACCTTTTTTTACTTTTAATTAATTTGAAATATCAAGGTTGAAATATACAAAAATATTGTCGCGTAGAATACGCTATCGAAGGAAATGAATGAATGAACAATCCGCAAGTAAACTCAAGACTTTTATTTCCCCAACTCTGGGAGCATCAACTTATATACATTTTAAGGATCTTCCAAACAGGAAGTATAAGAATCAGAACAATAGAATTTGTATATATACGATGGACGAACTTCCTAGATTCCTTCTAGAAAGTTCTAGAAACAATATTAGAAATAATAAATAAATAAAGGAAATAAACTTGAGATTTTGGCGGCAGTGGGTTTTGATCGCGCAACCTTCCGCTTAGCTTTCCGATGCTCTACCAACCGAGCCACGCAGGCTCGGCTCGATAGAATGAGTTTCGCTACTTTTCTCCCTCAGGAGAAAGCAGCGTCCCGCTGCAATCTGGTCTGGCTCCTCGTAACAGGTCTGGTAAATGTCTCATCTCTGTACTCTCTTTCGTCTTGTAATTGTTCCTTAGGATCGAGATAGGGTTTTAATCTTAGGACGTGTACTGTGTCTTTTTGTTTCTGTCGTCTGCTTTTCTCTTCCAAGCTCTCTACTTCATATGTTACGTCAGATATTCGTCGTGTTATTCGATAGGGACCGAAGTAACGTCTGAGAAGCTTTTCTGACAGTCCAACTTTTCTCACTGGGGTAAAGACCCAAACTAGGTCTCCTCTATTATAGCTGACTGATCGATGTCTCTTGTCGTACCGGCATTTATCATTTGCTTGAGCGTCGAGGATATGGATTTTTGCAAGCTGCCTAGCTTCTTCAGCCCTCGTAGTAAGACGTTGCACGTAATTATCATTGTGATTTTCTGAATTGTGTGGAAAAATTACGTCGAGGGGAGTTTCGATTTCTCTACCATGGACGAGAAAGAATGGACTAAATCCCGTAGTGTCTTGTTTCGACGAGTTGTAAGCGAAAGTTACAAAGAGTAAGATGGTATCCCAATTTCGTTGCTCGACTTCTACGTACATGGACAGCATATCTGCTAGAGTTTTGTTAAATGGCTCTGTCAAACCATTGGTTTGTGGATGGTAGGCAGTGGTTAGAAGATGAGACGTCTGACACAAACGATTAATATCCTTTACAATATTGGATAAAAAAGAACGTCCTCGATCACTTATCATTTCTTTGGGAGCACCATGCTTCAGTATTACTTCCTCCACTATGAATTTAGCTATTTCTGTGGCTTCAGCGGTTGGTAATGCTTTAGTGACAGTGAATCGCGTCAGGTAATCTGTGCAAACAATAATCCACCGGTTTCCATTACGAGTGACTGGGAAGCGTCCAAGTAGATCTATTCCAATCTTGGCAAATGGTACGTCAGGTGGCGTTATTGGGTGAAGTTTCCCAGGCGGACGTTGAGGTGGAGATTTCCGCCTTTGACATTCTCGACAATGCGACACATACCGGCGCGTATTCCCGTATAGGCCTGGCCAGTAGTATTTCCTCCTTATTCGGTCATAAGTTTTAGCGAATCCGAGATGACCGGCGGTTGGCGCATCATGAAGACTTTTTAGAATATCGATTCGTAGTTGTTTTGGTACTACCAACAGCCATTGCTGTCCCATAGGGTCATAATTCTTTTTGTACAGCACACCCTTCTCCATTTGATAACTTTGGCATCCGTCACCTCTCTGGAGAGTTTTGATTACTGCCCTTATCTGCTTATCTTTTAGCTGCTCTTTTCGATAATCTGTGACAGATGCAAGGAAAGGAATTTCATCACTGTCTTCAACAGCTACATCTAAAAGGGGTTTTCTTGATAGTGAATCAGCATCGGAATGTTTGCGGCCACTCTTGTAGACGATGTTAATGTCGTACTCCTGTAATCTCAGTGCCCACCGTGCAAGTCTTCCAGATGGATCTTTGACACTGGCAAGCCAACACAAAGAGTGGTGATCTGTTGCGACAGTGAATGGTTTTCCAAAGAGATACGGCCTGAATTTACTAATCGCCCAGATGACGGCAAGGCATTCCTTTTCGGTGGTCGAATAGTTCTTTTCGGCTGCTGTCAAGGTCCTGGACGCATAGGCTATTGGTCTTTCTTCGCCATTTTGGATCTGTACTAGTACTGCCCCAATACCATATCCACTAGCGTCTGAATGGATTTTTGTTTCTGCGTCAGGTAGGAAATGTCCCAAGACAGGACCACTGGTCAGTAGTTTCTTAAGGGTTGAAAACGATTCCCACTGGGATGTGCTCCAAGAAAACTTTGCATCTTTCTTCAATAGATCATGCAGCGGTCTTGCGATATCCGCGAAGTTTTTTATAAACCGTCTGTAATATGAGCACAAACCCAGAAAACCACGGACATCTGCAATATTCTCTGGAACTGGAAACTTTGTTACAGCTGCCAACTTTTGTGGATCTGGATAGATTC
Organism: Linyphia triangularis; assembly: GCA_963978545.1. Taxonomy (NCBI): domain Eukaryota; kingdom Metazoa; phylum Arthropoda; class Arachnida; order Araneae; family Linyphiidae; genus Linyphia; species Linyphia triangularis. The sequence continues at coordinate 57,475,374 of OZ021731.1, read as the reverse complement.
CGTGTTGATCAACAAGGTGTCCTAGTATTGTTAGCTTCTTTTTTCCGAATGCGCATTTGCTGAAATTTAGCGTCAGACCTGCCTCGTAGATACACTTCAAAACTTTCCTCAAGCGAATTTGATGTTCCTGAAAATTCGGTGCATACACGATTATGTCATCCAGATAGCAAAGACAGATATTCCACTTGAGACCACGTAGCACTGTGTCCATCATCCGTTCAAATGTAGCCGGCGCGTTGCAAAGGCCAAACGCCATGACTTTAAATTTATAAAGACCATCCGACGTCACAAAGGCTGCCTTTTCTCTATCTTTATCATCAACCTCTATTTGCCAATAGCCCGACTTTAAGTCCATCATAGAGAACACTTTGGCGCCTGCTAAGCAGTCTAAAGCATCATCTATTCGTGGTAGTGGATAGACGTCTTTTTTGGTGACCTTGTTCAGTTTTCTGTAATCGACACAAAAGCGCCATTCGCCATTCTTCTTTTTCACAAGTACAACTGGGGATGACCATGGGCTGTCTGATGGTTGTATCACGTCTTCTTTCAGCATCCGTTGAATTTCGTTCCCGATCACACGTCTCTCAGTAGCTGAGATACGGTAAGGTCTTTGCTTGATTGGAGCGCTGTTACCAGTGTCGATTTTATGCTTTGCAGCATTGCATTTGAATTTCCTTGATTTCTTTGTAACATCAAAAATATCGCTAAATTCTTCCAGCAAGTTCAATAGCTCGTCTTTTTCAGAAATGAGCTCCAGAGTCAGCTCCATGTCTAATACTTCTTTTAATTTCTCACGAGTTAATCGTTGTCTCGATTTATGTATACTGGAACCTTCTCGTGTTGTTTTCTCATTCAATGAGCAGATGTCGTCGTTTGTGATTGTCATTAAGCAGGCCACGTTCATACCTTTCGGTATAAGTTGGGTGTTGCGAGAGCAATTTGTTACCCACATTTTACAACTGCCATTTTCAAAGTTGATAACTGAAGCTGGTATAGATAGATCTCTTTCGTACATCAGAGCTTTATTTCCAATAATCATTGCTTCATCTGTTTGTTGAATTTCAGGATTTATTGCTTGTATTTGCTTCGTTGAATTTGCTTCAATTAAGAAATCTGATGTGGCAAATAAGGAGAAATTGGATTTACTTGACTCGAGGTTATCTGGAAGGATTTCTGAAAGTTGGAGCTCTTCGTTTCCGCAGTCTATGACTGCATCAGTGGCACGGAAAAAGTCCCATCCCAGTATCATTTGGTGGCTACACTGCGGAAACACCAGGAATTCAAATGGTCTAACAGTCCCATTCAAGTTGATTTTAAATACACAAAATCCCAAGATGGCTACAGGTTTTCCACATGCTGTTTTAAGGATAGGCCCATTCTCAGTAAACATAGGAGCTTTCAATTGTCTGCGCAATTCTTCAGATATGATGGAGTAATCGGCACCTGAATCAACGAGAGCTTTTATACACTGTCCATTTACTGTAATATAGGTGGCGTTTCTTTTCAACTTTGTTGTAGTGTACGTCGGAGGATTTCTTTCAACTGCGGCCTCACCTCCTGCATAGGTCGCCCAAGTTAGTTTTCCTCATTTGATCGGCGTGGAGAACGGCTGGAGCGGCGTGCTGGCGATTGTGACTGTCGGCGGTTGAAAGAGCGTCGGGGATACGGGGAACTGCTTCTAAATACTGAGGATCTGGGCTGCGCATAACTGTCGTCAAAGCTATTAAGCGATTCGGTTTCGTCTCGTCGAGGGCTCGATTTCCGGTTGGCTCTTGCGCTTGCAAAGATTTGACGTCTTTCCCTGCAGTATCTCAAAACGTGTCCCGGGCGTCCACAATGGTAGCAGAGTGGCACATTATTGGCAGTTCTCCACAGATCTGTCTTACGTTGTGGAATAGTGCTATTTCTGACTTCACGTCCAGCTTGTCGCCTAGTTGGAATTGAACGTTGGATAGGAATGCTGCGTCTTCTTGGACTTGTGAGGGGTGCAAGAGCACCCATAACTTCTTCTCGAACCATAGATGCAACATCAGGCAGCGATTCAGATTCATCGTTCGTGTAATCTTTTACTCCCGGCATTATTTGTTGGAGCTCTTCCCTAACAATGGTACGAATTAGAGATCTTATGTCGCCGATGTCTGTTTCAGCTGTCACTGTAGCGACGTTAGGTAACCTTTGGAACTTTGGTTTCGCGATACGTCTTCGTCGAAGGCTTTCTATCTGACGACATCGTTTCACAAAAGCATCGACGTTCTCATAGTCCTGAACCAGCATAATCTGGTATATGTCCTCTACAATTCCCTTCATAAGGTGTGCTACTTTATCTGCTTCAGCCATGGTGGGGTCAACTTTTCGGCACATAGAAAGTACGTCTTGGATGTATGACTCAGACGTCTCACCACTTTGCTGCGCCCGTGTATTCAGCAGTTTCTCAGCCTGGCGCTTTAGATCATCTGCTCGGCAAAACGTGTTGTTCAAATGATTCTTGAATGCAATCCAATCAGTAAAAGTGTCCTCATTGTTATCGAACCATTGCCGAGCTGTTCCGGCGAGATAAAAATCGACATTCGCTAAGCACATCTGTTCATCCCAGTGGTTATAGGTGGCAATTTTTCGTAGTCTTTGAGCCATCTGCTAGCATCTTGTTGGTCGTCACCGGAAAAGATGCACGGATTTCTGGGTAACTGGTATGCCAGCATAGGCACTGGAGCAGTATTGACCGAAACATAGCTGGTCTCAATTGGGAGTTTCGGCACAGTGTCCTTTTCATCGAGCATTTTTTTTTGGGCCTCTACGAGAAACCGGTAAAGGGCCAAACTCAGGAGGGTTTCCTTGAATGCGCCGACTTCTGCGTAGCTCTTCCGTCGTAACCGGTTTATTTACCCAGCGCCTCCACCAAACTGTCGCGTAGAATACGCTATCGAAGGAAATGAATGAATGAACAATCCGCAAGTAAACTCAAGACTTTTATTTCCCCAACTCTGGGAGCATCACAGGGTTCCCACGGTCCTTGAAAGTCCTGGAAAGTCCTTGAATTTTTTTTAATGAAATTTGATCCTTGAAAGTCCTTGAAAAAAAGATAAGGTTCTTGAAAGTCCTTGAATTTTTAAGTGACCAATGACAGTGGTGTAGTGTAAAATAAAAAAAGTGTGGGAACGCTATGTTGCGTCGTTACAAATATATATATTTTTTTCTGGGGGGGGGGGGGGGCAGGAGAGAAAAGGACAACTTTAAATAGTTTTGTTAATAATACTATAAATATCACAAAATAGCTCATGAGTACCTCAAATTTTTTTTTTTTTTTTTTTAAATTGCGTGTTTCAACTTATTTTTTTATTCAAATAATTTTTTTAAACTATTAAGTTATATGGACTTTTAAATAATTTGCTTTGCACAACCCATTTTAAAAGATTGTTTAGCACTTTATAAAGGATTGTAACACATTTTCAAACGTATTATTGACAAAAAAATTTGAGCATTTTTTACAACAATTTTTCAAAATGTCAAGAGATGCAGTGGGTTCGGATAAATTCCCAGATTCTGTAGCTCCTCGAAATCGGTTTTCAAAAGAATGAAAAAGATTGGGATTGTTGCAGAAGTTGATTGAAAGTTTTATGGCTTTTCTCCTTCTCAAAAAGAAAATGTCGAGAAGTTCTTCTTGCTTGATAGATCCTTCCTTTTCTTTTCCAAATTTGCTCCATTAATAAAATAATTGGAAAATTCAAATCCATCTGTCGATTTAAAATTTCTTGATAAAATATTAATTTGTGTGCCATCTCAATCATCTCTAATTTTAAGCGGGATATTTCAATGTAGACTCATTACTTGCCAGATTTGCTTGGGCTGTTTTTTTATCTTATCCAGTTCGATTTTGTCATTTCAACATTGGTGACGATTAGGTGACAATAATAGTTAAAAATGGGTATAAATCGGAGGAGAAAGCAAACTGCAAAATATATATGATATGTCCATCAAAATCACTAGATTTTACAAAAGATCGGGGAAATTCCCTCCCTTTATTGCCGCTACTGTATGATTTTTTTTAAGAACTGCTGCTACATTTTTGGAGTAAATTCTGTAATAACTGTAAATGTAAAACTTTCCCACTCTCAAATCGAAAAGCAATTTAATTTTGCATTTTAAAGTAGTGCATCTGAGTTGCTTTCCTACTTCTTCGCAGCCCAATTTCGATGTATTATACCCATTTGCAAAACCATTAGCACTTTTATATTAAGGAAAATTAAATATACAGGACCAGCCTTGGAGTAAAATGCTATGTGTGCAAGAATGAGTTTTGGCACACCTTACAATGAAAATGGGTATAGAAAACACTCCCAAAATGGTAAGGGTGATCTATATGGTATGGGTACAAACTATTAAAATTGTAGCGTTTTCTACACTAAATAACATTATTTTAAGTCACCTTTTATTAAGGAACCCACGGATTCAATTTTTTTTTTATAAAATATAAAAATTGTAATAAAATTATTTTCATAAGAATTGAATAAAATACATGTTATTAAAATTACTAATTTTTGCTACGTATTACTTTTTTTAGTAGTCCTCTGCTCTTAGTGCAAGCCTTGGAACCCCTTTTCAACACTGGGTTGTGAAGGGCTGCAATTTGGCTAATGTAGCATTATCAGTACTGCCCAGTTAAAGTGAAACAAAGTTAACAACTGTTCAGTTCTGTCACAACAACGTAGCGGAGTGCTTGAAGCCAGTCTCTTTACTGTACATTCAAGCAACATTTTATCTGTTGAACTAAACATATTCAAATTCACAAACATACAAAAGCGAAGTTAATATAAAGGATTTAAAAATCAATACTATTTTGAGCATATTTTTTCAAGTTCAAACAAATTATCAGTTTGATTTTCCCAATAACTGGGAATAAAATAAATATTTCCCAATATCTGACAAAATATAAATGCATAATTCCGTGATCTCAAAACACCTTAAAAGCTAATACAAAATATCAACATTCTGCTCTTACCTATCTGGATTTTTAGCACTAACCAGTTTATTCCGTCAGAACCGCAGGTTTGCTTAACTTTTTTAGATTGTGAAAAAAACCCATCTTTTACTGTCATTTGTTTTTTCCTCTTGAACGAATTCATTTGTTAGGTTGTTACGTACGTTGAGAGGTTGACAAATAATTTATTAAATCCGTGATATAAAAATTAAAAAAAAAAGTTTCATAACTTTTGTTGATAAATCGGTTAGTATTCCTGTTAAAATTAGAGGAGGCAAAATATTCTTCAAGGAAAGGGCGCAAAGAACTGTATGTGCTAAGCCAAAGTTTTGTTCTTTAAAAATGTAGATATTTGGCGTGAATTTGTGTATGAAAGTTTTCGACTTTATATACGACGAACCATACAAATTTGACGTCTGGAATTCCTTCACAAATACAAATCATTCGTTGAAGAGGATAATTGCTAATATTGAATGAATCATAGCTAGATGTAAACGTGTCAGTACATTTCTAATCAAGGAGAAATGGCCATGTGTGGGTTGCCGCCTCTTTCAAGTGTTTTACAAAAACTAGAACTTGCCTGCTCAGCTCTGAAGTTGTGGATCCCAGACTAAAGCATATTCCCACGAAATGATTTTTTTGTTTACTTACTTGGCTTTGAGTTCAGTATCACGTAAAGACAAAAAGAAAAAATTTTTTAGATGAGGGAACGTCATTCCGCCTTCAATAAATGTAAAGGATCGCTGTTGCCTCGTGTTTCCACTCCACTACACCCCTGACCACCGATAATCTCCGTTTTGTAATTTTACATCTGATGTAGTATTCAGGGATGACAGTTTTCCTCCTTTTGGAGGATTTCCTGCTTTTTGGTTTTTTGTGTAACATTTTTCTTCTCATGGTCCCTGTTTTGAGGATCCGCATTTTTCTGATCTGAACCAGTTTTTCCTGCAAAAAGTATACTTTTCATCATGTCTAAACCAAAGATTTTCCCTCTTAGCTCCCCTTTCCTCACATATTACTTCACTAACTCCTAATATTTGAAATTTAATTACTATATAGTATGAGAAATTTCATTGTATCTTTAAAATTATTGAATCATCCTTCCTGCATACTTTTTTGTGTGGAATTTTTGTGTGTTCCTTCAGCAAGCTTTTTAAACAAATTTTTGGATTTCCTCCTTTTTGCTCTCTGATCACTCTCATCCTTGAGTATTTAAAATTATGGTCCTTAAATTTTTCTAAAAAGGTCCTTGAATTTTCTTAAAAAAGGTCCTTGAAAGTCCTTGAATTTTTTTCTTCAATAAGAGTGGGAACCCTGCATCAACTTATATACATTTTAAGGATCTTCCAAACAGGAAGTATAAGAATCAGAACAATAGAATTTGCATATATACGATGGACGAACTTCTTAGATTCCTTCTAGAAAGTTCTAGAAACAATATTAGAAATAATAAATAAATAAAGGAAATAAACTTGAGATTTTGGCGGCAGTGGGTTTTGATCGCGCAACCTTCCGCTTAGCTTTCCGATGCTCTACCAACCGAGCCACGCAGGCTCGGCTCGATAGAATGAGTTTCGCTACAATATTTGCTGCATCATTAATTTAAATGTAATAATTTACTGCTCCAAAACCACATTTTGCTGCTCCAAAATCGTATTTTTACTGCTCCAACAGTGCTCCAAAATCACATTTTGGCACTTACATCACTGTGACATGATAAAATGTGTTTACCACTGACGAATCATAAAGTGTAAAAATAGGCATTTTAAAAATCTTCGATATGAGGCATTTTAAGTTGTCAGGACAAATTTGTGGAATGACATTTTGTGCCTTGTACATGAGATTAAAAAGAAATCAGAGTTGCAGGAGTCAACATTCTACTTTCCATTGCTCCACTAATACCAATTTTATAACTGCATATCTGCTTAAAGAATTGAATTTTAGTCTAAAATTATGTTAAAGATTTTCTAATAATTTTATATTTACTTTCTCATTTTTTTAAATAAAAATAACAAATTATCTGTCGAACTGAGGTCCACACGAGCTACTACGAATTCAGAAGAGGGATTCAGCTAATGATAATTTTGCGAAAAAAGTCATTAAACTTTTAGAATTCATTTTAAACTTGGAAAATTTCATATTTTATAACATATTTTGGAAGAAAAGGAAGGATGAGCCCAACGTGAAAACTATAGTATTAGAATCCTATAGTATTAGTAATCCTAAACTAAAATTATAATATTAGAATCTTATAGTATGACTTTTTTGGATGTTGAGTTCATCCTTCGTATTCAGAATGCCTCACATACTATGTCTTAGAACTCCTTTCAAAGTTTATTGTCCTTTCGAATTTTTCTCTCGTAGGGACTTAAAAAAGTATTATTTTATAACCCCTTAAGTTACGTTACAGAATATAAATGTAATTTGTAATAAGTTGGCAGTTTTAACAATTGATTCTACTACTCTTGTTGATTTTTATAGTATAAGTATAGCAAATTTAGAATCGGTTGGATTATATGGTTTTTATATGATTGGTAGTATTGGTGAAGATTCATAACTAATGGAGTACAAACTGAATATATATATACAAAATACTTGTCTTTTATGCAGAAAACATAATTTTTTTACTTATTATTTTCAAAAGCTTTTAAAGTTTAGAAGAAATTTCTTAATGTTTAAATTTGTACAAACTAAAATTTTGATATTTACTAATATTAATTTTTTCCAGGCTACTTGCTTCTGGCCGGACGTGTTCGTCATGACGAAGAAATGCGAGTAATTCAAGAAGTGATACGAAAGCACTTGAAAAAAGATACTGATCCTCATAAACTATTCGATCTCCATAAGGATACGTCCGACGTGTCAAAAGATATTTTGCAGAAATGCATGGGAACTGCTTTTACTGGAAGTTTCGGAAGTATTGTTTGGACACGCAATATGCGAAGGCTGGCTGTGTTAGTTGGGAAAGCCATGCAGTTTAGAGAACCTTGTCTTTTAGTAGGGAACACTGGGTGAGTGAGATTTTTTAAAATAAGTTTTTTTTTTTTTTAACTGTAAAGTAATATTAGACTTTTCTTTGTGTGCTGTGGCAATTTAAAAGCTAATGAACAGATTTGAAATGTTTTCCCTTTTTTGAAACTTAAAAGTAAATTTTTGCTTGTCAACTTTTGCCTAGTTAACAAATGCGAGCAAGAATTGATAGTAATTTTGTTACAATTTTCAATTAAATTTCCCGATTTTACAAATATTGGTGTTCTTAGTCGTAATGGAATTTAAACTTCTGTTTTTCTCAAGTTTTGCATTTTCCTAAAATTGACGTTAGTAATGTGTATCCCCCAAAAAAACACTTTTGAAAAGTAGAAGAACCACCAACCTCAAAAACACAAAAAACTTTCTTACAATAAAAAAATCATAAACATGATGAAAATTTTCAGCCACAAACACAGTGATATAAAAAAAATGGCCAACCTCTGATTAGAACTCTCGGTTGTGACTCGCTTACGAATGTATGCTTACTTAATTTATTTTTAACATTTAAGTTCCGCTCCCATAAAAATTTACACTGCTTGAGGTTGGCGCCCGTCATAGGAATATTAACAATGCTTGCGTTTAAACTAATTTATGGATGTTTGCACGAATATTCGAGTTTATGATTTCATTTGGATGGGTAGGAAATACAAAGTGGTGTAAATATTCATGCTCGTGTAATTTTCAAAATAGTATATTTAGAAACTGTGCTCAAACGCTTGCATTTGAATCGTTATTAAGAATTTTTTAAGTAGGAAACTAAAGTGTTTCTGGTAAACTTTTGTTTGGTTGATACATACATTTTGGAAAGTTTTTATGTGTGGGGGGGTTTTAAAGGTTAGTAATTAAGACGGGCGCCAACCTCAAGCAGCGTAAATTTTTATGGGAGCGGAACTTAAATGTTAAAAATAAATTTAGTAAGCATACATTCGTAAGCGAGTCACAACCGAGAGTTCTAATCAGAGGTTGGCCATTTTTTTTTATATCACTGTGTTTGTGGCTGAAAATTTTCATCATGTTTATGATTTTTTTATTGTAAGAAAGTTTTTTGTGTTTTTGAGGTTGGTGGTTCTTCTACTTTTCAAAAGTGTTTTTTTGGGGGATATCATAATTTTTTTTTTAAACACTGACGACTTCTCTTTTTTGAATTTGTCCGTTTCATCGTTTTTCTATTTATCCCCTATGGTAAACCTGGTACCAGGGATATTCATAATTCTTCAAACTGAGTTCGACGATACCTTACATGCAATAATTATCTTTAAAATTGATAAACCGAAAGTGGTACCAATAGCATACCTGGTACTTTAAACATTCAAAATTCATCAAAACAAAAGTCCAACATGCCATATTTATCTTGGAAATTGATAAACCGAAAGTGGTACTACCTATGCTATACCTGGTACCTTAAACATTCATAATTTTTCAAGACAAGCCTAACGACACCCAACATGCCATATTTATCTTCAAAATTGATAAACCAGAAGTAGTACCACCTATGGTACACCTGGTACCATGAATATTCATAATTCTTCAAGTTGAGTTCAATGATATCTTGCATGCCAAAATCTACTTGAAAATTGACAAATTGGTTGAATGCGGACGGCAGTAACCATCAAAATCTACCACGAACGAGTACTAGAAACTTGTGTATGGCAACTCAACTCCCAAAACTTAAAGAAATACGTTGCCATTGACAAAGATCCTGTCTGCCAAGTTTCAGCTCGATTGGTTAGTTTGTACGCACAACGACCTATTTTGGTGCATAATAACGACTAATCAGTCCGGGATCCACAGCTTAACGTGGATTCCGAATCACAACGAACATCCACACCTAACACAGGAATCAAATCCGGCACCTTCAACTTACAAGGCCAGAGCGTGCATCCCATTGAAAGTTTATACTAATAAATTGTTACAAAAAAATATTACAAGTTTTTTACAGTCTAATAAATATTGCAGTATAAAATATTTTTATTATACCAAGCATTATTTTGGTTCACATAATAACCCATTGATATTTGACAAAATTTAAAATATTTTCTTAACAACAATTTTAAAATTCACTATGAAATTACAATTTTGATGATATATGATTCTACAATTTCATTTTACAACGGAAAGTAAAAATCAACACATCTTTAAAAACGAATGACATTTTTGCAAATTCCATTAGCCAATCGCAATGCAGGTTCATTTAGTCCTCTGTAATGAGTTGACTGTGACGTCAGCTCGTATAACCTCCACATTTATATTTTGCCCATAGTATCTTGCAACAAAATGTGATTGTTTTCATTTTTCAATGGAGATTTCCCGAAATTAAAATGTTTTTGAAAGTTAACTCTCTCTAAATTGTCATACAGTTCAAATAACACATGCAACTTAAAGAACAAATATTTCTCTTTAATTCTATCTCTTCAAAAATTAAATTATTTAAATTTTAAAGATGTTATAAGCCATATAATTATAGTCCAATTCGTTTTCCTATACTTTAACATTACGTTAAACTCACTTAAGCCTAACATGTCGGAAAAACTAACTTCCAAATGATAGCAAACCTGTTTGGCAACTTTTGGCATATATATCTGAACCTCAATTACAAGCTGATCGCCTTTATCTGTCGCCAAATTATGAAATGAAAAAAAGTGGTTTTAAATTAATTAAAAATAGAAAGAATTATTTAATGAAGTTCAAACCAGCGTAGGATTTTAAGTTGAAACATTCCACATCCTATAATTCAATCCGTTTGAAGATCTATAGATTAGTTAGGGCTGTACGTTTGTCTAAATTTTTACATCAAAATCGGGCTAAAACTCGTTTTTTTATTTCGTTTTGGAATTTTCAATATTTTTTTTCTTCGTTGTCTTTTGTCCTAGGTACTCAATTTTTTTTCTTTGAAAGATATCACCGAGACTAATCTATGGTATTTTTTGTATAATTATGTGAAGTTTCGTAAGCGCGCTAGAAAATAGTCAATTTCGGCTTTTTCGCTGGAAGTTGTGCAGAGAATAGATACTTACTGTCGTTTCTGCCTTTTTTAAGGTTGGCGGGGAAACGACCGTTTCGTCTGATAGGAAGGGTGTAATACTTTTTAAACATAAGAAAAATATTGCATTGCATAATTGAAGATTACCTTAACAAAAACCATTATATCCAATTTCCCTCTAAACGAACTTCGTTACTACGAGTGAATAAATAGATTGTATTGGTTTTTGCTAGGACCGTGTAGATACTATACAAAAAATCCCAAGATTTATAGGTTTCTGTATAAAATAAATATTTTGCTTAGATCTTGAAGTAAATTTAGCAACTGTTATGCTGGTTTGAATTAGTTGATGTATAGCTACATGCAATAATTTTTAATTAGTATTAAATAAAAAGTCTTAAAAATGAGATTTATGGGATTTTGTTCTGTGCTCCTCAATTATCAAATACTGTAGTATTTGAGATCTCAGAAATCTATCAGAGCTTTCAAAGCTTTTAATATTTTTTGGAAACTAAATTTAATATTCATTGTAACATACAACTTAAATATCATGCAATAATTTGCAACTTATAATTTTTAACTTAACAACTTAAATATCATTAACATGCACAACTTAAATATCATACAATAAAAATTATATTTTCCCTTAGATGTGGCAAAACTACTATGTGTCAGCTGTTTGGCGAAATTTTTGGTCAAGAATTACTTACTGTGAATTGCCATATGCACACCGAGGCGTCAGACTTTTTAGGTGGCCTACGTCCTACCCGAGATCCAAAGAAAAGGGTAAGTAATTTTGTTTGAATATTACTTTACGAGTTAGATTTTTGAAAGTAGGTTTACTTTCTGTAAAGGATGAACATTTTCAGGGAATCCCCATCTTTCCCTTTTTTCCAATCAGGAATTTTCTGTCAAGATAAAGTAGTTTTCATATTTTTCTAAAGCAGTTTCCAACGATATTTTTCAAAAAAAATTGTCAAATCTCATAATAAAATGTTATAATATTTATATTCAACGGTAGGGCTGGTAGACTTACAGAAAGATGATTGCAATTTAAGTGAAATGGGAAAAAAATCAACATTTCCTTATAAAGCTATAATCTTTGCTGTTTTCATCTTAAATATCGAAGTGAGCCAATATTGCTCTTTTTCTTGATGAAAGGAATCCCTAAAACTGTTACTGTTGTATCTTTGTGATTCAACTCTGAAACTTTATTAAAATGTGTTTATTATTTTTTGTACATTCAATCAAAATTAAATATATATATATATTTTATGTTCACCTGTAATTATGCTGATTTTGGATCACAAAAGTTGGGAATTTCTTTTGCCAAATCAAAGATTTTGTTTTTGTTTTTTTAAATCTTTTAAAAAATAAAAGAAAAATGATTCTAAGCTTTAGAGAAGATATTTGTTTTCTTATGCTAAACTGATGTTTTAAAGATAGAAGTAACACATAAATTACACATTCCCAATGGAAAAGTTCAACATTGAGTTTTTCCATTGTGTTCTAGACATAGTTCTGCTGCATTTCCTATTTTTTTAACTCATTGTTTTTTTTTTCTTTCTTCATTAGGCTACTTTCAGTTTGTTTATTCACATCAAACTGTATATAGTGCATCAAACTGCCTTTTCTTATCCATGCATTTTCTCCGATTTCCCTTTTTTTATTTAATGGATGTTCAAACATTGTTGCGAATACCTATTTCTTAAAAATAATTTGAAATAGATGATAACTTAATCAGATAATTTGAAAACCTTTGAAAATTCGGATTCTGTTTTGCTGGTATGAAATGACCAATTTTTGTTAACAAATAATCTTAAATTGGTCATTGGTCTTTTTTGTTTCGTCAGCTACTTTCAGTTCTCCTGGATTAAAATTACATAAATGAGGAACTCGAAAATATTTTTTTTGTTCATCATGATTGTTAATACTTTTCTTTTTTAATTTTTGATTCAACATTAAATATTCGAGTTAATCGTAAATGGCTAATTTTGTGTCCCAATATGTTCGCGTAACTTTCTTGTGTTATCTAAAGTTTCTTTAGTTTTCCCATCTAGTGTTTTTAATATTTCAATTAGCTTTCTTACATCGTTTTTAGGAAACACAGTTATTTGAATGGCAGGATGGTCCTCTTGTTAAAGCTATGACTGAAGGCTGCCTGTTCCTAGCAGATGAGATATCACTTGCTGATCACTCGGTTCTCGAACGTCTCAATAGTGTTCTCGAACCTGATCAGAAACTACTTTTGACTGAAAAGAGTTATGACAGCATTACAAGTTCAGAAATTAAAGCCCAGTCAGGGTTTCACTTTTTTGCCACCATGAACCCTGGGGGTGACTATGGAAAGAAAGAAGTAATTTACCTTATTATATAATTTTTTATATGTATTTTGATTGTTTTGTGAATGTGTGGCTAAAGGTTAAAAATGATTGAAAAATAATTGAATCAATGCAGATACTTCATGATTTTATATATATTTATATATATAAAATATTTAAAAATAAATGAATTATTACTGAATTTTTTTTATGAGTTCAGTGTTAATATTTTTAAACTGTATCTTATGCATATGTTTTTGCTGAACCAAAGTTATGTAGTGTTGAAAGTGGACCTTAAGATAAAAGATGGAACAAAAGGTAGTTTTGTTACTTGTTTTCATTGAACTTGAACGACCAGACTAAATTTAACAAAAATGTAGCAATTGAGAAAGAGACAAAAATAACTAAATAACAAAAGATACATGTATTAAATTTATAAATTAAATAGTATTCTTAACAGAATCCCTCGTAAATTAAACTTTCAACTTGAATTATAAATCTCTCAAAAATTAATTTTTTTGCTAAATCTAACTGTTAGAATAGACCAGGTTTGAGCAGATCGCAACTCCAAAGCAGTATGTGAATCTTTTAATGGATATTTGAGGCTCTTCAAGTTCTGAGTAACTCAACTTAGCAATAAACTGTTAAAGCAATTAATGGTAATAAATTGGTGTTTTGATTGGATAAACCCATTATAAACTCACTGCATAATCTTAAACCCAGAAAATAAGAAAACTCGACGAAACACAGAAATGAGTAGGGTGGACTGGTTACACAGCTCTCTAATACTAACTGAAAATCAGCGACCATGGTGACCCCTGATACCTTCTTAGTCAAAATATGGAACAATCAAGGAGCAATAGGAATGTGCCTACCATGCTTCGCAATCTCAATTGCATTGAGCTTTTGTTGACGTTCATTGTTCTCTTGTCTCCGACTGAGGTAAATAGTATCTTTTGCTGTAAATTTTTTACGGTTGTGGTTGCTGTTAAAATGCCTTTTCTTTTGTTGTACTATATGGGAAAAGCATGCCTTAAACTTCAAAAAGGAAGAGGAAAATCATGAATTTATGAAAGAGTGGACTAAATGTATAAGTTCATTCCAAATAAAATGGACTCATCTGCCATGATTTTTATACTATGAAAATCGTATAATTTTTTTTTTACCATAAAAATGGTATAAAAATGTTATTAGTTAAAAACTCATATATTGGGTTTTTCGGAAAATATATATATTTTTTTTATGAAAATGAACGACTATTTTCTTACAGTGAATAAATATTTTATTGTCCATTCTGGGTCAATACCTTTTACCATCTTTTTGGTAGTAGCATGATTCCACGCTCATAAAATTTTTGTTTTTTGCTGGCAAAAAACGGATCCAGATGATTTTTGACCATCTCACTTGAAGTAAAGGATTTACTGTCTAAAAAATTTTGTAGAGACCGGAACAATTAATAATCAGAAGGTGACAGATCTGGAGAATATGGTGGGTGTGGCAGTATATCCCATCCAAGTTGTAAGTAAAAGCTTTTGGTGAGTTATCAAACTTGTATGAGGTCTCACATTATCTTGGTGGAACACTACACCTTTTCTATTGATCATCTGGCCTTTTTTGTTTAAGAGAATCATTCAATTTGTCCAACTGATGACAGTACACTTCTGAAGTGATCCTTGTGTTGTCCGGAAGAAGCTTTAAAAAAAAAAAAAAAAATATTTCTTTGAAATCCTACCTAACAGATTAATCTTTTTTCCTCCATGACCTCTTGCGTTTAATATTGTCGTAAACAACCCATTTTTTAGTTCCCAGTGATGATGAGCTTCAAAAATGGATAATTTTCTTGACACGTTAAAAAATGTGCAGACCCATGGTAGACTGTTGAAGATACTTGCATAGTTGAATTCAAGAATATTCAAACTAAACAACTCTTACTTATTTCTTCAGATAAGCTATTATTTTATAATTTTAAAATATGAACAAATTCTGAAAAAAAAAAGCAAAACTGAATTTCGAAAGAGTGGCCTATCGTTATTTTTAGTGTGAACATAGCTAGCAGAAAAGAGAATCTTTTGGTCACTTGGAGATATCAAAGACTCGTGAGTTTTAAAGGGAAACATTAGAACGATCTTAAGATGATTGGACCTATTCTTCTTAAAAAGAAAAATAGGTACATTATGCCTTGCCGACCATTGGTAAACTTTTTATTACCGAACAAAAGTTCAAACTGTTTGGCTTTCTCAGAGATCTGATTAGTCTTGAACCAGCTTCGAGGCTGCCTTGTGGAATGCCTCAGCTGCGTGGTGGATCAGACATCGGTTCTGACCGATTGCTTCGACAGAATATGGGAATCCATTTGTTGAACTTTTTGTTTCGCTAGGTTTGTTTATATTATGTATTATATCAATTTCACTGTGTATTCATTGTAACTGGTTTAAATTTTTATGTTTGTAACTTATTTCAATTGTAGTAAATAAATTTTAATGAATGTAACCAGATTAGTAGTAATAAAAAAATGAATAGTGATTGAAAAACCAATTTAACTTTTTTGTGTTAATTTTTTTTTATTTTGTTGTTTAATGTCTTGTTTTTTCCAAATCTTCCAGCTATCCCCAGCTCTGAGAAATCGTTTCACAGAAATTTGGTGTCCCAGTGATTTGTCTGTTGAATCAATCAAACAGATTGTGACTCATAATCTTAATGAAGCACTAAGAGCTGACTTAGGAGAGCGATTTGGTTTGATGATTACTCATTTTATGAATTTCTATAGCGACAATGTGTTTACAAAGTGGTAAGTATATTTGCTTGATTTTTGTTTTTATACTCTCCTTATTTGAAATGTTTTATATTTAACAAACATTTTATTGTACCTGGAATTTAAAAAAAAAAAAATGCTGTTATTATATTGTCACCTCAAATAGGCTACAACTAGGTAACTCCAAAATTGTAATTTTTTATATTTGTGTACTATGAGTCATAAATTCCTGTCTTTGTCGTAGGCCACAAATAGATTACTAGCAAGGTCCAATTATATTCTATTTGTGTTGAGTTTGCGATGTAGTACGTAGTGCTTTTAAAAATTTTCAAAAGTGTTTTTCTCAAAACTAAGGTTTTGCAGTTACCTAGTTGTAGTATTAGGGTGACGATATTCCTGGCTTCAAAATTTTGATTGACTATAAATAATAGAAACATTCATTTCTGTCCTTCATAAAATGTGTAGTTCATTATTTTTATATGCATAATTTTAGGACTTCAATTACATTGAGAGATATACTCACATGGGTTGAATTCATCAATATAATGACTGATTTGGGAATGAGGCCCCCAGTAGCATATCTTCATGGCGCCTTTCTTGTATTCTTAGATTGCCTTGGTACAGGTAAGCATATGTTCAGTTTTACTCTCCAGTGTTAATATTAAGAGGGATTGTAAAATTTAGTTTCCTTTCAGTCTTTTTTTTAAAAATTAATTCTAATTAAAAAATTCTATTTTATTATTCCTTCAAATGTATTAGATTCAGCAGACACACATCAATAATGAATTCTTTAATACAGTTTTGATGTTGGGATGTTATGGGAAATATTTCATAAAATGTTTTAAAATTGAAAACCTAAAATATTAATTTGTAGGAATTTAAAAATTATTTTATAAATAAGAATTATGTAAGTGTAAAGCTATATTGAATTTTAAAACTCTTACTAATTTTCAAAATACAGATAGGTTATTTTATCTGAATTTTTTTAAATAAAAACTATGGTAATAATATAACTTTTGTAACCACTTCTATATAGAAAAGAGTAACAAATTTCTTCATGTTAAATGTTCATTTCTCTAATAAAAAAGGAATGCAAATTATATAATTGCTTAAGCTGCTTTATATTACTGTTAGTTTGTAAGTTATGTTGTAAATTAAACAAGAAAACTGTCTTTGTAAATAGGTCAAACAGGTTTTGAAGACAGGAAAGAAATGCTTGAAACGAAAAGGAAGTTTTTTTCTTTTCTTGGGCAGCAAGTAAGAGATTTAATTGAGTTACACGTGGACATTGTTGCTTTATTGATTCCCGACATATCTACCAAATTTGTGAAATCAGTCACAATTGGACCTACAGATGATAATATGCAATTTGGGATTGGACCATTTCGAATTGACTTGGGTAAGAAAATGTTTTGTTTTAATTCAAATACATTTTTATAGGAATTTTAGCATTTATAAATTTGAATAGATGAAAAAAAATAACTCGTACTAGCTGACATGGTAATTTTTTTATTTTTTTTATTTTTGTAAATTGTTATTTGGAAAGCTGGGAATTGACCAACGACGAATTTGGTTTTTTGAAAATGTCTTGGAAACTCTCTTTTTTTTTCCTTGTACACTCTGACACTGTTTTTTGTTTAGAAAATACTTTCTAAACATCTACGTGTGGTGTGTTGTGATAAAACTCTCAAGCTTATACTAGAATATCGATAATTAAAACAATCAAAACATTGGATTATTTGTGTGTTTTCAGAAATTTTTTGGAGTGTACTTAAAAAACTCAATAAATTCTTCTAAATTGGTATTTCCAGGTAAAGTATTGGTTTCATGGTCAAGTAATACCATTTTTCTGAAAATATCATTGAGTGAAATTTTTATCTAAAAATGTATTGTTATACAAATTGTATTCAGAATTAAAAAAAAAAATTAATTAAAAATCAATTAATAAAAAGTAACAAAATATATTAAACTCTTTTTCCATTAAGAATACTATTCCTAGTATCAACCTTCAACTTAGCTTGAGAACTTTTACTCTAATTATACTAGGTTAAGAGATTAGCGTTGATCATATAATGAAAAGAAAAAATCTGTACCTTCAATTTTTATTTTTTTTATCACCTTAAATACTGCTTTTTACAATTTTAGAACACTGAAACAAGGTATTTCTTCTACATTCCTAATAGAAATTTAACCTGTTTTTTCTTTTCTTAATTTTCTAAACAGCGGTATATCTAAAATAATATAAAAGGCAGGAAATCTGTCATGACAGTGTCACAGACAGTACAAATTAAATAATAATAATTATAATACAAAAAAATTCTTTTGAGTTAAGGAACCAAAATATAAGAATTGAGTTAACACATACTTATCATAGGTGTTTTAAATTAGATTACAAAAGTAAAAATTAATATTAAATCAATTAGCTTGGATTTAGTTTCATTATTCTGTAAAATAAAAAATTAAAAGGAAATTTATTCCTTAGCAGCCATGGCAATCTTTAACAAAAATAAAATTTTGCATTCTATTACTTCACATAAATTTTATTAAAAGTTGCTGTGCAAATTTCTCCCTCCCCCCCCCCCTTTTTTTTTGTATTTTAATTTCCCATTCCTGTATTTAGGTCCATATGGAATGCAGTTCGAAATGCAGAACTACATTCTTCAGGCAAAGACAACCAAAGCAAATGCTCTTCGCATCTTACGTGCCATGCAGCTTTCAAAGCCAGTGTTGTTGGAAGGAAGTCCTGGTGTTGGAAAAACCAGTTTAATTGATGCTCTTGCCAAAGCTTCTGGTCACAAATTAATCCGTATAAATCTGTCTGAACAAACCGTATGTATTGAAAATATTTTTCGGATTAATGAGATGACTATTATAATAACAGTCATCATACTATACAAATATATTTTTAATTTTTACTCTAGTATTTGACAACAATAACTTAATGTGTGCACTATATACAGTTATTACTTTATACGTACTTAGGTTAATAAAAATGTCCTTATTGATTTGTAATTTTTCAATAACCAGTCATTTGCAATCTTTATTTTGATTATAAGGGTTGCATGGAATTTGATTGATGAGTAAATGTATAGAAGAATAAATGCTGAAAAATATAGATTTAAAAAAAAAAAACTTTTTCTTCTATTGCTCTATATATCTTTTCGCTAATGCTCTGTAGTCTCGTTTCACAGCGAGTATGATTGTGACAGATAGCCTTAAGCCAGCTGTTGAGCTGTCTAAAGGATTTCTCCCATTCAAAACAGTCAACAGCCCTTCCATAAGGCATTCTTCCCTTCATACAGGTCTTGAATTAAACTTAACAGGGTCACAGTCCTTAAAAGCCCTTAAGAACTACTTGTTGTTGGTTGGTTCTTATAAAAGGATCCTTATTTTTCGTCTTGGGTCTTTAATATTCAATTTTGTTTTCATGGAACTTTTTTTTAAAAACTTTCCCAAATTTCATTTGTATTTTTTACTTCTACCAGTTTAGATCTCTCTTTTATTGGTGGAGTAGTTTTACCTTCCAAGTTGCTTGGAATTGCCTTATTTCCAGAAAGACTTAACTTAAAAGAAAGTTGCTTATATGATAAATAAAATTGTTTTAAAATATTTTTTTACTCTTATAATGTAATGTTTTCTAGTTGTAGCTGTAATGCTACATATTTATAAAAAGATACTTTAAAAATTCAAGAAATCAATAAAAAGTCGTTTAAAATTACTTTTAATAGCTGTATGAACTGTGTTAAAGAACATTCCTGTGTAGCCTTTGTTTAGTTCTAGTTCCATAAAATCTCCATTGCTATGAAACTAGCTATCTTTTAACCAAACTTTTTTGTCACTGTAGCAATATAATTTTTTCTTCAGGATATATCTGATCTGTTTGGTGCTGATCTCCCAGTAGAGGATGGTGAAACAGGAGAATTTGCTTGGCGTGACGGACCTTTGCTACAAGCCTTGAAAGAGGGTCACTGGATTTTACTCGATGAAGTAAGATAGTGTGCAGGATTAACTCATTTAGTCAAAATCTATATTTCAAATTACTACTGCTCAATTTTAGTCCAATCTTGATAAATTTTTTTTTGTGTTCATCAGGTATAATTTTTTTCGTAATAAATAGCCTACTGTAAAGAAATTACTAATCTTGTCATATCGATATTTCAAATAGCTAAAATTATCAATAAAACACTGATGACTTGTAAATAGTTTGCGTGAAAACCTTATGTAGCTTAACGACTTTAATGATTTCCGTTATATTTTAGTAATAAATTGGCTGGTTTTTGATTTAATACATGTGTTAGGGTCAAACTTGATTTGGAACTTATCAATTTCTCCCGAAATTGACACTTAAGTAATTTTTTTCAGTAGATTTTCTTAAGCAAAACTGATTTTTCAAAGAATAAAAAATAAAGGTTTACATATAGGTATGAATGTTTATGAATGATGATGATGTTATAGTTTGACGTAAGACTCATTTTCAAGCAGTACAAGTTTGGAAAAAAATTGTGCTTATACATATATACATTACATAAATGTCATTTATTATCATGTAATGCATGTGTATATGTATACAATGTAGTGTATGTATTACTATTTCACTATTTAATATTTCTCTTCTAGAGTATTAATAAAAGTAAAACCTACATCACAAAGTAGTCATCTTTATGTAATTATCTGTATGCATTTTAATATATTTTCTATTATTATGTGATTAGAGGTTTTTATATTACTTAAATATAACTATTTATGCTCTAATGTTCTCTTTTAGCTTAATTTAGCATCCCAATCGGTTCTTGAAGGACTAAATGCTGTCCTTGACCATAGAAGTGAGGTCTTTATTTCAGAATTGGGTCAGACAATTCCTGTCGACAAGTATTCAACAAGAATATTTGGTTGTCAAAATCCCCACACTGAAGGTGGATCTCGTAAAGGCTTACCCAAGTCCTTTTTAAACAGATTTACACAAGTAAGATATTTTCTGCTTAATTTCCTAATGTTTCACTGTTTGCCTTATGATGGCAATCAAATAATTATTTCCTTAATATAATTTTGTTTTATTGGTATCAGACAGCACAATCAATTCTAACTCTTCTCTTCCTTTAAACAAGTTCCAAAAAACTGACAAGTCGGACTAGTTTGCACAGTTATCGCTAAGTTGAAATGTTCACACGTAAATAATAGTTTAACAACATTGAATTATATTTCAGTTCAGAGTTGTTATTGCAAACTTATCATGGATCGTTCGGTTATTATCACTGCAATTGGGGGATTTTTATCTGGTACCCTTCTAAAGGAAGAGTACCAAGTTAACAATTTAAACGTTATTTTTTTTAACTCGTTTCTATTTGATACAACATTAAACCTCTTAGAAATAAATTTTTATCTAAATGTTTCTATCAAAAATGTTTAGTAGTGTCAAATTTTTGTGATTTTTTCAAATAATTTTGTATTTATTGTTTGTTACAACATTAACAATGTACTTAATATTTAGTGGTTGATGGACTGTGTCACTCAAGTTTGATAAAGTTGCTTGAAATTTAGATGTGTTGCATTACATGGCAGTTTAAATAAGAATTTCTTAAATAAATGATCCAAGGCTTGTTAAACCAAATATGTATAATAGCTTGTTAAAGACTTTATTGTTAAAAAAATAATATACTTTTGAGACCATAATATAATTAAGTATTGTTAAAATTGGAAATTTTTGGACAAATCAATTTAAAAATGTGCATTTGCTGCTATGTAGGTTAGTTGAGTTATTTTTTATTAAACCAGAACAAATTTTGTATTTGTCTCATCAATCGTTTGTTATAACTTACATTTTTTTTAAAGGTTTATGTAAAACCAATGGAAACTGTTGACTTCCAATACATCCTGAAGATAATGTATTCTGAAATTCCTGTTCCATTGATATACAAGATGCTTCAATTTAATCATGAGGTATTTGTTAGAATTTATTTTCTAATTTTAATCAGAATAGCAAACAAGTATACTTCATGCTCATTTTATTTCTTCCATTACTAAGATTTTTTTCTTTTCATTATACTATCAAAGCTCTTTACTCTATGCTTATCAAGGCTTTAAGTTGCCCCTTTTACCCCAGATAAAAGTAAACAGTTTTTGTATTGAAGATTTTCATCATAATATTAATTAATATTTATTTAAAAAAATTCTTTGAAAAATTTGTGTACATAATTATATAGCATAATGTTTTACTTTTAGGAATGTTCCGTTAAAAATAATTTTTCCTAATGTATATTCAGATATACAATGGCTATACAATCATTTAAAAACATTCTTGTTCCTTGTACAAAGTATATTATTTTCACGTTTAGGTTTTAATAAAATTTTCTCTGTAAAAAAGTTATTTTTTACTATAGGAAAATAATGTTTACTGTGCAAAACATTTCTCTTATAAGTTTTTACATATGTACCAAATCGTTTTTTTTATATGAAAGGTAAAATTCTTTGTTTCTAAATAGATCGAATTTAATCTGCTTACGACAATTCTTTTTTTACTTTTTTATATTTTATGTATGCTTTTTTTCTTACTTTTGAATATTTTATGTTATTTTTTTTCAATAAAAAATTCAAACTACTCTTTTCTTATTTAGATTGAATCCCGAGTAAACCAACAAAGGCAATTTGGACGTCAAGGTGCTCCATTTGAGTTTAATTTGCGAGATGTATTTAGATGGTGTGAGGCTATACTTCGTAACCAGGTAAGTTGTTTTTAAAAAATCTATTTTTAATGTCTGTTTGCCTAGACCAGCGTTCTGCACTAACTTTTAGAGACGGGCCCTATGATTTATGTCGGGAGCTTTTCGCGGGCTGGATGGACCAATATATGTATCTGTAATTATTATCGATAAAAAAATATATAGCATTTCTGAAAACTGAAAAAAAAAAAATATGAATTTTTTTTTTATCTTTATAAAATTACAATTGATATTTGACTATTTTTTTAAATAGTTAAGGTATTATCATTAAATTAAAGTCTAAGTCTAAAAACAGGGTGACCACAGAACCGGGAAAACCTAGAAGTCAGGGAGCTTTCTGATACTCGAAAAAATCAGGGAAATGTCAGGGAACTTTTTAAAATTTCATGAAAATCAGGAAAATTTTGTATTGTTTAAGGCACATTCATCCATATTATGGCTCTATTTACATTTAGATTTGTAGTGGTAAGCCATTAGAAATTTAATGTTACAGAATAATTTAAACTTTTCATTACCTGCAAAACTATTTAAAAAAAAATGCATTTTTTCTCTTTAGCTTACATGTTCTATTTGATAAGGGTGTCTAGACATCTGGAAAACCTAAGAAAATTGGGGAAATTTGAAAAAAAGTTTGCTCTAAAATCAGGGAATTTTTTAAAAATCTGTCAGAAAAATCAGGAAATTATCAGGGAACTTTTTTTCCTGTATTTTGTGGCCATCCTGAAAAAAGAAGTGAATCTTTTGTTCCCAAAGTGACAATGGGACTTGATTCAACTATTAATAAAAGTATTTAAACTGTACTTCCAGATTACTCTATTTTAGTCAATTATTTAGTCAAGGTCGAAATCGTTCAGTTTATTTTATGATATAGTCGATGTCTGTCGCAGTATTTGTTGCAGTCAATCTTAATAAATTGTCCAAATGAGATTCAGTTGAGTTATTCCTGTATTTATTCTTGATGAAAACCATCTTGCTGAAAGCTTCTTTATATAGTTTCTTTCGAGCAAGAAGTGGAGAACTCTGCCATACATAGTTAACACATACTATTTTGGAAAAATTACAAAATTATGTCAAGGAAAAGTGGATACATCAAAGTTGATTAATTTTTGTATTCTGTGCGGCCGGCGGGCTGCTGAAAAAACTGTTGCGGGCTGTGTAGTGGCTAACGCTGGTCTAGACTAATGCAAAAAACTAATAATTCGAAATGTTTCACCACAGCCAAGTAACGTTGAGCTCTGTAGTTGGGCATACCTTCAGTCCGTCAACTTTATTACTGTGAGCTTCCTACATGCAGTTTTTAAATTAAAATGTTCTTTAAGTAATTTGTGATAGAACATGTAGAAATCTCTTTGATGGTCACAATCATACATAACATTTTTTCATTTACTTAGGAAAAATTGATGTCAGTTTCTAGAAAGGTAGTTGAGAAAGGAATAGTTTTATGTTTGTTTCAAAATAATTACACAGTTTTAAAACAAAAATAAAATAAATTTGTAGCCTAAAAATATGCTTTCTTATAGTTCCTCAAAGTTAACAATGCCTGATTAAATTGCTAAATAATTTTGTTTTATTTTATAGAGTGATGCCAGTGATTATAACATTGGGGAATATGTTCAGTTAATTTATGCAGACCGAATGCGAACTGAAGCTGACAAGCAGGAGGTATATGCAAAATGTTTTATGATATTTTTATACCGAAATATACAGTAATTGTGAATTACAGTATGTTTAATCGCTGTACAAATATATTTTTAGGTATACAAGTTATACGATAAAGTGATGCATGCTGCACCAAATCTGGAAAAACAGCACTTTATTTTAAAACAACCTTTAGAACTACAAGTGTATGAGGATTCGATACAACTGGGACACTCATATATTTTACGAGCTGGTAGGAATATAGCCGACTCTGGCATGATGGCTATTGCTACTAAACAGCTCTCTAGCTTAGAATCAGTGATGAAATGCATAGAAATGAATTGGATGCCTATTTTGGTAAGTGACCTCAAGTTCTACCATACGAAAATAAAAATTTTCAACTGATGTTAAAATATTTCTAACCTTCCGTTGGAAGCATATGATCCAGGGCTGCCACAGGCGACTAAAAAGGCTGCTAAAGCGACTATTTTTGCGGCCAGGCGACTATGGCAACTATTTCAATGAAAAAAGGGCCCAAAGCGACTATTTTGAGCAAAACCTTCAACTATTTTTGGACTCCGGCGACTATTTTTTAAAAAATTAGATACTGTCCAATAGCAAGACGGGAAAAAAACGGCACTAAGGTACTAACAATTTTATCAAAATGGTGATTTTTTTTAAGGGAGTTGCCACTTTACCAGCGAAACTGTTCATATTCGCTAGTAGAGTGGTCACTTTGTTAGTCCGACGATAGTAACTTCACGCAAGATTGTTGTTTTTGGCGGCAACCGCGGTCATTTTCGCCTACCTGTTAGGTTTCAATGTTTTATCTTTCGCCGTGCAAGGCAACAACATACACAATTATATTCTCAAATATTAAATTATTTCGCTTTATTTACTCTAAACAAAATGAATTTGTGGAATTTGCCCTAAACGTCGGAAGAAAGTGCCATAGTATAGACATTATCGATGTTATTAGACGTTATGTCCGAGATTTGTGCCGGTGTGATGAACGATTTCGTCGTGTAGGTCAATCAATGCAGAATGATTAGAATTTCAATGTTGTAGCTAAATTAATTAATAATTAAATAATTAAAATTTGTAAGCAATTTATTTAATTACTTTGAATGTAGGTTATACAGGGTGGCGACAGAACCGGGAATTCAGTGAAATGTCGAGGAATTTCGTAAAATTACTGTTTAATCAGGAAATTTTGAAATTTTTGAGTTTCTCTTCTTGCGTACCCCGTGTGGGTGCGGACATCTGTCCCGACTCGAGTCGTCACAATATATATATATATATATATATATATAGTTGGGCAATTGATTTGGTTGTACGAAGTTTCCGAACTTTTTCTACTCTCAGTAGCTAAGCCAAACCAGCCAATCCCCCCTCCTCGGCCCACAACCACATGTTCATGTTCCGCTTTATTTTTTACTTTCTGAAATCATTGCTATGTTTGGAACAATGATTTACACATTATTTCTGTTATTTTTTGTTATCCTATAACATCGCGTCCGCCGGTGTCTTATTGTTAAAAAAATTTGCAAACTTCAATCTGCTTGCATCCTTTACAGACATGATTTTTTTTCTTCTTGCCTTGCGTTTTTTATCAATAGAATATATTAGAACCCTAATTATTTACGTATTATTTCGGTTAGATTTTTAGTAATCCTATTATTTAGAAGCTCGACCACCAGTAGATTTATTGTTTACAAAAATCCTCCAACTTAAATCTGACTGCATCCTTTACAGACATGATTATTTTTCTTCTTGTCTTGTGTTTTTTGTCATTAGAATATATTGGAACCCTAAATTCCTTATTATTTCAAATTGATTTCATCATATTTTTTCTTTTTTATTAACTCTTTACAGCACTGTGTTATAGATGTGCAACAAATCTATAGGCATTCATAAGCAAAATGGGTTAGATCCTGTACTTGATTTTTTTTTTTGTACTTTAATTTTGACATTTTATTTAACGTAATTGAAAGTGATATGTGTTTTTGATTTATATGTTTAATATAAATCAAACAAAGAATTGGAAGTTTTCTTCTCCCCCTCCAAAAAATTAAAAAAGAATCTGAATGCTCTACTGCATACATTCAGGCAAAGGGTCATGGAATTTTTAAAAAAAGTCCTTACATTTTCCCTCCCTGCCAAATGCTGTGCTTGTCATGTTTTATGAAAACGATTTTTCGCCTCATTTAATATGTACTTTGTGGTTTCAGATAGTATTTTTGTTGTACAAAATTTTATTTCTATATATCTATGAGTAATTAATTTTTATGAGAAGCTATTAATTTCAAGACTTTCTTTCATGCATTATGTGTTATTTATCTTTTCTCAACTTCAAAATCCAAAACACATAATTTTTCATGAAATATGTATACCTACAGGGTGTCCAGCAGCCTTGAAAGTCGGGAAATGTGCTTGAATTTTTTGCACATCGGGAAAGTCGGGAATTATGCTTGAAATTTTGGAATTTCTGGTATGCGTCGGGAAGTCATCTCTTCTCTTTTTTATCGGAAAAATCTTTATGGATATTTAAAGAAAATGAAAATGTTTTCCAAGAGATGCGATTCTTCCGCCGATCGACGGATTTCTGCTCTCTCTATCTTTTTCTGTAATGTTATAGCTTCTATCGGCATTATTTGCGTTCATACGTGTTGACCATTTTGCTGAACGTTACCGTCATGTAATGGCCGCTATTCTCGTGATTATGTTAGGCGCTATAGCCGAGAATTAAGTTGTTGCGTGATAATTTTCGTCGGATGCTATTACTACGCCGATAAAACAGTCACTGACGCTGTTGCAGACATTTGCACCTGACAGACATAGTAAAGTTCAGACATAAAAGCGAATTTCCGTTTTTTTACTGAAATTTCTACCATTTCTGAGATGGATACAAATTTGCATTACAATTGTATTGGATTTGCTTGGAAATTAGACAGCCAAGGAACCTGCTTACTTTAGAGTTCTTCCTACTAGATTTTATTACAATTGGTGCTGCGACCACAATTAATGAAGGATTGACCCAACTTAACCAATACCTATAATTAATATTGACTTAACTCGATGTTCCGGCAAATCGCCCATCATTTGGGGTCGGGTAGAGCTCCGATATCTGAAACAAAGCATGCATCTATTTACGCAAAAGCGAATCAACCTTTTCCCCCAATAATTCAATCCCGCCATATTGCTTCAGACTATTTGAAAGTAGTTCCTGCATGTAGATGCGAAATGTGAAAATGTTAAATTAGTAGAAATTCTATTTAATTCTCAGAAAGAATAATTATAGCATCCAAAAAAGGAGTCAATGGAACTAATTTACTTCTGTTTGGCAAGTCTGCACCTTTTTTTACACAATCGATCTCTTCCTTGAAATGTAAGTTTTGAAGACGGCTAAGGACATAGATTTTCGCTCTCTTTATTTCAAACGGAAGTAGACGTTGAAATTCTTTAATCTTTTCTGGGTCTTGAAAAACTTTCTATCTTTAGGTCAACCTTTGCGAGTTTGCACTTATTTATAAACCGCTTGCAATATGTCACGACTCGTATTATATTGGTGAATGACAAAAACTTTTCAAATAGTAGTTTATTTTAAAACGTGCCGTTTTGCAAACTCATGTGAAAGTTAAAGAGGGGATTCTTTCTTTTCTCATTTAGAACCTCGAGGGATTGTCTAGCAAATTACCTTTGGTCGGAAAATTCCTCTGCATTGTTCAGAAACTTAGGGCCTTTTGGCCATAAATCCGTTGGGGAAATTTATTTGGTTGCAATCCTCGGGACGTCATATCAACAATATTTTGCTTTAAGATATTGACCAAGATTTGTGTACGTTTCCGCTATCGCCGATATTTACATTGGAGTAATGATAATTTTCAACTTGGTTTATGCCTTGTCAATAGTAGCTATTGCCGAGATTTGGGATGCCGTTTCGATGTCATTCGCTTCCCCTGATGTAATAGCCGCTATTTTCCGTGATTAGTGTCTGTATGAAGATCGGTTTCGCGGTTTGGTTTGAATCGATGCCGAATTTCTAGAATTTCAATTTAATTTTGTGTAAGAAAGTCTCAATTTTACTGTTTATAAATTTTTAAATTGTAATTTTATCTGTTATTGTTTGTTAAATTGTTTATTTTAGCTTGAAAAACAATTTTACATTTTAGCTATAATGGATAATAGTTTAAAAGTTAAAGCATTTTTTGTATAAAATAGTTTAAAATTAATTAACTTGTGCAACTGTGTGAAAATTTGAAGTTTTTTTTGCTTCGGCCATGTGAGTTACATGCAGAACCTCCCTCCCTTAATTCTTAACAACAGAAATGTTTGTGACAAGCAGTCGTGCTTAAAGTAAACTATTAAACTGCATGCCTAGGTTCATTCCTTTTTCTTTTTATCTACTAAGGTTTAGACCTTCATATTTATGTATCACTTGTTAAACAATTTTGTCTTTTTTCTCGCTTTAAAAAAAAAAAAAAAATCTTTTTTTCCTATTTTTAAAGTACATAGTCTAATTCTTACATGATGATTAGATATTTTTTAATTTAATAATTTTTTGTAATTTGTAAAATTAGTTCAACATACTACTTGGTGGGGGTATACTTTGGAAAATGTGGTGGTAATTAATTGGGGGGGAAAAAAAAAAAAAAAAAAAGAAAAAAAAAAAAATTATTTCAAATGGAATGCAATATGCGGAACACCCCTACCGAAATCGCCTGTTGCGCATGCTCATTCATGTACAAACGTGTCACGCACAGACCAGTGACTCGCTGAAGTCATTGAATGGCTTTTGATGCCAGGTGTATCGTTAGTAGGTAGATTGCTGGGGTCCGTCCCAAAAATTACGAGTGTTAGTAAGCATGTATGCCTATTTCATACGTACCTTGATTAAGTGTATGTCTCTGGATTTTTTTTACCATGCCTCCTTACTTAAAATAGAGATGAAAGTTATTGGAAACGGTAGTTTAAAACTTATTCTAAGATATATAAACCACAAAGTGTTTTTTACGAAGCATTTAAGAAGAATATATTTCCGCACCGATACGCGAAATCGCGATGCTCTCTTACTAAATTTAGGGAAACGTTTTGTGTAATTTTAGCTATTGCTAATAAATTTCTGAACGTCCGTTTTATATTTGAAATTAAATATCACAGGGATGTAATCAAAATCCCGGATTATTTCCGATTTAAAATATATATACACATCTTTTAAAGCCTATAGTAGCTGCATGTATGACAAAAAATTGAAGTTTTAAGCAGAATTTGATCTGATTTTGGAAATAAAAATTCACATATTTTAAGACATAGTCCAAGTTCTTTAATTAGAATATTCTTTTTGTGATATCATGAATCTGGTATGCTTTTAATAGCCAGCAAAAAGTACTGCTAAATTTGGAGAAATACTATCTCCTGTCTAACAATGGCTAAGCCTAAAAAGTAAAGTTAAATGGTTGGGGTTGATCAAATTTTAGAAATTTTTTCATTGACTTTTTTCTGATACTTTATTAACATTCTTAGCTAAATATTATAGTTATAAATTGCTATTTTTGTACAAATCAGGGTGATGACAGATCAGGAATTCAGGGAAATGTTGTAAAATTACTCTTTAATCAGGGAATTTTAAAATATTTGATTTTCTTTTCTCTCATTCCCTGTGTGGGTGCGGACATCTATCTCGGATCGCGTCACGTGAAGTGGATGCCGTGAGGTCAGCGCCGTGCCGTATTGTTAGAAAAAAAATCCTCAAAGTTCAATCTGACTGCATCCTTTAGAGACATGATTATTTTCTTGCCTCGCGTTTTTTATCAACAGAATATATTAGAACTCAAATTATTTGCATGTTATTTATGTTAGGTTTTTAGTTACCTTATAACTTAGAAGCGTGGCCGCCAGTAGCCTTTCGCTTAAAAAATTCTTCTAATTTTAATCTAACTGCATCCTTTACAGATATGATTATTTTTCTTCTTGACTTGGATATTTTGTCAACAGATTATATTAGAGCTCTCAATTCCTTAATATTTAAAATTGATTCCATCAGATTTTTTCGTTTTTTTAACCGTTTTAGCGCTGTGTTACAGTTTTACAACAATCCTAAAAGCATTCATAAGCAAAAATGCTTAGATCCTGTACTTGATTTTTTTTTTGTACTTTCATTTTGACATTTTATTGTACACAATTAACTGAAAGTGATGTGTGTCAATTTTTAATCTTTTAATTAATGTTTTCTATTCTTTTTCATACTCTAAAGATGCTTGTTTTGATTTTTAGTGTAAATTTATTTTGGAGCAATTATGCTTAGACTATTTAAAATTACATTTACTTATAAAATTTGTATATTTTTAAATTAGCCATTATTTTCTGTTTTGTTTTTTGAATGATAACATCGACAGAGAGACATCAGGAAATTTTCTGGCAATCAGTGAAATGTCAGGGAATTTTGTTTCTTGAATTCTGTAGCCACCCTGCAAATGAATATTTGATGAAAATCTTACTAAGTGTATATGTTTTTCTTTATATTCAATAATTTTCTTTTAATCACATTCTAACAGAGGTGGGACTGGAGCATTTTTAATTGATATTTTAGTATTTTAGTATCATTTAACTTTTGAGTTTTAAAATATTTTCTGAAGAAGTTTTTAATTCCTGCCCTTTTGAGCATCATTGTTAAAATTTTGAAATCATTGTTAATTTAAATGTATTCATCGTGGTAGAAAAATAAAATAATATAGAAATTATGGCAGAAAACCAGTTACGAAATTTTGCAATTTGCTTTAAAAGTACCCTCGGAAACAGGAGATTATTAAAAATATGCATAATTTATATTGCACTTCAAAAATTTAAAGTACATTTAGTAAAAGTATATCTATTTCTCAAAATGATTGGTTATAATCATAAGGAATTAAAAGAAATTTCATTCATGAATTTTAATATGCATTAAAATTTTCTTTTCATTCAATTTCTCCCCATCGTATAAATCAAAGAAAATTGAGGTCCTTAAAAAAGTTAACAAAGTACTTAGAAAGTCTTTAAAAAGTCCTTATTTTTTATTTTGAAAATCTGTATGAACCATAAAACAGTGATAACATAAAATACTTGGGTTTATTTATTTTTGCCAATCAATATCCTGGGTATATACCTAGGTATTTATTCAAATTGGGTATGTTAGAGGGCATTTATAATTTTTATTTAGGTTCAGCTGCTTATTATGCAATCATTG
This sequence comes from Linyphia triangularis, assembly GCA_963978545.1. NCBI lineage: Eukaryota > Metazoa > Arthropoda > Arachnida > Araneae > Linyphiidae > Linyphia > Linyphia triangularis. The sequence continues at coordinate 57,443,740 of OZ021731.1, read as the reverse complement.
TGACATCGCAATCAATTAATCGTTTTAATGAAGATGTTTTTCAGAATTTTTGTATTGTAATTTTAGGGTCGGTTGGGTTACAGGAAACAAATAATTTTTTTTCTGACCTTATAAAAAATCTAAAAAAAGAAAACATATATAAATAATATAGCATTAGAATCTTGAAATAAAAAAGGCTGTCACAAACTGGTTATAAGATTGTTTTTCTCAGATTTTAACAATGATAGGTTCAGGGGGTCCACAGATCAGGAAAAATCAGGGAATTCGACATTTAGGGACAAATCAGGGATTTTGTCAAAAAGTTTGAAGGAATCCGGGAATTTTCCAAAATTTAACTGAAACTTATTTTCGACAGTTGAAGATACACTGCTAGCAAAAATACCAAAAACAATTTACAAAAAAATTAGAAAAAGTTTTTTAAAACGTCAGAAATTAGAACCGCAAGAACGACACCAATTTCTCGCATTAAAATTTCCTGACAATCACTGTACCTGCATACGTTCAAACTTCCCTAAATCACCGATGGAATTACTATCTTTCCCCCTCATTTTTCTCTAATGTTATAGCCTCTATCAGCATTTATTTACATTTGTATGTGATGGTCATTTTTCTGTACGTTACAGCAATGAAATGGCCGTTATTTTAGTGATTATGGCGGGCACTATCGCCGTGAATTATGTTTTTGCGTGATTCTCATTTTCATGGGGTGTTACAATAAAATAGTCACTGAAACTATTTCAAGGATTGCACCTGTCAGACATGGTAAAGTTTAGCTGAAACACGGATTTCAGCTCTTGTTTGCCTAAAATTTCAATCATTCCTGAGATCGTGAAAGTTTCTGTATTTTTCTTATTTTCAGTTATGGATAATTACGGTAGTGTCTTAGTGGAAAAAGTTCCTCTTGAGTTCATGTTTTTCAACAGCTAACAAAGAATTCAAAATAGAACCTGCATACGTTCAGACTTCCTCAGAAACCACCAATGGAAATAGTATTTTTCGTTGATGTTATAGCCTCTATTGACATTATTGATGTTCGTATGTGATGGCCACCATTTTACGGAGTGTTACAAGGATGAAATGGCAGCTATTCCCATGATTATGGAGGGCGAAATCATATGATGTCATGCGTGTTGTTACACGATGGTCATGCCGAAATAATAGTCACTGACGCTGTTGCAGAACTTTGTGTATCAGACATGGTACAGTTCAGCTGAAACGGCGATTTTACTCTCTTTTTTTACTAAAATTTTGGTCATTCCTAAGATTGATAAAAATCTGCACTACAATTTTATTTGGACTTACTTGCAAGCCTCGCAACACCCATTTTCCGACTTCCCCAAACCTACGATGTCATGACCAGTTTTCCTGCAAATTGCAAACCTCTGTTGCCATTATTTACGTTGGTGCGTGATGATTATTTTCGCTGAGCATTAAGGTGATATAAGGACTGCTGTTGCCGAGATTTGCGCTCATTTTCGGCGAATGTCGTGCGGATATAATAGCCACTATTCCGAAGGTTTGCGCCTCTTATAGTTCCACCGTTATGATCGCTGATATTTATGTTGAATATGTGGTATTTTTCACCTGGGTATAAGCCATATTATTAGCAACTATTTCCGAGATTTGTGACAGCAGCAGCTACTGCCGAAGTTATTCGCGTAGGCTTCCACTGATGTGATAGCCGCTATGTCCATGATTAGTGTATATGTGAGGATCGGTTTCACCATTTGGTTTGAATCAGTGCAGAATGATAAGAATTTTAATTTAATTTTGTGCAAGAAATTTTTCCTAATTGTCCAATTTTACTGTATCTCCTTATTTAAAATTGTAATTTTAACTGCTATTGTATGTATTAATGATTAATTGAAAATTGTTTATTTTAGCTTGAAAAAAAGTTTTACATTTTAATTATGCATATAAGCAATAGCTTAAATTTTAAAGCAATTTTTTTTATTGTTTAAAATTGCCTTGTTGAATTTTTTTCATTTTGTAAAACTTTTCCTTGGATTCTGTACCTAAACAGTGGCTGCAGCTGAACTTAAAGAAATGAAAGAAAGAAAATTGCAAATGATGAAATAGAACAATTTGGACAGTGAAATTATGCAAATTGAAAAGAAAACGAAAATGGTGTAACTCCCCTAATCCAAAAACATTTGAAGACAGGTTTTTAAAATACACAAATTGATATTTTTTTTTTTTTTACCAAATTTATTTGATGAATAAAATATAAAAATAAAAAATTTACATAATAAAAAGTTTTTTAAAGTAATAATTGATTTTTAAAATTTTATTAAAATTTCAAGTATTAGAAAACAATATAGTTAATATAATATAGAGTATTTGTTGAATATTTCATCCACTTTGACATTATCTTTATTTTTAAAGTTTTACCTAAAAAATAGCTTGTTAAATCTGAAATTTAATACTAGGGGCCTCTTTTTTTGAGATTAGACTGTAAGCAATGAAAAGAGTGTAATTTTAAAGTGTAATTGCACATACGCACACAGTACAGATATAAGACGACACTCAATGGAGCAATTTAGTGTTTGTGTCATGAAGTTGTGAAGATAAACACAACATGCATCATAATTTTTTTTTATGATGGTAAGTCTTATGTCGATAACTTGCAATCGGGGAAAACAATTGGGTGTTGCAGGGAAATGTCAGGGAATTTCGAAATAACATTTCTGTGGACACCCTGGAAGTTGTGTTAAATTTTTGTTGGTCAATTTCAACTGTGATTTAACCAGATTTAATTCAAAATGTGATTCTTTGTTTTATTTAGATTGGACCTTCAGGCAGTGGAAAATCATCTATGATTCGTTTACTAGCCGAACTTAGTGGTCAGCATTTGCATGTCATGTCAGTCAATACGGAAATGGACACTATTGAACTTCTGGGTGGTTTTGAACAGGTTTGTGATATTTTCCTTTTATTTCAATGTTTTTATTGATATGTTTAAGATTTTGTTCATTTGGAAGATGGCTGTTTCTAGTTAAAATCCGAATTTTACAGCCAAAGGGATTTAGGATAGTAAATTTTGACTTTTTGTTTTTAAACCTTTCCCGTCCTTAATTTTGTGTCTAACTGCTGATCTAAAATTCTGACACTATTTCATGCCTGCCAACTTGTAAGGATTATCCTTACAATGTATGGATTTTTACTATTTTGTACGGTTGTACGAACAGCTAAAAAAATCGTACGGATTTCACAGTACTTTTCGTTTTTTCCTTAAATTTTTATTTTTTAAAAATATTTTTTCAAGTCACCAACGAAACCGAAACGGTTTTCCAAAGCTGCCGCGTCAATCAAAATATTCACACTTCAAGGTTGCGCGTATGTACAACAATAAAGCGCGTTGGCGGGGATGCATGTTTTCATCTGTGTTGCCAACGGGATTTGGTCAACCAAACCACTGTTTCGTTGTTTCGGACTTTATAGGTTAATAAAAAAGCAGAAAACCGAAAGTGCTTTTGTTATTTTATTCTTCCTTCGTTTGGACGGAACTCCAACATTGTGCTAAATAATAGCACTAAACCACGGTGCCTGGGATGAAGTGTTTTCAATGGAGTTGCCGATTGGACCTGGCGAACCTATTAACTGTTTCGTTGTCTCGCACTTTAGAGATTAATAAAGAAGTAGAAAACTGAAAGTGCTTTAGTTTTTTTTTATTATTCCATCTTTTGAACCGGACTCCAACATTACGCGTAAATAATAGCACTAAACCACGACGTCGGGATGCATTGTTTTCAATGGTGTTGCCGACGGGACCTGGCGAACCAAACAACTGTTTCGTTGTCTCGAACTTCAAAGATTAGTAAAGAAGTAGAAAACTAAAAGTGCTTTAATTTTTTTTTATTCTTCCTTCTTTTGGACCTTACTTCAACTTAGCGCATAAATAATAGCACTAAATCTCGGTTTTGATCGCATTGTTTTCATTTGTGTTGGCGGCACCGAACGACTGTTTTGTTATCTCGAACTTAAGTGATTAAAGCACTTTCGATTTTCAGCTACTTTGTTAGTCTTAAGTCAATCTTGGTATAAGACTCCAAAAAATATAAAGTTTTTTTTTTTGGAGTCTTATACCAAGCAGTTTACTTCAAATCATCATAAACTCAAGCAAAGGAACAAATTTTGCATTCTGCTCTATTTATGCATCTGATATTAAGATTTCTCATGGAGGATTTACTGTCAAAGTTCATATCAATTCTAAAAAACACAGTGACAACATCAATTGTAATAATAAGAATTCGAAAGCATGCATAATTGATATTTGTGTGTGTGATTAAACACTTTGAGTACCACCAACTCCTCGTATATTTCACTATAGTTTTTGTGTCATAAAGCATGTTATTTGGGTGTAATGTAGATTAAATCATAAACCTTATCAGAGATTTCATCGTAAAGTTTAAATTTGATTTATTTCCATTCTGTGCTAAAATGTAATAATTTGTTATATTTGGGAGCAATTTAATATTATGCATTTGCAAGTACTATTATTTCTATATTACATTCATAAATATTGTCGCTATTTGACTTTCCATGAATCATAGGAATGCAAATATTTGTTCCGTAAAAATTGTACTAATTTGAAAATGCCAATATTGGCAGGTATGCTATTTCCCATAAATATATGACATGAATGATTTGTGAAAATGTCCATGTAAAAATATCTGATAAAAAATATTGTTTATGGAAGGTAGACCAAGAAAAACTAACCTTATAGAATAAGGAGTGCTACTATTTTGTAGAAACACGGATGAAAACTCTTTTTTACATTGATTTCTATCATTCCTAATATAGATGTATCCATTTTTTTTTATTGTTGTTGTTCATAAACCAAGTTGAGAAGTATATTAGATATGATCCAAAGCAATCACATTTTGTTGGCTAGAGTGTGTGTTGTTAAAGAGGAGTACATCATATTGAGTCACAAAAACGAAATCCTTTGCGAATGGGGCATTACTTTTTTGGTGTGATTATCGCTACTGCCACAACTTTGTGTTAACAACTCTACTGGATTCTTCCACCGTTGTGATAAAACTACACTAAGTCTTTCTGTCATTATGTTAGGATCTATGGTAAGATTTTTTGCTGTTGTGATACTTTTGTGGAATTTATCTGTTTTCTTAATATTCTATCTTTTGCATGAATTATTATAAAATTACTTGTTTTCCCGAGAGTGTTCATTTATCGTTTTTGGAAAAATGAATTTAATATAAACTACCCCCATATCTTTTTATTCAATGTTTTGTGATTCGCTTTTTTAAAAAGTTGTGTTGCCAAACAATAGTGCAGTCGAAAAGAAAGCTTAAAATAAAACTCTCAAAAGCTAGCTGAATCATAACCTAACGATAACATGACCCTTTAACGCTGGCACACTCCTCTGGCATTGCGACGAAAGTGAAGTTTTTTTTGTAACTTCGAACTAGAAATCAGAATTGCGGTTCACGTGACTTTGTTTTTTATTCTGATATTATAAGGTGTGTACTGCAAAGGTCAAGTGCCATGTTTTTTTTTTCTTTCCAAGAAAAAAAGACTTTGTTAAATTTATTATGTTAAGTTTATTAATTAAAAATTTTTTTACAAAGCGATTTCAAATAGGGGTACAGCTCTGAATATTCAACATAAGTAGTTTTAGCCTTCTGAACTTTAGGAAAACAGTATGTTAAAATTTGAATTAGTATTTTTAATTGAAATTTATTCAACAAAATGACTTCTAATATGGCTGCAGCTCTGAAAGTTTCAAAATAAGTAGTTTTGGCCTTTTAATTGAATTTTTAAAAAACATAATGTTAAAATTTTGATTACTTTTTAAAAATTAATTTGAAATTTTTTTACAAGGCAACCCCCAATAGGAATGAAGCTTTCAATTCATGCCTAAACTCATACGAATCTATACTAATTAAATAAAAAAAACGAAAAATCAATGCTGCATTTGGTTGAAAAGCTTATAAAGTAGGAGTAAATTAGAGATAAAAGTTTTGCTTGCTGATTTTATGCTCCTCTAATTAATTTATGCATTTATTAGTTAGATGGACAGTTCCTTTCTTAATTTGTTATTAAATTTTCTATCAGTGGGAAATGTTTTTATCTCAGGCAAAATTAATCTGTATAGTTGAATAAACAAGTTATAACTATGAGCATCAAAGAAATGCCACTTGAATTCCGAGTTTTGAGTGCACAAATAACATAAGAATGTTTTAATCCTAATCAATGATGTCAACTTAAATAGGGATGTAAATTTTTTTATTAATGAAAACTATAATGTTAAAATCTAATACATCAATCCACGTTAAGTTTATTATAATGTGAATGGTCATAAACTAATATACTTTTTTTTAATCAGATCAAGTAAATTTGAATTATATCAATTAAATTATCCTACTGTAAAATTTTAATTCTTTTTTAAGTTAAAACTACTTCAACAATTATTCTTTTAATTGGGGATCCCTTGACTTACATTAGACTGCCAGATAGCTTTGCTTTTAATTTTCTGGAAATGCAATTGAACTCTTATACTTGTCTATTAAAAGCTCAATATTTTTGAGTAATTTTCACATCAAAATATGAATTGGAATATTTCAATAAAAATTTGTTTTTTTAACTCCTGATATTAATGTTCTAAATCTAGGTCTGAAAGAAAAGAAATATTTGAACTCCAATATTATTTTCAGGTGTTAAAAAGCAATTACCAAACTTTATTGTCTGTGTAAAGTATCAGTTGAAATCTCGTTTTCCAAAAATATATTCAAGTACATGTTGCATATTGGGATTAGTAATATATTTTTTCACAAAAAAAAAATAAAAAAAAATCCAAACCTTGCATATTAAAATTTACGATTTCCTTTGGTCTATTCCTAGTTGACGTTAAAATATCGCCAAGCCGATTTGACGCTGTTTTGTAGGCGATACAGTTCTAAATTTGGCAACCCCATTTTTTTATTGACGTGCTTTGGCTTCAACCTTTCTATACCACAAATCATGGAGCTGGTTCGTTTCTCAATTTTTCATATTGGAATTCCGAATTGGCGACATTCTGGCTTTGTCGCCAACTTTTCAAAAGTGCGCCAACCCATAAACGTGAACTAGGAATTTACCTTTCCTTTTTATATACTGGTACATTGCTAGTATTTTCATGTATGAATTTAAAAAAACTCAACTTTTATTTTAATAGGATTTTTCATTTATTTAGTCTATAATTTTTAAATCATACATTAAACAGAATAACACCTGTTTTCCACAGAAACTTCAAAGTAAAATTGTTTGAGATTAACAGAACACTAGGAAGAAAAATGTTATGTTAAGAAAATAACAATATGTTTTTTTATAATCACAATTGTAGTCGCATGTAACTTTATTAACAGTAAACATCAAAATTCTAAACTGCTCTAAATCAAAGTTCTGAAATATTTCCTTATACCAGCTTTTACTATATTTTCAACCATTTATTTACTTAAAAAGTAACATCTGATTTGTGTATTCTCTTTGAAATAAGTTTGTTACTTGAAAAAATGTAATTTGTTGCATTTATTCAATCATAAAGAAGACTTCGTAAGTACCCTGAAATATATGCATCTTTCAATTTAATTTTTTATACCTATATTTTAAGTTTTAAAAACTAAAATAATTTAGAATTCTGAAAATTTTACATTGAATTGGCAATAAAATGAACTTTCAGTTTTCTAATTACCATTTCAAAAAGAATTTATCCAGGCTTAGTGTTAGTCATGTTTAATCTTTTCTTCATATTAATGATCGATCATTGTTTCTGCAAGACTGATATCGAAGGTGCCATTTTACTTTGCATAGAAATGACATTGATTTACTATGATTATCAAAAATTTTAATCATCAGCATAATATTTTCTCACTTGAGGAATCAATGGTCCTTCGTTGAAAACATAGCTTATTTTCCTTCATTCCTTGCTGTTTGTTAACAGAATCATAAACTGGAATTTTTTATTAAATTTTTTTAAAAATTCCAAGAAATAATTCTATTCTGTTAAAAGACAGTGTTAACATTAATTAAATAGTCCTTATACCACTTTATTTACCTTTTAATTATTATTTATGATATTCTGAAAATGTTCTTTTGGCCATTCCAAGAACGGGCTTGGTAAACATGCACTGTAATATGGTTATTAAACTTTTCTTTTAACAAGAATAACGCTGGAACTGGTATGAAAGCAGGCCTCTAGTTTCAAAGTAGATTACCAGAAGTAAAATTACACACTCTAACTCTTTTAAGAAGCATATTCTAAACAGATTTGTAGCTTTTTCTTTGGTTTTTTTACAAGGAAATTGTAATTCAACACTATAAAGCAAATCAGAGCAGGTTTGTGCTCACTGTGTTTGTGCATATTCCAAAAGGTCTCTTAAATAACAACAATATCTTAATTGCAAAGAACATAATGGTCCTTTGGTAGATCTCGAGAATCTACTCAGAAAGTTTGTCTATATATTGCTAAGTGGTAGTAATCACCAGTAAGTTATTTTGTGTTGAATAATCACATAGGATGAAGTCACATGTAAGTATAGTGTAAATTAGATGGAAGTTCGTTATGTGCTGTTGAAACAGGATCAAAGCCAGCTGCAATTTGCACCAGTCTTCAAGAAGCTATAAGGTTGAGATTATACAGTCTTACCATTTCCTTTCACCATAGTTACTTGCATCCAAAATGAGTTGAACAAGAAGAGGGTATCCTCCATGTAAAGGTAAACTTTTCAATGTAACATTTTCTGTTAAGCTTCTAGGAATCAGAGGAGGGGCTTTTTGGATCCCAGACCATTCCCTTCTCGGTTTTCCAGACCGATTCTTGACTCCCTAAAACCCATTCTTGTATATCAGTGGGAATGAGTGCTTCTCTTAGTAACTGCAAATACATAGTTTTTTTTTATATCCTGATGAATCAGGTATCTCGATTGGTATGCTATTGCATCATGTTATTTGTGTTATGCAGTTTCTCCCTTGTGATTGGGAAGTTGTACAATTTGTTATGGTGGCATTAGGAGTATCACCATTAGTTTAGAACTCATCTTTCATCTTTGAGTCCTGCTTTGCAACTTTTCAACAAGAATGTATCACCAGTTGTTGGATTTCAAAAGCGACTACACATACTTGCTTCAGATTAGTAACTTATAAGATGAAAGTCACAAACTCTTCACTCTTGAACTTGAACACTTTTAAAAATGTACTTTTATGTATCACCTGCATATTGGAACTTATCATTTATTGATTGTTGCTAAGGAAAATGCCATAGCAGGAATTAATTTCTTGTGCACAGCAGATTCATCTCTGTTAGATGCATATTTGCACTGCATTAATTGGAATCACCTTGCATGATGTTTTGATGCCACTTCCTTCTGCAGGATCTAATGCAATAAAAAAAAAAAAAAAAAAAAGGGAATAAGTAATTTTATTTTGGTCTGGTGTTCATCTTTTTTTTTATGGCCATGAAATATAAAATTTTTGTTCCAGCTCGATTTGTCCCTTTTGTGAGATTGGCTCAGGGGACTTGTAAGTTTTGCATTAAGTTAGCATTTCCTTGACTGGGAGTAAACAGAAAAGCACCAAAAGTGTTGTCTGGTCATATAGAAATAAAACTTTAGGGAGCCATTTAGTGGGAATATCACCAACTGATTGACGTGTCCTTTACTGGTTGTTTACTGCTAGCGAGAACATATCTCTAATGCATGATCACAGCAGACATGTCTCCATTAGATGCATGCTTGCTGCTGGTTGCATAATCTGGTGGTTGCTGTTGTGAAGCTTCCCACTGTAATATCTGATAAGACTGGATCGGACCTTCTGGATCTACGCTACTGGCAGTATCCTCGCTGTCTTCAATTTGTCCTGGGTGCAGAAGGTGGGCGCTGGTCATAGTGGGATGATGGTGATGCTCCTCTTCGTGGTGAAAGTGGCGTTGTTCGTGGTGGTGGCGATAGGAAGCGGGTGAACTGGCGCTAGATCGTGGAGGCGGCGGAGGTGGAACCACGGGAAGCGACGCATCGTCGAAGTGGGCTGCTGTGGAGTACACGGTGCTGTCGTCCCGTGCTTGCAGTTGTTGTCAGATGGTCGTTTCCCTAGGGAAAGTGTGTTGTTAGTTTGAGGTATGTAATTTGAAATATTGTTGCTTAGACTTCGACCAGTGTGTGCCCAGAAAAGTTCTTGTATGTACTTAAAAATATTATCTTGTTGATTTTTTTTTATAAAGAAATAAGATAAAAAAAACCCATTTTTTAATTTTTTTTTCAAAAAGAGTTTATTTTGATCATAAATTTAAAAGATTTAATTAATATTTAAATATATATATATATATATATATATATATATATATATATATATATATATATATATATATATATATATATATATATATATATATAATATTAAATGAATTCTGTAGAAATTATTTCTTTGAATTCTCTGTGGTTGCATACACAGAAAGAAATTCAGAGTTGTAGCTGAAAGATTATGTAAAATAATATATTCAATGCCATTCATTAGAATGACATCTTGTTATAAAAGGGATGTCTTGTTCATTTCTGTAATATTAGTATTTCTTTAATCTAGTGATTGTCTAATGATGTCAATAGATTTGTCATTGGTGACTGCTAGGCATGATAAAAATATACATCTTATTGCTTTGAAACTTAATGTAATTCTGTCCAGATAAAGGCTAGTACAACATAAAATTACTCAAAATTTAAGTAAACTCACAGTCTGCATAGAAGTGTAAAGAAAGTATTCTATTATTTGATACATACAAAACAAAGGAGGCACCAGTATACTGTAAAGTTATTTCATTGCATGTTATTTTAATTTCCTTATAAATAAAAATAGTTATCCTCCCCAATTTTTTAAGTGTTACTGAAGTAGAAAAACAACTTTTTAATATGCTTTTTGCATATTTCACAGTCTTTAGAATCAACTAAAATAGAGTTCCGTTCCTTTTAAAAATATTTAAAAAAGAGTTACAAAGAATAAAAGTAACTTTGTTGACACATTCCATTTATCATTGCTTGAAGTTATTTCATTTCATACAAAAGGGAAAGGGGGGGGGGGGGGAAATCGAATGTTTATTCCGAGACGTAGCCATAAAAAGATGTTTGACAATTCTGACAGTCAACAATCTGCTTTGTCAGCAAAATTTGAGTGAAAGAATAGTTTGTATGATAAATAAGACATAGCGGCGACTATTTCACGGAAGGACGCCAAATTAACATTTAACGTGGTTGTTGCGCTGTATTTCCTACATTTGAGACAGAAATTCTTATGAAATTCGTAAATGCAAAAGACTTAACAGAAATTACACTTGCTTTCTTGGTAAATTTCAGTTAGAAATGAGTTTTAATACAATATTTAGCATCAAATATTTAGACATATAAACTCCAATTCTTGTGCCCGTTCAATAAAATATATGAGGGGAAACTACAGGGAAAAAAAGCGGAGAACTAAGTTTTCAAAAAAGTGGTACATTATTTCGTGTAATTTAAAGTACTTCAGGAGAGGATCATTGCCACGCTGAGTCCAAAACTCCGTTTTAAAATAATATATACGATTAAAATATAAAATTGCGTATCTTGTCCTTGATTCACATTAAATTTATTTTAATTTAATGACAGTAGCGTGAAGTGTTAAACAAGACAATTAAAATTTTGTATTTTTAAAATTAACTACGAGAGTAAAATTAACTAGCTTATCGAAATGTATTGCAAAATATAGATTTAAAATTGTGCATATTTATTTTAACAGTTTACATCAAAGTCGTTTTTTGAACGATTTAATTGCTGAAAAACCTATATTTCTCAATAGTTTTGGAATTTTTTTTTCCTTCTGCGCATGCGCGGTTTTGACGAAAACCTTTATGTCATGTACGTCTTGTGGGTGCAACTGACCGATGTAACAAATTTGAATATAGCACGATTTTTGTTTGGGTTACGCTGTTAAGAGACGCTCAGGCACACTATTCCCCCAACCCCTCCAAACTTTTTGTTGAACCGGGGACCTTTCAAAACGTCGAAACACTAAATCTACTTCCATTTTTTTTTACTGCAATGTAATACTCTCATTACCTAATATTACATATCGGTAATGAGAGTAAAAATTGAGTAATGGAATTCTTATGCTTCGTAGAAATCAACTGAATTAAAGAATTTATCGACCAGCATTCCTTGGTTCTTTGTTTTAATTTACATGTAACTTAATTTATTATGCCTCGTAATATTCGAATGATAGTAAATTTCTTAGAAAACATAAAGTTTCTCTTCATCAGGAAAGTATAAATCATTTTGTAAAAAATATATTATTAAAGAATTCTTATAACATAAGTATGGAAATAACTTATGTTCTACCAATCTTTAAAAGTACACATTGCAGCACATGTTAAGTTATTTTAGGTTTTTGAAATCAATATTTGGATATGTTCCTTTTTGGAATACAGGATTAAAAAAAATAGCTGTGTTGAATTAATGTTCTATTGTCAAAAATATGGAATTCCGATTTATCGATATTTTGTTGGCAACGGCCTTTTGCATACTTAGGCTTAAACATCATTTCTTATATCGTACATCTTTTTTATCGAAAAAGTATGAATTAAAAGGAAGACTAAATGGTTTCAAAACATCCATTGAAAGTAAGCTTTTGATACTTGGGAGTTAATAGTTTTCTTTATATGGTACCTGTCCGAAAATCATTCGTATTCATTTATGATGAATTTAGTTTATTGTTTCTGTCATACCAAATAAATGGTTTCGGTATTAAATTAGAGGCCGGTTATGCAATAAAGTATCAGTGCATTTTACTTTCAAGCTTGAGCTTAAGTTGAAATTTAATTGTTTTTGAAGCATTTTGCCTATTTTAAAACAAAATTACAAAACTACCTAAATGTCTTTAGAAAGTAGGCTTTTATGTAAAAACCAAGGAAGTTTTAGTGTGGAATATTACCTCCCAACGTTAGCGGGAATTACGGGGAGCGAAAGAAGACTGTTTTGCCCTCACTTTTTAAAAGTATTGGGATTTTTACTGCAAAGTCATGTTAAATTTTCTGTTTGCCTTTTCACTTTTGGTTCTTAACCTCCGCCATTTCCCTTTAATCAGTTTCCCTGGTAATTTACCCCAACCAGAAAGCAATAACTACCTTTTAATGTATAATAGCTCTTTTCAACTTTTTGAGAGCATTTAGAGTTGACAGATTGGAAAAAACAGCTTAAGTATAAAGAAACAGCATTCGAAATGTTTTCAATTAGATTGGAACCAGGAGAATATGCTTCTTACTCTTTACGAGCAATAGTTTCTTTCTAAAAATACTCATTCATTCTCATTAAGCAATAGTTAACTGTCTGAAAGAATTACTTCAGAGATGTTTTTCAATTTCGTAAGTTTTTCAATTAAACAAGGTTTTTTTTATGCGTTCAGGTCGGAATTTTTTTTTTATCACTTTTATGCAGTTAATTTCTATGCTATCTGGGGGAGAAGGGCAGGATAGACATTGAACTACATTAGTTTTTAAAGCAGCGGAGGAATATTTTTTAAGATCTAAACAAAACGTACTTTTAAATTGATTGAAATACTTTAAATCCGTTAACCCATTCTAATATTACGACTAATTTTAACCGAAGGGTCTCACTTAAAAATATACAGCTGATGTCAGAAGACAACGAGTTGCCCTAGTGTTGGAGAATCCCATTAATTTTAACCCATTAAAGCTTTTAGTGGTTGTTCAAGGGAAATGTAAATGCTCAGTCTCCAAATCTTGCTAATCTTGTACTTAGTCCTGGTTGCAAGGAACTTATTAATCATCCTTATCGATTCTTTTGACTAATTGGTTGTACCCTTGTCATTTTTCCTGCAATGGAAAATCACTTTGTTTTATTTTAGCGCTGGCTGTATTGTAGTTCGCTAACGGCTGTAGATATGCAAAAATTATTGTCATTCCCCTCCTCCCCAAAAAATGTATGTTGAGTACTGTATTAAGTTCGTTATGTAGGTTCTAAATGAAAGTTTATCATTAGCAGAGCAATTCTCTGCTGTAAGTACGAGACATTTTAGCTCTTTTTTCTACTCGTAAACAAATTAGAATTCCGAAATTATTATGAATCTAGCAATTATGCTTTTGTTTTATATAGCTATAACGTGTCCCGTGCGTCAGACGATATAAATGCATACTTGACCTAGTTAAAATAATTATTTTTCCATATAACTTTGTCAACAAGTAATATGATATAAAATAAAAACATAATTATTAGATGTATCTTAATTTTATAATTTTTATCTGTTTACGATTAGAAAAAAGAGCCAAAATATCCCTTGCGTTAACCAGAAAATTGCCCAGTAGTATCTTTTTTGTTTTATTAGATGCACAAATGTGAGACTCCAATTTTGGGCGCTTTATTTCATCCCGGTCCGATTCAAAAATTCTAAGCTGCCAAATGTCTTTTTTTTTCTTTCTAGTTCTATCCAATCTTTTCAGACTGGTACATTCTATCTTTTTTTTTTTTGGGAGTAGATTGTCCATCTCTACTTCTTGAATAAGAGGAGGGGATGGGAGGGGGACAAGCACCACTGCAGAATTTCATGAATAAGTTTCTTTCTTTGCTTCCATGATTACAACCGAAGTGGGCCTTTTCCTAGTCGAATTCTCAAAACGTACACCTTACTCAGAATTTAGTTTGCTTGCAATTCTATTTGTTATTTTTGTTCCTTCCTTTTTGAATCCACCGCTGTTTTCTTTTATGCGAGACACTAAAGTGTCTGAATTATTATTATTATTACTATTTTCGTTGCATATGTATATGAAAAAAGGTTATAAAGGGAAAATTACCCTAGTTTTTTGGCTTACTAAAATGAATAAATAAGTAGTAGCTCTCTACAAACTGAAAGGTATTTTGTTTCAGTGTAACAATACAGTTATATCTTTAAAAAAATTGCCGAAGAGAAAATTATAATTATAAAAATAGAATCAAAATTTGTCACTAAAATTTATAAAGTTTGTCGCACTTGTTAACTTAATTTCATGTTTAATTGTTTTAACTGTTACACTCAACTTGATTGAGGTACTTAACAAAGTGGTCAACTTTCTCAAAACCTACAATATAAGTGTTGCAAGGTGAGTGTACTTGACTAAAAAACAGAATTGCGATTTGGAATATGGTAATTCATGACAACTTCATTTGGAAGCCAAATCACCAGTTGGCGACTCTGAAATCAAATATCGTTAAATTGGCGATGCGTTGTTTCCAAATAATGCAAAAATGACAATATTTTTATTACTAAATGTGCCAATCCCTACACAATATCTGCTTCTAATTGCCAATTTTATACCCAATAAAAGATGATCACATGAAATCATCAATTCAAGTAAAATCGAAATAGTATATGATTTGGCATATTTCAGTCAAGTGAAATTGGGACAAAAGATGACCATACAATAATTTAGTAAAAGAAGATCGAAACAAAAGATGATCTCTCAAAATAAAATCCCTTGTTATTTGAAGATAAAGAAACGTTCTTACATGTATCCCCTGTTGAGTCGGCACGATCTGGCCATGTCCGGGGGATGTGCGTGGTGGCTCACCCCGTTCGCCCCGCTGCAGTCATTAGGGCTCCAGGACGTGGACGATGACGACCCGCAGCATGGGAAGTCAGCTGCCACGTTCCTCAGGTCCCTATGTAACATCAGCAGGAGGGTAGGGTTGACAAAAGCGTGAACGAAGGCCACATGGAGTGTGATCTCGTAGGTGATGGCATATCCCGGTCTGCCTGGTTGTATGAGGGTGAGGGTAAAAAGAGGGCCCCAGAACAGAACATAAGCGGCCAAGATGATAGCGAAGCTCTTCACACGCCGGATACCTGCAACAAGGAAGGAGATGGGACACATGATGTAGAAACTACTCGAGAAGAGACTGAATAGTCAGTATTGGTCATTCTTGTTTTGACCGACTAGGCTACATACCTTCTTGTTCCAGGCGATGAATGTAGCTTTGGATCTGCTGAGACTCGTTACACGAAGAGTCGTGGGGATCCGACCTCACGGATATCATAGTCGTCACCAGACCTGCTATCCTAACGGCCTCCAAGTTAGACCTGTTACAGTACCGAAGTTTAGATTTGAAGCAATATTAAACTAAATCTCAAAATTAGTATTGATTTTAATTTTACTTACCTGGTCAAGTCCCGGTACAGCTTTCTCAGGTGCACTCCTGTGAGCGCGGCGCACATGACGTTCACCGTGACCCACAGCACGTTAAGCACGTAGTGTCCCACGGGCCCGTACACCATGGGACAGGCGTCCACGTGTCCCGCCGTGTCCCTGGACGAGGTGAGTGCCCCGCTGAGTAAGGTGGGTCCCAGGTTGATGGTAAAGCTGGCGAACCAGATGATGAAGAGGCCGAAGATGATGCACTGGGGTGAATCGAGAGACACGGAAGAAGGACTCTCTTGTTGGTTGGGATGAGGGTTGTTCTGGTTGTGGTAGTGATGGTGGTGCGGGCTCTGTTGTTGAGGCGGATGCTAATGGAGGAATGTAGGAGGTTAGTGGGGTTTGTTGATCTGGTAATTTTATTGAGAAGTGGTGAGGAGTTTAGTAATGTAGGAGGTTCTGATCCCGTAATCAGGACGCGTTTTTAAATACTGACTATCGAGTTGCAAGATTGAAACGGGTTTACTTATGTAGATGCTCTGTCTTGATCGTGTTGTGTGGCGCACAGAAATGGACCTGGTTGCTTTCATGATCTGGTGTTGAATGCGGCACAAATTTATTCATGTGTACTAGGCCTTAAAAGTTGGTAAAAAATGTTATATTCGATGTAAAGCTGTTCAAAAAAATAATTGTTCCATTTATGATCTTAACTTGATGACATAGAAAGCACTGAAAAATTGGAATTCTGACGAAAACTTAATTTAAGTTTCTATGTTTAGAATTTTGTACTATCATTTGAAGCATTTCAAATGATTGATTTTTAAAGGATCTGTATGTTCTAACTAACAAGTTGCTTTGAAAAAGTTAACATTTATCTACTGTCCAACGCTCTGAGTACTGTGCTCCTCTTTAATACCAGAATTTCAAATACAGAAATCTTAAGCCGGACAAAACGAAATATATATCCTGAGCTAAAATATGACCTAGTTTTACCTGAAAATCTTGGTCCGGAAGTAGAGAGGCGTCATTGATGACGGAGGTGAGCATGTTGACTGTAGACACCGTTACCAGCAACAGGAAGGCAGTCTCGATGATGTTGCATTTGGGAAGGCGTTGGCAGAACAGAACCCCTACTCCCAACAGTAGAAGCAGACTTGCTCTGCCGCAGTCTACGAGGCCCTGGTGGAACAATAGTCCCTGGGACCACCTACAACAACATATATTACGTTAGAACGACAGTAGCTAGTAGAGTTGAATAGCTTCTGAGGTCATCAAGAGCTATTCAAATTTATTTTATTTTTAATAATCTAAGTGCAATTATCACTTGTTCAGTCTTGCATAGGTTGTAATAAACCAGGTTCAGATTTTTTTTTTTTTAAAGAGATTTTAGAAACCATAAGCATAATTATTCAAAATGAAACTTTAGTAAAGTAGGATTCTAATGTGAGAAAGAAAGTGGCATTGTCAGGCTAGGCTAGCTATGCTAATCTTGCAATGCGGTCTTATCGTTTCTTACAATTTTTATATTTTTTGAATGCTCGTTTCTCAATCATGAAATTGCGGTTTGAATATCATGTCACTATGACGGCACCTCATCAATAGGTAGTTGCAAACTTGACAGCATTTTTAGAAGGAAAAAAAAACCACCTCTGAATTGGCAGCTTTGTTATTAAGTCGACAGCCTTAACAGAGCAATACTTCACTCATTAAATATCTGAAATTTTACATGCTTCGAATCTGGCTTCATATATCACAATAAAAGTTATGTGTACAGTTAGTAACAATTATTATAACAATCTAACTCGTTTAACTTAGGCTTCCTAAAATGTAATAGATTATAATCGTTGTAAATTACTGTTCATCTTAAATTTGACAGTGTAAATAAATGAGATTGAATTTCTTAATTTTAAGTTATTAGGGAAATTCGAACTTTTCTCTAGGTATTTATTTCAAACGTATAAAGATAAATTTCTACTTATTTTTAAAGTAATCTGAAGAGATTATACTAGAACATTTTGCTAATTCTTTTGTTTGAATGAAGAGCATTCGCTTGAGCCGCGAAATTATTTCAGTAGCATTAATATCTTTTTGGGTTACTTAAGGATTAAATTTTATTTATCATTCGTTTTGTTTAAAGTTCCGGTTAGACACCTTTGTTTAATGAAACAAAGGTATATGAACTGTTTGTTTTGCAAGCGAAACAGTAGCTGAGAAAGAAATTTAAATTCTCGGTTGGGGAGGCTTTTAAACGAAACTTTTCTAGATTTTAAGAATTTTTTTTCCCCTGCCTAGATAATTATTCAGCTTTTTTATGGTGGTTGTTTCGCTGAGTATGAGAAGGCAATTTTTTTTGTTTTGCCGTTTAATTTAAAGTTGGGCAAACAGTTCATTGCATTTAAATATTCATCAGCTTTATTTCTTAAGCATTATTATATATTTCTGTGATTTATTTTCTTTTCATTTCTAGTCTAAATTTTAGTACATTGTAAATTATTTTAATTGTGTGTTTCATTAAATTCTTTTTTGGTCTTTTTATGTATCCAATTATTTCCTATGTTCTTCTATAGCTCGTAACTAATACTTAAAAAGTGCATATATTATTTTTATTTTCTTATTGTACTGCTTATTATAAGAAAACTAATATGGTAACCTTAAAAATAATAAATTAAGTGGTTGGATTAATCATTACAAAAATATTAAAAGCAGCGATTTTCAGAAAATATCGGGAGATCGTTTTCGAAATTCTGCATAAATTCCTGGGTTTTATATTTTGATAGTTTTATTTCCTGTATTAATACTAAATCAAGTGAGAATTGTCTATCCACAAAAATAATAAGAATATATATAAAAATATCCGGGGAATCTTTTCAGATAAATAACCATGAAAGTTTTACCCCACTTTTTTCCTATACTACCTGCATGGGCTAGATCTCGCTACTGTGTCGAATATAGAAAGGCTTAGATAATGTCTCAATGAGTTTACCTTTTAACTGGCCTCTTGAACACGACAAATAAAAGAAGGAACTCGTTTGCTTAGGCAAATAAAGTATTTCAAGTACTCAAATCGAGGGATTTGAGCTAGAACTTGTTCAAGCATTAACTGAATTTGGTACATATGCGATTAATGTGCTGAAACAAAGCATTTTTCGACCAAGAAGAAAGCTTCTAACGGTCGAATAAACATCGTTACTGCATAATTATAGTATATAGAAATACTTATAGTCCGAGAGTCGATTGCAAGTTTAAGTATCCCGTCGAACATCATTCTGAATTTTTTATAGAATGCAGAGAAATGATAGTCGATCATGAATCTGCTGGTCTGCCGGAGAAAAGTGGCCGAAATGTTTAAAAATCGAATTTGTATGAGTTGAACTAAATCCTATTGCCAGATATGCCATAACTTCCAAATAATGAACATTCTTTTTCATTCGGTAACCCACCGCTCTTTCATTTAAATTGAGGAAGGCTGCAGACGATTAAGATCTTTGACGAGGTCTTACTTGCAGCATTTAAAAGTGATTTTATTGTCAGTGATATTTATTGTCAACTTTTAAAGACGTTGCCAGGCGTCTGAATCGTCTGCAACCTCCCTCATTGAAAATGAGAGAGCGATGGTTTACCCAATTAAAAAGAATGCTCATTATTTGGCAAGTCATGGCGTATTTGGCCATCGGATTTAGTTCAACTTATTCATAACTGATTTTTGAAAGTTTCAAAGTCCATTTTGGCTCCGGCAGACTTGTTGATTTATGATCTATTAGTATTCTCTACTTTCTATAAAATGACGACTGATGTTCGATGGGTTACCTAAACTTGCAGTCGCATATCAGTCTATTAGAGATTGTATAAGTAAGGTATTACCGTCTGAGCGGCCTCTTGAACACGATGAGCAACATGAGAAACATGTTTGCGCCCATCCCGAGTGCTGCTATGGTGAAGAGCACAATCGCCTCCGTCGTCTGCGCCGGATGACACACGGACCCCAAACTCTGATTGCTCAAGGCTGTGCTGCTATTCGTCTTGCCCACCAGCACGTTGGCAGCCGATTTGCCGACACCGGGCGTCTAACACCAAAAAAGAAAACACATCGTCATTTCATGGCTCAAAGAACATTGATTCGATACATCGCTCATCCAGTGGAATTTGACGCCAGTGCAGCCTTTCGTGAAATTCAGATAGGCATGTCATAAGTGTAAATATATGCCGAATGGAAGGACAATTTGATTGCAGTTCGCCTTCCGTATGTCAGATGGTCGTATAAAAATCAGTCTCTTCTATGTATCAATCTTATATTGTATTCTTTTCTCTCCCCCAAGATTACAACCGTTACAATTACGCCGTTGTCTCACTGGATGAGCGTTATGATATATTTGAAGAACTAAGTGAATTGAACTGTAAATCGAAAAAGCGGGGTATTTATCAGAAAATAACTTCTGAGATATACTTAGCAGTTTAATTATAAACACACATTTGAAGAAGGGTTAATTTTATGTTATGAAGTTTCAAAACTAATGATTTGTTAAGAGAACACAGGGAAGGGATAAATATTTACACCTTCCCTATAAAATCACATATTCCCTGTAAAATCACTTAAAGTGAAATTGTTATCTTTTGCTAGTGCGTCTCGTATAATAAAAACAAAGCATTCAATAATACAAATTTTATGATAGTTGAAACCAAATGAAGAATAATAAAATTTATTTGCATTCCTTTTTAACAGGTTTCCCCATGAAACGCAATCAAAGGTATCACTATTTTTAAGTACTATAAAAAAAAAATTATTCCGTCTCCGTGTTTGGAATGCTTGTAATAAGTTTTTAATTATCTATCCAGTTCATAAATATAAATTATTGTTCTTCTCAAAATTACTTATTTTTGACATATTATCTACTTACAGATATTCAGTGCTAGAAGTGTGGGTAGACACGGGGGGACGAGTCCTCCCACTTTTCAAGAAAATACCCATGTGTCCCCCTACTTCTAAAATTACTGAAATCCATCCCCCCACATTTAAAAACACTCAATACGTCTAAAAACTAATAAAGACAAATAACATTAATCTTTATGTCACTTTTTCTCGGTGTCACTACATTTAAAGTTAAAAAAAAAAAAAAAAAAAAAAAAAACTTATGCTACATCAAAAATGCTTTATATTACTTTGTATAATAAAGGTATAAGTATTTTTATTAACAAATACTGTTAAGCTTAGTCAACTTTTAATTTTGGAGGAAGTTGCTTTTAAGTTAAATTTCTCTTCTTGTTTCATAAAAAGACAAGCTATTAAAAAAAAAAATTAAATTAAAGTTTTCTATTAATTTAATTTAATGAAATTATGCACATTTGGAAGCACTATTTAAATCTAAATAAACAGTAATGTATATAATGTTGAATTATTATTTCACTTTATCTCGTACTTCCAAGTAAAAAAAACTAAATCTCAGAATATTCATTAAAATAACAATACATTTTGGACCCTTGTTCAATGTTAGTGTTAGGAAGTAAAAATGTTCCCTTACTAATTAATATTTTTATTATAAGTAACGAAATTATAAAATTCATCGTTTTGGGCTTGCACTCGTGACCAATTTTTGGGCATCCCCCCACTTTTTTGCCTCCCACATCTACCACTGCAGATATTCATAAAGATGTTTACCTATATATTGATTTTTTTAATCATTCGAACGAAATTCAGACACATTTTCGTATTATTTTATCTTAACGACAATCAGACGTACTGGAATAAACCATAATCATAGTAATCACTCAGCTCTAATTTGTGGCCGATCGCAGGGCCTAGGAGACGCTTAAAACGACGTTCCAATTAATCTTTGCTTCCAAGACAACAAAAGGATACTGCCTCGACGTCCTTAATATCTTTTCCAGCACTTACCCCGTCCCAGTGCCGATATAAAGAAAAAGACAATCGGGAGTTTCGATGGTTGGCAGTCTGTGTCTGTCGAAATAGAAAAGGTTTTTGCTGACTTTGGTGCAGTGGTATCGACTAGCTGGCTAGTTGTCTGTTTTTCTTTTCGTCGGTCATATGATATGCGATTCAGTGGGATTTCGATTTCTCCTTACGTTCTTGGTTTACATTAGTTGTGTTCTATAGAAACGGAAAATTGAATTTGTCATTGAGAACTGTTGTTTTACAATTTTTTTTATTGGTTGTTGGAATAAGGATATAAATTATAAATATCAAAAGCAAGTTAACTATAAATTGTAAAGATATATTGAACTGTGATTTTTAACTCTTTACTAACTTGTACTACTGCTTATATTTATGCCCCCTCCCCGTCTTCCCAAGAGGAACGTTTCCAATGAAAAAGCATGGAAATGTTCCTTTTTGCAAATAAACTAGTATTTGAAGAATTTGTTGGAAAAACTACCTTTCCTAAAACATTGGTGATAAATAAAAAAATACACGTTTTGTTCAAAACTTTAAAATTTTAATTTATGTGTGTTAACTTGTTTGTGGTTTGATATATTATGATTTTACTATATAAAAAAAATTCGCTTGTAATATTTCCGGTTTTTCTGCCCTACAATAGAACATATTTTTGAAATAGACTCTTTTGAACATCTTTCTCCATGTTCTTTTATCATGTTCTAGTTTTATTCAACCCTAGTTGTAATCATCGTTTATTCTTGTTACTTTATTTTTATAGTTTGTCGAATACTTGTAAATAATAGAGGTTTAAAAAAGAAGGTATATGAATTAACGTGGTTATGTATATACTGAGAACTTGGGGCTATTTTCTATTGCAAATCCTTTTGTTTTTAACACCTCTATATTTTGTCTCTATATTTGTCATTAGTTTACGTTCTAATTATCATCTGTACTGTTAAAACCGTTTTCTACCTTTGGACGATTCTGGATTCCTTTCTTCTGTGTGATGAAATCTCTAATTGACAGGCCTCACTGTTTTAAACTGACATCCCAGGGCATTCCTTAAATTGTTGCGAAAGTTTTCGATTTGAAGTCCCTTAATAAACTCATTTCCAGTTTCTTCGCTCGATAATCTAGTTTCGCATACGCGTGATTTACAAACTCGCCATTAATTCTTTAGTAACGATGTCATTTTAATTGATCGTACATTTTTGGTGATCGACACAGTTTCCAAGTAGCAGATGAAGTATAGTACAGATTTATTCATATCCTTTGAAGTCACGAATAAATAATTTAGAGAACAATTCCTTGGTGCTGTTGTTAATGAAGTGCCTTGAATCGATATTATGAGTGAACGGAAATTACACTTTCTTCTATCAAAATTTCTAGTTTTCTTGTTTGGAATAATTTTGTTTTCATAATTGTATTGTAATACTTTTGGCAAATATCAGAGAAGAGTTTTATGATTGCCGAACATGAAGTCTAATAAGTTTTCGGTTTTGCAAGCATTTGCCTTTTTAACAATATTCATTGTCTTCCTTATTTTAAATTTTGTTTATTGAGTATTTAAAAGGTGTATGCATGAATATATTCATAATCAAATAGATTAACAGATAAATAAGTGCTCTACTACGTGCAACTATAAAAGCGTGTCTAACAAAATTTGTCAAATTCTATTGAACGATTTTTCTTGCAAAATGATAGCAAATGCATAAAGTTACTTGTATCCAATTGAAATGGTTACGAACAAGCTATATTTGTGTGATTAGCAAGAAAGTTTTTATAATAATATTTTTTATTACGTTTTTTCGTCTATACTTTTGAGTGCACGTGCTTTTTCCTGCACGAGTATACACTATGTAGCAAAACAAGTTCTACATTGTAAGGATTGTGCGTTACACGCACAATTGTGGATTTTAAATCTGGCTTTTCAGGCATAATATAAGAACTTGACAATATTTGTAAAATTAGTTGAGATTAATTTGATAACAATGTAAATTTTATTTAAGAAAAATCATTGATCAAAATGTGTTATAGATGAAAAACTATTAATAAGGAAAAGGGAATTTGTTATACTAGAAAGTACAGTAATTCTCTCTAGACCCAACTTCTACATTTTCGTGTTAAATTTTCGATTATGGCATAGAAGGCATGGCGTTTATAGAGAGACTTATATTTGATTAAAAGTCATTATTATTATTTTATTTGTAGTATGTTTATCTTCTGAACTTGAAAAAGTTTTTTCATAATATTCCTTTCTTTTTGTACGATTATACGTCTCAAACTTTTCCCAGTTTTTCTTTTCATTCACAATTCAAATAAGTCTGATTTATCGAACTTCTGTAATTGATGAGTTAAAGAATCATTATATGACTTTCCCAACTTTCCAAAATATCGAACATAAATATTAAGTCTTAGTTTTCTACTCCTCGTCAACTACGTTATGACATCGACCATTTTGAGAGTATCTTTTTATTTTAGGAACTACTAATTTAATTTTATTCTTTTGGGTAAAAATCGGAAAAATAACGTTTTTCCTTTTTATTGGATTTTATCCTCCTTCTGTTTTCGTCTATTTATCTTGGGCGGAAAAGTTCTAAGCCAAATAAATATTAACTCTCTTCGTGGCTTTACGTTTGGCTAACGGCTTTTCTCGGGCTTAACCAGGAATGTGTTTCCGCTACCGAAAAATAAGCATTCTTGTTGAATATTTCATTGCTTATGTTCTCTGTTCTGACTGCAATGTCTGTTCTCGATGCAAATTGCAACGCTATTCTGATCTTTTTAGGAAACTAATCGCTATTCTGCGCCGACGTGTGTTAAGTTCATGAATGGAGTTGCAGAGAAACCGTGTAATTACCGTTTCTGCTTATACATTAGTTCTGCATTCTGAAAATAAGGTTGTGAGTGGATAAGAGTCGGTGCTTTTGATATTGAGAAACTGTCGCTTTGTAAAGGCTTGCATTCGATCTACAGCACCTTTCCTTCAGAAATTTTATGAATGTAAAACTATTTCCTGTTATCTCTCATTCCTTCTTCCCTCCACAATTTAAGCCAATGGTGCCACTTCTGTAAAATATGGAATTATGTTTTTAGTAGAATTTGAAACTTGGCTTTTTAATTTTTTTTTTTTTTTTTCAAATATGGTTTAATTAGAGAAAATCTTTAACTTTCCAAACGATTTCGAATGAATGCTTAGTGTAAATATGTATATTTTTGAATCATTTTGCTGTTGCCAAAATATGTTTCAGTGCAAAGCTATTAAAATTTAAAACACATTGATAGTTTTGCAACTTTTTTATTGGAAATTCCTTCTGCGTGACTTTTTTCTTGACATAAACGTAATAATTACTTTGAGTTTTTCTTACCGTTAATCTATTTGAAATTCTTTTCGTTATGCATGTTATGTATTAATTAAAAGACATTCTCAGTCTTATGTATATTTTTACGTTTTTCCCCCCTTTCTATTAACCATAAAAATACAAAATTAAAATCCACTTCTCCTTCCTTTTCTTCGTCTTCGAAATTTACTTGGAATTTTTTTTTTCTGATGCGATATAATAAGAAAGAAAGTACATTTTAATAACGGTTTTTAGAAATGGTTTTTATTCAAGAAACCCAGACGACACGATGCTCGCAGAAATATGCATATAAAAAAAATGCATGCATATGCATATTCAGCGCTTGAGGGAAAAAAATCCCTCTTCAACATTCATCAAGTTTGTCGAATCACTACTTTTGAATTACTCCTGTATTGAAATAACTTCTCTTAAAGGAGGGAGAAATTCCCCGCGTATCGTAATATGGTTTTGACTGTTATTACACATATATAAAAAAGTGGTAAAGAAAATATATATATATATATCGCCGTGGAATTTATGGCAGACATGTGAAATGACACTTTTTAGCTTTCCGAAGCTTCGAACTTGAGGAATAAAAAAAGTGAAATACTTTTTCGCTATTCTGGAAATTGCTGAAAACGGCTCTATGTTATTTGAATTTTATTTTATGGTCATTTTCAATTTTGATTTTTTATTTCTGTTGTGCGTGAAAACCAATGTTTATTTTTTCTTCTCAAAGTCATTCGCGGGAAGCTTGATTTTTGTTTTGTTTTGTTGTGCCTTCTTGAAAATACAGCGAATTCTTTGTTGGCTGATATGAAGGATTGTTGGGTTTCTTTGTTTTCGCCACTTGTGCGTCCGATCTTGTTTATGGCTCGCGGCAAAGAACATAAAACGTTGTAACTCAGATATGACAGATTGAATAGGTTTGTTTCTCTTTTCAAAGTTTGGTTGGCGAAATAAATATTGTGTAACAAGTTCCTTTTTTAAAAGTCTTGAAATGTGTTGATTCAAATCGTCTGGTCACATCAAATGGGCTAAATTATTTTTTATTTTTTAACAATCTTATTTTTATGCGTAATACAAGTCTAATAATAATATTTGGATTTATTAGAAACAGTCCAAACGTCCCAAATAGCGACTGTTTTATGTTTCAAAACATAAAGGAATTTTCAAACCATGAATTTTTTTAATTTTTTTTTTAATCCAAAATAAGTAATGATTAAGAAAAAAAACCGTTCCATTTTGGACGCTACCGCTAGAATGTGTGATGAGAAAAAGTTATATACTCGTGTCTTGATTGGTTGAAGGAATTTGGAAATTTATTTTTAAAGATATTGAAATGGTCACTATTTTTGACACACAAAAACACTTGAAAATTTCGTCGAGTAAAAAAGATCCTGTAGCAAATACGAATACAGAATAAAAACCTCTCAATTCAATTTTTAAAACCTATTGCGTGTAAAAATTTGTTTAAAAATGGTTTGTATTAGAAAATTCGTGGTGCATAATATACCAATCCTGGCTGTCTGAAACATTCTTTTTAGAATAGAATTTTTCAAAACAAATCAAACAAGGAACAAAATCCTTAAACCTATATCTGAGTTTTTTCTCCCTCGATGGATTATTCTTTTCAAAATCGCTAACGTTTATCCATTATTTGTCCGAACTTGAAATTCTTCCAAGTTGGAACTGTTTTCCAGTTCGAACTGCTTTATTCATGCACCCAGTTCCACTTCAGTTGCTCTTCTCCGAATCTTCGATTTTCAAGGCAGATGGTCTTTTCTCACCTGCATTTCCTGCGCCATTTGTATCGCTGACATATCCAAGAAAGAAAATGTTATATTATTTATTAACTCACTGGTTGGATTGCCCGGCGTTGCTCGCATTAGATCGACTTTTAAAACAGCATGCATTGCCTTCATTCCTTAAGTTACAGTTTATACCTTTACTTCTGTTTTGTTTAACTTTGGAAATCAAGTATAAGTGAGGCTAATTCTAATTCGACAGACATTATGAATGCATTTCAATAAGTAATTTTTAACCACGCAATTAAACAGTCTTACTGCAGAGATGTGAAATTGTATCGAATGGCAACACTAGTGGCGTGCTTTCAACCATTCACAACTTACTTTTAAAAACGAATTCAAATTTTAAAATTCTATTACCCAATCGCAATCTCTGTTTCATTTATTTCCGCTCAAATAAATTGACTGTGACGTCATCACGCATTACCTCCATTAAATAAAAACTAATTTTATTTGAAAAGTTAAATTTAATTCATTAATGTAACTTTACAACCAGTATTTATCGTTTTTTCAATTGGACTATTGCTCGTCTAATGCTACGCAATTGAATGTTCTAATTTTAAATCGACTGCAAATTATCTTTCTCGAAAACTAACTAATGAATTACCGAAATTAATTTGAAAAAAGAATTCTTTATCTGATCGTTCAAATTCATTTCTGACCGACCAAACCATTCACTCGAAATAAAGAGGCATGATAAACGAGAGATAAAATAGAAAAACGCGTTTTGTACTCAAAGAATTCGTTTTGAAAGCATTATTAACGGAGACGTGGCCGGCTTCATTGTCAGCTTTTGTCATTTCCGTTTTCTTTTTTTGTTCGTCGAGCAAAATTAATGGCTGTCTGTCCAGAATAAACGTAACATGAAACGTATCTTTAAGTATTACGAACTTAATTTTTTTTTTCTATGGGGGAAACTTTGTTGGGTAATATTTTTCTAATGTTGTTATTAAATCAAGTTTTGGGAAGATGAAATTTTTTACAAATAAAGAGTGAGCGACATTTGATGTGTTAATTTGTGCGTTAATTCATTGAATGATTTTCTGATATAATTGATTTTGTATAAAATACATGAAAAATTGTTCATAATGCCTAGGATGGCAGAACTTCGAACAACTTTCAATTATTTTATAATAGCAGTTACTGTAAGGTAACTATGAGATCGGGAGTTATGGTACGGAAAGTGTCTTTTAAATTATAATATTTATTATGACTTCTATATTAATATAATATACAAAATTAAAGTTAAAATTTAATATCTATTTGGGTTAAATTGCTGCCTTTAACTAATTGCCAAGTAAAATTAGTACATTGTAATATAATGAAAAATTATATTTTTTAACCAGTTTGAAAATAATATATCTTACATAATTTTTCCAAGCACTGTCAAGTTACGCTAAAAGTGGAAGAAAAAAAAAAAAAAACACCATCACACAGATTTAAAACATAGCAATGTATTCCTAAGAGAAAACAACAGAAAATAGAAAATTGACGTTTTGTTAAACAGTATTTTTATAAGATGCCTAAAAAAATTGTCCACTGTTCTTATTTTAAGACTTTTTCAGAAGCAACCATGTTTTGGTCTTGGGTTAAAACCATTTCAATGTATTCTCTACTAAACTTTGTTCTTTTTTTTTTTAAAGAAAAGCCAAAGTTTTCGTTGCACGTTCGGAGCAGCTCGATGATAAATTGTTTTCTGGGGGTTTCACCTTTCAGCGTATTTCTTTGTTTTATCTCCCTCCCCTCATTGTTTAGGATATTGTATTTCCTTAGTGCGTGTGGAGGTATTCAAGCGATTTTTTTAAAGCTGTGATATCAGGTGCGTTTGAAGTTTCGTAATTATTGGGGGGCGGGTTGAAATGGAATGTTACGATTAGGTTCTTCTTAAACTTTCTTTTGTCTTTGTATAACATATTAGTGTTAAGTTTCTTTGCCAACTGGATGGATTTTACTGATTATTTATTTCGATCATTGTTTTTTTTTCCTATTTTGTTGCTTATGTTTTCAAAAATGCAGGAGTCACATTCGCCCTAAAATTCTTAATATTGTTTAAATTTTTGTTTCTCCCTAAAACTGTACTTCAATTTTTCGATAATTCATAAAGAAAATTAAGGAGCCCTATTTTCTTTTAAAACCTGCGAAAAAAATTAGGTATTCCTCCATAGTTGGAAAAGTTTGTACAAAGTTCTCCAGAGTCAAGTTTGATTGTTTAATTTATATAACTGTTATTTTCCTAAAAAATTGTTTGGCTTTTAATTTTTTGAAAATTTCAGTTTTTTCTTTTTTTACCGGTATTGAAACAAGCTTTGTTGGTGTTAGGAAAGAAATATCCTTAAACGTTTTTGAATTATCACTAAACTTTTGAGAATTTCCCCTAAAATTTTAAGTTTTTTCCCTAAAGTTTTAGGAATTATCCTTTAAATTTTAAGGATTATCCCCAAAACGTTAAAAATTATCCCTAAAGTGTTTGGGAATTTTCCCTAAAAAACGTTCCTGAAATTTTTGCAATTATCCCTAAAATACCTACCTAATTTTTTTTAGAAAACTCACTGCGCCCCCTGAAAATGTGATCTGAAACAGGAAACAGAAGATCTGCGAAGCACATACGACTCCTCATATTTGTGTAATATGTATATATTAAAAAAAAAAAAAACAACTTATTAGCCACTATTAAAGACAATTTGTAAAATTCTGTTGATAACAGCCGAACCACATTTATACGCATTCAGGAACAACTGAGCGGTTAACCAGGTCGATTTATGTCCTAGCAATGTAATATTATGGTGAAACTTCATTTCTTTCTTTTAACCTACATTGTGTCAATAGTTTCTTAACCAATGCAGTTGTCGGTGTAAATATCCAGTCTTATTCTTATTATTTTATAATGTGCTTCTTCAAAGATTACAAATATTTATATATCTATTAATGCACTTTTTGAATTGCAATATAAAATATTTTAACTATGTTGCATGTAATAAAATACCTCATGTTCTAAAGCATATTTCTAAAATTTTTCAATGAGACGTAATTGATTTAGTGTTGATTAACAATCGAAAAATTACCATTTGTAAGAAAAGGGTTTCACTTAATTGAAAATTGCATAATATGTTTGAAAATTAGCATTTGCTGCTAATAATTAGCTGCAAACTGAAATAATAAACTTTAAATGTCAGATTTCGCAAATGTTCTTTGAAATGTCTTTGTGAGATACATTTTGATTTCCTTGTATAATGGAAAACACTGCCAAAACTATCAATTACTTTCATATATTGAAGTCGGAAATTTCATTAAAATTATTGTGGAATTGCAAACGTCACCATGTAAAATTAAAAATTCAGTTGGAGGGAAAAAACAATAAGTTCTTATAGCCATGGTTCTTATATTTAGCTATAATAAACCTTTAAATTAACAAAATCATAGCGTTCTAAAATCCAGACTCACACCTATTGAACAATTTAAAATGATAGATTAGCGCATAGTGGAAGATGTTAGATAAATCCATACCCTCTTCCCCCGATAATTTTCGCTGCGGATATATTTGAATCGCTGCACCGGCAATCACGAATTAATCCACCGTCACATAATTCGTTTTGCACCCATTCGTTGCATGAAAAATCGAATTTATCCCGGCATGTAGTCAGTGGCCATTTAAAAGTCGGTTGCTCGCATTGTAGTGCATACTCGTTCGGGTGGCTTTTGGGTCTATTGATCGCGTTTGTTTAAACTGCTTAGATATGAGATGGAGACTTTTGATCGATTTGTTTAACCTTTCTCGGGCATGAATAAGTTTTGCTTTGTTCGATGAAATTGTTTCTCATTTACATTTAAAATAATGAATAATCTAGTTTAGAACTGTCTTACAGTCACTCAACAATCAATTATCGTCTTATCGTGTTTCTTCTAAAGTTTTACTTTCAGCGGTTTTTCGTCTTTATTCATTGGCAACACCATACGTGGTAAATTTATATCCTGACAAAGCCATCTCCAACTAGTTTGCCTCCTCTGTAAGGATCAAATTTCGTAGAATAATCAATAACTCCATTGTCGAGCAAGTTTGAGATATATCCATTGGAATGCTTATTTTCCCATCACTTCAGGAGCTGTTACAAGTATCAGAATGAATATTTTAAAAAGTACTGTTTGGTTTCGAGTTGAAATTGCTTAAATATTGGAAATTTTTCATTACAAATTCCATTGTCCGAAAGACGTTCATGTCATAAAAAATGATTTTCCGAGCTCTTTATATTTTAAACTGTGCAATTACCGTATATTATTGTATTTCTACTTATAGGATCATCCTTAGAATTTAAACGTTAAATATAGGTTTAAAAACTTTGTGTTGCGAATTTGATAAATTTTCCACTGGGCTTTTCAAACGATAACTGATCGTAACAAATGCAATTGTTAATTGTTGGGAAAACATGTGAAACTCTCACTCTAAGCTGATGAACAGCTTTTAATCTCAGAAGTTTAAAATTTCAGAATCTGGTTTCGAGTTTTTCTATATCTTGGTTTCGAGTTTTAGAAAGAAAAATGACCTTAATCTTTTTAAATCTCAGTCCATGTTCCGTTTATTAAAAAGAATTTCTCATAACCACACTGTGATGGATGGAGAATTTTTCTATTTTATCCCGCTTATCACGTCTGCTTTCCTTTATTGCCAAACATTCATTCGTCCTAAAGATTACAAAAAAAAATTGGAGGAGGTATTTAAAAAAAAAAAAAAAAAAAAATTGAGACGAAAACACAAATGGGACGTGCGTAATGTTCGGTATATCTTCCCCTCAATTGGGTTTTGAGTCGGTCGATATTAATCAGGAGAAGCGAAAGGAAAATTATTAGATTAGTTTTTCTTTTCTTCGTGATGTGCTTCCGAAGAAGTAAAAGAAAGGAAATATTTCCCTCCGATTTTCTCTGGTTCGTACGAGACAACCTTTTTATCATTGCTGCCTGAAAAATCTTTCCTTTATTATCAAGTGTTAGTTCTCCCCTCAGCCTCCTTCCATCGTCGGATATTTTTTGAAATATTGGTTTTATATTCGCCCTCTGAGCACCATCAACTTTCTTAAAGTGTATAATAAAAGTCGACTTTCTTGAGATTCCGTTTTGGGATCGAAAATTCTTGGGGGTGTTTTTATTGAATAAGTAGGACTTGTAAGTGACGTTGACCAGTAAATATTTAGTTTAGAGTTGCTTTATTTTTACTGTTCCTGTCCACTTGGTATCCTGAACTGACTGGGATAGCCATGAAAATTAAGAGTTTCACAATAAATAATTGCAATTTTTTTAATTCGATTTAGAATGAACTATTAGTATCTGTAGTACACTACGTCATTAGTTATCGTACATAGTGAGACTAATTGTTACCTCAAATAAATTATAGGTTATTTTTGGATTTTTTTTTATTAAGCTTATTGAATTATTAAGCTTAATGAATGGCGTAAATTCATTAAGTTAATGAATTTACGCCAGTTCAAAGTCCATAAAGAAACGTCTCTTATTGTTGATCTTACCTGTGTGGGTAACATGGCTCAAAGTTGTAGAACACAAATTGCTTTCAATACAACAGTTGCGTTCGATTATTTCATACTAAATTTTCTTTGAAAATCTGATGAACATGGCTATACAACAATTTTTTTTGTTCTATAACAAAACGCCCTTTTGACAAATAAGACGCCCTTTATTGTACAAATAAAGCAAAATGGCAATGTTTATCGCCAAATTGTTGCTTGCAAACTATATCTAAAACATTCTATACTTGAATAGTCTTATTTAAGTTGTTATCGCAATACATTTTGAATTTTAAAAATTGCTGCATTTGCTTTCTTATTCGATTCCTCTTCCTTGACATCACCAAAACAAAATCGTAATGATAACAAGTGCCTAAAAAAGTGTCATTGAATTTCAATGTTTTAAGCTTTCATAATATCTATTCTCCTGGAATTCAAGAAATCAGAAACTGAGCTATACATTTGGAGGTAAATAAATGGTCAGCCATGTCATAAATTTAGTCGAGAATGGGGTCATTTCAAAGTCCATTTACTGTCGAACAACTGGATTCTTTGATGGTTATCGACACAATTACCGATTGAAATATCTTTAGAGGCCATCTAGGAGGAATATTATTACCAACTAGTATGATCTCTGGTTAAATAATTTCGATCTGCTTCCATAGTTGCATTTGGAAATTAGAGTTTCAATGTAATGTGAATCTTGATGGTTTGGGTTATTTCTTCCTTTGATTTTGAATTGTGAAATTATTATTTATATTATTTTTTTTATTCAAAAGAAAATCATCATTTTGTATTTAATTAGACCTTGTGTAAGGCGTTATTTTAAATGGATTCCATAATACGGCAACACTTGTGACTTGTTTGTGACCAATCACATACACTTTAGATAATAAATTCGTATTTTCATTTTCTTTTATACAAGCACAGTGCGCGCCTTTCATTTCCCCCCTAAAATTACAGTTTAGCTGGGAAGTAGCCATGCGTAATCTCCAATTTAATGTCAAACAAAAAGCGTGGAAATTTAGTTTTAGGCAATTTTATATAGAGTAAAAACTTCTCACAATAAGTATTATGGACTCATTAAAATCTATAAGTATTTCATTATTTCTTTTAAAAATTTTAAGTAAATATATCGTAGGAATGGCGTGTTTTGAGATAAATTTCAGCGATTTAATTTAAATTGCATTTCATTTGTAAATAAAAATTACTTCCATTTCCTCTCCAGCCATCGTTTACAATTTCCATTACCTATTATGTCATCAAACCTACTAGATTTGATTCCTCGATAAACAGTACTTAAAAAACATGTGCCATGGTTTTAAAATACCTTTTAATCTAAATAAACTTTTAGTATTAACCACCGAAACTGTTTTCAGAATGTAGTAGACCAACTTAAATACCGTGTTTCTTGTGTGTTTCTTCTTTTTTCACTTCAGCGTCGTAAAATTTTTTTAATTAAAATTTGGGTGCTTGGTTAGTTTCCTAACTATTCAGGGACATTTTATGAGACCAGGCTTGCAAATTTAAAATCGGCTAGTTTAGTTGTAATGGCGTAAAACTTTCTAGCTCTTTTTTTAATAGCTATGAAGTTGCCATTCTCTGAACAGAAGATTCTAATCTCTTAATGAAGTTCGATAGAGTAAAGAATTTAATATTATATATTTGTTTTTAAGTTTTTTTTGCGAAAAAGAAGATAATTTTATTGATTCTTCCTCCTAGTTTTCTTTTTCGTTACATTAATTTCTAATTCGTTACAAGAATTCCGCCAGTTTTCTTCCCAACCTACTTTTCTTATTTAATTTATAAATTCTTAAGGTAATCTACTTTGATAATTACCGCTTTTAAAATTTGCTTGGAACGTAACACAGTTTTGACTCTACAATTAATTATCGATAAAAAATGCTTGTGCATAATAGCAAAATTGTATGTTTTCGTTTTGTGCAATTTCTATTTATTTAAACACTTAAATCGAATTTATCAGTAAAAAGTCCTTTGCATTTTTTTTTATCCCTTGATTTTTTTTTTTATTGTTTTACGAAAGAATCATTGTTTTATTTCACTGTTAACAAAAACCAAAAATCTAATATTTTTTATTTATTTAGAATAATTATTGTTTGAAAATTATCACTGAATTCAGTAAATGAGTTTACCTAACATCATTTTACTTTTCAATGGTTCCAAATAGTTCACCATTTTTCATAGTTATTCATATGTTTTGTACCATTTTTTCGTTTATTTGCCTACACAGAAAGAAAAAAAGAAAACATTTTTTTCCCCTAATTAAAGATAAATTTTATCAATTATAAATACTGTGTTTCGTTACACCTATTTTAACTCCTTTACGCCTGTAAAAAGTGCATATAAACAACCATCTTTCCGTATGTCAAATACTACACAACCTGTAAAAGTGGATATAAACAACAACGATATACGTTAAACGCTACGACCTAAAAAGTAGGTATAAACAACAATTTTTCCCTGCGTCAAACGCAAAGACCTGCAAAAGTGGATATAAACAATGTCTTTCTGTGCGTTAAATGCTACAACCTGCAAAAGTGGATATAAACAGCAAGAATTTATAAAAGTGGATATAATGTCAGTAGTGGTATTGTTAATTATATCTTGTGTAGAAAGTGTCTATAAACAACAACAATCGTTCTTTTATTAAACACAAATATGAAGCACTTTAAAGATAATAAAAAAAAAAAGGAACTTATATAACCTGCATCGTCTTTAGGAAGATGAAGAGGAAGTAGATATAGGATATATCAAAAAGCTCTACAATACGATTCTTCACGTGGTGTCGACGAACCTATAAGAAACGAAAAAGCTCTTTAGCATAACATTAAGCAGTTAACGAGACAATCCAATTAGCAACAATTCGATTCTTGCTGTCGAATATTTATTGATAGTAATGGTCTTAGTCTTCCGGCTGAGCGGGTAAATCCCCTTGCCAGATGCTATTAACGGATGAGACTGGATCCTTGGTCCCTTCCCTCCCTAATCATTTTAGTCCCGCATCAGCTGATTTTGCTGTGCTGTTGGGAATGACTCGTGTAATTTCCCACGTGTTTGGCTCAAGGCGGTGATCGCCATGTAGGTGGTTGGTGTATATGCCAAAGCTGTTGATATGGACGTGATTGATCTCTTTTAATTCCAGTAGATTTGGAAAATTAAAAAGTTTTTTTTACGTGTATCAAATGAGTTTGGAGAGAGAACTAAAAAATATCAGCATTGATATTTTGTGTCAAAATGTCTTGATTCTTTGAATTTTGTCGGAGTTCTAAAATTCAACCCTTGCTGGAGTTCGATTGTCTTCTACTAAACTGTAATGAGCTGTTCCAGTTTGTCCTTTTCATTCACTCCAAAAGATTTTTTAGTGTTCCAATTTTTAATTTTTATTGTTCCAAAACCATTGAAACTAGTCTAATTACTGAACCCGGCTATTATAAGTACATACACAGAATCATTTTCAATGATTATAAATTTATTTCTCTCATAAAAAAAATACATAAATTTAGTCTAGGAGTTAGTAATGAACAGAGTGAATTTTGCACAAACTAATCAAATATTTAACATGGCTTTTACGAAAGTTTGTTATTGCTTTTATGCTTACACATTTAACAGGTTTTCAAACATTTACTTTTTATAGATATCTCCTAACTCCTTCAAAATGCATTTCCATTTGGATGCATATACCATTTGTTTAAGGCATTATTCATTTTGAACATAATATCCAATAGTCTAGAGATTTATTTTACTATTTCTAATCGAAATTTTGAAGGTGTAATTATGCTTTCGAGACAAAATATTTCAGGCATGTGTATAAAAGAATTCGTTTTACAATTTATAAGAAAAAAACCAATTACGCACCAAGTAAGATTAAAAAAGTCTTCATTCAATCATTTTGGGATTTCGCATGAGCATGCATTGAATAATCCTGCATATTCAGCACTTTAGATTAAAAAATAACTTATTGCTGTCTTTTTTTCTTCTTTAAAATTTACTTCGCATTGCCCTAAACTTTTTTTTTAACAGCAATAAATATTAAAAATGTTCTAGCTTTATAATCTGCTTTATAATCTACATTAGATTCAAATAGGAACTCTATGCTTATAGGTATTTTCCCCCTATTGACAGAAAATAAGCTTTGTTATGTTAATTCTTTACTTTAAATATTTATTTTGTGATATACCGCCTGACTCTTCGTCAAGAATCAGCTAAACTATTGTATCATTTTCTTTTGGATATTGAAAATCATTTTATAGAAGAAGACATTCAATCTCTACCCGAAAGTACAGTCCTTATATAAAATACAATATGTGAAGATATCCGAGAGTCATATCGCAGAACACAAGAGGCTCTTGTAGAACAGAAGAGCAGAATTGAAGGACCAGCGATGAGTAGTTTTAGAGGTTGAGAACAAGAGCGGGAGGATGTAAGTATACCAAAGAGTGGGAATAATAAAGTTTAGCAAGAAAAGAGCGACAAGATAGGAAGAGAGAGTGAGATCGATGTTTGGAACGGGCCACTCTGTCCGCACGGGAAGGTTGAAGGGTGCTCGGTTTACCGTTTGCTTGTGCCTCGTTATCGTTTGCGACCTCGTTGTGGCGGGAAATGCGATATGGCAGGGAAGGATTTCATTGCGTGATGGGAGGTTGATGTCTTTTGTCACGGTTTAAGTAGGCTTTTTGGAGCGGTTGTGGGTGTTTTCTTTTTCTTTGTGTTGGTGGAGGTTTAGTTTCTAAGAATCTAGTGGTGTAAGTGCATCTAAGTGTAGCGATATGAATGGATGCACTAAATGTGGTTTGAGTTTGCTGCTGATTTATGGAGGAGAAATTAAAATTTGTGATTATAAGGTATTTCGAATTATTACTACTAAGCATGATGGCTGAAAAAATGTAGAATAGAATTTATCTCACCTTTATTTTTAGTAAACAGAAATGAATGTTTATCTATACGTATAATTGGCATTGCACAATTTAAATGAGATTGATCCTGAGTAGTTACTTTGAACAAAATCCGTGCAAAGAATTCTAAAAAAACATTTAAATATCCCTTCAGATTTCGTTAAGAAGCTTTTATTAAAGTTGGAATACAATACATAGTTATAAAAATTTGCGTCTTATCATAAAAATTCATATATCTTAAAGCAATACCTCATCAGGTAGTGTGGTCAACAAAAAGAAAGCATTAGGTCTATTAGGGGCACTTTGACTATTCCTCTTGAACGATCGAATATAATAAACGATTAGTAGCGGTACATTTCCCAATATTCACCATTTCCTTCTATTTCTCGCTATTTTCCGTCGATCATGCTGACCTGGCATTCTAGTTCTCTCCCAAATAATTCGGATACTTCCACTCCGCATATTCAATTTATCCGGGTGAAATACATCAGCTTACGGCTTTGTTGTGGTACCCTCAAATCCATTCATCCAATTGCCCTCTCGAGACCCATTTCTTACCGGAAAGAGGACGAGGCTAATTGTCCTACTTTTTCCTTCCCTCTCTCTCAAGTTTGCGCCGTTAATCTTTTCCCCCCCCCCCCCACCCTTTGGAAAATGTGAGAGCTAACTATATCATTTCACTCTGAAAACCAGGTTTCCTAGACGGTGCCCTCCTTTCCATTAAGTTTGAGTGCCTTTCAAAAAAAAATAAAAATGGTTTATCTTTTTTAGCAAAGAATAATTTCGTTCTAGAGCGCTAAATTAAATACCTTACTTATAACCTTACTTGTCTTTTTTTTCCCTCACGTGTTCATCAAATTCGTCCCGTTAATGAGAGACTGGTTGCCTGCTTTGGATTGAAAGTGTTTTTGATTTTTTTATGACCTTAATCGTATGTGAGGCAAACTATGTATAGTACAAAAGTACAACTGATGATTTTGTTGTTATTCAAGACTACAAATCATAACAAAGTGGCCACAGAACCGGGAAAACCTGGAAATGTCAGGGAGCTTTCTGATTCTGGAAAAAATCAGGGAATTTTTGTTAAATTTCATAAAATCAGGGAAATTTTGTATTGTTTAAGGCACGTTTATCCATATTTTGTCGCTATTTACCCGGAGATTTGTGATGGTAATCGTTAGAAGTTTAATGTAACAGAATAATTTAAACTTTTCATTTCCAGCAAAACTATTTTTTTTTTTTTTAAATTTGCATATTATCTCTTTAAGCATACATGTTCTATTTAATCAGGGTGTCTAGACATCTGGGAAACCTAAGAAAATTAGGGAAATTTGAAAAAAAGTTTGCTCTAAAATCAAGGAAATTTTTAGAAATCTGTTAGGGAAATCAGGGAACTTTTTTTCCTGAATTTTGTGGCCACCCTGCATAAGTCGTTGGATTGAATTAATATTAACAGCAATACTTATTGCCTATTACATAGGGTGTCAATAAAAGACTGTTTCAGTCCAGTCAACTGTACATTATAACAGTTTAATTTAGTCTATTTACGGCTAATCATAAATCAAATTGAATGTTAACCTAGTTTTTCTTACACTATTAAATTCGTAATTACACAAATTAAATACTAACAAAATTTATAA
This sequence comes from Linyphia triangularis, assembly GCA_963978545.1. Classification (NCBI taxonomy): domain Eukaryota; kingdom Metazoa; phylum Arthropoda; class Arachnida; order Araneae; family Linyphiidae; genus Linyphia; species Linyphia triangularis. Next base: position 57,404,500 of record OZ021731.1, on the reverse strand, counting down.
CTAGAACATTCTTTTATGGACATACTGTATTAGATGCATTATTAGTAAATGTGTGGCAGACCAAACCAACTTGTCACTCAATCTGACCGTCTCAAATTTCAATGAAACCTTCAGGGATCAATCCCCCTAATGATGTAATTGAGAAAATATTTTTTTTTTTTTTACCGCATAGGATCTTTACAAAATTTATTTTTGGAAAATCATCCTATTTGTTGTATAGATTTATTTAATCTGGAATTTCTTAGGTTCTATAAGGTGTTTTGAAGAGAGTATTATAAGTTTTCATTTGATTATCCAGGATGGGAAAAAAATTCTTGAATTTTTGAGAAAATAAATTAAAAACCAGTTCCCGTTTTTAAAAATTTAAAATTCTGGAGCTTTCAAGGTGGTACTTTCTTGGAATTAGGAGTTATGGCCAAAAAATTAATAACGGGGCGAAATTTTTCTTTTTTACATGGTTAGACAATGTTCTGGTCACGTGTGAATAGCAGACTATTCACTTTAAAATTAACCAATTGTACCCTATTTCATGATCCCATGGAGGTCCCAGTCAAGTTTCTGGATACATATTTTTTATTTAAAAAAAATACGAACTCTATTAATTGCTTTTAATATTCAACACTTTTCAAGATCCCCCCCCCCCCCATACCCTCCTGAATAGTCAAGTTATGTATTAAAAGGAACTTAAAATATTCTCTTCAAAATGAAAGGTCTGGCATTTCTGTAGACCATATATAACTTGATAAGTTTAAGATGAAATAAGTCAATGTAAGCTAAAATCAATGATCTTTCAAAATTTAATAAAATAGTCTTATAAAAACACAATAAGATAAAAAAAAATATATATATCCTGACAGTTTGATTGAAATCTGAGATAGTCAGGTTGGAAATTTTTGCTTGGTTTGGCATGAAATGACCCAAATAGGTGTATTTATTATTTTAAAGACTCGAAACAGTAAAATCGTGAAATATATTTTTAATTAGGTAAAGTATGAAACCCTTCTCCTAAACCGTCCCCCCCCCCCATCTCCTTGCATAAAATTGAAATTTTGCATATGAGTGGTATTATAATAAGGCAATTGATATGCGGGCCCAATATCTCTTCTCATTAAATATTGCTTAACATTTTTATAAATTGGATATTTTAGAACTTCGATTTTGAGGAATTCATTATAGATTTTATTCAAAATGTCTTCATTGTTGCTAAGCAGACTCAAACATAAGTTTTGTCGAATTTTTTCAAATTTGTTATGTCTTTGCTTATAGCAGACATTTAACGTTTTACACTTTTCATACCAAGCATTAGGTTAGACCGGTTCTTTTCAAATTGATCACTTCTCAAGAACGATTTCACTAAACCTCTTTCGAAATTAACAGAAACGGTGCTTTTAACTTCATCCCTTCCCTCCCTATCATCCACACATACAAAGATATTTTATATCCACATTCAAAAGATATATATTTATCCATATATATCCCTTCTAGTAAAAAAACCCTCCAATCTCCTAGAATATTTGGAATTCTGTCTGAACGGGTGATCGCGTTCTTTTATCATGCTTTCGCCATTTTCGAAGCAACGGCACAGTGGATGAAAACTTTTTTGATTTATGCTTCTGGCGACTTTATCCACACACTTCAAGGTGGCCTTACTTTCCTCCCTTTTGGTGCATCAAGAAACACTGCCTGTCCTCAGAGAAGGAGTATTGATTACTGATACTACTGTCCTGCCCGCTTGTCTTGTCCTTTGCATTTTTGGCCGCATCCGAGGGATTTAGTTTTTAATGGAAGAATTGATCTGGTTAGATTATTTTCCTGGAAAGCATTGTCTGCATGTCCTCTTGGAATTGTTACAGTAGGTGGTTCAGTAAAATTTAAAACAACAAAAGGCCAACTTAGGAAGGACTTGTTTATTTTTTAATTGTAAATTATCAATTTATTTACTATTTAATTATTAAAAGTTAATTGGACTTAGTTAGGTGTCCGGTGCAATCGTTTTAAATTCTATCGGAAACGTAATTTAAATCAATTCAAGAAAAAGGTTTTGCGTAATGTGATCAATTATGGGGTTGCAGAGGCTAGATTGTAAGGTTTCTTTTTGTCTAAAGGTTAAATATCCATTACTGAAGTTTGGAATTGCCTTTATTATTTCCAGATCTTTCTATACTTTAGAACTAGAAAAACCGCATAGTACAAAATAATAATAATAATCAAACTCGATTACGTAAACAATAAAAATGCTATGTTTTGATACCAGAACCTCAGTTATAGTTTTTTGGAATCTTGCTATTATTTTATGCAGGTGAATATTATGAATGCAGGTGAACCTTACATTTTCCCTTGGCTTTTTTTTTTACTAAGTGTATCAACATTGGCTTCAATAAAAATTTATTCAACGCTTTTGGATTTTCCTATGTTTTCATCATTATACAGAATTATATTTTAATTTGTGTCTTGTATATATTGCATTGTGATCTATACATAAAAATTTGCAACAAATATTTTTTTATTATTTTCCAAACTTTTTTATTTTAGTTTCCTCAAAGGATTAATTTTTTCACTCCTAAAACCAATTTACCGCATCAGTTTATATCCTGAATAGAATACTTTCACTAAAAAAGTATAATATCGAAAATACCAAATTTCTCAGATTCTGATCACCCGATAGTAATTCTTTCTTCCTCTATCTGATATTTTCTCCAAAAGTACTTTATTTCATTGCACGAACTTTCTGCTTGCTACCTAATCCTTTTCACAGTAATCAGCTTTATCTCACCTGATAATATACTTTTTAGTTTCTAGTTACATGATGCAGCGCATCCAATTAGCACACATCGGATAACGTTTTTACCTCCAGATAAACCATTGATAGATTCTCTACCCTGCTAGGATTAAATTCCCATTTCCTGGAGACCTGGTGATGGACAATAAGCAGTTTCGGTCACATATTGCTTTCTCCTTTTTTAGACTTATTCTCACAAGGAAAAGAAACCAATATGATTTGTTTGACTTTTTAAGCTGAATTCATTTGTAATTCGTTTAAAGAATCGGGATTTTTACCCCGGTTTTTTAAAAAAAAAAAATCAATCTTTGTGGGTTTTATATTATTTCTCCCCCCCCCCCCCCCCCCCCGTCCTTCCTAGTCCCTAAGGCTCAGTTGTTCCCTTTTTCCACATCGATTTTCTAAGCATATTTCATTCAACGTTTTCTAAATAAAATTCTGCGCTATTGGGAAATTGGATTACTTATCTTTTACATCACCTATCTATAACAACAGTAGCTTTTCAATTTTACACCCGTGAGTTTTGAAGCTATATCTTTGTATGTAGCACCTGCACCAAATCACACTTCAGGTCTACTTCAAGCTGCTTGAACACTCATATTTAGCCAAAGTACTGCATATTTTAATAATTTTGCCATGAAAGTAAGTTAAAAAGAAATCAACGTTTTTAAAACAAAAATTTAGCTGAGTTTGGAAATAAGCTGCATATTTTATACAGGATGCGCACGGTCCTTAATAGTCTTTAAGAACTACTTATGTTTATTAGGTCTTAAATAAGAGTCCTTAAATTGCATCCCCCCCCCCCCCAAAATCTTGGGTCTTTACCTTTCGATTGCGAATTTTGGTTCTTAAATTTCTTCTTATCCCAAATTTGAATTTCCTATTTCTCCCTTCTATCGGTTGGGACCTATCTTTTATTGATGGAGCTTTTTTTATCTTCCAAGTTACTTGGAATAGCTGATTTCCAGGAACACCTTATTTCTTTTTACTTCAAGTGTAGATGGACTTTCGACTTTGGTTAGACAGAGAAAAAAAAGTTGCCCAAGTTATAAATAAAATTGTATTTAAATGATTAGTTGTTTATTTGATAATTTTGATACTTATACGTAATGTTTTGAATTCATGTTTTATCAAAACAATGAGTGTATAGCTACAAATTTATATAAGAAGTCGATAAAAAAGAATAATTTAGAAGTCCTTAAAATCTAGGTACCCCCCTCCCCAAAAGCTGTATGAACCCTGTTAAATGTTGAATTTTATCAGTAATGGATTTATTTAATTATATGTTAAGGGAGTCATATTTTCGTATTGTTACTTAGATGTAATTGCCGATATTTGCGCTGGTAAGGTGGCCGATATTTGCGTTGGAATAGCGGTAATTTTGACCTAGGTATAAGCCATTTTAATAGCAGCTGTTGATGAGAATTGCAATGATTTTGGTGTCATTCGCCTAGGCTTGTGCTGATGTGACAGCCGTTATGTCCGCGCTTTCGGCGTTTGGTTTGAATTTATACAGAATGATTAGAATTTTAATTCAAGATACAATAATTTTAAATATTTCCCTTTTAACATTTACTTTATTTTTCAAAATTTCTATGTTTATGTAAAACAGGAATTGTTGATAAAATTGACAAATAAGGTGCTTATGTATTTTATGCAAACTTAAAAAAAAAATAATGATAATAATTACGCTGCAGATTATTTTCTAATACCCAAATTAGTGTCGCAGCCAGGCAAAACAGTTTCCGCTACTGGGGATCTAGGTATGAATTAAAATCACACTATGTTCTCGATCACGTTTTCGAACACCACATATTATAACACGATTAAACTATGTTGATTACTTATTTTGTTCTATAAACGATGATTACTTTATTTCTAAATTCTTTAAATTGAACTGCGACTCGAAAAAAGCGTAGCAATTATTGAATTAATAATTATCTAATTAAATTTACTTTCAAGAAACCTAATTGACAAAAAAACAATTTCAATTCTCCGAATGATGATGATATTGATTGTTCATTGCTCTTAAAAATACTCCAACGCAAATTCAATGCCATGTTGTTATTTCTTATTCCAACATGAATGATTTTTTTTCCGGTTCAAATCGTTTTGATTCTTATTTATTCGTTCAGTTCGAAATAAATTAATTCGTCGCTCATTCTTATTCTTAACGAATCTGGCAATGCTTTCACATCCATAAAAGAACTCAATCCCCTTAAAAAACAGACAGTTCGTTATCGCTAATTGGCATATCAAACAAGACAAAAAGATTTCAAGTTTCTACTAGACATGTCATGTTAATCTCTTCTTCTGATTAACATGCTTCTTCATCTGTTTGATTTCACAGTTGAAAGAAATTGCTCGATTAAACAAAAAGAAACGTGGTATGATTTTTAAGAGGGTTTTCTTTCTTCTTCTTTTCATTAAGAAGATTAATGTGTTTAAATTTTGTCATAGTGCGTGCTAGTTATTCGGTCTTTTAGTTAAATGCACTTTTTCATCGGTAATTTTTTAAGGTTGATTGTTGCTGTTCGAAATTTCGAAATCTTTTGAAATCATAGTAGTTTGTGTGTATTCTATTTCGGTTTTTATTTCTTTAACTGCATGAGTCTGTTGTATGAATAAAAATAATACTTCAAATTAACAGGAAAAATAAAAGTTCATACTAATTGGTTGTTTTCGGTTTAAAGAATGCTGTCTAATTCGCACACGAACAGATTATTATTTAATTTATTTATTTTGAACTAAGTAACTATTTTTAAATAATTGCATTAGGATAGTAACTTTTTGTAAGTTAAGGTAAAAGCTCCAGTAATCGGAATCTACGATTTAAAAAAAGAAGGAAAAAAAAAAAAAAAAAAAAAGAAGAAAAAAAAAAAACTTTATCTGCCTAAGTTTCGAAGCACGTATATACATCTGAGATTTGAAGTTCCTATCTTTTAATATCTTCGTTTTTGTCAAACAACAGCTTCGTGTTTTGATTAGTAAATAATTATAATAAAAAAAAAATAAAAAAAAAAAACACTTTAATTCATAACATTACTCATTGGAATAATTACATTAGAAAACTACTGAGGTACAAAATTCGAACTAATTTCGTCTTTTTCTTATCTTAATTATTTTACCCCCCCCCCCCCTTCTTTCAGTTATTTAGTAAATGATTTTCTTTTTACTATAAACAGAAGTATTTTTAATGTTTTTGATTTTTGATGGTTGAAAATAAAATAAATAGAAAAGTTTATAATAAATAATAACATTAGTGCCTAATATTGGAAAGTGTTCCAATATCTACCACCCATGGCGAATACTGGGCTAATTGTAAAAAATTAATTAAATAAAAAAAAGTTAAATCATTTAATGAGAAGAGTTCAAAGTGAAAGAAAGGTATTTTTAATTAGAAAAAGAGAAACTTTTATAATTCGTGCTGCAATACATTAATCTAAACAAATACTTTCATTCCCACTATTATTATTGAATTTATCGTAAAAAGTAAAAAAGACAGTTTAGAGAAACTATTATAGATTTTTTTTCCTACGTTCTTTTTTATTATTTATGTTTAGGATGGTTTTAGGTAAGCTTTGATGTTACGAAAGCTTTGATAATTTTGTTCATTATTTACTAAATATTGTTCAAAGTCTTTTTTTTGTGTAATGTTTAATTTCTAATCGTAAAAATATTAGCTTATAAGTGAGACTTTAAGTACTAAAACGCATTTTTAAAATAACATTTTTATATTTGTGAGATGTTTTAATATTAATGAGCAAGGAATAAAATTATAATTTTTATAATTTTATTTATGCTTATTAATATTTACGTATTAACATAATTTATTCATCCTTTTCATAAAAAATCATTTATGTTTATATATTTAGCCTTGTGATGAGATGCACGAGTGTGCATCCCTTCACTAAGTGGTCAAAGGTTGGGGACAAGAATTGCGATTGAACTAGTTCTTTTTAATATATTTCACCTAATATGAAAGAAAATAAAAACTATATTTTAAGAACTACTTTTTAAGTTTATATAAAATGCGTTGCCGATTGTCGAAATCATAAAATTGTTCCCCTATTTGATTTTCTACTATCCTACTTCTTTATCTGTAAGTTGTTTTATCTGCTTTAAATGTGTTGTAGTAGGATATACAGTTTTACAGAGAAACATATCCTGCGGATTCTTCTCAAGACTTCCCATTACAAAATTCAAACGTTTATTGAAACCTACTAATGAAATACTTGTGGAAATTGTTTGTTTTTTTCCAGTTCAATAATATCTATCATTTACGTTCTAAAATAAAAACTTTACAAGCATCAAAACTGTCCTAAAATAACCAATCTGTTCCTCTGACCATCGGTTCAAAAATGTGTTTTTATTGTCATATTGTTAAATATTCTTCTACACGAATGGTATTCCAGCATTGACACTGGCAATCATTGTCGAATTCAAAATAAAATGGTTTCAATTACGATGTTAAAGGAGTGTATGTAAATGTATGTGTTCTAAAAAAAAAAAAAAAAAAAAAAAAACTTAATCTTAAAATAAGAATATACAATTGAAGCAATAAATATAAAATTGTAATATTTATTGCTTCAATTTAAGCCTATTTTGTGTTTTAATATTGCAATTGTTTTATTGTGTTAAATACGCTTCAAGGATGAGACATGAAAAAAAGTTAAATTATCATCAAATGAATAAGACTATACTGTTTTATTCGATTTTTTTTTTTTTTTTTGCATTATAGTTGTAAAAATTAGTTTCAATATCAAATTTATAACGAATACTTGAGCTTCGATTCGCAAATTAGCAACAAGACATTCCAAAAAGAACAATTCGGAATATTTTAGTTAAGTAATGCGCCTTAATTCGGGTCCTTTTGCTATTTTCGTAATATGGTATTCTTTCCTAAATAGTTAATTAAGAACTCTTGGGCTAATTAATTAGTATTCTCATTAGGGCTTTGCGTGACTATCTTCCTATGCCTTTCTTTTTGTTGTCCTGCTTTGTGGATGTTATCGATCTCTTCCTAAATTAACATAACCTTCTCCTTTCTTTACATGTATTGATGCGTCGTTTTTAACCGTTTTATTCATTCTTTGTAAATAAACAAACATGAAAGGTCATTTAAACTCCTTATTGCTATTTAAGGACTTGAATTCTTGTGTGTAAGTAATCTACCATTTTTTATAATCGATATTAATAACACAAAGAGTCTGTGACTCATTCTATAGAACCTAACCTCTAATATTCGGGGAACTCTGAAATTTTAAATATAAGTCATTTTTGATTTTAATTTTCCATTTTGGCAGCCAAAATGTTAAAATTTTAATTAATTTCATAAAGTTCCTAAAACTCCTGCCAGATAGCAGCACTACAATCTTAGCTATTGTATTTACGAGGAAAAGGTTAAAACATTATCGGTTGAGGGGGGGGGGGTATATTAAAAGAGTTTTTCCCCCCTTCAAGGATGGGAGGGGAAGTTCCGCAAAAATTAAGAGGTTTTGGATTTTTATTTATCAACAAATCTGCAGTTTAATACTGCAACTGGCGTTGTCATACATTTTATGGTTTCTTATTTATTTTTGACTTGAGAAAAGAACTACTAAATCAAATTTATTCGAAAATTAAGATAAATAATAGTCCGAGAGGCGACTGCAATTTTTGTACCCCATCGAACATCATTCTGAATTTTTTATAGAAATTAGAGAAAGGTTAGTAGATTAGGAATCCACTGGTCTGCCATGGCAAATATGGCCGAAACTGATCAATAATCGACTTGGAATGAGTTGAACTAAAATCCGATTGCCAAATATGTCATAACTTGCCAAAAATAGAACAAATTTATTTGTCTGGCAACCCACTTCATTTTGATTTTCAATGAGAAAAAGCGCAAACGATTTCTGATCTTTGGCTCGGAAAACTTATATCTTTTAAAAGTAAGCCAAATTGGCGACTTCAGCTACGTCATAAGTGACGTAATATTTTTTGCCAACTTGGCTCCCTTTTAATAGATGCAAGTAGACCATCGCCAGATATCTGAATCGTCTGCAACCTTCTTAATTGAAAATTAAAGAGTGAGGATTACCAAATATAAAAAAAAAATGCTCATTATTTGGCAAGTTATGGCGCATTTGGCAATTGGATTTAGTTCAACTTATTAAAAGTCGATTTTTGACCAATTTCGGCCATTTTTGCCATGGCAGACCAGTGGATTCGTAATCTACTCACTTTTCTCAAATTTCTATGAGAAATCCAGAATGATGTTCGATGGGGTCCAAAAATTGCAGTCGCCTCTCAGTCTATAAATCTACCTGAAAAGTCAGAACACCACCAATGAACTTTTTTGTGTGAAAATGTTTGGAATAAAAGATGTTACTTTGTGGAATAGTTGTTTTCTTGAAGTAACTGCATTTCCGAAAAACTATTTCGCTAAGTGTTTCACGAAACAGATTTTCTTTAAAAGCATCATCCATCTTACATTGCTTGATTCGCTTTGACGTTTGCTTAAGTTTCCTCTTTCGATTTATGTTTGATTAGGATCTCATACAGTTTAACTGCAATTCCTTTTCTCCATTTGAAAAATGTCATTTTCAGCGAAATAATTTGATGTAAAATTCAATTACTCAAACGCAGTTAATATTTTATTACGTTTAGTACTTTTTGAATTAACATCGTGATTGATAAGTACTGAATATTGATTGTAATCCATTTATTCAATATGGTATGTATCCCTTATTTAACTATGTTTTGAGAAACTTTAATGAGTCTTAGTTGTTTAATTCATTATAATGTTACGAGAAGGACATATTATAGGCGATTCTCTGCTATAAGCACAAGACATTTTAGCTCTTTTTTCAACACATAAACAAATTAGAATTCTAAAATTATTATGAATCCAGCAATTATGTTTTTGTTTTATATAGCTCTACTTGGTGACAAAGTTATATGGAAAAATAATTATTTTAACTAGGTCAAGTATGCATTTATATCTTCTGACGCACGGGACACGGAAGTCTTATGATATAAAATAAAAATATAACTATTAGATTTATCTTAATTTTAGAATTCTTATCTATTTACATGTAGAAAAAAAGAACCAAAATGTCCCGTGCGTCAACCAGATAATTGTCCGTATGATTTTGGTATAAATACTAAGGGGAAGTGTTCTAGTTTAGTTTTTCTTTGGTGATAGAAGCTATATAAAAGTTTTACAAACTGTGCATTTTCGGTAATTAATGTTACTTATTTTTTGCTATTTAATTATAATTCTTATCTTTTGGTAAACATTTTTGCTATTTATATTTGACTCCCGTACGAAAAGTAATAAAGCGTAACCACTTTTATGTTTATTATCTCCTAATATTTTGAGTTAGCTCGGAGTGTGTTGTTCATGTGTACTAAAACTATTTTTTATTTAGAACAAAATCGCTTTGAAAGTAATTCATTCATTTAAAAACCAATGTAGGCAGTAGGATTTATTTATTTAATTCTGTAACTGCAAATATGTTTGAAGGCACGAGTGAATTGGTATACGTGATGATTTTTAAAGCTTACTTTTCATTAAGAGTCGATAATATTAAAATAAAAACGAAGAAAAAATAAAATTTTGAAAATTTTCTTCTTTTTTCTGTTAATACTTCCTGGGAGAAACCGACAGTTACTTACAATTTTGAGAGAGAATTTACTGCCACCTATTAGTTGTTTACAGTTATACTAATACAAAACGTTTTTGAATTCATTTCTTTCTAATAAACATGGAACCTTGAACATGGCTTTCTGTATTTCTGATAATTCACGGTTTTGGGATTTTCGAAATAATTTTTTTATTCTTTAACTTTTGAATTTGATGTAGACATCGAACTTTCAGAATTATATATTGATTATTATCACAGAGATTGGTCGAAAAGCAAAACTGTATATTTTTTTTATTGCTACGGTCGAGGATATTTTATTTTGGCCTTACCTTAAACGAAAAAAAAAATATTTTTAAGTTGACGAATAAGAATCATTGATAAGAAATGCTGTACATTTTAGCCCAGATATTTTAAATGATAATTTATAGCTTTATCATCAACAGGAATTTTATGTATATAAAAAAAACCACTAAATTTTGTTAAATTTCTTAAGTTTTCTCTGTCTACTTATAATTTAATACTAATATATAACCTTGTAAACACTATTGCCTACGAATACATTATTACATATAAAAATGTATATACTGTATAATGCACCCTATCAACTTACCTTGTCAGTGAGAGTTATCCCTTTTATTTCAAACAAATCACGCAATACAACCACTTAAACCACCACTCCAGGCGGAAAAAATTATCACTATTTCCAGCACCAACCTGAACAAGCTAAACTATACAACTACGTAAACCGGGCTAGCCATATATCCCCACGTGCGCTCCATCACTTGCACCTGTTCGCACGACGGTTCATCCGTTGTCAACCGATACACACAAAAAAATTCAAAAATTAAAATTTATATATTAAGGATGGGGACGATAAATTTGCGATGTATTTTCTCAAGAACTACACACTACGGCGCCTCGATCCCTTCTTAGAGAAAGGATCCAACCTTTCTCTTTTTCTTCCGAATTCTGTCTGATCTCGGACTTCCCTCCGGATGGTGATCGGATCGGGATGGATCCGCGTGACGTCACGTGGTCGTCTGCTATTGGCGGACGCTCCTATGGACGGGTCGATTGTCTAGGGCAGGTAGAGGGATAGGGTTGAGAGGGCAATTAAAAGGTGGGTTCGGGGGAAGGGGGTGTATTGGAGTGGGTGTCATTACTGAACGGGTGCAGTTTTGTCAAGATTTTTCCGAGATGTGGGTTGAAGGAGTGATTGTAGGAGTCGTTTTGGTTGGATTGGTTCTTTTTTTGAGGGGTGGAAGTGGGGGAATTTGTTTGTTAATGGGAGTTTGATGGAGGAGTGGGTGTGGCTTTTTTATTATTTTTTTTAAGGGTGATTAGGTGTGAGCTGATGCGCTTTGGGTTTGAAGGAGGATGAGTTGATTTTTTTTTAATGTGGGGGATTTGTGAATGTCTAATTTTTGTGTGGTATGTGTTGTTAATAGAGCTAGCGAGCAATTTTTTATCACCCCCCCCCCCCCCAACACACACGCTTAATGTTTATCCTACTGAACTTATTTACTTAAAAAATATGGAGTAGTGGTACATGCATCTCAAGTCAATGTGCAAGCCAACAGTCTCGTCTATAGCAAGTCAATGTTGATTTGTGGTTTAAAGTTGTTTTTTTTTTATAGTTTTTTTTTACTAAAACCCATGAATTCTGTAATTTTAAACGGAGTTTGTAAAAGGAGGATAATTATTAAGATAGGCTCAATACAAATTCTACTGAAATTTATTGAAACAAAAGTTCAGTAAAACGCCTAGTTCCTACATTTTGTTTAAACTATTAATATTATTTTTTTACATTTTGTGTCAAAAGCGCATTTTGTGCTGTCGTCGAAATGTGCAAGTCGTTTCTTTAAAAGAAGAGTAGCTTGCTTAAAGTAGAGTTGACAATTTTCTTGTAATAGATGTTATATATAGTGGTAGTAGTTTTCTTCTTGCATAATGAGAATAACGTGCATATGTACTAAAAAATATCTACGTGAAACAGAAGATGCAAAATTAACTTTATAAAAACTTAAATTCTCATAATTCCCGCATTTAACAATTGTTCGCTTAGCCCTTAATTCCCTTGTAATCCTTCCCGCTTCATTAGATTTGCAAAACCTGAAACTTATTTTAACACTTAAAGATAATGGCAATCAGTAACTGATCCAACTCATCCGAAATACGACAGCCCCTTTAATCTCAATTTGCGTTCTTGACGACCATTTTCCAATTCTCAATTCCAAACGCGTTTACTTTCGCGTCTAGACAAAACTTTCGCGTCTAGACAAAACGTCTGTTTCAAAATTAAAAATTCTTTTTAATATCTCGAATCCGATCATCACCGATCCGATATATTTACGAATCTCCCGCCCGGCTAATTACATTTTCGAAACTCAATTATCCCGAACTAAACTCGTTAGAGGAAACTATTAATTAAATCTTAACGGGCGACGCGTTCTTTCTTTTCACGTCCCTGATCAGCAACTGATTATTGCCTGAAACCCTTATTGGCCTCCTCTCAATGCCGCTGTTAAATTCAGCAGGCAGCTGAGGTTTTAACCAGACGAATATCGTTACGTTACTCTGTCCCTTAATTTTGTTCCTAAATGTCCCGCTCCAGCCAGTTAAGCGCGGAATAGAATGAATGTGTGCGCTTTTGGAATTTCCCTTGGGATACTTCAAAACAACTATTTTTAGCCGAACGGCTCCATTTTAACAATTTTGCCATGGAAGTAAACACATTTTGTCAAAATCACGCTGATATAGCGATATATCAAAATTTTGGCGACAGTTGGTGTATTTTTTATTTTGACTGAACGATTTTGTAAATTGGCATATCTAAAGGGATGAGTAAAAAGGCTTTTTTTAAACATGATAAAGCTTTCTGTAATTCAGATATTTTGTTTCAAAATCTCCAAGCATTGTTCGAATGTGTCTTACGACTAATGCACCAAATACCATTTTTTTTGTCGGTTCCTAAAAGGCTTGATGCTAGTTAAATTTTTGCTATTTCAAAACTCTTGAAGCCTAGCTGAACAACTATTTATGGAATTAATACTTTTTATAGAGGATGTGAAATTGATTATTATTATTATTATATATTTTTTTTTTAAAGATGGTATAGGAATATACCATGATGGATCAATTACTCTATCAATTCTCTATATCAATTACTCTCAACAATTTGGCACGGCTACTAAAGTGCTCGTCTTAAAAAGCTGTATCCAATCCTGGAAAAAAATGAGGTTGCGTAACCTATATAATTTTGTTATGTGTGCACTGAAGAACACGGAATCATAATTACAAAGTAAACAAATCGCAAAAAATGGTTTTAATTTGTGTCACTTGTTTAATTTAGACATTATGACCTATAATGAAGAATCAGCTACAAGGAAACAATTTAAAAATAATAATAATTGTGAATTGGCCAGTTAGGTTATCGATTAAAAAAAATTTCAAGAATCGTGTAGCATTGAAGTCGATTTGGTGAAAAATCCGTCACTTCTAAGCTAAGTGGATGAGCAAGCTATACATTCTAAAAGACATCTCTAATTTCCACCAGCTTATGTCAGAATCACTGCTCAGACGTTAACTAATACAGATGTGGTTTTGAATCAATACCACAATTATATCGGGGCCAGATTTCATCAAACCCTCCCAGCTAACCCAGTAATTGAGGCGATAGAGACGTCTTCGTACAATCTTATTCCGGTGTACAGTGCCTTTGTGTAAAGATACAATTATAAATGTCATCTAAATTACACCCTGACAATCTTATAATAATTCATTAGTAACCCATATGACCGATTATGGCTGTTCAAGTATTATTGATAGAATCGCATTTGGGTTTGTGTTAAAAGGTTCAAGTTAACAAATGATTTTTTTTTTTTTTTTTTTTTTTTTTTTAAATCCTTTATATTAACTTTGATTATGTTTGTCGATGGGAGGCAAATCTACAGACGCCTAACTAACACCCTTGCTATCATCCAATCGGGCTGAAACTTGGCAGATAGGTTCGATGCCAATGGCAGTGCATTCTATCAAATTTCGGGGTTGTTACTGTCACTAAAAGATTGCTTTTACGGAATAAAATAAACCAACTTGCCGTCATCCAATCGCGTTAAAATAGCAAGATTGAACCGACTATTGTTGAAACTTTTTTCTGTGGCCAATTTTTTTTTTTTTTAAATAAATAGAATTTTTTTCAATCAAAATAAATTAAAAATTTGTGAGTGTGGCGTTCATTTTTAATAAATAAATTTTGAAACGTAGTTAACCGCACATTTTGCTGATAGAAATGTTTTTGATATTTAAAATTAGATGCAAACACCAAGCACACGCTGTTTGCAGAATCGGTGATGTGTTAATGAATATAAAAATTGGCAATGCATATAAAGGATTTGTATTAAAAACTTTGTTTTTATGGGTTATATTATTTTTTATAAATGAAATTTAATAATTTTTATGTTAGTCTTGTTAATTTGAAAAATTACAACTAGAAATTAGAAATTAACTAAAAATATTACAATACACATGAATTCAGTGGCATTTGTTATTACTCACTAAATTTCACCCTTCTTTCTTTTAAAAAATTTAACGAGTTAACTTCTGAGAATTTTTAGAAATTTCCATTCGAAGCAGGGAATCTTTTAATTACCAGTACACCTTTCTTTATACTGGAGGACAAAATATGAATGACTTCTACAAAGATTATTTAAAAAAAAAAAAAAAAAAAAAAAAAAAGGCTATAAATGATAGTTGCTCCATCGGCAAGATACATCTCGGGATACCTTCTAGTGTAGTCCATGCCACGTCATGTTGTGGCAGTTCAACGTGCTCAAAAGGTACCTACATGAAATTAGGATGTCTAACAATTTTTCATGCTCTTCGTTGTACAACTTTTTAATTCACATTTTTTCTTTCGCTTACCTTTGGAGTTGATTGTTTTGTTTAAACTTCTTTTTTACAGTAAAAGTTATTCATTATAAAAAGAGTAACTAATAAAAATATTTCGTGTGTTTTGTAATACTCGCTGTTACAGTTTGTTTTTAAAGTATTATGCCGATTTTTTTCAATTAATGTTCGTATTTTGATAAATATGCAACATTAATTAATTTTAAAATAGCTCTTTGATCATAACGTTTTCTAGCTATATTTATAAATAAATTAAGTATTCGATGTCAAAATTGTATCAAAATGAATGTTGGAATTCCTTTTTATGCTATGCAACAGTAATTTTGGTGTGTTCTGAATTTTTTAATTCCTCTATAAATAGAATAGATGAAGCACTGAATATTTTTATTAATCTTTTTATCCTTAAGTATTCTTGAAAAGTGGCTAGATAATCGATATAATAAGTGCGAGAACGTATTAACAGAACTAGTTAAAATGGTTAGTTTTACTGATATCTTTCACTTTCAAAACATTTAGTATCAAAAATCACCCCAAGTGTTTCTTGAGGCTGCCTGATCCAGGAAATAGAAAAGAATTGTTTGATTATTCGGTATTCTTTTATCTTCCAGTAGATTATTATAATGTAGATCACGTACAAACAGCCCGCATATCTTCCATATAAATTCTGCTTTTGGGATTTCAAGATCCCAAACACCAGGATGATACTTTCATCTTAGTTTTCTTCTCTTTGTTTATTATTTTTATTTTTTTAAGTGTTACCCACGTCACTTTCTGTTTTTGTGTTTTGTTTGCTTCCTTCCCTTATCCCCAAGAAACTAATGTACTGTATAATTCGTACACCAATGAAATAAAAAGATGCGCGCTTTCTCTCTCCTTTTTGCACTCGTTTTTCGTTTAGCCGCGTTATTTTCTTTCCCGGATGCGTTTGTTTTCTTTTTCATTTGGGCTATCTTCCTTTCCTCTTTGCGTTGTGTGCGTCTAATGGTTTGTTTTCATGACTTTTGATGTTTGCATGATAAATAAATAGTCCCTTCGTTGAAAGTTTTCTTTTTTTTTCGGAGAAGTGGTTTTGAATGTTTGCTTTTGCAAAGTGGGTCTCTTTCGTTTTGACAGACTTTCATTTCAAAGGAATCAATCGACTAATGTATGTAAAAATTCTGTCATGACAAAGAAATATTTCTGTTCTGTCTTTTGTTTTTAAGGGGAAACGACGAAGTAATTCGTTATGTATTGAAATGGTACTGTTGAAAAAATCATCCATTTCTCAAAGCACGAATATTGAACATATTTTACAAATGAAATAAATATCTTTAGAACTATACTCGTGGGCAAGCTTGGCAAATATTTGGGGGGAATGTGAAAACGGGTACAATAACTGCACTGAAAATTAGGACTGTGCGAAGAAAAACTACAATAATTGTACTTGAAAAGTTATAGTTAATAGTTTTCAATTTTCATTGAACCCCAATAATAATAATAATAATAATAATAAATATATATATATTTAAAAAAAAAAAAAAAAAAAAAAAAAAAAAAGAAGAAGAAGAAGAAAGAAAAAAAAGGCAAAACCGAGTAATAAAGGATCATTTTAGTTTTCTTATATCCTTGGGTTTTTTTTTTCTTTTTCTCTCTCTGATAAATAAAATATGAAGTTAAATTGTTTATTTAAATTTATTTTATCACAGTACACGTTGATCATTTCTTGAAGCTCAAACATCAAACACTGCTAAATCGATTTTTTTCTATATCAAATTTGATCAAACAAATTAATTTTCCTCAAAATTAGTTTTTGTTTTCCATTCCCGGGTATCCCAGTTTAAATTTTACAAGGATGAATCGACGAAAGAGTCATAACTTGCCCCTTCTGTTAAAAAGCAACAACGTAAGAAATAATTAGTTCCTTTCTTCTCCTTTGTTAATTTTCTACTATCTATCGAAAGAAACATTCTCAGGAAACAGGAGTTTTGAGAAAAGGAAATGTTTTCCTGCCTGTCCTTAAATAAGTTTTGATCAAGATTGATTTCTTTTCAGAAGTATTTCTTTTGACAGAGCGCTTACACATTGTTTTGATACCACTATTGTCAACTAAGTTTCTACTCAGAACTAATACTTAGATAGAAATTGATTTTTTTTAGTAATCTATTTAAAATGTGAACTCGTTTCGGTATTGGATTCAAATGTTTAGACATCCCTTGTTCACTTGTAACTTGAATGCATGTAATATTTTATTTAGTATACCACCTAACTAACCTAGAAAGTAAATATTGAGGTGAGTTTACTTGAAAATAAGATTACTAATTATCTAATATTTTTATTCGAATACTTAGTTTAGTTATATAATAGGTAAGAAAAAAACACATAAGTGTGTACTAAAAAAGATCAATATCATGATTTTTATATCGTAAGTACAATGTTTATGTCTTAGATGATTAATTATCATCTTCTTCAAAGTTCTTATCTTTGACTTGAATTCCAATTAATAATTCTAGATAGGAATAGGTCTACATGCTTTTCCTGGTATTTTTTTTTCTTTCTTTATTATTATTAATTATTCCACCTTTGCTTTATATTTTATTTTATTTTTTCAGCAGGAAAAAGTTTTTTAAACGAGGGCATGGACTTCTTTCTTTACTTTCAACTCTTTAGTTGGCTCTCCTAAATTCTTTTCTTTACTTAACCGAAGTTTTTATGGAAGTTTGGCGTAGTTAAAGATCCTTCCAGAAATAAAATTCCAAAATGGTGGGTTTAAGCGGACTTTCGGAATTTTTAAACCGAATAAAGGCTTTTGAAGAAGAACGGCTTCTTTTGGCTGTGGAAGTCAACATCAAAAAGTGACTTAAATATCGCCGATAAGACTTTATTTTTCAGTTGAGCTGGTAGTATTACGACAGCGAATTGAATTAATGAAGGAAGGCTGAATTCGAACATCGTTTTGTGGTCAATGTCAACTTCTTGCGTCTTGAAAAGTCCAATGCAATCAGATACACTTAAAAAACAGCCAAGTTTAATAGAACAGTATTGAAAAAAGTTTTTTAATCAAGCGTACTTAAATTTAGTAGAATAAAATATGCAAAGCATTTACATTGAAGAGTGTTATAGGATATTTCATATTTAGCTGCATAGTAAAATCATGACATTAGGTTGCATGATAAAAATAAGAAAAAATATTATTTGAATGCATTCTAATTCAATTTATCCTTCCCATAAATACTTTTTTTTTTTTTTTAAATTAGTTAGAATTACAGACGTAGTTATTCTTTCGTTGACTATAAGGAAATCGACTTAAAATTCCTGTGCTTTAGGGAGACATGGGATACTAAATAACAAAAATATTACCAAAAAAGATTTTTTTTTGTTTTCGTTCTTTAAAAATTTGCTTACATCCTTAGCTTAAATTTCCCTTTTGAATTTTTGAAATCCGATTATTTTAAGTGGTAAAATCTTGATTTTAACTAACTATTTTAACGTATTGCACACTCGTTGGCAAAAGTTAAAAATGCATTTTTCTCAGCCTCGCTTTTTTCACATTTTACGTATATTCAAAAAGCTCCTTGCTATTCATTTTTTTGATAAATCCTCCTAATTTTTTGTAGAAATAATTTTTAATGTACTATAAAGAGATACACACATGCTTTTTTTTGTCACATAATTTTTCTATTTTTTTTTTATGTTGGAAAGTTGAAATATGTGAATTTTTTAATGAAAAATCACTAGCACCAAGTTGGAAATTTTATTTCTGTTCAACTGTAACACCTAAAGATAAAAACGTGAATGAAAATGTTTTTAATATATTGGTAAACAACTACAAATTTTTCGGTCATGTTCGTCAAAATATCGTGACGCGTGTAGCAGTTTTGAAAAAAGTTAAAATTTCGTATCATTTTAATGCATTTTTCTCAGTAATTTACTATCTATTTTATATTATCAACTCAAATTTGGTTATTGTCTTACAAGTCATATCTTGTATGTTTTTGCCAAATTTTATTTAAAAAGTCTCACATGTCCCCTTAAGTATTTTAATAACACATCTGAAATAATCTAAGACTAGGGGGCTTCGCCCCCTGCTCGCTAACGCTCGCCAACCCCCAAACGCCTCGTTGCGCTCGGATTGAGCGACTTTGCCGCTCGAATTTGTGGTTAAAACATCTTGCTGCACTCAAATAGGTTTGCCAGCCATAAAAAATGTAACCAAATTTTTATAAATTTAATGTAAGGCCTAATAGAGAAAACACCCAAATTGCAAGTTTCATAAGAGAAAGTTAAATATACTATCCGCCAACATTCTGACGTAAAACTTCATTAACTATGCCCTTACATTGAAGTCCCAATATCTTTTATTTATTCTGATAAGTCGCCCCGTTAGAGAACGACGTCCAACGCGAGGCATTTTCTGGATAGAAATACTTCAAAATAATAATTACTCTAATACAAAAATGCTTCAGAAAAACAGAAAAAATCAACTTTGAAACGAAGAGTTTAAAAAGAGCTTTAAAATTAGCAACGGGTTTGTTGTTTACTTACGTAAGGATAGCTTTAATTATTCTAATACAAAAATGCTTCAGAAAAACAGAAAAAATCAACTTTGAAACGAAGATTTTAAAAAGAGCTTTAAAATTAGCAACGGGTTTGTTGTTTACATACGTAAGGATAGCTTTAAAATTAGCAACGGTTGGTTGGGTGGTTGAACCGCCGAGCAGCGGGTTTGTTTTTTACATACATAAGGATGTTGCCATTCATATATTCAAAATCATTGAGGCTTTGTAGTAGCTTAATGATGAAAAATATTGAAATTTAACTAATTAATAAAGTGTTAATAAATTATTTTGGCACGTTTTGGCAAATCTACAGCTTATTTCCTTTAAAATAACACCTTGATCATTGAAATTGGTTGAGCAGTTTAGGCGGACGGACTAACCCCAAAAAACGCATTGCCTATTAAATATATAGATATCGCCATGAGGAACGAAGGCTATTTTAGTGTTGAACGATGTTTGTTCTTTAGATGTTTTTTGTAGAGTATATAGATTAAATTAAGTATGTGAGATTGTGGGATATCTTACTTGCCTAAGATACACATAAATTGCTCATAAAAATGTTTAAAAGTTATTGTTTTAAGAAAAAATTCCCTTTTATATTCAAATTTCTATACTGTGGAATAACTTATTATACTGGTTTAAACGATTTTTATTGCGATTACTTTCCGGCTAACTCGATAGTTCAATGTTTAGTTAACGGAGGGGAACCTTAAAAATGAAAACATTACACTTTTACTTCCATCATCTTTTATTACTTTCTTGTGAATAACAGTAATAATAAATCGCGACTATGAAAGGCTGTGGGTCTTTTGGAAATGGCCCATGACTCTTTAATTTTTCTTACTCTAGCCAAATTTCATTTTTAACGTGGATGGGAAACAAATAACAAACTTCACCAAGAATAAAAATTCTTCCTGGCGTTATAGGGAATTTTAAATGAAGTTAAAGAGTGGCGTGGTTTTGGTAGGAAAGGATGAAAGTTGATCTATTTTGCATGTCTTAGCAAGTTGGGTAGTTTCAAACTCTTTTTTTCCCTCCTCCTCCCCCCCCCCCCCCCTTCCATGTGGTGTTTGTCCTCCGTTGTTCCTTCCATTGGACTACTTTTCTATGAAAGAGTTTTTGTCCTTAAAGGTTGTAGCAGAGAATTTAAAACTAAGAAGATAAAAATAAAAAACTTTTATAAAGCAGAAAGATTGGTTTAGTTTGAGTCTAATGCAAATTTCCCAGGAAAAAGGTGTTCCGTTTTAAGGAGAGTTAAAAGTTTGTGTATTTGGGTCAAGAAGATATAATTTGTTCGTGGGATTATTTGAGGAAGATGGGTTTATGGGGTTTATTTTTGAGAAAAAAGGGTAATAAGCTTCCTTTTCTTGTAGAAAATAAATAGAATATCAGAATTAAAAAAAAAATGCAAACAGTCTATTTTGTGAAAACCTTGAAGTGGTTCGGAAACTTTCCGTTTTTTTCTTCTTTTTTTTCTTCCCCTTCTTTTTTTTTAGTAATTGCTCTAAGTAAATAAGATTATTTTAACTAGTAGGCTGAATATCTGCTGAAAAATAAAAATTATAATAGCCACACATTCTTGTCCTTCGTTTTAGCCATTACTTTTAATGAGGTAATTCTTGATGGGAGGAAAAAGTCGATAGAGAATAAGAATTCTGAGGGTGACGTAACTCAGGGGTGATAGGGAAATTCAAATGAAGTTAGGTTGGCGTCATTTTGATGAAATAAAACCACCTCACAATAAATATCGTTTTAAAAAGTAAAAACTATATTTATCTAAAGCCAAAGACAGTTTTAGTAAGAAAAATGGCTTTATATTGGGCTAAATAGCATGTTTTTAAAAATCTACTCTAGCTTCACTTGATTTGTAATATGATGCATTTTATTGCGTGAACTAATATCTCGAAACGATAAATGTTTTACCTCATAAGCAAAACTTTTACTAAAGTTAAATATTTGAGCATTCAATTTCTGTTTCATAAACTTGTAGACTGAACCCAATATTTAACTCTTCTAAATGTCCTAATAAGATGCACATGATTTATAAATTTCATCCTTTCAAATAACTTTAAAAAAATTGAATGACTTTAAATTGACTTGAAACATTTTTAAGACTGCCATAAATTTCCCTTTTGAAAATCTGCAAAAACTATTTCAGAATTAATTGAATCGAGAATTCTAATGATTTCTGATAATAGCTAGAGCACGCTTGAATCATTGATTATGCATTTGACTAGAATGTTTGTCGTTTCCGAGGGAATAAATAGCGAATGCCAGTAATATCTCAACGGGGGGTTCTGCCCTTTTATGCTCCGACTAATAACATAATGAACAAGCATAAATTATACTCCCTCCGTTTCTGCTGTCATCGGGAAAAGCTGATTACTTCGAATTAATACTTGGGAGCCACATTCTATTCCTTACGTTTTGTATTCTGTAAGTGGAGGAATTTCGGAAGTAGCGATGTAGATAGTTCGCTTTCTAATGTTTTATTTTTAATCCAGAATTGGAGAAGTAGGAGTACCTGAGTGTTCGGTATCCATTGTTTTAATTATGAAATTAAGATAGGTTTTTAAGATATAGGCTTTTTATTTGTATAGTTATTTTAACAGTGTTGCCACATGTGACAAAAATCGACTATCAAACACTTTTAATAAATTTTAAGGCTTAGCATTCGCCCTAATATTCCTAAATTTTTTTGTTTCACCCTAAAATTCGTAAAATTAAAAACCAGGACAATTCTTCGATTTCCTTCCAACACCCGTGAAAAAACCCCAATATTTCTCCAGGTGAGAAGAGCGGATTTAATTAAATTCGCATGTTTGACTAAATAGCATAATTGTTTAATTATTTAACTTATTTTGTTGAAAAGTTGTTTGACTTTAAATTTTTTTAAAATTTGGCAGTTATTTACCGGTAATGAAACAATCTTTAGAAAGAATTTGCCTGTGTTAGGAGTCTATGTCAGCTTCAAAAGAAATATCCCTCAATGTTTTTTTACTATCCCTAAAATTTTTGGAAATTATCCTTAAAACGTTCCTGAAATTTTTGGAATTGTTTCTAAAATTGTTATCTAAATTTTTTAGAAAACTCATGCGTCTCCTGAAATTTATACAATGAGAAAAAACGTCAATCGCAATTTTATTTTCTGTTGGCAAATATGTTTTTTTTTTAGGCAAACCTAAACATATTCATATTATTAACAAATATTTTTAGATTTACCTTCTACACTAAAGATTATCATATTCAAATCCTACTTCTACCTACATTTTAATTCATTTGCAACTCATTGCTATTAAATATCATTAAATTTTCAATTCCAGACTAGTATGCGTCTTATATGCCACTAAAAAAAATTATTTTTTTACATTTTTCGGGACACCCTTTCAAATTATTCTTTTGGTGAGAAAACACATGTTTAAAAATAACATGTTTAAACATACATGTTTAAATAAAATTTAGGGGGTCCTGCCAGCAGTTGAAATTACCACTATCATGGGGAAATATCAAATTTTTTCACTTTATAATATAAAAATGTGAAAAAAATAAAAATCGCCGTTGTCAGCTTTTTTATTATATATAATCATTAATAAACTTATTACAAACATTTAGATTGTGAACAAGCTACACTGTGAATATATAATTTATTATGAAATGTTAATGATGAAACAAAACTGCGGTTGTGAATTTTGGTTTTCAAAAGATTGGTTGATTTCTAGATTTCTACCGATATATTGGGCGCTAACGCCGATACTTATGTTGGTATAAAGGTCATTTTTGCTGATTGTTTTTTTTTTTATGTAATTGCCGATATTTGCGCCGGTAAGGTGGCCGATATTTGCGTTGGAGTAGTGGTAATTTTCACCTAAGTTTAAGCCGTTTTGGTTGGTTGTTTTCTGATTATCTGGCGCCGTCAGCAATACGAGGGCTATAATGCGCCGAAACATTCGTCATTAGACAAGCCAACATGCATTTACAAACACCCATGCCTGACACGGGACTCGAACCCGCAACCTCGTGGTCTAGAAGCTAGCACGCTAACCACTATACCGTTTGGTCGGCGGTTTTCAAAAGAACTTGTGGTCATTGAAAAAGTCGTGGAATTTTTTTTCGCCCAAAGTGTATGAACCCTGATATACCAGTACACACTAACTAATTAACTTCTTCAAGTTTTCCCAGTCGCGAAACAATTTTTTTATTTGGGAAAAAAAAAAAAAAAAAAACTGCTTGAAATGAAAAAATATCGACATTGTTTCTCTTTTGGATTGAAATTTTCTATGATTCAGTGAGAATGATATTTGGCCTATAAGCCATATCATGGTTTGTTTTCTTGTAATAGGTTTTATCATTGAAGACAATGAAGTGTTGCCATGATGAAATTGATGATTTAGAAAACTTGTTTATAATTTAAACTACTCTCACAAATAGTGAGAAAGATTAGGATATATAAGCATGACACCAGTTTCAATGAACAGCAGCTGATTAAATTCATTAGTAAGCAAAGAAAAACCACGATGAAGTCGCGCTAGAAAAAAAATAAACATAAGCAATTAAGTGGTTGCGTTGCGTTTACAGTTTAGAAACAGTTAATGCAGTTTTACAAAGAATGGTGTAGTTTTTTTTTAATTATAAAAACAAGGTCAGCAATTATAAAGAGAAGAAAAAATTTGAAGTAATAATTGTTAAATCCCATCAGTTAAATTAAATAAATATTTTCAAAATATCCAACTTTAGTCTTTTTTTAAATTTTAGTTCATTAGTTTAAATTGATCTGAGTTACTTGGACTAAAATCAATAAAAGCTACCATATATAATGATTCAATAACTACTGGCAGAACAACTAAATATTCTATAAATACGTGAAACACATTAAATTTTTATGCGTAATGCTAAATTTGTCAGATTTTGCAGAGCTGGTAGTAACCTCTAAATATCATTTGATTTTATTAAAAAAAAAAATTGCATTTTTTTCTCATCAAAGGGAAGAGATTGTTTATTTCACACACGTTTTGAGGCCGGCATCATAGCACTTTGACGGAAATTTTCTCCTTTGACCCATATGAAGTTACTTTTGTTTTGTCGACGCAGTATGTCCACTTGAAGCCTGTACGTCAGAAATCCAACCAACCCAGCATTGCTGTGTGATTGCCAAGTCGTCTTGGTGTACTCTATCCCTCCTCGAAGTTTCTAACCCTGGTGCTGAGACTCCCTGTAGGTTCCACTTAATATTAATAATAGTCTTAATGCCTTGCCCATCTTAAACCTAACTATAAAAATGTAGTAGTTTCATCCCATGTTTTGCATTTGGCTGGACCTTTTACCTAAACCTATCAAAATATTTGCTCTTTCTCTTCAAATACGTGCAAATCTTTCTCATGAATCACTAAATACGTGTATGCATGCAAAATAAATGCTCTGAATCAGATCGTATACTCTAAAAATGCTATTTTATAATATCCGTGCCATTCATTCGAATTTTAATGGATCTGTTTTGCAATTCATAGTTATGGCTGCAAACCATTACATAAATTGTGGCACGTTCCTTTCTTAGTATCGATGTCCTTTTACTAATATTCAAATGCCATTACGCGACTATTGCAAAAATTATTAAAAAAACAAAAATCATTCCATGCATTTTAAACCACCATCGAACTTTCCCCCTCTTTCTTGTTTTAGTTAGTGCCCTTTTTTCATTTCATCCCAGGAATATTAAAGACTGTAATGTTATAGGGCAATTTCTATATAAATCATAAGTGTGCTCTTTTTTGTTTGGTGTCGTTCGCTTAAATCCGTGACTTGTACACAGAATTCTGCGGGGTAATTTAAAAAAAAAAAAAATTGCATAGGTTTGAATTGTGGTTGTTTCTATAATATACGCAGTAGGTAGATGACTTAAATATAAAGTTGTGGTACAAATTAGCTTACATAATCTCAGTGCTAAACTTAACATTTAACGTTTTCTTTTGTGTGTACTGTATCAAATAGAAATTTTTCCCCTTAAACTACCGTAATCAAATACAAATCTTTTTCTTTTCCTTAAACTAACATAACTCCCCGAAAACTTGTTCCTAGTCAAATATTCCAATGTTTAAAATGCATCAAATAAAATTCTTTCTTTTTCTTAAACTGACTTAACCACGAAAGCTTGTTTACAAACCTGGTACCAAGTCAAGTACTCCATCAATTTTTGAAAAGAACAATTTCTGCATAAGAAATCTTCAAAATGTTACATTTTCTTATAATACTGAGTTTTAGGTGTAGCTTTGAAAGGAAACTCCAGAGTTCTTTTTGGAATCCAATAAATTTCAGCATTGTTTACTTTCTAAACAAATCCCTTTGGGTGGCGATCCACTTATTAGGATATGAATGTATGTATGTAGATTCCTTTTTAAAACATACTTTGTGGACGACTGATGGACTCGCACATTCAGAATCGGTTACTGGCAAATTTTATGGTCTAAAAACACATGGATTGTGTAAAAAATTGCGCATGCTGTTTCTTCTAGAAATCCAAAGAAATAAAAATATTGTTTAAGAATAGAGACTGACAGAAATATGCGCAATTTGCTTCTGACATCAATACATGTCATAATTTAAATTAATAAATAACAACAATTTTTAATGATATTAGAATATAATACGAAATAATTTTTAAATCAATTAGAAAATGTGTTGATGTTGTGTACCTCCTTAAAGCAGTCGGTTTTTTTTTTCAATTCGTCATTTTAATCCTTTTGTTTTAAATTTTAATATCTTCTTAAACACATTTTTATGTAGTAGGCTGGCATTGTTGATGTTCTTGTTCTATATGTCGATACCTCGATAAACGCATTTAAATGAATGCTCACATTTAAATATTGCTGGGTGTAATCATCATAAATCATGGAAGGTTTTAGAAGTTGTTGCCAGGTGGGTTTTCTCAGACTTCGTTTCGAGTTTTCTGGAGGAATTTCAATGATAAATGGTAGTATTTCCTGTGGGGCGAAACAAATGAGATACCTCATTTTTTATAGTCCTGGAACTTTCCTTTGTTGACCGCCATTGTTTTGAATTCGATGTTTAGAGTTAAGGTCTCGGTGCTTATTAAATAACATTTTTACTTTCAATTACCTATATGTACATAGGTAATGAAAGTATAGTATTCGATCAAACGATTTGGAACATCCTGATCTCAAAACTGCGATCTGGAAAAATGAGTGTACGTGGTCAGCATAACTCCCAAACAAATTGACCTACGATGTTGAAATTTGATGTGAAAGTTGGTGATGGCACAAGGACCTACCATTAAGGTTTTCGTCGAAATCGTGCATGCGCCTAGGGTAGGGTAAAAAAAATCATGTTTTTCAGTAATTGCTAAAAAAAATGTTTTTAACGAATTTGTTCAAAATCTCTATGGTAATACCTTTTCAGGTGTTTTAAGCGTCATCACCTCCGAAATTCCCGTAAAAATGCTTTAATGGCGTAAAAAGTTGGAAAACGAATGCCTTTAACACAGAGTTCTCTTTCTTTGAGCATACCTCATCAACGATAGTTTTTTCTTCTCTCCTCAATTTCACTTACAAGAAAAGATACTATAAGATCTATCAAAAAGTATATCGCCAAATTATCATTTTGGTGGAATTTTTTTTATTTTCAACACCCCATACAGGAGAATACCTCCAAACTGGCCATTTTTGCTAAATGCGTAATGAAAATATAAAAACGGTAAATGACACAAATCCACGTCAGTATATTTAGTGTAATTTGAAAGCTGTGCGATGTTTCATACCCCTAGTTATAAATCAGACAATTCTTAAAACATTTATACGGTTCATTTGAAAATGCTACTGTTCTAGAATTCTGCCATCTTTCAAATTTTCTGATGAATATTGATTTTAGTCTTTAAAAATTTAAATTGAAGTAACTTCTGTGAAGGAAATTCAGTTCTTAGATCTTATAGGGATATTTTAAGACTAGTATTTAATTTTTTTGTCGTATGAAAATTATTTTTAAAAATATGATTTTTTGTTAAATTGATCAAAAAGGCAACCGACTTGGTTTAAAACAAATCTAGTCTACCTTTACTGGACAAAACAAATCTAGTCTACTTTACTATGATAAACTGGATTTTTTTTTAATCCAAAACGCTAGAGAACTAAAATGTGAAATGGTTATTTTGCGTTTTTGCTGAAGCATATGGTAACCAGTAAACGAAAAAAGTTAAGCAGGAAACATTTCAAATACTGCAACAGTTTGTTGTAAATAAAATTTCATTCAGCTTGTCTTAATTTTTTCTTTCCGATTTAGTTTTTTCGAAACAAGTGTCTCGTTAAGGTGACCAAAAAGAGATTTAAATTTTTTTTTTTTTAAATTCCGTATTAAAATGCATGAAATTATTTATATAACTTAATGATTTGATAATAAGTGTAAATTTTAAATTAAAAAAAATTATTTCAACTATTCCTCATTTTAGAACATTTCAACTTTAAACTTTTTGTAAAAAAAAAATGCTCCTTGCGTTTCAATTTTTCACTAAATTGTTCAATTTTTTTCCCTCCCTCCTATCTATTTAAATATATGTTAAAATAATCGGCCATGGATTTTTGATTTGACACATTCTTTCATCAATTAAAAGTAAAAATTGTTGTTACCTGGGGATTTTTTGATTTTTTCATGACATGCTAATACTAAAACTGAAGTAAAGTAATAAAAAACTATCAGATTGTAATATCCATGCCCAATTATATTCAAATTAGTAAAGGAACTATTTCCCATAATTTTAAAAGAAGGTACAAATTTTTAAATGGCAAGGAAAAATTATATCTATTGAAAATCATGGAAAAACGCTAATAAAGAAAATAATTACCATAAACAAATAGAAAAATTGTTGATATTAGCTTCATGGGGGAAAAAGTCCAGCACCATAAAAAACACCTTCTTACTTTTTTATGTATTTCTTTGTATGTATGACTTGTATGTTATAATTTCGGTCAAAAAATCAATCGATATTTTTGAAATTTTTTGCCTTCCCTGCCTTCTTAATATCTTAAGTTCGAATGTATGAGGATTTCTTATTAAACGCTTTAATAATTAAAAATGATCGTGATAAAAGTAGTGCAACTCGTATTTTAGCCGCAAAATTACTTTAAATTGACAATTTCACAAAACAATAGCAGGGCTGCCACAGGCGACTAAAAACTCTACTAAAGCGACTATTTTAGTGGCCAGGCGACTATGGCAACTATTTCAATGAAAAAAGGGCACAAAGCGACTATTTTGAACAAAACCTTCAACTATTTTTGGGCTCAGGCGACTATTTTTTTTAAAAATTGGATACTGTCCGTTAAAAGACAGAAAAAATCGGCACTAAGGTACTAACAATTTTATCAAAATGGTGATTTTTTTTAAGGGGGCGGGAGAGCACTATTGAAATAGTTGTTCATATTCGCTGGTAGTGATCACTTTGTTAGTCCGACGATAGTAACTTCACGCAAGATGTTGTTTTTGACGGCAACCGCGGTCATTTTCGCCTACCTGTTAGGTTTCAATGTTTTTTCTTTCGCCGTGCAAAGTAACAGCATACACAATTATATTCTCAAATATCAAATTATTTCGCTTTATTTACTCTAAACAAAAATGAGTTTGTGGAATTTGCACTGAACTTTGGAAGAAAGTGCCATCAGTATGAACAGTATTTATGTTATTAGACGTTATGTCGGAGATTTGTGCCGGTGTGATGAACGATTTCGCCGTGTAGGTCAATCGATGTAGAAGATTAGAATTTCAATGTTGTAGCTAAATTTGTAAATAAAATAATTTAAATTTTTAAGCAATTTATTTAATTACTTTGAATGTAGCTTAAATAGGATGACGACAGAACCGTAAATTCAGAGAAATGTCAAGGAATTTCGTAAAATTACTCTTTAATCAAGGAATTTTGAAATTTTCGAGTTTCCCTTCTCGCGTACCCCGTATGGGTGCGCGGACATCTATCCCGACTCGGGTCACACGATATATGTGTAGTTTTTATAGTTGATCGATTTGGGTGTACGAAGTTTCCAAATTTTTTCTACTCTCAGCAGCTAAATCAAATCGACCCCCGCTCCTCGGCCCACAACCACATGTTCCGGTTTTTTTTTTTTTTTTTTTTTTTTTAATTTTTTTTTTTTTTATATAACTTTCTGAAATCATTGTTATGCTTGGAACAATTATCTACACATTATTTCTGTTAGATTTTTGATTATTCTATAACTTCGCGCGTCCGCCGGCGTTTTATTGTTAAAAAATCTTCAAACTTCAATCTATCTGCATCCTTTACAGACATGATTATCTTTCTACTTGCCTTGCTTTTTTTGTCAACATTATATATTAGAACGCTAATTATTTACGTATTATTTCTGTTAGATTTTTAGTAATCCTATTATTTAGAAGCGCAACCACCAGTAGATTTATTGTTTAAAAAAATCCTCCAACTTAAATCTGACTGCATCCTTTGCAGATATGATTATTTTTCTTCTTGTCTTGCGTTTTATATCAATAGAATATATTGGAACCCTAAATTCCTTAATATTTCAAATTGATTCATTTTTTAGTTTTTATTAACCCTTTATAGCACTGTGTTATAGATGTGCAACAAATCTATAGGCATTCATAAGCAAAATGGGTTAGATAGTGTAATTGATTTTTTTTTTTTTCCCTTTAATTTTGACATTATATCTAACGTAATTAACTGAAAGTGATATGTGTTTTTGGTTTATATGTTTTATATAAATCAAACAAAGAATTGAAGTATCCTCCTCCCCCTCCAAAAATAATAATAATAAAAAAAAAAAAAATCTGAATGCTCTACTGCCTACATTCAGGCAAAGGGTTATGGAATTTTAAAAAAAAAATACTTGCATTTTTTCCATCCTGCATCAGGGAAATGTCAGGGAATTTTGTTTTGCAAATTCTGTAGGCATTCTGTTAAAAATTTAAAAATTGTCCTTAAAGAAATTCGATTGTCATTGTCAATATTTAGTATAATTGTTTAAACATGATACTTGTTTTGCTAAAAAAAAGTTGTTTGACTTTGGAAGTTAAAAAAAAATTTCTTGTTTTGCCAATCGATTTTTACCGTCGCTTTTGCGTAAAGTCTGGGAGTAAGGTTGAGTTGCCAACTTCCATCACAGTATATAAATATGATAGCGCCATCCCCAAGACACATGCCTTTTACCGTATGGGATGTAACGTTTTAGACACTATTTTGAATCGAAAGAAGAGCGTTTCTGGTTTTTCGTGTTTTATCTAAATCTACAGTTTTATTCCAATCTTATTAAAAGTTATGAAAAGTGAGGCTACTATTTTCAATGTCTGAGACTACTATTTTCAATGTGTGAGACTACTATTTTGGCTACTATTTTTAACATCTGAGGCTACTAAAGCAACTATTTTCAAAGCTTACAGTCAGTGGCAGCCCTGCAATAGGCAATATTCTAAACATATTAACAAGTTATTTATTAAATATCCTCTCTTATATTGTAACTAGCTGAATACCCGTGCTTCGTTATGAAATTTTACCATGTGCAGTATTGTAGCTTGCTGTTTAGCTTGCTACAATTAGCTAAAACTACTTCTGTTAAAAATTTCAGAGCTGTTTATTTAAAAAAAAAGAACTAATTAAAATTTTAGCATTCTGTTTGTCATAGGAATAATTAGGAGGCCAAAACTACTTATATTGAAAATTTCAGAGCTCTACTCCTTTTTTAAGTAGCTTTCTGTAGATCCACAGACAGGCACACAGGCAGTTCGTTTTATTATTATTATAGATTAAAACTGATTGCACATTATTATCTTTCCTTTTATGCAGTTCTATTTTAAAACGATTAATAATTTTCCACCTACATTTTTCTTTTCCAAAATGTTATTTCTAATAGTAACTTATTATTTATTGCAGTAAGTCAAATAAACATTTAATGTTTAAATTTTATGAATCAATGGCTTTGCAAAAAATACCTAAAATTGTGCACAGTACCTAAAATTATATTAAGTAAATACTTCTGTATTTTACTTTTATCGGATTTTTCCTCTTTAAGTCCTTTTATTAATAAAAATCCTATTTTTTAATTATTATTTTTTAATTGTTGAGTTTCTTTCCTCCTACCTAAATATTAAATATATTCCTTTGAAGTTACAGAAAAACCAATGAAATTCCTGTGTAAGTTTCTTAGTTGCTACAGTTTCATTTTTATGTCGGTGTGTTTTAATCATATAATGGTTTTTAAAAAGCTTAACTAAGTTTTTTTTTCCTTTTAAAAAAGAGTTCATATCTTGAAGTTTCAAGATGAATGCTATCGATTGTCTTCTTCTGGCTTTCTCATCAATCCCTAGAGGGAAAAAATTCCATTCATACTTTTTCTCGTTGCTACGTTTTAGTGAAATATAGATCCATGACCTGGAACGAATCGCAATCTTCCAAATAGAAATACATTCATCATCAACTTCATGGATATGCATCCATCATCTCTATTCCTCCGTAGAAGGAAACCGCGATTTTTCCTCTTTCACATTTTTAAAAGAAATATTGTAACCATGTAATCTAATGGACATGCGCTATAGATAACCACACATTGATAGCGTGAAGATTCGTACGCATACAAAGTGTGTTTGTAATATAAAAGGACGAATGTTCCTAAAACTAATCTAGTTGATGTTTACATGTAAGCATTTTTTTATTGTTATCAATGAAATGCTATACATGAAGAGAGTGGTTGGTTTCTTTTCCTTCACTTTTTCTTTCAGCTTAAGTGGCAACAAGTTATTCTTAAAGTAAACTTTTCATTCTTAGGTCTGGGTTTCTACTCTCAATAACCATTTGGTTAACAAATTATGGTTAAACAGGTTCACACACCAACAACTCAGCGTTTGATTCCGAACCACAACAATAATTCAACAACTTACCCGTGAATAAGACCAATACCACTGCATGCGAAACCTTTCTCAAGGCTATCAAAATTCTAATTTTTCAATCTTACCTTCTCAAATATCAAAAGTTTTCATATTTTACAGCATCCCAACATTGTAAGGTTACTGGATAACACACTGAATCAAATGGATGCCTTAACTTCAGACCCCCAAAGGCATCCTGGATAACATCCAAGCACATCCTATTGCACATGCATTTATCCGATAAGAATTCCCAGCTCAGTGCTCATTACGACTATTTTTTCCACCTCGGCATATATATTACCCGGCTACCAGATGAAGGCATTTGTCAACCTCGACCTCATCAAAAGGATAAAATCCGCGCTCTTTATACCTGCACGGATTGCCACTAAATCATGCCAAAGGGGCCAGCACATAACCCTTCCCTTCTTAAGTAGGGCCCTGTGCTGGGGCGGAGGAAACTGCTTTCCTGTAAATTGCGCCTCGTTGTATTTATTGATCATGGAGCAGATGGGGCGTATGTTGAGATTGACTCTCGCTTCGTGTCTGTTTGTTTGGAGATAGTTTTAGGGAGAATCGGGGTTTGGGTGAAGGATCTTAGAGATAAGGAAGGTGGAAGAGGAATTGCGATTGGATATAGGCGTGGTAAAGTATCCGAATGCAATGTGACCTTTTTTTCTTTTTCTCTCTTTTTTCAAGAATTTCGGAATGTCCACTTAAGTAAAGGTCCAATAGTATTTTCATTATTGCTTTGTTAGAAATGCTATAGAAATTGAAAAATACTTTCGTATGTTAATGAATTACTTTTTTTTTTAGATCTCCACAGCAAAAGATAACAATTGATTAAAGTTTACAAATTTCGTTTTACAACATAATATAACCTAACAATTATTACTTTTCACATACTTGTAAAATTATTTCGTTTTATTTCTTCGGCATTGGTACTAAACACCTATCCAAGGAAATAACGGATACTATTTTAAAACTGTTAAACTTAGAAATTGGAACTTCAGCAATAGAAAAATAAAGACATAATGGCTTTACCCGAATTCTTATTACCCCTTGGTAGAAGCGTTGACATCAACTGCTATAAAATGCCCCACTTAAATTGTAAAATAAAATCGTTGTTTTTGTCTAGCTTGCTTCACCATTATTTTACTGACATATAAAGGTTAAATTTACCATTAAATCTCATGGATTTAATGGTAAATGAACACCCAATTCTATCATGATTGCTTAGGACCTAGCAGGGTATCCACAGACCGGGAATATCGGGAAAAGTCAGGGAATTCGGTATTTCGGGAAAAATCAGGGATTATCAGGGATTTTGTCAAAAAGTTTAAAGGAATTTTCCGAAATTAAAATGAAACTTTTAATTTTGACAATCAAAGATACACTGCTACCAAAAATACAAAAATCAATATGAAAAAAAAAATTATAAAAAGTTTAAAAAAAGAAAACGTCAAAAATTCGGACCGCAAGACCGACCACGTACTTCGCATTAAAATTTCCTGACAATCACTGAACCTGCTTGCGTTCAGATTTGCCTCAAATCGCCGATGGAATGACTACATTTCTTTCACATTTTTCTCTTATATTATAATAGTCTATCGGCATTATTTACGTTGGTATTTGATGGTCATTTTTCTGAACGTTACGATGGTAAAAGGGACGATATTTTCGTGATTATAGAGGGCAAGAAACACGTTCTTGCATGCTGCTTATTTTCGTGATGTGTCACTGACGCTATTTCAGAGATTGCATCTGTCAGCCATGGTACAGTTCTACAGAAACACGGATTTCAGCATTTTTGTTGTTGAAATTTCCATCATTCCTGAGACGGATTCAAAACTGCATTACAGTTTTATTGGGTTTACTTACTTGTCTAACAACCAAGGAACCTACATACTTTCAGATTTCCCCAAACTTGTGATGTAATGACCATTTTTCTTGCTGATTTCCAGCATCTGTCGCTGTTGTTTATGCTGGTGTGTGGTGGTTAGTTTCACCGAACGTTACTCTGATGTTAAGCTTGTTGTTGCCGAGATTTTCGCTGCTAAGAAGGGAGCTATCACCGAAATTTACATTCTTGTGATGTTCATTTTAGTCCCTATTAATCACTATTCCAAGGTTTGCGCCTCAATAGTTGTCTATATCGCCGAGATTTACGCTTGTGGTTGTCAATTTCGTAGATTGTGACGTCGATAGAATCGCGTGTCAATTTCAGCGATTTCCATCGATATTATTGGATGCTAACGTTGATATTTACGTTGTTGTGATGGTCATTTTGGCCGATTGTTGCCTTAATGCAGGGTGTGATTTCTTCCGCCGATCTTTCCGCTTTCGTGAATTTTTCTTATTTTTCCACCTATCAAAGTTTTCATCCCACAATTTTTTTATTGATCTCGCGGGTTTAAAATTTCCTGACAGTCATGGAACCTGCATGCGTTCAGTCTTCCCCAAACCACAGAGGGAATTATTATCCCCTCCCCCCTTGTTTTTCTGTAATGTTAGACTTTATCAGAATTATTTACATTGGTATGTTAAAGCCATTTTGCAGAACGTTACGCTGATGAAATGGCAGTTATTCCTGTAATTATGGCGAGCGTTATCGCCGTTATTACGTTGCTGTGTGATACTCATTTTCGTCGAGTCTTACTCCAAAATAATAGTTACTGACGTTATTGCAGAGGTTTGCATCTGTCAGACATAGTACAGTTCAGCTAAAACGCGAATTTCGAATTTTTCTTTTAATTGAAATTTTGATCATTTTTGAGATCGATACAAATCTGCCTTACAATTTTGTTGGACTTACAAGTCTGACAATCACGGAATCTTCTTACTAGGCATTTTGCCTGCACCGGTACGGGCATTTTTGCCGATTGTTGGTTTAATATAATTGCCGAGACTTGCGCCCGTACGGCGGCCGCTATCACCGATATTTACGTTGAAGTAGCTATAATTTTCACTTAGATTTAAGCCGTTTTAACTGAAGCTATTGGCGAGATTCGCGACGTCGTTTTAGTGTCATTCGCTTAGACTTCCTCGGATGTGAAAGCCGCTATGTACGTTATTAGTGTGTATGTGAGGATCTTTTTTACCGTTTGGTTTGAATTAATGATGAATGATTAGAATTTTAATTTAATTTTGCACTAGAAATTAGTCCAAATTGTCCCAGTTTTTATTATGTATCCTTATTTAAAATTGTAATTTTAACTGCTATTGAATGTAAAATTGTTTATTTTAACTTGAAAAACAATTTTACATTTCGACTATAGATGTAAGTAATAGTTTAAAGTTAAAGCAATTTTTTTATGTATAATTGTTTAAAATTAATTGTCTGGGGGAAATGTGTTTATTTTGTAAAAAATTTGCTTGGGTATTGTACTTAAACAAGCGGCTATAGCTGATCTTAAATAAAAAAGAAAATTTCAAATAATGCAAATAATGAAATTAAACAATTTGGACAACGAAATTATGCAATCTAAAAAGCCAATGAAAATGGTGTAACTCCCCCAATCCAACTACATTTGAAGACAGTTTTTTTTTTTTTTTTTTTTTAATACACAAATTGATATATAATTCATAAAACATAAAAATTTTAGTTTACGAAAATATTTTAAAGTAATTATTGATTTTTAAAATTTGATTACAGTTTCAAATATTCAGAAGAAGAAAAAAATAGTTAATAGAATATATAGAGTATTTGTAAAATGTGTGTGTGTGCTTGATCCATTTTGACAGGATTTATGGTTTGATATAATTTTAAAATTTTTCTTAAAGCAGCTTATTAAATCTGAAATTTAATACTAGAGTCCTCTTTTCTTGAGATTAGATTGTGATGAAAAAAAGTGTGATTTTAAAGTACAATTGCACACGCACAGTACAGGTACACTATACATACACTACACTAAATGAAGCAATTTGGTATTTGTGTCATAAATGTGTAAAGATAAACAGTACATGCATCGTAATTTTCTTTATGATGGTGAATTTGAATGTTCTATTACTTGAAGTTTATTATTTATATATATTTTGTCGATAACTTATAAACAGGGAAAAAATTGGGTGTTACAGGGAATAATCAGGGAAATATCAGGGAATTTTAAAATAACTTTTCTGTGGACACCCTGACCTCAGCCTATGTTGGCCCAAGCCTAAACTTTACAAATATGCGTATCATTAAAAAATTAAATCAATATTCTTTCATTTGATGTATGATGCCATGGTAAAAAATATTACAGAAAATTTAAAAACTCACTATAAACGCAACATTTTTAGGCATGACGTTGGGATGACAAAAATGTAGGAATCTAAATAAATACAAATCAAAGCTTATCTGTTTATCATCTGAATGCTATGTATAGCTTTCATGGCCTCATATGTAGGTTGCTTTTCAGTCAGGAATTTAGATTTTTTTTTTTTTTTTTTTTTTGTACATTTTCCCATTCTGTTTCCTCTATATGTGATTTCTAACTTTATATTTATAGCCATTTGAATGCAAGCTTGATTCGAAAATCATACTGATCGGTTTCCATAGAAACCGACCTGAAATGTAGTCTAATAATAAGTAGGTTTGTGTTTCGCCAACGCAGAGACGAGCCTCCGTCAATTGCGTCCCTTTGCATTTATTGATCAAATGGGAAGGTATAAAAGGGGAGAGCGACTTATTCCTCCGTGTTTATCTAGAGAAGTAAGGACGAAATGGACTTTTGGTGACGGAATGCGATTAAGCCGCTTATCCCGAAATGGATGTGGGAGGCCGCAAGAGCCGGTTGTTGATTTTGCTTCCCTCCAGGGGATGTTTGCTTTATTACATTAATGCCACCCGCTTTTCGGCCCCCTGTAATGTTTATTTTTTTATTTTTATCTGGTGATTTTATTCAACTGCTTGGCTGCGGCGCTGATTTTGATTTAAATGCGTGGGTGTGCTGTTTAGTATTTATCGTACTTGAATTAAAATTAGCTTAGTATGAAATGAGTGGTTAATCTGGATTTGTAAGAGAAAAGGAAAATTACTCTAAAATATTCAGGGAACATTCAAAATCCAAATTTCTGAGAAAGTTTAGGAACTTTATTTTCTTTTTTTAGATTTTTTTTCCTTGTATTATACTCACTGAAAGTAAAGGGTATATGTATACTTACAAGTATGTAGTGCTAATTAGTTACAAATTATGGAAAATCTTTAGTTTCAGTACTTTAAATAGTTAATGTGTATATGTCTTATTTTAATTGGCTTTCAATCTTAATTTTAAAAGAAGTAGTGTGGATTTTTAATACTAATATTTGACTAGAAATTTTTCAAAATCGCTTGGAAAACATTGAAAAATTGAGTTCTTTTCTTCAAGATTTTGATTGAATACCACGGAAATTGATTCTGTTCGTTTTTCTCACTTAAAATGCTGTTTTTATACCGGAGTTATTGTTTGAAATTCAAGAATACCACGCTGATTGCTGTTTAAATGCAAAAGAGTTCTAGTTATCGACACTTTTCAATCAGGTCAAAGGGTAATATACCGGTTACCTGAAAGTACTGCATTAGATTAAAAAAAAAATCAATATTTTTTTCACGCTTTTTCACACGCTTTGGAACGTACTCATTTAAAAAAAAAAATGGTCTAAAAAAAATGTCTGTGTGTGATCAGCATAACTCCCGAACAGTGACCAACGATGCTCAACTTTTGCATACAGGTTATTATTGGCCATAAAACCTATTGTTAAGGTTGATTGAAAGATAGTGCAGCTTCCAAAATAATATTTTCCCTCGCTTATATTAATTACCTCTTCTGCTTTTAGTTTAACAGGACTATCATACTAATGTTAATGGCGAGTGCTTTGGATAAAAAAGAACTTAACATTCTCGCTAAGACTCAGAACATTAATTCCCAAATTAATTACGTTAATAATATGACTTCCCTAAATGAAAGAATAAAAGTATTCATCCATAGATTGAAATTAAATAAGAATTAACTGCTCAGTCTTACCCCCGCCCTTCCCCAACAGTAAAGAAAGTTGTATTTGTTCTCTTAACGTAATCAGCGAAGAAATCTCTTGCCAAAACCACTTAGTCTGCTACATGGAAAGAAATTAACTGAGAATTGGTAGTTTGCATTAAAGGGACCGGAAGAACAAGGGGTGAAAGCATAAAAAGTTTTTTATTTTATTGTTTAGACGTCAAATTATAGTAGCAAGACAAATGTCGTTACCCAAACTTGTAATTGGGCCTTTACTAAGCTTATTTCCGGCCTTTGTAATATATTTTCGTGTTTTTTCCCCTTTTTCCTGTCATTGAAAAGTGGGGAAGGGAAACTGAATATTGTATTGTTTGAGATGCTTCATCTGAAATAATAAAAATGTCTCTTTCGTTAACGCTTGCTTAGGTTGCATTCGCACTATGCTTTTAAACAAATAATCAATGGCTAAAAGTATAATTTGAGTTATCTAATGGACAATAACTTTTATTATAAGTTACGTCGTTTCACAAAGGCAACGTCATCCTCGACGTTGATAGAAAATAAATGTGATACATATATATCTCGATATAGGTTGCATTACAAATTTCCACTTAGGATCATAATGAATTCTTATTTACATTTATTTTCTTATCTAATATATTTCTGGATGAAACTCTCAATTAGTAATCATTTGCGGTCAATATTGCCTACGTTTAGGATGATTTCGAGTCTAATCTAAATTAAAACTTACGTGTATTCGCTTAACATTCTTACTTAACCTTTAACTGCTGTAAGCGGTCTGACAGACCGCGAGTCATTTTTTGTGGAATGCTTCCACCCCCTAAAATATCGCATCTTTGACATTTATATTAATTTTTCTGGTTCTATGTTTCTTAAACTTTAAATTGATATTCACCAATTTGTTTGGCGCAGTATGGACCATGTGTAGCCCTTGCGTCAAAAACCTCAAAACCACCCAACCACAGCAGTTAAAGGTACTTTTTGTTTCCAGATGTAGGCTCCATTATGCAGTAGGGAATTTAGTAGTCATTCAATTAATGCAATTGCTTTAATTCATTATAAAAGGCGGGAGTTTACTTACTTTTTCTTTTCTTGGAAAAGATTGTGTTCGCTTTTTCCGCGTTCCCCTCTTCTAATTTTCCTGTAAACCATAAATATGGAAGATAGTTTATTTCAAATTACGTTACCAATTGTAACGTAAATTACGAACAAAGCATTCAAGATGTCAAAGGCCGCTTTTACACGCTTATCTATTGCCTTGCGTTAGACTTATCACCTTTTACTCACGTTCTATCTTCCAGATACCAAGCTGGAATCAAACATGTTCAACTTGTTCGAAATTTAATGGCTGAAACTGTCCTCTATGAAGGTTGACGTGGTAAAATCTTCCTAGGGTTATTTAACGTAATTGCCTTCATCCAATTGATCTGACGAATCTTGGCAGATGGACGCTTTGTGGATGACAATGTATTCAATCAAGTTTTGGGGGTAAAAAAAAGTTAGTTAATAGTTCGGATGGATGTTTTCTTCATAATGATCAAACACTATGAAAACTCGATCTGACCTGAATAATTTGCAATTGCACATAAAAATTGGCAATGCATATAAAAGATTTATATTAAAAACTTTGTAATATTATTATGGGTTGAATTTTTTACCACTTATTTATAAAGAATGGTTTTCGGAAGTTATCTATCTGATTCTATTCACTACATTTTGTCATTTAGCATTCTTAGAAGGTCAGAGCTTCTTGCTGCGTTCATGACATTACCACATCAATAGGTGGCAGTTTAAACCATTGACAATAACATTACTTTTTTCATCGATTATGGATACGCATGTCTCACATAGTACAAAACTTTAACCGTGATTAATAAAAACTATTACGGTCTTTTGAACACATTTTTTTCTGCTATATGAATCGCTTTGATGAAACAGCGTTCAAATTATGAAGTTTTCGACGAACATAAACAATAGTGGCCTATTTATGGTATTAGTTTCGTTCTTCGTATGCTCGTACACTTTTTCTTGCTTCGTGTGCTTTAGAAGGCTTAACATAATTTGTACTGTATGTAAAATCCAACTTGCAATATACGTAATATTTTTTTTATTATTATCTATGCCTATTTTGGAATAAATTTTAACACAAATTATGTGTGAATTGTTAAAGCTCTGTAATTTAACATTATGGCTGAATTCCAACTAAATAAGTTATTTACTTTTTCTCTTGTCAAATTTATTTTTCTGTTTTCAAACAAGTGAAATAAAAATTCCAGAAAAAAAAATTGCAGTTTGAGAGATAAGACGACACTTTTTCTAATATTTTCTTCGAGACAAGCTCGCTTCTTTTCCGAGTTCAAAATCTATTATTTATTGGGTTGTTTATTCTCCCTTTTTTCCCTTCCTGTGAAAGGTCGCTAGACAACTTGCGAATTCTTTTTAATTCAATTCTTCCGACAAACTAGGAAGAAATGTAATAAAGCTTGGAGTGGTGGGTGTTTTTCTTACATTCCCAAAGGAAACAGTTAACGATGCTGACAGAAACGGTGGAGATGTTTTGTCAATGTGATTAATTTCGCCGCTGATGTGCACTATATATTTATTGTGTTTGTAAATGTATAAATAGCTTTATTGTTTTACTCGAAACCCGATTTTAACCTTTTTCATCTCCAGCCTAGATTATAAAAACATTAAATTCACAATAGTCAACTTCCTCTACTTTTATTACCTAACAATTCATGTTCTAAAAATATAAAAGTAGTTTATCGTGCCACATTCTTAAGGGAGTAGCATAAAACTTTTTGGTTTGTAATTGGGAATATTATAATCGCATTATAAAAACGCAAGTTTCAGAATTCTTTTTTATATGTTGCTGCTACGGAAATTCAATAACCTTATGATATACTACCTGAATGCTAATAAATAAGACGTGATATTTGCATGTTCTTGAAAGTAGCTTCCTGTTATTTTTTATTTGTTTTATAATTATGTTCGTAATGCTCAGACTAGAAATCTTAAATATTTTTGTTGTCTAGATTTTTATACGGATATTCCTCTTTGTTTCCTTGCCAGACGTTTCCTGGACGTTTTTCAAGGGGCTGTTTGCCCTCCCTGCCCCCCTCCCCCTTTTTTATTATCGAAAATAACGCCCTTCCCGCTTTTTTCAAAAGAAATGCCACCCCGCACGAATTCGCTAAAAAAAATTTCCCACAACATTACGCAGTATACGGATCACCCCTCCTGAAATCGCCTGTTGCGCATGCGTATTCATGTTCAAACCCGCAACGCACAGACCAGGGACCTTGCGTCATTGGTAAGTGGATTATAGGGGTTCGTCTTAAAATTTCAACTAGTTAGTATGGATGGGCATTTCGTACGTACTTGGATGAAATGGATTTCGCTGGATTCATTAAAAATCATAAAATTCATTAAAATTTTATCATTTTAAAATATTTATCATAATGGAAAAATAAAACAAAATAGAAATTATGGAAGAAAACAGGATACAAATTTCTGCAATTTGCCATAAAAGTGCCTTCGAAAATAGGAGTTGCCCTTTTTATAATAGGTCCTTTTTGGAAATAGCACCCTGCCCTTTTTCATTTCAAGGATAAACTCTGTCCTTGCCATTAATTGAAACTTTTTTGGAATATTTTAACCTTTTTCTTTCGAATGAGTTCACAAAATTTAAATGAAAACAGCGTGTAGGCCAAAAAGATTTTTCAAATTGATTCATTTACTGTATTCCAATCGAGCTGAAACTTCAAAGATGAATAGCTCGCTTGCTGTTATGAACGATAACATTTGGACTGAACTGGGTCTGAACGAGCACAACATTGAATAGATTTCATAATCACTTGAATTTAAACCTCGATTGAAAATTTATGAAATTAATAAATGTTCATGAGAAGACGGAAAGTAAACATTTGTAACGGAATTAAATGACGCCTAAAACCCCTAATTTGAAATAAGCTGCTCTCTCGGATTCTGTTAGTTATAATCTAGGAACGCTACAGTGTTCCGCCGCAAAGTCCGATAACAAAGCGGCAGACATGCAAGATTACGTTGACAGAGCTTAGGCCCGTTTTCGACACCTCACAGCTCAGCTTCTATTATAGCTAGAACCCTGATT
Organism: Linyphia triangularis; assembly: GCA_963978545.1. NCBI lineage: Eukaryota > Metazoa > Arthropoda > Arachnida > Araneae > Linyphiidae > Linyphia > Linyphia triangularis. Next base: position 57,361,637 of record OZ021731.1, on the reverse strand, counting down.
TTTTTACCATCGTGTCCCGGGTGAGTAGGCAAAAAATAACATAATTGTTTGCAAAGAACAAGGGAACATGGTAAAAAAATCCTTTGAAAATCGCCGAAGTCACCGGAATTTTGTTCTTCTTTCGTTTCTTCTGGTTCAGACCAAAACTTTAGCCAGGCCTACAGCGAAAACTATTTGATCAATGTTGATTTTTTTTATTTATTATTATTATTAGTTTGATTAGAGGAAGTGCCTTTTGTATGTTTTGATGGGTAGGAGGATCTGTACACCCCGGAAATGATCCTGATGCTTGGGAATTTTAGCTTGGCCTACAACTTAAACGCTTTAATATATTCAGACCATTCTTTTTTTATTCCTCTCAGATTGATTAGAGGAAGTGCTTTTTGTATGAATTAATGCGCAGAGTGTCTGTACCCCCCAGAAATGCCCCGGGAAGTTGGGAATTTCATCTCGAATAATGATTGATTAAAACAGGTCAATGGATTTCGGATATTCATCTTTTGCTCAATTTCAAGAAGCGACTTTGATACTTTGAACTATTTAAACAGTGCAATTAGAAAAAAGTAAAATTTGCTTATTACCGAATTTTTTTTTGCAATCTTGGAAGTGGTTTTGTGTGTGTGTGTGTTTGTTTGTTTGTTTGTTTGTTTGTTACAAAAAATATTACCAAACTGGAATTTTTTTATTTTTTTTAAGTATTGAAAATAAAAAATAGTAAATTACACTGATTCGTTTCAAACTTAAATCAGGGTCCCCATGGTCATTAAAAGTGCTTAATATTTTTGAACTTGTTTTCGAAAAGGCCTCGAAAGAGCTTGAAAATGCTTAGAGGTGCTTAAAAGTCATTGAAAATGATTAGAGGTCCTTAATTTTTGTGGATGTTGTGTGCACAACTGCAAAATTTATAAAAATACAACTCGAATTTGCTATTCCTGAGTGACCACCACTTATCAGCACTGTATCGGAATTCTCCAACATATTTGTATTTTGCATCCACCGATTTGTAACTTTTTTGGTAAAATATACTTTATTAAAAATTTATGTATAGACATGATGCCTGAAAATAAATTTGAAAAGGTCCTTAAAAGCATTATTTAGGTGCTTAAAAGTCATTGATTTTCATTCTTTGATTTGAGTGGGAACCCTGTAAATGCTGTGACCAGTATTAAAGAATAATTGAAAGTTTGGCAATGTTCCACACTCCTAGTCTTTGAATTTTTATGATCAAGTGTGACGTTATTGCGTATTAAATATGTTGTGCGGAAATTACTCAAAGAGATATTAGTCATATGATGGCAAAGTGGTAAGATTATATTGTCGTGTTTGGCGATGGTTAAAACCGAATTTATGTGAATAAAATGCAATCAAGCAGTTTGGAAAAAATTTATTTTAATTTAATATGTGAGTAATTGAAAACCTTGGCACATTTTTAAGGGATGATCATTTAATGAGAAAAAGTAATGGAAAGCAGGGCTCGACTGCAGTTAAGTTAGCAAACTCTACAAAATAATTGATATTTTCCCAAAAAAACAACTAGACATAAAAAAAAACCTCCAAGTCAGCCAGAAAAAGTTATGAAATCTAATGTTTGCCGCCAAGCAGTCGCATTCAGTTTCTTTGGGGTAGTTGTACACAATGTATGAATGGAGTACTTGTACTTAGGCAATCAGTACTTGGAAGGTTAGAGTTTTTATAAAATTAATCTCAATTCAGTGCAAAGTAGTTGAAGCTAGTGAAATGAGATTTAATCCGAAAGAACTCTAGGCTGCCAAGTACTGATTGTCTATGTAAAAGTACCCCATTCGTACATTGCGTACAAGTATCCCAAAGAAACTAAACGCGGCCACTTGGCGGCAAACATTACATTTCATAACTTTTTCTGGCTGACTTGGCAGGTTTTTTTTTTAACATCTAGTTGTTTTTTTGGGAAGATACATAACTATATTTATGATATTTAAAAGGTTTAAATAATGGAATTAAAATCTATTTATAAATATTTGAGAAGCTCATGTCATTAGCCTAAAAACTAAGGGGGAAAATAGTTATTTATACCATTTTATTGTCATGCAAGCTAGTCTTTTCTGAAAAGCTATGCGTTCTACTAGTGTGACGTCTCTAACGGACAGACTCGCGTTCAATGCAATTGCAAGAGAAAGTTTTTAATGCGTATGAAGAATTTATAGCAAAAATTTTGTTTTTTTGAGTTATTATTTTCTATTATTCATTAGTTAATATGGGATAATGAAAGTATGGCATTCGGTCCGAAAAAAAAGAAATAAAACTTTTTTTTCTGTGTGCATAAAAGTGGTATAGAAAAAATTTCTTGTGTCTCTCTCTGTGGTCAGTTTAAAACTCCCGAACAGGATTGACCTACAATATCCAACTTTTGTATACGATTTAGTGGTGGCCATGTGACATGTCATTAAGGTTTTCGTCAAAATAGCGCATGCGCTTAAGGTAGCTGCCATAAAAAAATTATATTTTTTGACAATTGCCAAAAAATTACTCTTATCGATTTTGGTCAAAGTTGCTATGGTAATGCTCTAAGTATCCCCATCTACGAAATTTCCTTCAAAATTCCAATAAAAGATTCCATTTACAAGAGAGGATAATGTAATATTGATCGAAAAACGTATCACCAACCCCTCCCCCCGCTAATGTAATAATTATTGCCTAACGGTTTTTTATATATAGATATATATTTATAAATTGTGGAAACATGAAAAAGAAAATGCTAAATTTCATCAATCTATGGCAAATTTAAATGCCTTGACCAAGAATTAAATTTTATTGAGAGTTGTGCGATTTTCCGCACTTCTAATTTTTTATTGTTATTATTTTTTATGACCATGATATTTTTTCTTAAGAGATCTGCAAAGTAGTTATAATTTATAGATAAAATACAACTTCATTTAGAATAGTGTTAACATACATTAAGAGTTGTAGTTGATGTCTTGTTAGGGATGTCACTATCAATGAATTTTATCGAGGAGGATAGGAAAATCACTGTTTTGTACAACGTTTCCCCAATTTTGAAACTTAATAAAGAAAACTTTCTGCTGGTTTTCGAAATCCTTTCCCAGTTTATATATCTTTAATGAGTTTTTACTTGGTTAATGAAGTTCTTTGTTCTGTGGGTAATCAATGCTAAGACGTTCGGCGAACCCGATGCGTTTCCGTATTTCAAAAATATAAACTTGAAAAATGTGCGATCTTATCCAAGTTTTATTCTGCTGTATTATGAAGCTTGAGTAGATTAAAATGAATCGGTTTTGTTCAGCATATTCTGCCAGATTTCCTAGAAAGATATCGTAATTATTGTTTGGCTTTTTTCCCCATTGTAAGAATTAAAAAAAAAATGAACTCTTTTGCACATTTTTCGTCAGTTCTATGACCTATTGTAATCTCAGATTAGGTATTGACTGTTAAATGTCCAAATAGTTCTGCTGTGTTTAGATTAAAATTACCTCTTGTTTTGATCCTGATGGTGTCGGAAGATTCAGAGCAAAATTTAGTTAGTTTGGTGTTTGAATGTCTTTAAATGTTTTTTTTTTCCATATGCACTATGTTATAAAATGAGAGCTCACCAAAAATATCTAACTTAAGGCTTGTAAAAATGTAATACATATAAATAAATCTTCTTAAAATATAAATAATCCTGTTTTTCCCAGGCTTAATAATTTTAAACCAGGGAAAACTTAGCAACAGTGATATATATGTCCTTTGAACTTTATTTCATTTAGTATATGGCTAAAAATTTTCATAACAATACAAAACAAGTGTATGCTACATGAAAAAGTATACATTTCAAAGTGAAAATCAATTTCAAATATTTGGTCGATTAGTTCAAGTGTCTTAGAATTAATAGGGAATTTTTTATTTCATCTCTATCTACAAGTGATATATACAGAAATCCTTATAAATATTACTCATTAACTGTAAAGTGTAACATGTACTTATTTATAAAGTATAAGTGATATGTATAAATTATACTTATTGATTGCATTTAGAATAGTAATTTGAGTCTTATGAAAATTTGTTAACAGAGAGTAGTTTTTCACTAAAAACTTGGAAACTTCCATCTAACATGACAAAGAAGGGTCCCTTACTAACAAAAAATAAATATATCAGTAAATAAAAAAAATCAGGAATGTAGCAAACTGAATGTTTTGTTTGAGAATTATTTTAACTTGTCAAAGTATTTTAAAATCAAATAAATTTATTTTCTTATGTTTAGTATTAAAGCATGTTATTAAATGCCTCTTTACCATGTAATAGTTAATATTGCATGTGTGAATATTGCATATGTAAAGTGTTAAAGTTTGTTAAATAATCACGAAAATATGTCTAAAATATGACCCATGGGTAAAAATTGTAGTAGAGTTTTTAGGGTCTATACAGGACAGCCCATGTTCAATTCCTGGCTTTGCTGTTGAGTTACGGTTTGCTACTAAAAAATTAGCAGTTAAAAAACTGCCAGTTTTTCTAAAGTGTCTTGATTTAAAAATGCTTAAGTGAAAGTTACGCATCCAATATTTGGACTACATTGCTCCCTGTCTGATTGCTCTTGATTACCTTTTTATGTATGTCTTTTTTTTTTCCTTCTTTTTTTTTTTACTTGATCCTGCATTTTTGGCAAATAAATATTTGAAATAAATAGCCAATTTTTTTTTTTAGGTTGATTTTAACAGGAAGATTGGGTTTGTTGCTAATGATTTAGAACCAGTTGTGCAACGAGCAATTTTGCAGTGTATTCACCCATCAATTGTGAATGCAGACAATAACCGTTTGGCAGAGATTCTCGACCACATGCACTCACTCTCTAATGTTAAACGAAATACATCACTCAATATCAAAATACAAAGTTTGCGCTTGCTCATCAATGTCATGGAGGAAATGAAGATCCCTGAAGCAAAGCCAAGTAAGCATTTGATTTTTAATTTCTACATTATATTATAATGAAACATATATGATTTGTCTATCTGTGTTAAACTTTCATTGCACAAATTATGAATAATGCCAACATATACGATAAGTGTGAAATCAATTGAAAGTTCTGTTGACATTTGTTGAAAACTTGTACTTCCCACTGTGATTTCAAATTACACAATTTTAACGTTTAATTTCATTCCCAAATTTTAAATAAGCTCATATTTTATGCGATATGCCATAATTTTTCCAGAAGACTCTTAACTGGTTGTAACTAAAGTGTCAAGTTTAATGATTCAGTGACATTAATCTGTATTTGAAATATTTTCTGCCAAATTGTTATTAAGAGGCTTTTCTAGTTAGTTCAATTCCGAGCTTGTATGATCTATTCTTTTCAAAGTCTATTTTATGTCTAGTAACTTTCATTTTCTTTGAATACTAGTTCTGGCCAAATGCAGCAAAATTGTAAAAGACTTGTGTGAAAAGATAAATTCGGGTGAAACATCTACCGGTGGTCAATTTGAGTGGGTTGACAGTATTTTGATACATGCTGCTACAGCAGGTCATTGGCTTCTTATAGATGATGCTAATTTCTGTAGGTAAGTAGACCTGGTTGTTTATTGTTTTGTTATAAATGTAGGTATCTTTAATATAATTTCAATTTATCATGCCTTCTGTGTCATGGCATGACATTACTTAAAAAGCATGTGACCTGGATCTTTCTTGTCTAATTCTTGACAGGCAAACTTTTCTCTTTAAATTCAAGCTTGCCATATTTCATTGTAAAGATTATTTGGAAAAATCTTAGTTATTTTTATTACTGCCAAAAATGTATGCAAACTTAATAAATCATATAGTAGAAGTAAATCTTTATAAATTAGTTATTCAAAAGTTGTCTTACCTTGAAGCATGAAATAGATATACTCTTTTATAATTCCTTTTCTTTGTCTAGCCCTTCTGTCTTGGACAGATTAAATTCCCTTCTTGAACCACTTGGGACTCTCACAGTTTCTGAGCAAGGTGTTATTGGGGATGATCTACGAACAATTAAACCCCATCCTAACTTCAGGTAATAAATTTTGTTTTAGTTCAAATAATTATACTGATTAAACAGAAATTATTTAAATGTACTTGTTTTCAAGTTTATCCAGTGCTTACCATAGCTTCAGAAACATCATATTCAATTCAGAAAAGACCTTTGCAATTTTTACTTAAATTAATGCTATTACACTGAATGCTTGTTTTGAACCACATGCCTTTCGATTGCAAACCTGTCTTATTGAATGAACCAATGAATAATGGTTTTATTTTCGACAGAATGATAACGTTGTTCATCAAATAACGAAAAAAAAGAATCTTAATAAATTTTTTTAATGCTCATTTTCCTGGTAGTTCTCCTTAAGTTGCTAACCAATAAGTAACTGCACAACAAGTGTTTTTATGTTTGGATAAAACTTTGTTATTTATTTTCCAACTTTTTAACTATGTACCATGACTTACATAATATGCCAATTGCAGTTTATTTTTATTATTATATATACTGTTTATAACTGAGGGCCTGAGAAGCAAAGGGGTTCAAGGGATTTTTTTCCCCTTCTTTTTTCTTCTTCTTATGAGTGGAGATAAGTAATGCATTTGAAACTAGAAATATATTTTTTGTTAAAATTCATGATAGTGATATCTTCATTCCAGAAGTTAGTATTTTAACAACAAATAATTTTCATAGAATTCAATATAAATAAGGAACTTTTAAAGTGTATTTTCCTCAAAACAGTGATTCTCAACCTTCTTTCTGTCGCAGCACACTTTTAATAACTTCAAAATTTGGCGGCACACAAAGAAAAAGATAAGTTTAAAAGTTGTTTACTTATCTATAATGCACTGTGTAAAATAGTTTATGATAATAATTTGGAATGTAAAATAATATAATATATACTACAAAAACTACAGTACGTTTACTAAGGGATTAATTACAAATGAATAATAAGAATACTTTTAATGAGAAATTTGAGCTTGATGTTTTTTGATAATTTCATTTATATTTGGTCGTAAAAATGACAATGCTACTCTCGTATCGTCTTCTACATTTAACAGTCTCGATCTGTTTTTCGCTTTTATGTTGGTTATTAATACTGAAAATCGGAATTCACATAAATAAGATGTAGAAAATTGTAATAATATTTTTAAAGTTTTTTTGGCTATCATGGGATAATCGCATCTAATGTTAATCCAAAAGGAATTAATCGATTCTTCTGAATATTTTAAAATCAAATCTCGATTATTAGAAAGCGAAATTAGTTCTTCCTCTTCATTCAAAGTTAATTCAAATACAGAAGTATTCGTTATCACAAGTGGATTACGAACCCAATCAAATTTTTTTTTATATCTAAATTTGGGAAATAATGATTAATTCTCCTCTAATGTTGTCAAATGGTCCTTAACAATTTTGTGTAGAAATCTAATCCGAAGGTAGCGAAGGGATCTTGGAAATCGCTCGTGGAATTTGTGGGAAACAAAGTCTCAAAGGATGTGGTTTCCAAACATCAGACAACAAGACGCACACTCACACAACTGCAGGGGGTTGTATGTAAAAAACTAGAGTAAAAAATGGGTCAAAAACGAGACACAGAAATATGTAACGAAGCGGTGAAAGTGAAAAATCTTCGTTACAATATTCATATATATATATATAAGTACTTTTCTTTAATTTAAACTTTACTCGTAATAAAAAAAAAAGCATTATAATTTTTACTATATACATTTCTAAAATTTGGCGGCCACACTTTAAGAATTTGGCGGCACACAAAAGTGCCGTGGCACAGTGGTTGAGAATCACTGTCTCAAAAGTTAAAAACTTAGACCCCTTTGCTTCTCAGTCCCACAATTTCATTTCTATATCTCAATTGTAAATTCTTGATTTGAATTTCACGCTTTTACAACAAGCAATTCTAAATGTAAATTACAATTTTTTTAAAAAAAATTTTAGAATATTTCTGACAATGAACCCTAAAAATGGTGAAATATCTAGAGCTATGCGTAACAGAGGTGTAGAAATTTTTATTGAGGTAAGATTTTATTTACAAATTCAAATCAATATATATAAGCATTAAATTTAAAGTAGGGATTGTTTGAGAGTTAATTATGGTTTTTCTCTTTCCAGCCAATCGTTTCAGAGGCTATGGATTGGAGAAGCATTTTGGATGTTGCAGCATTTGCTCAATGCAAAGGTTTAGTTCATTCTTCTGCAATATCAAAATTAATTGAAGTACATAATTCGCTTGTACAGAACACATTATTGGGTAAGTCGTATCTCTTACTTTAATATTTAAAGAACTTATCCTGAAGTACCCAGTCAGAAATGTTGCTCTGAAATTTATATTTTAAATATTGTAAACACTGTTCTTTTTTATCCCATTAATTATAGAAATCCTAGTACTTTAAAAGCCATTCAACCCATTGATATACAGTTTTTAAATTTGTATCTATTCCCATTGATATATCGATCACATTTTGACATCTTCTCCCTGTTCAGTTATAGTTTTAATGTACTCACTAGTTCTATTCAAATTATTATTTTGGTTTGAGTAAATAATTCTCAAAGCTTCTCACTTTGTATCTTTTTAAATGAACATCTGTTATGAATATTATATTCGGATTCTGCTTAAATAATTTATTTAAAAAACTCATTTTTTTTAATTGTATTAAAAAATTTCTTTCAGAGTCGCCTACCATAACTGATTTCCTTAGTGCAGCATCTTTATATGTCCAACTGCAGCAGAATCACATGGATCCAAAGTCTGCTTTTAAAAAAGTCTGCCATGCAGTATATGGGAAATACAACCACAGTCAGTCTTCAGAAGAGGTAAGACTTTCAAACTCAACTTGGAATTTTATTGTCATAATCTTTGTTCGGAGCATGTCTTGAGCATCCAAAGCACCCAAATGTTGGCCCATCATTAGAGGGAGCTAGTGTATTTAGTTCTATGTTTCTTATCTCTTATCTAAAAAGCGAATTCTTGTTCTATTCTTGGAGTGACAATACATATGTTTTGCTCTCTCATGTTAATACAATAAAATAAAATTAAATGACATTTTGAGTAGTCTGATTGTTTACAAACTGCAGCGTTCAATCTTTTTATTTCCATCAACTTAATAAAATAGTTTTGTTCTGATTAAGGAAATTTACAGGAATAATAAATTGATTTTTTTTTTTTTTTAATATAAACATTTCAAAATTATCCCCATGAGTATCTATTTCAGCAGGTGCACTAGTTAGATTATAAAAAAAAAGCTGTTCATATTTAACTTTCATTTACGATTTAAAAAGGTTAACTGGCGTTAAATTATTTTTAAAATTCGCTTTACTAGTCTTATGTCCAATAATAATGTTGTATACCTTTAATCAATGTTTTGAATGTCTATGTGTGCTAGAAAATGTTACATTTGGTCTATGGAACAATGGAAGACTATCTCTTTAAAAAAAAAAATTAAGTTTGTAATACCCATTCAAAGAAATTATGCCTGAATAGTTTTTTTTTAGCCTTACAATTCATTCTGCCCTTGTGAGAGAGATACAATAATGAGTTTTGCCTTGCACATGTTTAAATAATTTTGCAATGGTAGGAAGTATTTTTCTGTCAATGTTTTGAACTATTTTGTGATTAAAAAAAGAGCTACAACTTTTTCTCCTGTATGTTGTATTTGTCAGACATTAAAACCTTAATTTAAGTATTTGCTATCCCTAATGCTTTTAGGGATGTGCTCTATTTATTTATCTTTCAATACTTGTGTTAATTCTTTAATTTAGTTTATAACTTTGCTTTGTATTTAAAGATTCTACTAGAAGTCACAAAGGACTTGTCACTTCCTCTTACAAGTCTTCTGCCAACTTCTCTCGATTATCGTCACAGCTCTATCTTTGCTTCTATTAAAAAGCAGAGTGCCGTTTTCACATATTTCTTAAAGCATTTGAAGAACTATCTGAAAATGTAAGTACACTCCATTTTATGTATTGGTAGTTATTTAAACCTTTTTGAATGATTGCAATAGATAATTGTATTTTGAAATGTCATTGTGATCTGTCTTTTTCTTTTACAATGTAAGCAGAAGATTGAATTTAAAATAATGGTTAACTGTTTAAAAAATGTTTAAGTACATATTCAACTTCTAGTTGACCTTTTAATAAGTAACCAATAAAGTCTTTTCATATTTGGAAGTTTGAAATGAAAATATATTTAAATTTAAAATGAACAGATGGTTCTTTTTCTAATATTATGTCTTGAAATATAATTTTATAGTAATTTATATTTTTCTTCAGAAAAAATATTAACAAAGTCAATTTTAATTATTAGACTCTTGCTAATTAGTTTTATGTATGCAAACCTAAGAAGAGTTTTATTTAAAGAGTAATAAAATATATATCAGCTTCATCTCATCGCTTGTTTAAAAATTTCTTGATTTAAACTTAATAGATATTTGGAAGACATAATTTTTTCTGTTTTCCCATTTCAATTACATCAATAAAACGTAATTGTGCTTTGTTTATTCATATTTGAGTTCAAATTATGAAACTTTACTAGTCCAATAACTGCCAAGGGCTTGCAGAAACAGCTTTAAAAATTTTGCAGACTAAATAAAAATAGTTGCAGTAAAGCCTTATTGTCAGGATATTTGTTTGCTATGTGTTTTATTGTTTTCTCAATATTTATGAGTTTTACTAATTTCATTCTTTATGATAAGCAAACGCATGCATGCTCAAAGCACTTCCCTTAAAAGTACTTCCAGAATGCATCTAGTTTATCAATTTATTCGTTCCAATAATCTGCTTAATTTCAATTTGTCATTTGTGGCTTTTATTAAATTTATGCTTTTTTTTTCTCTCTCTCTCTCTCTCTCTCTCAAGGCAAACTGAAGGTCTGAAGGTACAAGAAATCTTTTTCCCATATCCAGCTCCTAAATTTCTTGGATCTGCATCAGTAAAAGATAGATTTTTCTGCATCATGAGAATAATGATGGAGTCATGCTCTCTCGAGACCCATAAACTTCTCGATATTTGGCTGCAGTACACTTTGGAGTATGAAATAAAGCATGAGACACTAGTTGGCCTCAAAGAAATTCTTCAATTGTGTTTACAATTGAAAAACGTGTTGAGTGAGCAAATGCGGGATCCACTTGTTTTAGAGTTGCTGAGTATTGTTGAAGATATATACAATCATTGTGGTAAAAATTATTAGTTTATAACATTGAATTTCTAATGTAAGCTATACTTGGATTTCATTGCTTCTTTTCCCCATTGAAAACGCATAACTAAATATAAAAAGGCATAAATGGACTGTTCCAGTTTAATTATTTTAAGCTCATCTATGTTAAAAAAAATATTTTATTTACTAGTAATGTATTCCTACCTTTTTACTTTTAATAATTTTTATAACTATATCACAAAAATCAGTCTTCTATTTTGCTTTAAACCATTTTAAATAGTATATATGTTATATTGTAAATTTCCTCAAATATGTTACTTTTTTTATTTGTGCTTTTCAAATTATCTATTTTTTTATCTATTTAATCTGAACTGGTCATTTAAAAAAATCCTAGAGTTTACGGAAGTAAGGAAAAGGGAACTACCAATTGATCCCAGATGGAAGCCTACAGTCTATAGACAAATTCTGTTCAAAGTTGGAGAATCGTTGGCCTGTGATGAAATAAATGCTAGTCAAATGATCTCTTATAAAATAGAGAAATTTGGAAATAAGTATGTGCTTTTCAAATAATATTATAGTGGTAATTGCAGTATTTATCAGAAACAATAGTAATAGATAATAACCCAAAGCAATAATTTAATATTTAATTTCCTCTTTTGTTATTTTGTTGAATTATGTATTAAATTAGTTATGTTTTGGTTATTTGTAACTTTCTTATTTTAATTGTATTGTTAATGTTGATTCAAAACTTAGTATGGATTATTATTGTTTTAGTGAGACTTGTCAAAATAATTTTCTATAGCTACCCTTAGGTTTTGTAGTGGCATAATTATGCTATGATTTGTACTAATTATAGTTCTTATAGCAAAATTAGCACTTGTCATTATTTTGCTTATAAGTAGAAAGATAGGAATCTAGCATTCATTCTTTAGAGTTTTCACTCCAATACAGAAATGGGAAACATATTGATGCTGTTAGCAACCAATTAAATGGGAATCAAGATGCTGTATTGCTAAACTTAAAATTTGAAATTCATCGTATGATTTGTTTACATTAATAATTTACTAGTAGTTTATTTTATTCTGTATATAAACTGAAAACAATTTGATTGTTATTTTTAATATAAGGATTTTTTTTTTTTTTAAATCCTTGGAATTGAGAAAAGCGACATTAAAAAAAATCTTAACTGTTGCGTCATGATGACATCCTATATTTGCATTTATTTCAGACTTTTAGCTGTCATTATTTAGAATTCAGAAGCAAAGAATTGTTTGCATATTAAAAGTAGTATTATCTTGTAGATATTTTTTGCAAAATTATTCTAATACTGATTATATAAGTAAATTTCAATGTGACATATTTCAATGCTGCATTTCTGTTTTCAATCAATGGCTGCCACTAAATACAATCCAATTCTTCAACATACAATGTAATGCTCTTCAAAATACTCGAGATGGTGAATGCTAGTAATGCCACATTCTTACATATCTTATTGTTTATAAGAAAAAATAATAGGACTGCCTTTGTTGTTGTTTTTTCTTTTCTACAATGCCTATTTGAATGTATTGAAATTAAATTAATATATTTTTAGAAATATATATTTTGTAACATCATTAAATAAAAAAGCAAGTAGTTACATGAATTAAAGTAAATGCAATATTATCATTGTAAAAAAAAAAAAAAAAAATTATGTTAAAAATAATATTGTTCTGTTATTTATTAGTATAACAATGGTAATGTTAAGTTGCAATATTAATTGTGGGAGTTGTTGATTTAATCATTCCTTTATTGCATAATTATTACATTCTCGGTCTAATATTCTATGTATTATTCATTCTTGGTAATCTAGTATTGATCCATTAATCAAATTTAAATTTATCTTTCTCTAGGTTCAATCTACTCTTGCTCTGGAAGACACAAGAGTTCGTCTTAACTACAAATACAAAAAATCAATCCTTCTGCTCTCTTATGCAAACAGAGAAAGTCATAAGACTATTGGAAAAAAGAAATGTTAATGTAGAAGTCCTACATCTCATTCCTAATGTTCTCAAAACTACAGCTGATGGCCTCCTTGAGTTACTTAGAATGGAAAAATGGGACTGTCCAGATAGTTCCTTTTGGCTGGTAAACTTTAAATTAAATACTATTTTAAATCTCTTTGTCCGAGTCTTTCTGCCTTTGACTTTGTACATTTTGTTTTCTGAACACCTGAAAGTTATAATTGAATTTAGAGAATATTGATAAGTCAATATTATACAATATACAAAAGTTATGCCATATGTGATTAGTTGCTCCCAGCATAGCTTTGCATATCATTTATCTCTCAAATAAAAAACAAAAAAAACTCAAAGTTGTTTAAAAAAAACAAAAAAACATGCCAAGTAAAATGGTCAGTCAGAAAAAAAGTATAAAATCTAATGTTTGCCGCCAAGCGGCCGTGTATAATTTCTTTGAGTACTGGTATGCTATGAACTAAATTGGGATTATTGGGAGGGATTCCCATATGCAATCAGAACTTGGTAAAGTATATTTCATATACTTCAGCTACTTAGTACTCATTGCACTGAATTGGGACTGATTTTATAAAAACTCTAGCCTGCCAAGTACTGATTGCCTATTGGAATTCCTCCCAATAATCCCAATTTAGTTTATTATTGTTTACAATGTATGACCATGTATAATTAAATGTGACTTCACTTCTTTCATACAGTTTTACAATTTATTTTTAGTTCAAAGATGCTATGTGGTCGTACTTCACATGCAAACAAATATGCGAAGAAACTGTGGAAAATTCTAGGATTGAATATCAATTCAATTCATTTACTGTGCACTTTTTTTGGCTGATATACAAGATACGTATTCTTTATCAAGAAGATGATATGTAAGAATATTATACTACAAAGATGCTTTACTTGCTTACTATTTTTGCTCTGAAATTTTTAGTGTGGTTTGTAGTATTTTGAGTTGGAAAATGGTTTTATGTTCTTTGATACTAATTTCCAACAAACTTAATTACTTGTATAATTATTATATTTTGTGTTTATAAATATTATTTTTGTGGCTGGCCTCAGGGAATGGTTTGTGACCAACTGGAAAAGGTTGCACACAAAAAGTCTATAAATGTTTCAGTAAGTCTTGTAAAATTCTGGGCAATTTTATGGATAATTGGCTTGCATGAATATTAAACCTGTTAACTTTACTTACCAAGTTAATATTTTGAATCTTTAAACTTAATTGTTGAAAGAAGGTCTTGCTGCTAAATCTCCTTGCCTGACTCTCTTAGAAGATTCAAGGAATGTTGTTCATTACATGAGCACAAACTTTCAAGTGCATTAGCTGTTGTGCTCACATTGCTCAAACTCAAATAGCTGTAGCTTGGCACTGCCTGGTACAACACAATTCAAAATAGTTCAGTCGATGTAAGTTATGAGCATGTACCCTAAACTCCCTATCCTAAATTTCACAACTTTAACAGCAAAACATCAGAATGAAATTGTATTTCCGTTAATCTGGCTTGACCAAGAAACCTTCGGAAAAAAACTAGTTCAAATTGGTCCAGTAATTCTCCACAAATCATCAAACTCCCTTTCACTCTATCCTTGATTTCACGATCTTACTTAGGAAACATTATAATGAAATTGTATTCCCGATAACCTGGATTAGTCAAGTTATCTATGGAAGAGAAAAAAACTGGTTCGAATGAGTTCAGTATGTTTCAAGTTATTATCGTACCTTTTAAAAGGGGAAGAGGTTTTCGAAATTTCAAGTAGCCAGGAATCTTCCTCTTGTTTCGAAGATCAGGTGTGCAAAATTTCATCAAGATCAAACAAAACTGTAGCTTTCTTTAAAAATGTATGCATACATAGGTACACTCTTTATATTAATAGATTGTTTCTTCATAACTAAACACATTTCTGATTTATCTGAAATTCAATAATATTCAAGTCTAAGGGGAAAAAATTATTTTAGCATTAACACTTACAAGTTTTTAAAATAATGGCTGGACGGGAAGGTAAGTTACTTCAATATCTAAGTGTTAAAGTATGTTTGTATGGAATGCTACCACTTATCAAACCATTCTTAATAGCCAGTATTATAATATGTTTTGACTTGTATGTTGCTGCTCCTAATAAGCAGGTAGAATATCACTTAAGTTTTCCTTATTGGTGTGTGTCAAACTGTATTTTAATGTTCGTGTATGTTGCTGTGTTTCTTTATTTTTGTCCTTGTTATTTTACAGCACTTATGTATTTTTTTAAGCACTGTATATACTTGTGTAGTAGCCAAGAAATTTAAAACAATTGTTTGCATGAAAACGTTGGAAGGATAACTGTTTAAATGATGAAAGATACTGCCTTTTAACATAATGAAATATAAGTAATATGTTATCATGGAAGAATTGACATTAATTATACACAAATGGTCTATTTTGAATGTAATAATTATTCACTGGGAAATTGTTACTCTTCTTGACAGAAATTATTTACCACTTATTATTAACTTAAATGAAATAAAATTGATATTTCAAGAAAGTATATGTTAATCAAATTATTCTATTTACTAGCTAAATACCCGTGCTTTGCTACGAAATGTTAACATGTGCAATATTTTAGCTAGCTGTGAGGCCTCGCATTGCGGAAATCTGTAATTCGTGTATAGGACCCAGTCTTTGGCGCTTCGCTCGCAGGAAGGTTCATTGCTACTTAAAATCGAGCTCGCTTCATTCGCTGAAAAGTTCATGGACACATAAACACAGGCTTATTTCTCTCGCTGAAAGGTTCATTGCTGCGTAAGCAAAAGCTCGCTTCACTCACTAAAATCTAATTGCTACTTAAAGCCTTAATATTAGAAGCCTCTCCCTTGTCAAGAAAAAAAATTCCCCTATAATACAATAATTCAGCACCCCTTTAAGATTATTTTAACACGTGTTAGTGGAAAGCAAAATTAGAAGGCTAAAAAGGCCTATGTTGAAACTTTCAGAGCTCTAGGCCAATTAGAAGTCGCTTTTTGTAAAAATATTAATAAAAAAATAAATTTAAATTGTAACATTCTTTTAATTAAAAGTCCAATTAGATGGCCAAAACTTCTTGTGAAATCTCAGAGATGTAGCCCGATTACAAATCGTTTTGTAAAATATTTGTTAATTAATTAAAAAAAAAATTAAAATTCTGTTTTTCAAAAATCCAATTAGAAGGCCACAACTATTTATGTCGAAAATTTAAAAGCTGTAGCCCTATTGAAATCGTTTTGTAATATATATATTAATTAATTAAAAAAATTAATTAATAACGAACTGAACAAAAATTTTAAATTCTGTTTTTCTGAAGTCCAATTAGAAGGTCAAAACTACTTACTTTGAAAATTTTAGAGCTGTAGCCCTATTAGATATCATTTTGTAAAATATTAATTAATTAATTAAAAAGAAAATTTAAAATTCTGTTTTTCAAAAGTCCAATTAGAAGGCCCAAACTACCCATGTTGAAAATTTCAGAGCTGTAGCCCTATTAGTAGTCGTTTTGTAAAATGTTCATTAATTAATTAAAAAAATTAATTACAAAAGAACAAAATAAAAATTTAAAATTCTGTTTTTTAAAAGTTCAATTAAAAGGCCAAAACTACTTATGTTGAAAATTTCAGAGCTGTAGCCCGATTAGATATCGTTTTGTAACATATTTATTAATTAATTAAAAAAGAACTAATTAAAATTTTAACATTCTGTTTGTGATGCTTAAAATTAGAATGCCAAAACTACTTATGCTGAAAATTTCAGAACTCTACTCCAATTTTAAGTTGGTTTCTATAGAGCCACAGACAGATAGACAGACACACAACTTGTTTTATTATTATAGATGACTGTAACATTTAATATTTATTCCAAATGAGGGAAAGACTTTTTCTGATAAACCCTGTTTGTTGCATTGATGAAAGTTCAATTTGCATTTTATTTTGTTATCTTATAAAGTAAACTTCATTCATAATTTATGATATATGTATTTTTATGCACTTTGCATATATATATTTCACCAATATCTTCAATACCAAACACATTCTTATTATTTAAAGACTTGGTTTTATATTTAAACCGAAAGTTATTTGCTATTTTTTACATTAGGAATTTTTTTTTTACGCAAAAATCCAACTCGACTTATGCACTGGTTATAAAAAATTTGACAGAAAATCTTTCCTATAATTAGTTAATTGGCTTGCATACATGAATATACAGTATTCATAGTATTTATTTTGCTTGCAAGACTTACAGCTTTAATATTCAATTTTAATTTCAGTCAACTTGCCTTTAAATCTCCAGAGGACAGAGGACAAACACAAATAGAAACTTATGCAAGGGATAGCATTTAGTATGATTCATAATTAAGTTTTATCTAACTATACCTTCAATTCAGCATTGCACAGAAAAATATTTAATTTTCTGATAAGAGTTTTTAATATTCATTAATTCAATTACTTTACTTTATACTCAAAATTTTACCTTGTAGTAAATCAAGATTACAATCTACTTGTAGTTAAGATATAGCAAACTATAAAATATGAAACATAACCGGATAATAAAAAATTAGTTATAAAATATAATTGCTTATTCATGGATTAAATTTGTTTGGGAATATTTATCTGTGCAATAAGAACTGTTTAATTTTTTTTACTCCTAACTATTGTTCTCTCTCTATTGTTTTCTGTATAAAGCTTTGTTCATTGCAAGTAATATAGTTTAATAATTTATTCATTAACAGATTGCATATTTTCAATGATAATTAACTAATTTTCTTTTAATGAGTTTTCCATATAAAAATTTAAATCTCATTTATGTGGTTATAATTATAAATTAAATCACATTAAATGCATAACTGAAATTATAAAAATAATTTAGATGAAAAATATGAAAAAATTAAACATAAACTGCAAATTGTAGTATCCTGCTTTGTTTAGATTGATATATTGCATAATAGAATTTAACTTTCATGTATAGTCTGCTTACCCTTTGACCCAAATACAAGGTTTAGCATCTTCCATGTTTATGGAGATTTCCTCTTCTTTTTTTTTATGAGTATATATATATATATATATATATATATATATATATATATATATATATATATATATATATATATATATATATATATATATATATATATATATATACTTCATACTACATATATATATATATATATATATATATATATATATATATATATATATATATATATATATATATATATATATATATATATACTTTCTCAAAAAAGTGCTGCATTTTATATGATTGTACCATTTATTTAGGTAAATATTTTGCCGATTTCTACTTCATTTGCAATTGTACAAATACTGTAACATAATTTATGAATATAAAAAAAATTGGCAACACAAAGCATCTTTAAGATTCAAAAACATGTACCACTATTTTTAAAAATTTCAAGATAAATATTCTCTTCAATTTAATTAAATTTAGTTTGTATTTTGGATTTTTTAATTTTTTTTACTTTATTTAAGTGTGTTACATTTTACCCGAGATTGTTTATATTTGAGTAAATATGGTAATTTCTGTTACGTATAGAACTAAATTACTCAATGTTTCTTCATTTTAAAATGCAAGCTTATATTTGCTTGTGAAATAAACTTTAGGACTTAAAAAAGTGAAAATTGTATGGCTGATAGGTAAGCCTGTTCTATTTTGCCAAATTTAAATCCTAGTTAGTGTTGGATATTTATTGTGGTTTGGATTCTGCATTAAGCTGTTGATCCAGTCATCTTTAGTTGTTATTGAGGGAAACAATGAAACCCGAAATTGAAATTTTGACAGGTATTGTAATATTTTCACTGATTAACTGATGACTATTTGACTGTCAGGATTCTTTCTAGACAGGTAACATTATGTTTCCATGTCAAAGTACAAATTTTATACTCTGTCTTTAAATTATTATTTTTTTCTAGACACATTAAAAAAAGTCATTTTTAGTAAATTAACTGTCATTATTGTACACTTTAATTTATGATACATTTTTTTTACAGCATTCCCGATTCCCTTAAAGTTCCCATTTATCAAATAAGTAATAGATTGTCGTACAAGGAAAAAATAAGAAAACTCCGGTTAAAACTTCTAAAAAAGCTTCAACACCCACAAGGATTTAATAGTCCAGAAACTGCTGACATTTATAAAAATTCCCTTGAGTAAGTCTGTTATTGATTTTGGTTTATACCAAGTTCTGAATATAAAATTCTTTGCTCTCATAAAACATGTTCATATACAATCATTAGATTGACTTTCGTACAATTTTAAAATCATACTGTCAATACAAGTGCAAAATAGCTAGATTTATCAGTTAAAGTAATCTATTTAAACATTTATTTAGATTCTTTATTGTTAATCAATTTGATTTGAAATGTTCATCTCAAGAACATTTAATTGAACATTTTTAAACGAGTTTGCTATAACTTTGCAATGAATCTATTTTTGGGAGTATATTTTCTTTATTATGAAATATTGTTATTTTTTGTGGGCATAGAAAATATTTTTAAATTTAAAAATTAGATGTTTGAGGCAAAAAGAAAATATTTATAGGTATGCAATAGAATATTATTATGTTCGCATCTGTATTACTATTTCTTAACTAAAATGTTGAATGAATATTCATTTTTAGTGAAAAGTATTGTAAATTTGTTTTTGCCAATTCACTATTAAGTTTACTTCATGTGTATAGAGCAAATTATATCCTTTGTAATTTTCATCTTCATTAGTCATTGTTATTATGTGTATATGTAATTCATTCAAGTATTATGACATAATTATGCAATAGCTACCTACCACATGACCTCTAAATTTACATGCAAGTCACAATCACATTTTTTGCACCACAGGATTTAAATAATTTCTTTTTCTATATAATAACAACTTTCTAAATAAAATGTTTATTTTGCTAAAAGATTGTTTACTATTTTGAGAAGTTTGAATTTTTGGAGCTTTTTAAATATCACAAGGTCAATATTACACCAATGAGAAATTTCAAACAATTTTGGAATGAATTGTATATAAAATTTTCAAACAGTAATATTTCCATGTTCCGTTGTGCTCAGTGCAAATTTGTTTTTTGGTAACTTCTTGAATTATAATTTTTTATTATAAATTATCCATCCTAATTCTAAAAAGTTATTTTCTTATTCGTCAAATGATCCATATCCATAATAAAAATAGTTGTAGTATCTAAAATATGGAAACATAATTTGCTTCCAGGTTATACAAAGTCATCAATCTCTTACCCCATTTGTGTTCAACTGATGTGGCTGTTGTGAAAATCATTTTGTCAAAGCAAAAAGATTGGATGGCTCGTTTGACAAATACGGTTGAACTAAGTGTGTTTGGTTCTTTAGAAGCTCCTCCAGATTTCGAATATGGTATGCATCTACTTTTGATTGCTACAAATAAGATTTTTTTTGTGAATTTTCTTACTTTGTTTATATTCCATTAAAAGCATATTGTAAAGAACTATACCCTTTCTCCAATGTCCATAGTAACAGAAAATATTTCATTATTATTTATTAATTATTTTGTTTCTCAACTATGAAAATAAAATGAAATTTAATTAAGCAATTCCATCATTCCAAAATCAATTGCAGTGTATGATTAAAAATATTACTTTTGAATTGCACACTGTTTGATTTTTCCTTTATTTATCTTTACCCAAGTATTGAACTAATTTTAATTTTGTGCCATTATTTCATTATTCATATTTTTTGTAAATAATTGATGTTGATGATAGCCAAGTAACTGTGATCCCCCCCCCCCCCCCTTATCACTTTGTCACTTATGATATTGCATATATAATTTGATTATAGTTTTATAAAATTATTTTTAATGTGAGTTTTATATACTATTCAAAATTTTATGCTGATATCTAACTTGACCAGAAAAGCTACACAAAAGATGCCTCAATAGCCGAAACAGAATTTAGTCACTAAAAATAGAAGTTCAATACATTTAGTTTTCATAAATTGGTTTTATAAAATGATAAACAAAATTTTAATGCTTTAAAATGTTGAATCCTAAAAACCAGGCTGACCAAACGGTATAGTGGTTAGCGTGCTAGCTTCTAAACCGCGACGTTGCGGGTTTGAGTCCTGTGATAGGCATGGGTGTTTGTAAATGTATGTTGGCTTGTCTAATGACGAATGTTTCGGCGCATTATAGCCCTCGTGTTGCTGACGGTGCCAGATAATCTGAAAACAACCAACCTAAAAACCAGGTTTTTAGTGTAATTGTCTAAGTGTGGATGAGAGGGCTTAGTAGTTAACTGCGTGACAAAAATAATTTATTGATTCTTCCAATCATCAAAAATGTGCATCCCCATAACATTTTCTAAAACATTATTAACAGAAAAAATACCATGAAGTATTACACGTACTCCAATTTAACATTTTTACTCCAAAATACCTACTTTTTCCAAATTTAAACAAAACTTCTTCATTTCCACAATTTTGCATTGGAAAATGACCATTTTAAGAAATTTTAGCGATATTTCTAAATAAATTGTTTTAAAAATTATATATCGTTTTATAGATTTATTATTTCATAAGTGTTTGTTTGATCACTGCACAAATTTGTTAGATTGACTGTTAAAATCTATGACACATTGCTCTAAATTGGCTCAGGGATGGTATGCCTTTGCCAAAGGCAGCAATTTAAAATACTGATACAAAATGGTCTTTTTTACAATTTTTGCACCAAACGCTGCACCATTTTTTAATATTTTTTTTTTAATTTTAATTTAAAATTCTGTGTCTGAAAACCACCAGCATTTCTGTGACGATTCATCAGCAATTGTTTCGTCATTGTCTCCGTACCGCATATCAACTATTTCCAATAATGTGATTCTTCCGCTGATGAATGTTTTTTGATTTTTCATATTTTTCTAGGTTTTTTTTTGCAAATTTCATAGAAATTGTTTTTTTTTGCAATTTTTCTCATAAATAGAGTAGTTTTCTCTTTCCATCTAAATTTTTATCTCTTATTTCAGATAAGGCACAATCCTACGAATTTCAGGTTTTTTTACCTAAATTTCGATCTTAAATGAGCCGATCACGCCGATTCATGCATCTTCTAATACTTAGCCTCATTATTTCAATTGGTATGATGAACATTTTACTGGGAGTCACATTTATGTAATGGCCCCCTATTGGTGAGGTTTGCATCTCAATGGTGATTGCTACACGAGATTTAAATAGTTGTGTGATAATTGAGTGTTGCGCCAATATAATAGATTTGCATTCGGATAGGAGATTACATTAGGCGCTATTTATGTTGGTGTAATGATCATTTTTGGTAGGTGTTAAGATGTTGTTAATATCCGAATTTACTACCTTGCTTATAACTCTAACCAAGGAACCTGAATACGTTAAGATTTTCCCAGACCTCTGATATGACTGTTTTTTTTTGTTTTTTTGCTGTTGCTTCCTCTAATGCAGCGTTAGCCACTATGCGGTCTGCGGGTCAGATTTGGCCCGCGACAGATTTTTCTGCAGCCAGCCTTTACCACAGGAGATTTTAAGAAAATCACATTTCACGGTATTGACTTATTTTATTACACAATTATAATTTATCTGAAATAGTATGTTTTAACTATGTAGAATAAAGTTTTCCACTACGTGCTCGAAGAAGCTTTCAGCAAGGTGGTTTTGATCAAGAATAAACACAGAAATTTTTTAATTGAATATCATTTGAACAATTTATTAAGATTGGCTGTAATAAATTCTACGATAGACAACAAATCTATCATAAAATAAATGTAACGTCTTTGACCGTCATCGTCTCACAAATTATATCAACTAAAACGAAATAATCTGAAAGTACAGTTTAAATACTTTTATTAAAAGTTATGTCAAGTCGCATAAACACTTTGAAACGAAGAATATACTTCTTTTTTAGACTTTAATTTACTAATAATAAAAATTATTATTTTTTAATAAAAAGATTAAAATAATAATTATAAATTTATTATAATAAAAAAAAAATCAATATTTCTCCCCAGTTTAATAATAATTAAAGATACGTATTTAATTGTATCCGCCCCGCGAAAAGCTCCAACGTAAGTGATACGGCCCGCCTCTCAAAGTTAGTGGCGAACGCTGCTCTAATGTTACAACCTCTATAGCAGTTATTTAAGTTAATGTATGATGTCCGTTTAGTCTAACGTTAATTTGATGTTAAGGCAGTTATTTCCGAGTTTTGTGCTGATATAGCGAGGGCTATCGCCGAGATTTATGTTTTGTGATGATATTTTTTGTTAGTTGTTTTGTTAATGTAATAACCACTATTGCAGAAACTTCCACCTGTATATTGGGCATGTACACTGATTTTTGCATTTGAACGAAGACATTTTCATTAAGCACTATTGTAATATCCAATATTACCTTGATTTGCATGATGTTACTGTGATTTGCATAATGTTACCAAGATTTGCGCCAGTATGGTGGGTACCATTGCCTGTATTGACATTGCTGTGATTGTCATTTTCGCTAAGATTTATGCTGAAGCATGTGACGCTGATGTCATCGACAGCAGCTATGTCTGTAATTAGTGCTTGTGTATGAGGTTCCTATTTAGTTTATATTGAATCAGAATTGCTAAAATTTTAATACAATATTGTTCAAGAAAATTCATACTAATTGTCTAATTTTTATGCTCAGTAAAATATCTGAAATCCGGACCTTTTCCAAAGATACAATTTTAGAATCGGAAATAATGGGGATTCAAGTAGAAAAGTTTAAACAAAAGTATTAAAACAACCTTAAAACAAATGTTTTTCAGAACCACATTGTTATATAAGGATTTTTCTTAGTTTATTCTATTTATATGTTTGATTTCATTGATTTAGTGCATGAACAATGATATGTTCCAAAATCCGGAATCGTCGAAGTCCCCGCGATTCTGTATTTGAGATACTCTACTGTGTAGTGCATATTTAAAATTGTAATTTTTACTGCAATTGTATATAAAATTATTTTTCTATATTAGCTTGACAAACAATTTTACATTTTAGCTATAAATAAAAGTTTAAAAGTTAAAGCAATTTTATTTTATTTTATTGTTTAACTTGTGCACCAGAGAATTGTCCATTAACTATATATATTATTTTTTTATTTTATTCATGTATTTCTTAATATTTTATGGGCATTATCTTTTCGTTCATTGTTTTTTTGTTTGAGTAGTAATAATTGACTGTAACCTAACTTACCAAATTAAATATTCTTTTATAGAAGATCCTTATATTAGTTGTGCAGTAATAAATAATTGCAATAAATGTAATATTCTTACAAACAACACAAAGCAATTATTCTTAATATAACACAAATCTTGATTTAAACTAGCGCATAGTTATTATAAAAATCTATTTCATTCAATTCAAATTTTGATTTAAATTTATCTAAGTAGAAACAAAAAGTTATTTTTTTCTGTTACTAAGTTGAAAAAAAATCTGATTTTAACTGATACTAAATTGATACAAACTTGGATTTTGGCTGATAAGAAATTGATACAAAATCTTATTTCAACTGATACGAAGCCGATATCAGTGAGCCATGAAGCTGTGCCATCCCTGTTGTCCTTTTCGTCTCTTTCCTTATATATAGTCTAAATGCCTCTGCAATTTTTAATTTATGCTACTCCAAAATTCTAAAGGTGACTTCTGTATATCTGTGTTTTTTTTCTGTTTTTTTTTCTATGTTTCCTTCTTTGTGTTTATTTACCTTAACTTCTTTCAATTTTAGGTCTGTCTCAATTAAAAGAAGTTAGAGATGAGTTACAATTTCATGGTTTGATCAAAGTGAATAAAGAAGATATGGAAGTCAGCCAAAACCTTCCAACAACAAATATACCTAATAAAAAGATGGTTGCTGATATCCAACTTTTGCCCCTTTTGGACTACTTTTTTAATGTCTACTCCTCAGAATTGCTTTACAGAAGCCCCATAAACCATAGACCCGGGTTCTTGGCACGCTGGTTAACAAGAATTGGCTGTGAATATCTGTCTGTTGACCCTAAGCATTTGGGTAGTATACAAAGACTTGTTAAAAGTAGAGGAATAGTAAGTGATTGTTTCATTCTTACTTCTTTTTTTTTTCAATCTTCATGTAATAACTCGTTTTTCATAAAATCCATATTTTTGTTTCTCACACCTAAGTTACAACCAGACTTGAGTGTTTGTAAATTAGGTTAGATTTAGCTTTTCCTCAATCGTCTAAATAGTTTTTTTCCTTAGTTTAAAAATATATGTTTACTGATTTTTTTAAATTAGTAAATCTTTTTGGCGTTTTCCATTTATTTGAAAATTAACTTTTTTTTTGTCTCAAAATATTAGAAAGTTACTAATTCTTTCATGCATCATATTCTTAATGTAGCTCTCCATTGTTACTCTAGACACAGATTTATGTTAAATATGTTTTACTTTAATTCTAAATACTCCTGTTACTTAGATTGGAGCTTATGTATATAGTTTTGTATGTATATAGTTATCAACTTCTTTATTTGTTGAACAAGCTGATGAGGACATATATTTTATTGTATTTTTATTAAATTTCTGACTTTTCATAATCTCAAAGTAGAAGCAGTAAAAAGGAATTAGTGTTTAATTCATGGATGTTTAATAGATTTTCTGTTCTAATTTAAAAAAATTAAGTTAGAAATGTGCACTTGTAATTTATAAATCTTATAATTGTCAATATGTTATGCTATTTTGAAACAATCGACTTAACTAAAAAGAAACTTAATAAAATAAATAATTAAACTAATTTTCTTTGGAATACCTTTTAATTTATCAAATTTCTCCTTTCTGTTCATTATAAAGAAATCTCTCGTATTAAATTTTGTTTGTTTGAAAAAAGACTAGTAATTCAGCATTTTAAATTTTCGCGTTAGTAAAATGAAATTAGACGCAAAATGAAGTGAGATTTCAGAATGAATACACTGCTGTAAAAACAGGCACACTTTAATAAGTTTTTTCTGCAAATATAGGACTTACATATTTCATTTTACTTTTGACTTGAAATTATCCCTTTTACTTATTTTTACAATAAATTATTTTTTTCTTTAAGGAAATGGGAACTCTTCTTGCAGCAACATGTCCCATGCACACAAGGCAAGGCTTCTCTTCGGAAGGTCTCCGCTTTCTCCAATATCGACTGTCTGAAAACAATTCCAACCCCACTGCTCCCCCTTTGAAGTTTGATGCCAAATTCATATGGACCAAGCAGGCTCCTATCTTGACTTACATATGCACTTCTTTGTTTGATAAACCAAGTGAGGCAGCACTCATGTGCCGTTCACCTCTTGGAAGTTATGCTGAGAAATTTGAACAGCTTGAATTGATAAAGAGAGCTTTATGGATGAATTATGAGAAGCTGACCAACCCTGGCCTTTCAGTTAGGTAATATGATGGCATTGATGTGAATGTTTTTTTAATAAAAATAGATACACTCTATTTAAATAATTTTGATACTTCTAGCAATCAATTGCAAGGAGTCAGTCATCAAGACATAACCTGGAATTAGACTATTATGGAAAGAATATTTGAAAATATTCATTTACATCAGGAAACTTAATTATTTATTTATAAATTTAAATGTGACACAAAGAAATTTTACTAAATGGAACAATTATATTTCATTTCAATAGCTTTAATATTTGTTTTCAATATTCCAAATATATATATATATATATATATATATATATTTTGCAATAAATTTTCTTAAATTCGGTTCTTAATTTTTTTTTTGCGTTATTGTAAGAGTACAAGTAGGAATTGTCATCGAAATTCAAACTCATGAAATGCCATCAATTCAACTATGTGAAAATTTGCAATCTTTGCTCCATGCAAACACTTTAGTTTACACTGAGCAGCTTTTTCTACTCGATGTTCTGTTACATAATTTCATGCTGTTACTATGAATTTTTATTAGCCTACTTAAAATCGCAATAGTTTGTTGAAAAATTAAATTGCCATGATTGTTCAAGGATTTATAGTTTACTCATAATCCTTATGATCAGGTTGCATACATGATAGTTGCTATTGTCGATATGTACGTTGGTGTGTGATGATTTTTTTTCGCCAAGGGTTACATAGATGTAATAATCACTATTGCTCAGATTTACATTGTTATGATGGACACTATCTTTATAGAAAGATTTACGTTTTAGTGATGATAATTTTCGCTGAGGGGGGGGGGGACGTGTAAAATACTATGCATGCTTTTTCTTAGTGTTATGATCTAGTTTTTAAAAATTTAGTTATTACACCTTGACATTTTAATTGTTGATAAATAATTTTAAATTGTAACTAGGGATGGAACGGATGTGAGTTTTGCCGGATTTCGGATATCCGGGGTACCATGTCTACCGGATACGGATATCCGAAACGGATTTCACCGGATATCCGGCCGGATATTCGGTCTATATACTAAAAACGATAGTTATACGATATGCTATACGAAAAAAATGGTCATGATGTAAAGTATCAAGTAAATTATAATTAGTGGTTAGCGTACCGCACTGCATGCCACAGGTCCATGGTTTGATTCGCAGACTGGGCAAGGTTGACTTAGCTGTTTATACCAGAAAGAAATAAACTGAGGAGGACCATGCATGCTTGGGAACTGAACACTGGGGTTTGGCGTCAGAATGACCATCTGACCCGAACATCTGCTATGTGACACACAAATGCCACAGTCAAGAAAGCTGAGCTGGGCCCAGCAGGCCTTGGTCCACACGGGCTGTCGCGCCACTGAGTTAATTTTTTATATTTAAACTTTAGTTGATGAGTGAAAGAGATCTTTGTTGCTGATTTTATATCTTGTAATATCGATACTTTTAGTTTTTCATATAGTTCTGGCAGGGCTTTATCACTAATTGTTTAAATATACATACAAATATTTTTTGTTTAGGAGTTGTTCAACTTGTAAATTTTTGGAAATTGGCAGTTTTTTTGCTAGTATTAAAACGAGCTTTAGAAAGAATATATGCTAAGAGACTATGTCAGCTTTAAGAAAAAAAATCCTTAAAATATTTAGAATTATTCCTAAAATTCCTATCTAAATATTTTAGAAAACTCGCAGTTTTCACCCCCCCCCCCCCCCCCCGCTATTTTTTTTTATATTCTTATTTTTTTTTTTTTTTTAACAACAATATACTACATCAGATAATTTTATGTTGGGTCCACCATGTTGAATAGTATCATGGTTGTAGTTGCATTTCTCTTCCCACTTCTCCTCTAAGCACTGGGTTTAGTACCTTGTACTCGACAAAATTTGGGCCCCAAGCAAAATAAAGCCATATTTACTCCACCGAATGCTGTTGTATTCAGGGTGTCCACAGATCGGGAATATCGGGAAAAGTCAGGGAATTCGGCATTTCGGGAAAAATCAGGGAATTATCAGGGATTTTGTCAAACAGTTTAAAGGAATTTTCCGAAATTAAAATGAAACTTTTAATTTTGACATTTAAAGATACACTACTACCAAAAATACTAAAATCAATTTGAAAAAAAAAAAAAAAAGTTTAAAAAAAAAAAAAAAAAATGTAAAAAATTCGGACCGCAAGACACACCACGTAACTTCTCACATTAAAATTTCCTGACAATCTCTGAACCTGCTTGCTTTCAGATTTGCCTCAAATCGCCGATGGAATGACTACATTTCTTCTTCATTTTTCTCTTATATTATAGTAGTCTATCGGCATTATTTACGTTGATATTTGATGGTCATTTTTCTGAACGTTAGGGTGGTAAAATGGCCGATATTGTCGTGATTATGGAGGGCAAGAAACGTGTTCTTGCGTGCTGCTCATTTTCGTGATGTGTCTCTGACGCTATTTCAGAGATTGCCCTTGTCAGTCATGGTACAGTTCTGCTGAAACACGGATTTCAGCACTTTTTTTGTTGAAATTTCCATCATTCCTGAGACAGATGCAAAACTGCATTACACTTTTATTGGGTTTACTTGCTTGTCTGATTAACCAAGGAACCTACATTCGTTCAGACTTTCCCAAACTTTTGATCTAATGACCACTTTTCTTGCTGATTGCCAGCATCTATCGCTTTTGATTATGCTGGTGTGTGGTGGTTAGTTTTGCCAAACGTTACGCTGATGTTAAACTTGTTATTGCCGAGATTTGGGCTGCTAAGACGGGAGCTATCACCGAGATTTACATTCTTGTGATATTCATTTTAGACCCTATTAATCACTATTCTAAGGTTTGCGCCTCAATAGTTGTCTTATCGCCGAGATTTACGCTTGTGATTGTCAATTTAGTAGATTGTGACGTTGGTTGAATCGCCTCAATTTCAGTGATTTCCATCGATATATTGGATGCTAACGTTGATATTTACGTTGATGTGATGGTCATTTTTATCGATTATTGCCTTAATGCAGGGATGTGATTGCTTCCGCCGATCGGCGGAAAGAATCAAAGAAGGAGGTAACTTTTTAAAAAAAATTCTCATCTTTCCGCTTTCGTGAATTTTTCTTATTTTTTCACCTATCAAAGTTTTCCTACAATTTTCTCATTGATCTCGCGGAGATTAAAATTTCCTGACAATGATGGAACCTGCATGCGTTCAAACTTCCCAAAACCACCGATGGAATTATTATCCTCCCTCCCTCTTCTTATTTTTCTGTAATGTTAGACTCTATCGGAATTATTTACATTGGTATGTTATAGCCATTTTGCAGAACGTCACTCTGATGAAATGGCAGTTATTCCTGTGATATGGCGAACATTATCGCCGATCCCCATTTTCGTCGAGTATTACTCCGAAATAATAGTTACTGACGTTATTGCAGAGGTTTGCATCTGTCGGACATAGTACAGTTCAGCTAAAACGCGAATTTCGACTTTTTCTTTTAATTGAAATTTCGGTCATTCCTGAGATCGATACAAATCTGCAATACAATTTTGTTGGACTTGCAAGTCTGACAATCACGGAACCTTCTTATCGGACATTTTGCCTGCACCGGTACGGGCATTATTGCCGATTGTTGGTTTAATATAATTGCTTAGACTTGCGCCTGTACGGCGGCCGCTATCACCGATATTTACGTTGAAGTAGCTGTAATTTTCACTTAGATTTAAGTCGTTTTCTCTGAAGCTATTGGCGAGATTCGTTTTGGTGTCATTCGCCTAGACTTCCGCTGATGTGAATTGTATCTAAACAGTGGCTACAGCTGATCTTAAACAAAAAAAGAAAATTTCAAAGAATGCAAATAGTGATATTGAACAATTTGGACTAAAAAGACAATGAAAATGGTGTAACTCCCCCAATGCAACTACATTTAATAACAGGAGTTTTTTTTTTTTTAATACACAAATTGATATTAATTCATAAAACATAATGTTACACTACGAAAATATTTTAAAGTAATTATTGATTTTTAAAATTTGATTGAAATTTCAAGTATTCAGAAAACAAAAGTAGTTAATATATTATATAGAGTATTTGTTAAATGTGTGTGTTTGATCCATTTGGACATGATTTATGGTTTGTCTTTTTTTCTTAAGAAAACAGCTTATTAAATCTGAAATTTAATACTAGAGTCCTCTTTTCTTGAGATTAGATTGTAATAAATAAAAAAAAGTGTGATTTTAAAGTGTAATTGCACATGCACAGTACAGGTACACTATACATACACTACACTAAAAGCAATTTGGTATTTGTGTCATGAATGTGTGAAGATAAACAGTACATGCATCGGTAATTTTCTTTATTATGGTGAATTTGAATGTTCTTTACTTTAAAGTTTATTATTTATATATATTTTATCGATAACTTAAAATCAGGGGAAAAATTGGGTGTTACAGGGAATAATCAGGGAAATATCAGGGAATTTTAAAATAACTTTTCTGTGGACACCCTGTGTATTGTTTTCTAGTAACTAATTTTTTGTTTAATAATTTCAGGTTAACTACAGCTGTAATAATTCGTGCTTGGTTCTACAAGCTAATGACATCTGTTTGTTTAACTTGGGGCCAATTATTAACACATGAGCAAATGAATTTCAAACAAATAAGCAATTTGTTTCATGAAGGAGAAATCTATTCTCTGTGTGAAACTAAAGGCAAAATGGATATGCTAGAGCTTGCATTCAATAGTATATCTTATATGGATTCAGAAACTAAAAAAGGTCAGTTTTCATTTAATAAATAAAACTATTTAACAAAATCTTTTGCCACTTGTCTTTTTTTTTTTTAATTTTTTTTTTTTATTAAAATGTTGAATCTATTAAAATGTAAAATCTATGAAATTGTGACTGAATAAATGGTATGCCTAAAGTTTGATTCTGATTGTTGAAGCATTCACACAGTCTATTGCAACATTGAAAAGTAGAACACATCTCTCATTAATTTATAAATAATACTTTAAATGTATATTGTTTCTGTGGTGGCAGATCTATGGTAATATTTATTAGTTAATTTTTTTCTTCTTTTTTTCCCCCCTTTCTTTCTTTTTTAGAGAATACGATTAAAGTGTTTTTCTAATGTGGTTGATGTGTATGGCATTATAATCTTACAAATGTGATTTGAAATTAGTTGTGAACTTAATACTAAGTGCTTAATTCTGAATTATATTTGCATTCCTATTTTTGTAAGGGTTTCTATCTTTTCTTTTAAAATAAATTACATTGGCTGAGATGGAGCAGATGGATCTATTGGTCATTTATTTAAAATTTAACAAAACAAATTTATATATTTTTATTATTTTTCAGTGTAAAATAAATGTGTTTTCATCATTAGCATTTTGGAAATGGCCAAGAGAAATAAGTCAAAAGGCCATAAGTCTGACAGCTGCCCTAATCCAATAGTTGAAATAAATAAAAAGCTTTTCAAAAAATTCAATTTGCAAACTACTTTCAAAGTTAAGTAATGTGTAGAAATAATATATTTTCGAAACTTAAGTTAACATTAACCCTGCGGAATGTTCGCCCTGAAAGATCTCCCTACCTACTGTTTGGTGTCCATCTTTGCCTGCCTTAGAAATAAAGAAATGTTTGATACTTCCTCAATTCAAGTGTTTTAGAATTCCTTAACCAAAAAAAATATATATATTATGTTTCCGCTGTAAAATACATCAGGTCGACTGTGAGTTCCAAAGGGTTTTTTTTATTGTGTGTATCCAAGGGTTAAAGATCAACAGAAAAATCTTGAGGATATAATTTTTCTTTTAGGTCCTTGGTTAGCTGTTGTATTCATTAAAGCCCTTTTTTTTTTTTTTTTTCTTTCAGGTATTTATAATCCTAATGTGTTGTTTACAACTGCAAAAAGCTTCGTTTCAGTTGGGTTGCTTACTACAATGCTCTGCCTTCCAAGAGAGGATATTGATCCAGCAGTAAAGCGAAATCTCAAAGCAGAGGATTATGACCGAAAGGTACGTTTTTGTTACTAAGCTGATATTAAATTCATAGTGACAGGCAATAGGATCTTCTGCTTTTTTAAGTCCCTTAAAATCCTTAGTTTTCATTGTAGGTCCTTAATTTTTCAATTGCTGTTTTTTCTCTCCTTAATATTGTGCCAACTAATTTAATTTTTCAGTTGGTACCATCTTTTATTAGAGCTGTTTTGTGCTTTATCTCCAACACAGTTGCTTGGAATCACTGATTTCCAGAAACACTAGGCATTTTCTTTTTACTTCCTATGTGGATGTACTGTTATTGGTAAACAGATATTGCAAGTTGTAATGGTGCCTGCTAAGCTCTATTTCATTGCATGTAAATTTAAACATGTTTTGAAAGTTTACATAAAAGGTAACTTTTGATTTATTTAATAATATATTTTCAGTACCTTCCAAATTGCATGGGTTAGCCGTACATTTAGTGTACTGATTTTAAACACTTTTACAGTTTCTCAAATAACTCATTAAAGTTGCGAATTTTGTGGTTTTCACGAGTAAACAATCTCCATTTTCATTTTTGCTTTTTAATATCATTTATTAAATGCAAATATCAGGAAACGATTGATATCAGAACAAAACATTTTGTTTTCAATAATTTTTTAATTACAATTTTCTTCAGAACTGTGTTTTTCCTTTTTCAGTTTTTAGCAGATTTATGATTTTTATTTACTAAATTTGAAATTCTAAACTCTTTATTCCCTTCACTTGGTTTTGATTTGTTAAATTTGCAAGCATTGGAGCATAGGTTTGCTTGCAGTACTAGCAAGTTTTCAAGAAAGTTGCTAGTTGCAGCGATACTTTCCCTGATTTCAGATATGTTTTTTATTTCAGCCACACTATCCGTTTGCGATCAACTGTTGTCTGTAATTTTCTTGGGAGTTGACTACTGTAGTTTTAAGTGGTGGGTGACAACAGTTGTTTTGACAAAACTAGTATAGTCTTTCAAGATGACAAATAAAAACACCAATGAATAGGGTATACATAGTGAGTTGACTTAAGATGCAGTGGCTTTTCTTTCTGAAGAAGTCGGATGATGGCTATTGAATGTTTGTCTTGTAAGTGTAAATAATAGTAATTTAGGGTAATAATCTTTTAATGTTTGGTATAAAAAATATTCAATTTGTATTTATGATTGGTTGTCTTTTGCGACTACCAATAAAAAGATAGTTCCATTTCTTGCATAAGATAAATATTGTAAATATATATATTAGCCGATTAACTTCAAGAAGTAGGGTAACAGAAACCTCATTTTGAAATTATTACTATTATATTCAAAGATAAACTATGGGATTTTATTGTTTAGCAATTTATTTGCTGTTTAATTTATGTAATTAAAAACAAAGCTCAATTAACAAATATAATCCTGTAATGGAGGAATCTTGATTGATGAGCCTTGTGGAACCTCAGCCCATGTCGTCTATTAACTGTAGAATTCTGGAAAACTGCACGACTTCAGTGGTGTGTTGTGCGATAGGGAGAATCTGTGGTTTGCGAGTAAGGTTTTTGCAAATTTCAATAAATCGGGGCAATCATCTAAAATTAAGCAATAAAATTAATTTGTGTAAAAAAGCTAACTCTTCCACTCCCCCCCCCCCCCCCCCCCATCAACATTTTATAAAAGCTATGAACAAAGTGCTACTTTAGTATTATTTCAATTCTGTTGAGTAGTTGAATCATTGAAAAAACCTATCAAGACCTG
Source organism: Linyphia triangularis (assembly GCA_963978545.1). NCBI lineage: Eukaryota > Metazoa > Arthropoda > Arachnida > Araneae > Linyphiidae > Linyphia > Linyphia triangularis. The sequence continues at coordinate 57,327,372 of OZ021731.1, read as the reverse complement.
TATAGCCATTTTATAATGATCATTAGGTCTGGATGGAGATATGGTTTCCTTTCTTTCCACAAGAATTACATGAAGCAGGATATACCGCTCCAAAATGTCGTTAGATTTTATTTCAAAATGCTTTTCTAGAAGCCTCTTGAAGGGTAACTGCCTACATTTGAGAAAATGAGAAAGACTTTCTCCAGGCAACCTTATAATTAACAAAAGACTGCCATTTTCATTTTTGAAAATGGGAATTCTTGAGATCCAATGCTCTGATTCCTTATTGTTACCCCTCGAATTTGGCAAGAGGTTTTATACCATTTTGTGTTAAGATCATCTTTAATCTGGTTGAGTTATATGATGTGGTGCCCATTTTAAAAATGGTGTATTAAATCTTAATTTAAAAACTAAGAGAACCAAAAATTATAAATGACTTATTGATGTGAGTAGTAGTTTCCAACTCTTGAATGGCATCACTAATCAAGAGTAGCGAGTGACAACGAACTGAAGGATTGTGAGTTGTTTTAAGCAGAGTAAAAGGTACAAGCGATGACTGCGGTCATGCTAGTGGAAACGTCTCCTTTAATGATTTAAATAAAAACGTTATTAATACGTCAATCGATTCCTGTGTGGCTTGGTGGCTCTTCTCACATGGGGGCTCGGCCGGGATATTTTTTTTAATGTGAGTTAGAGTTTTGAAGTATAAATTGAACTGTTCTTTACGGCATCTGCGGGGTTGTCATTGTACCAGCACGGACTCGGTTCTAATCTTGTTTTACAAACGAATCGGAAGAGATTTGCTGTGGCATTTTCTGAAAACTTTTCGGACTTGTATTTACAAACAAATTGAGAAAGGATTACTGCGGTTTCCTGGAACTGTGATTATTTTGTCTTGTTAATTTATTTTTTGGCTGTTAACCATGGCGTTCTTGTATAGAAGCCGAAAGATTGACTTGCTGAATCTAGCATCCGAACTCGATCTAACTGTGCCCAAAGGTGCCAAAGTGGCTCAGCTTATTAAGCTAATTACCAATAGTAATGGTTACAACGAGGAAAATATTAGGAGCTTGCTCGAAAATATTGAACTAAAACGAAATGAAGAGAAAGCGCAAGAAAATGAGAAGAACAACAGAGAGTTCGAGTTTCAAAAACTACAGGCGGAGTCCTTAGCTCTGAGTCATGCGAACGCTACAGCGGCGGGACAAGTAACAAAACAGTACAATATTAAAAGGTTAATTCAGCCATTTGAAGCAGGTAGTGACATGGGGCTGTATTTAAATTTATTTAGCGACAAATCGCACGGGCTGGTGTTCAGAAAGAAAGCTATGTTCTGCATCTGTTAGGTCTGCTACCACTGGAGATCGTGAACATCATTTCCCGAGAAGCAGATGATGTCGCCAACGAATACGATCATATCAAGAAAATTCTTTTGCAAGGTTTTCACCTTTCCCCTGAGCAATTCAGAGTCGACTCCTGTGTGGCTTGGTGGCTCTTCTTACATTGATAAACAAAATATTAACTCACTATTTAAATTCAATACAGGAGGAGAAAACAACTTCATAAGACACTTCGATAAGTCTCGAAATTTTTGCTTTGTGTTCATTAAATTCTTGACAATAGTAAAGTTAGAGGGGAGATGGGGAAGGGGGGGGGGGGGGGTAGATTGAACTTAAAAACAGTCTTAAAATTTCCTTAATAGAATAGGTCTTGATTTGGAGGATTAAACCAAGTCCATCTTGGCTTTGGTTCTTTTATTCTGAATTCTCCTATTATTATTCAAGTACATTACATTTAGAGTTCAAAGCTAAAGTGAATGAACTCTGATGTGGCCTTACTTTATGGTAAGACCATTTTTACTGTCTTTGCATTCATAAACAGTAAGAATCTAGTATAAAAGATTGGTTTATGTGTAATTTTCACACTTATAAAATTAAAAACTTCAGACATTATTTATAATTTAAATTGAAGACTCAGAAAGGTAGGTAGAAGTATGCAAAATAAAGTATATCAAAATACGCCCATAAACTACCTACCATTTTCTAATCTACAAAGATTGAAATTGATTTGGCAATATCTTCTTGCCCAAAGTTATCCATACTTTGAGGTGAGTAATTTGTATTATCTTATTTTTTTATCTTCCTAAAAAGAAGGAAACTTGTATAAGGTTTTGTCAAAGTGCAATTTACACATCCAAAACTAAGTATTATTCCTCTGTAGCTGAATCTAAAAGCTGGCAAAAATGTGGTGTGAAACCTATTGTGCTGAAAATATTCTGTAGACCAGCATTCTGTATTAACTTTTAGAGACAGACTGCATGATGTGTATTGGAGCTTTTTACAAGCCGCAGATTTATACCAAATACACCAATATGTATCCTTTAATTATTATCAACTTAACAATAAAAAGCATTTCTGAATTTGTTATTTTTTTTTAATTATTAACGAGAAATAATTTTCATTATTACGTAAATCAAGATCTAAAAAAGAAATTAACCTTTTGTTCCAACATGACTTGACTTAACTTTTAATAAAGAAACTGAAGCATACCTCCAGATTTCCCCTTTTTAATCACTATCAATTGTGAAACACTGACCGCCGATATCGTTCAGATTATTTCATGATAATTGCTGTCTGTCGCAGTATTTGTTGCAGCCAATCTTGTTAAGTTATTTGTATATTTATTCTTGATGATAACCATCTTGCTAAAAGTTCCTTCATTTAATTTCTTTGGAATCCTGTTCTACATAGTAAACACATACTAATTTGGCCAATTAAAATTATAACAAAAAAAGCCCCACTCTTGATTTTTGATCTTCTGTGCTGCAAGTGGGCCGCAGAGAAATCTCTAGTGGGCCGCATAGTGACCAACACTGCTTTAGAGTGTATAAAAGTTGTGTTTATATGGCAATAATTTTTACAATGCAACTTATATCAGCTAATATGATAAAAACACTTTGTAATTAATAGCTGAGTTTGTTCATTCTGGATATTCTTGTACTTAATCATTTCTAAAACACATTGTTTACACCTCTGATTGTAGTTTCAGAATTTACTAACTGAAATAGCTCTTAGAGACTGGATATGTCAAGTTACAAATGGACAAACTTTACAAGAAATTACTGCCATGTCTTGCACTCCCTATCTTAAAGGACTTGAAATTATTCATTATTCAGTTAAATCAAAGATAACGGGCTTGAAGAAGAAACTACTTGTAAGACAGAAGGACAAGGTAAGTAATTCACGACTTATTACACAAAAATATTTTTATTTTTATACATTTTAAATTTTGGATTAAAGAATTAATAATTGTAAAATAAATAGCAATGGTAAAGTAATAGCATGCTATGAATGTAAGTTTTCTGAATTAATAAAGCATTTACATCTGTTTGTTTTGCTAAATATAGACATAGTAAATTTAAAGTATAGCAAACAGGTTTTTACAACTTTTTAAACATTGTTGCGCAAGATAGTATTTTTTTAAAAATGAAATGTGTTTTGATTGGTTTTCGAAAAATAGAGAAATTGTGGTCTGTTGGTAACCATATGTGTTTTTTTTTTAGGCAGCGACTGACTGTAAATTTAGGAAAATTTATTAAATTTGTCTAATTACAGAATGGCCATAGAACCTGGAAATCAGAGAGCTTTCTGATTCTGGAAATATCTAGGAACTTTTTCAAAATTTCACAAGAATCAGGGAAATTTTCTTTCTTCTGAAGGCACATTTCTCCGTTCATCCGTATTTTGGCACCATTTACCTGGAGAGTTTTTGCGGTGGTCGTTAAACGTTTAATGTTACAGAATAATTTTAACTTTTCATTACTTTCAAAACTATTTTTGGAAAATTTGGGGGGAAAAATGCCATAAAATCAAGGAACTTTTTCCCCAAAATTTTTAAGGCCACTCTGCATTAATACAAATGGCAGCATTTGATCTGTTCTATTTTGTTCATGCCTTTTGAAAACTCGTGAAATTATTTCAAGAGTCCTAGAACATTTTACTTGTAGTTTATTTGGAATTTATCTTAAAGTTTTTTTATTTAAAAAACTTTCAAAAATTTAGAATTTTTCTAGCTTAATAACAAAAAAGCAAAGAAAATAGCTATGAGAATAAATGGTACCACCAAATTTTACTTATCATAAAAAAAAGCAATTCTGATAGTCACTTGAAAAGCTCTGCTGTGAAGACATATTAATACTAGGGAAATCAAAAGACTGCTTTTGCAAGCACTGGATGTTAATAATGATTTGAAGATAGGGCTATTTCGTGTGATGTTTATGTAAAGGCTCGTTATTTAGTACTTATTCACATGTGACTTTTTTATTAAACAAATTTAATACAAACCTTTTATTTTGCCGATGTGTTTTTATTCCAATACATTAATTTTTATATGAATTTTAATATTTTTAGTTTGAAAGATTAAAAGAACTGCTTCATGAGTACATGGCAAATGTTGGATCTCCAGACAGTATAATCGAAATCCTTCGTGGCCTATTTAATATTTCTGAAGGGAAGGCTGCTGAGAATAAAAATGCCATTCATAGCTATCTTCAGAAGGCTGAAAATCTTATGGAAAATCATAAGTCATTAATCGAAGTACTTACTAAAAAATTTAGCCTCTATGGAGATTTGACAGTTCCTTTCATTGTTGGGATGGAACAGGTTTGAGAATTTAATTTTTTTCCCCTTAATTCGCATTTTATTTACACAAATAATATATAACTTACTATTTTGACCATGTCATGATGTTTACTTTAAATTATATTTATTTAAAGAAAAATAATAGTACATGCAAATTTTGCTTCCTATATTTTGTAATATGCTTTGTTTACACGTAATTGTTACTTTGGATATTTTAGTTGATTCTAAAAATAGGGGCTTTTTATCTTACAAATGAAGTAAACTTGAAATATTTGGTTTCATTCTTCAATGAAATTTTCATTACTTTTTTTAATTTCGGTATTTTAATAATTCATAAAATAGAGAGAAGTATACATTATTCAAAATGATGAAGTTGTCACTGTAAATAAGTTCAAGTGGAAGATGCGATAGCATATATTGTATAACTTTTTTCCTATTTATGTAGATTTTTCGATCGTAATATAAACGTTACTAATTTTGTATAAACATGAATAAAAATAAATAAGGCCTGTATAATGCTTGTCAAATAAGAGTCCTTGCCTTTGAGGCATTTATTACTTATTTAAATGTAATTTTGTTGGAAAGTGAATGTTATTTGCTGTGTTTAAAGTTTCAATACATTGATTTATAAGAATAAAATGTTACAAGTCTGGTCTTGTTTAAAAGTTCTGATAATGTTATGACTAATTAAATTTTTCTAGATAATTTATGGAATAGGATTGGCAAGACAGTGTGCTGTTCTGAAACAAATGGATCAACATTTGAAATCAAAGGTAATAAATCGTGTGATAACTTTTTAGTCATTGGATTTCTGCTTTTCCTTAAAACTGTTTATCTAAAAAAATTCTAAAATTTCATCTTTCCATAGAGTTTAATGAACTTAGAATAAAAACAACCTATAATATTCCTTATTTAGGTACGCAAGTACCACAAAATTTTATTTATAAATGCAGGACATTCATCTGCTATGAGAAATTTAATTTAAGGGCCACATGATACTATTTTTTATGCTTCCGTATTGCTGATAAATCATAATATCCAAATAAAGCAGTTGTACCAAAAGAATTGTATTATTAATGGTAGTGAACCAACTCTCAAAATTAATATATTATTTATCTTGATTTTCGTTTTCTACCGTTTTCCCATCCTAATCATGAACTTTTTTTTGTATTTCATTGTAGAATTTCAACAGCATTGCTGACTTCCTCAACCAGATGGTCTCATTTCCCTACAATTCGAGTCCCCTTAACACAGCTGACTTAATTTTAAATGGGGATAACATCAGCTCATTCAGGTCCTTGCTAGCATTAGGCAACATCTCTTCCCTGGTCATTGCGCGACTCATCTACAAACTTCTGAAGTCTGCCATTCTGGAAATCATCAATGAAGTGAAAGTCAATTCCTGTCTAAAAGAGAACTCTACAAAGGAAATTATGCAATCTGTGACATTGGCTTTCACTTTTCTGTGGAACCTCTGGAATGCACAAGAAATGGCAATTAAAAAGAAGAAAGAAGTAGAAGAAAGTTTGTTTATTCACAAAGTGAAGCACCATGAAACTGAAATTTCGGAGGAAGAAGCAATTGATCTCAAGTTGAAATCTGCCTTTCCTTCCTTCAGCAGCGTAAGTTTGAGTTTTTACTCATTGAGTTTATAGGATTGGTGTAGCCTAGAATTTTGTAAGTGTAAATATTTTAAGAATTTGTCAAAGGGTAAATTATTATAAAAATTTAATTATATTGTCTTGAAGAAATTTGTTCCTTGCTTGCTGTTATTTTCAACAGGATTGTAAAAGTAGGAATCTTTGAAAGGATATTGCCATCACCTCTTATAACTTTTATCAATTCAAAATATCAATTGAAACTTTTACACATGTTAAATTAAATTTTTGATGTTAGTTCAACAGTATAACAAACAATTACAAAAAAAGAAACAATTGTTACCACATTAAGAAATTTGGCATATTTAGCTAAAACACACAATATAGAAAACCGAAAGATATGGCAGATACTTAAGATAATATATTTAACAATATTTACCTTTCCAAGTAAGAATTCAAGAGCCAATGCAAATATTTGTCAAACAGTATGTATGAAAAAGGATAAAAAAAATTCAGTTCTGGAGAAAAAAAGAAAAGAAAAACGTGAAAAAACAGTACTTACTGAAAATGTTTTTGGTTTTTTGTCTCAATTTTTTTGTATAACTTGGTGTATTGCAATGCATATACTCTTTAAAATCCAATTATTATATTGTTAATTATTATTATATAATTATTTTCAAATTTTATAAATGGAAAAAAATGCATGAACTCCACTTGAATCAGACATCATCCTTGTTGCAAAGGAAACTATTTAATTGTTAAGTCTTCTCGTTTTTATGCTTTATTTATATAAATAAATATTCACAACCTCAAATAGTATAAGAATATGAAAATACCTTGAACAAACATATAAGTTCAATCTTCTAGTAACCAATAATATTCAAATGATCAATTGTTTGCTGTCGTAAAATTGCACACTTTTGTTTAACCTGAATAGTTGAAGGAGTTGGATTTCAAAACAACTCCATAAAAAGAATGACTTAATGTAATAAATTTCTTTAAGGAAGAAATTGTATGAAATGCCTTTAAAATTTGTGAAAATCTTTAAAAATTTAAGTTTGGTCATGTTGTATTGAGGTTGACTGTATTTTTCTAAATATATTAGCAATTCCTAGCAGCTTGTTTTGTTTATGCATATCATTTGCTAGGTTTTTTTTCCTTTCCCCCCCCCCCCCTCGATTTATTCAGAGCATGTTTTCCATAAAGATGAATTTTTAATAATTTTTTTTTAAATGTTAGTGGTAAATAAATTAAGTTAAATAATCCAAAAAATTGCTTGTCTAATTATAATAAATATTCACTTAATAAATACTTTTTATTTTCAGGAATTTGCTGACTGTATAAATTCAGAACCAGATCCACTGAACAAAAAAGAAGCACACTTAGAAAATGTTCAAGAGGACTTGACTTTAACTCCTGATGATGTGTTTGAAGTATGGCAACTCCATGCTACAGTAATGTCAGCTTTATCACCAGAGGAGATGAAAAATTCTGACGAAAACATGGAATGGGTTGTGGATAATAACAAAGACATTGATACAACCACTCCATATCTCTTGCGCCATGAAGTAGTATGCGAAATTGTTAAGTCCATACCCGATCAGTTGGATGGAGCTTTAGACAATAGGCTTGTAGCAGGACACTTAATAATGTGTAATGAACTACAGAAGAAGACAAAAATAAATGATAAAATTTATGATATTTATCATGATCCAAATCCAGAGGAGGTTCTGAAAATTTTCCCGGTCTTGAACAAATTAGAAGCCCACTTACAAGAACTGCTGATAGAATTTCAAGAACATACACAGCTGGTCCAAGTAAGTGTTTTAAATATTTGTGGTTTTGTTACATTAGCTATGCATTTCTATTGCCTTTCTACCAAGTTCCTAACTATCATGTCATGCATTTTAATAAAAGAAATTCCTATGCTTTAAAAAGGTAATTTTTAATTTTGTATGATTGTTAACTCAAAATAAAAACTTTAACATTGAAACAAAAAAGACTTGCAGAATTAACTTGCATCAAGAATTCAAATGCCTTTCGCTGAATTAAATTTTGGATTACTCGTAGTTGTGATCTGTTATATTTTATAATTTTCTTTTTAGTTACTGAAGCTTACTCAGCGTGTTCTTAGCTTTCCGGTAACTGACCCATTGATGAAATTTGTTATGGGAATGGAACTTGTATTGGAGTCAATCGAGGTATATTTTACATGGATTTTTTTTCTTTTTAAGCTTTGGTATATAACTGTGTCTAGAAGCATTATGTGTATATGCATTATTTTATTTTCTTCGTTTAGTTATGGAATCAAATGGCTCACAGTAAAATATCTTTAAAGTTTGAAGGCAATGAATTGACTAAGAAAATTATCGAATGCAGATCAATGGAGCTGAAGTATTTATTAAATTTGTTTTATTTCTAACAGCATTTTTTCCCCCCTTTTATATTCTTTTTAAATATTTAGTTAAAGTGTGTATAAATATAGCTTTTATTTGAGTTTTTAACAGATTTTTCTTATTCATGCAGTATTTAAAATAAATTGATTACATATTCAAAGCAATTATTTTTCAATTCTTTTATTAAATCTTCAAATAAATTTTCAACAACAAATAATGTTAGTTACAAATACTTAGCATTTCTTCTCAATAATTAATGATGTTCAATTCAGTTTTATAAAATATTCTTTGTAATCTGTGTTTTATTTCTAAATTCACTTTCACTTGTACCTTTTAGTGCTTGGCGAAATGGCTTGGACTCTGTACTTCGAAAACAGTATAAAAATAGTGCCAAGTGGTGGTTTCATATATTTAACCTCTTTTCCTCATTATTTCAGGCAAGTACTTCATATTTTAAATTTGTTACTTCTGCAAAATATTTTAACAATTATAAAGTTAATTTTTCTAAGGTATTTTTGTGACTTTGTTTAGTTCTGCCCCTTCTCTGTAAGTAGTTAGCTTCAGTTCTCTTTCACAAAAATATCATTTACCATATTAGATCCAATTATTAATCACATAGCAAATCCCTATTAGATTCTATATAAATTGAAATTGATTCATTATTTTTATGCAAGCATGGTTCTATATAATATAATATTAAATGTCTACTTCTAGAATCCTAAAAGTGAATCCGAATATCAATCAATAATAAAGGCATTGAAACAGTTCTTGGAAGATTCACCTCTAAGTGAATTTCCTGCCAGATTGAGTATCCTCCATACCTTCCTTCAGCAAGAGAAGTTCTCCAAATCAATACATAAATTTAAAGATTTGAATCGACACAGTAAGTTGTATTTTTAAGAACCAATAATTTTTGTTGCTGTAATATAGTAACCTAATTCAATGATTATATAATTTTTTTTATAATCACATTTTTAATTTCTAGAAAAACTTGCTCAGATGCAGAATCTGTATTGCTACTATGAGCAATATTTACCTGACATAAAGAATCAAATCACCCAGATAAGAAAGCCAATTGAGAAAGAAATCAAGGTAAATAATGCTGAAGAAGTCATTCAATAATAGTAGGAATAAAAAATTCGTATTCTTTACATTTTTATTTTGCTTTAGGATTACGTGAAAATTGCTCGTTGGAATGACATCAACTTTTATGCTGTGAAGCAGTCTGTTGAAAAGTCTCACCGCTTCGTAGTAAAGCATGTCAAAGCTTTCGAGGTAAAAAAAATATTCTATAGAAGTACTGCTATACATATTATCCCGAATTTTCAAAAACTCAGCCATAAATAAAAAAATTTTGCTGTCATTGTTGACAGTCATACTTGAAATTTGTCTCCCACTTCCCAGCTATCTAAGATGGTGAAATTTTCTGTTGAACTTCCTAATTGTGTTTGCTTTCAGAGAAATTCTAAATGCTGAAAATTATAAAATCAAAATGCTACTATATGAAAAATAAAGATATTTTTACTGAAATTATTATACACAATTAGAATTACACTAAACACACTTTTCCAATATTTTAATCAGGTAACTAGGGATTGTCCTCTAATTTGCTGAAAATTCCTGATTATGCAAATCTGTTGCTCCAAGGGTTTTGTTTAACAAGAAACCTTAAAATATTATTGAGTATTTTTTCTAAAATATGTCTAATTTAAATATAGTGACAAACCAAGTATATTTAATTTTGATATTTTTTACGCATATCCATTAAACACTTTTAAAGAGATTTTGTCATTTATAATACTTTAATTGACTGAATTATAATTTTGACTGGCTTGCACTAAATTTTTTATCCAAATTGAAGAATGAAAATATGACAATCATTTAGTTGTATGCCAAAGTGCAGCAATTTAACTATAATTTTTAAGGATACATTTTGGCTAATAAGGCATACCAATGTAATTTTTGAGGACATGTTTAAAAGTAACTCAAAATTAAAAGAAGTTATCCTGTTCTTAATTAAAATATTGATTTGAACAATCTTATCAATTTTAATATTGATAACTCCCAGAAGCAGAATGTTCATCTAGCATGCAAGATTTTTCAGGTTTTTGTCTTGTCCTCTGTGTTCTCTGTTTCTGAAGATCAGGTTAAGCAAAAATAGTAACAAATTGTTAGACTGCCTAATAGTAGTTTTCAAAATTTTCTCTCATTTGAGACACAAAAGTTAGAATTTTTTTTCTTGAAAGATTTTCAATAAGGCATTCTCCATTAAAATTATGGTACTATAGTGTTATTTATGAGTGTTATGGCAGCATAGTCCTTGTCTAGCTCTTGCTCTACAAAGTATCAAAAGCATCCAACCTTTTTTGCTTCCTATGTGAAAACAGGCTTAAATAATAGTTTTATATAAATACTTTGTGTTTTGCTTTTAGTTTAAAATATTTACTCTTCAAATTCTATACAATAAAATATGGATTACTCATTCAGTGCAACTTAATTACTTTAGTGTAAGTTCTATTATTACTTACTATATTTCCACATTTATTTTGGAAATAATTATGCTTTAAATAATATAATTATTTTGAATATTTTCACTTTCTGTAGGATGCACTGCAACTTTCTGCTAAACAAGTATTTACGCTCCCTTCAAAAAAAGATACAGAAGCCAGTGATATATCTCAGTGGACTTTAGATATCAATGAAAAATATTTTATGTCTAAAGACAAGCTGGTAAGCAGTTAATTTTAAAATTTAACTTCATGATTATAATATGTAGAAATATTTTTCTTTATATATACTGCAGTTTTTACAAAAGAATCTGTGAAACCAAAAGTTATAAATTTTTTGATTTCTTAAATTTTTCCAATCTTTAGGATTTTATAAAAGATTAGATATTGTTGTTTTTTTGTTTGATAAAAAAAAATTATTAAGTGAAAGTAATTTATAATATAACTAAGAATTAAACTAGTTTTTTTTTTAATTAAATAACTTATGAATTAAATCTTTTTACCAAAGCTATTATTAGAAAAATATATATATTTGATAAAAAAAAAAATAATACTGTTGCGTGGATGGGTTCGAAAGATTTGAAGCCAAAGCGGATCAAAACTTGCAGAAATTTATTCTGATATAACTCTTCACAGATTCTCTTACAACTCTGAGCTTCTCGTTCTAGAAGACTCAATACAGCTCTTTACACAACAATAGAGCTCAAACAACAGTTAAAAAAAACAACTTCACAACTGCTACAAATCACCGCAAAAGACAGTGCAATACAGTTCGCTTTAGAACTACTCTGAATGCTCGCTGAGAGACAGCTAACTCAGTATCTCAACTCAGTAATTCCAGTCAACTAAGGGACTCAACTAACTCCCCCGCTCTCTTGGCCGGCTTATATAAGAAAGTTAAACCTTCGTGAAACTTCCAAAGATAGAAATTTGGAGGACTTTCCAGATCGTAGTCGAAAAGTCCTATACATGTACATGGAGACCGAAAATGTCGCCAGGTTTGGCGAAAAAAATTAGTCTCCAAAACCGTCGCCAACTTGGCTCTATCTTGCCAATTTGGGGAGATTGCCATTACCATATTGTTAAATGGCCTTCTCTTTGTAAAACTCGCTTCCCAGCGTTATCTCTGTAAAACTCGTTAGCAAGCATTAAGACACATATTGCAGGGAAGCCAAGTAAAGAACTCTTACACTGCCTTATGCGAAGTGTACATAAATTTATCTTTTTACATAATTAAGGCTACGAAATATTTACGAATATACAGAAATTCGTAACAATACGTTATGTGATCCATTTAATGTAAATGAGCTTTTGTTTTATCTAACTTTGCAATTAAATGCATTTTTAGTTTTTTAATATTTTCAGTTGTCATATGTATCTATATAAACCCCTCTTATTTACAAGTTGTTTTTTTTAAAGGAATACATTTTTATTGAAAATAGTAAATTAAAATTGTCACAAGTTTAAGAAAATTAACTTTCTAATGTTCACATAGTACTTTGTTATTGATTGCACTTTTGATTTAATATATATTTTGATCAAACTCAATAATATAGTCCTTTTATAATAATTAGTCTTAATTATTTTAATAATTAGTATAATTTTTAGTCCTTTAAAAATAAAATTTAATATCCCTGAATAATGCTTTCGAAAAAATTATCGAAAATGCATTTTAACCCCCTTAACTGTGCCATTGTTGTTTGATTTTTTCCCCCCTCGAAAGTTTGATAACAAAAATTCTGTGTATATGTAATAAATTCATGAACTTTCAGGTTAAAGAGAATTTCTGTGATGAAAAAAATATGTGGATTGGAAGTGTGCCTCGCTACAACATTCGGATTAGAAACATTTCTAGGAAATTGGCTACGTCTTTGCCTGTAGTGAATCATATTAATACCTTGAATGAATTTTCCGGTATGTCGTTTTCGCTTTGATCCTCTCACAAGTTGTTCATCTCAATACATAATGAATATTTGTTTTACTTGTAAAAATGTTTTTAATTATATTTAAAAAAAAAAAAAAGTGTTTTGCCCACTTAACATGATAATTATTTTATTCCTAACATCAATTGAATAATTATGAAAGTATTCTTGGAAGCTTGCTCTAAAGTTACTGTTTTAGAGTTGAAGAAACCTAAATTGGTTTTATTCATAAACCAGTTTTAATTAATGATCACTTGAGTTTAATGACAATTGTTTAACTTTTTTTTAATCATCCTTTGTAAGATACCAGTTTTGGGTACATGACAAAATCAACAAGACATTGATACATTATAAATGGTTTTAGAATAGGAAATTGTTACCATGCAATTAAAATAAAATAAATTTAACAGTAACTTTACTGAAGATTGAACTTTTGTCCAGCTCTGAGTAATTTATATCCCACCTGCATTTTCTTTTCTTGATCATAAAGAAAACTTTGTGTTAAATATTTTTTGTTTCTGAAAACAATAATCATTCTGGATCAAAGTATCACCTGTGGATTAAAGAAAGTAGACCAAAATTCAGTGTTAAAACCCTTACTTGAGAACTTTTAACTGAAAGTGCTCCTTTTAATTGTTCACTTTAAACTGAAAGCTATCTTCAACAAACTATCCTCAAGCATTTATATATATATATATATATATATATATATATATATATATATATATATATATATATATATATATATATATATATATATATATATATATATATATATATATATATATATATATATATATACAGGGTTTCCGCGCATATGGAAAGTCAGGGAAAATCATGAATTTAGACATTGGGTAAATTTTGTCATGGAAAGTCATGGATTTTGAACAAAAAAAGCCTATAAGTCATGGAAAAACAGTGAATTGCATGGATTCCTAAAAAATCTTACGCAAAATCACGTGACTATGATGTCATAAACGCCATGATCACGATTCTTTTTTACTTCCACAATTCATAGATTCATCTGCGTTTTTATTTACTTTATTAATGGAAACAACGGTTACAGTTAAAAACTCCGGCCAATGAAAAGAATTTCTAAACTCCAAACTTGTGACATCACACAAGTATGTCTCGGTGAAAAAAAATTCATAATGTAAGAACTGAAATAAATTAATTTGATAATCTTTTGTTTTGGTTTGACTCCGTATGCTACTGGTTTAAATTTTTTTTTAACTCTGTATGCTACTGGTTTAAATTTTTTTTTAACTCTGTATGCTACTGGTTTACATTGTTGATGCCAAAACATTTGATTTTTGATTATTTAATTTACTTATATTTTCTTATTCCTTCTTCAAATATTTACTTATTATTAAAGATTGATTAGCTTTTTTAACACCTGAAATATCAAAGAATGGAAAATTATTTTTCGCTGTTTCTTCTGGTTTTGACGTATCTTCGTTACTGATTATATGGTGAGTACCTAATCCTCTGCATTTATTGGAAAAGTCTCCTGTAGATCGACAGAACAGGGAATTTCACTATTCTGGAAAAATAAAGGAATTGCATAAAATTTGAACTAGCTAACGCGCTTCATTCTAAGTGATTATCATCTACAAGATGATATATCTAAAACCAAAATTCTCGAATTATACGTCCAAATAAAATATTTTTGAATTAATGTAAAATCAAAACAATATTTTTAAAATCATTATATTTGTCATTCCATAAACATGGAATGCATTGAACTTCTGAAATCAAAGCCACGGAGATCTATGTTCTTCTCTGCCATTTTTATCGGACGAGGGCTACGGAACAGAAAAGACTCTGGACGGTGAATGAAAATTAATGTTTGGGGGTAGCGGTAAGATGAAGCGGCAAAATGTTTCACCCAGACGCTCATGTTCCTCATTGTCGGCCGGACCCATACTTCCATTGTAATCAATGTACACATTAACGCAATCGGTGCTGCTCCATTGTTCTGCCGACAGTCGCTTACGCTTGTCGTTCGTATCACTTCAATCTGACTGAATCCTTTAATAGCATGATTATTTTTAAACTTGTTTTTTGTCAACAGAATGTATGAGAACCCTAAATATTTACGTATTATTTCTGTTAGATTGTAGTAGCGCGGCAGCTCGCATCCTTATTGTTAAAAAGAAATTCTTCAACTTCAATCTAACTGCATCCTTTACAAACTTGAATATTTTTCTTCTTGCCTTGTGTTTTCTGTTAACGGAATATATTAGAAGCCTAAATTCCTTAATATTTCAAATTGATTCCATCAGATTTTTTTCCCTTAATAGCTCTGTTACACACCTGGCTCTGTTTTAAACACCTTTACTGTATTATTTTTCTATGCTTAGTTTACTTACATGAAACGAGGATTTTGTACTCAATATAAAACTTATAGTAATCATTTTACAATCATATACAATAACTTATTTACAATGTTGCGTTAGTAAAATTTACTATGTTGCATTAATAAAATTTACTATGTTGCGTTAGTAAAATAATAAAATTCTTGAGTCAGGTTTAATGTTTTTAATGTAATTTCTTGAGTCATGGAAAATCATTTGCTTCAGTCATGAAAAGTCAGGGATTTAGGACATTTAAGATTGGCAGAAACCCTGTATATATATTATTCTTGTAAATACTTTAATTCTAACATTTTTTTTTTTTTTTTTTTAACTTGGTCAACCAGTGACTTGATTTTCACACAACTAGGTAAAAAAAATATGTCCGATACATAGTCTCTACGTTAAAAAATATACTGCTGCAGGTTATAAAAAAAGCTTCTATAGTATGCTTACTCAATAGTAGATTGTCAACTATCAGGACATTTCTTAACAACTTAGACACTCATTTATCATTTGCCATACTAGGTGGAATAGCAGATGGATATAATTATGTTGGGACACTGTTTAATGTTATCACATTATTATGATACTGATTTGATAACAATAACCGACTGATTATAATAGATAAAGAAAATTAATACTAAAAAATGCATACTTTTGCTTTGAACAACTTCAAGTAAAGGTTTATTTCCCCTTACAATGTTTAAATGTTGTTCAGGGTGGCTACAGAACCTGGAAATCAAGGAAATGTCAGGGAATTTCACTCTTCTGGAAAAATCAGGGAAATGTCAGAAAATTTTGTAAAATTACCCTTTAATCAGGGAATTTTTAAATTTTTGAGTTTCCCTTCTCGCATGCCCCGTACGGATATCTATCTCGGCTCGTGTCACGTCAAGTAGATGTGTGACGTCATCGCGTTCAATACAGGTTTTTTTTTCTTCTCTTTTTTTTTCTTTCTCTTCCAAGTACTTTTTTTAAGTCCGTCTAAAAAGCCCCCAATGTCTGGCTACTTGGTCGATTTGAGAGAATGATGATTCCGAACTTTTTCTACTCTCAGCAACTAAGCCAAACCATCAATATCCCGCCCACAACCACCTGTTGATGTTCCTTTTTTTTTTTTTATTATTATTATTGTTATTATTATTATCTGGGATCATTATTATGCCTGGAACAATTATTTACTTATTATTTCTGTTAGATTTCTGATGATCCTATAACTTATCAGCGTGGCCTCCGTCCAGCGCCTTATTGTTAAAAAAATCTTCAATCTGACTGCATCCTTTACAGACACGATTATTTTTCTTCTTCTCTTGTCTTTTTTGTCAACATAATATATTGGAACCCTAATTATTTACGTATTATTTCTGTAAGCTTTTTAGTTATCCTGTAGCTTAGAAGCACGGCCGTCTGTAGCCTTATTGTTAAAAGAAAATCCTCTAACTTCAATCTGAAGACATTCTTTACAGACATGATTATTTTTCTTCTTTCCTTGCTCTTTTTTGTCAACAGACTCTACTAGAACCCTAAGTTCATCAGATTTTTTCGTTTTTATTAACCCTTACAGTGCTGTGTTATAGATGTGCAACAAATCTATAGGCATCCATAATTGAGAAAGTTTTAATCCAGGTCTTGATTTTTTTAAATTTTTTTTTTTACTTTTATTTTGACATTTTATTAAACAGAATTAACTGAAAGTGATATGTATTTTTAATATATATATTTAATATAAATCAAATAAAAAATTGAAAAATCCATCTCCAAAAATATATCTGAATGCCTTACTGCATCCAAGTAAAGGGCCAGTGGAATTTCTTTTAAAAATCATTGCAGTTTTTTCCCTGCCAAAACAGTATGAACCCTGTGCTAGTCGTGTTTTATAAGAAACTGTTAATTTCATGCTTTTTCTTTCATACATTATATGTTGTTTATCTTTAATCGACTTCAAAAGACATCATTTTCATCAAAGATATGTACCCAGTGAAATTTGTGACAGATTAGCAAAATGCTGATTATTTAAGTTTTATGCTCATGTATGCACAAGTTCAGTAAATGTTTATGACAGGAATTCAAATTTATGCTATGAACAGGAAACAGCATATGACATATATTAAAGAAAATAACATGTTTTATTTGTGTTATTTTTGAAATTAAAAAAAAAGTATTGTACTGGTTTTGCTTTACCTTGAAGTTAGCAAGTGTGGCTGTAGTTGGTAAATTTTGCATTTTTTAATTTGTCCACACGTCGTATTTGATCGTGTAAATATAAAGCTTAAAAAATACTAGTACTTCAAACTTAACATAATTTATTAAAATGCGGTAAATGACTAGAAAACAACAACAACGACTTCCCTGAAGGAAGTGATCCTGCTCGTATACGGAAGCAGTTAATACAGCAACTGTCTGTGCAAAGACAGGGATATTAAATACATATAACGTACAGTATGGTTACAGGAGATTGGCACAGAAATTTACATAAAGGCAATTACTAAATCTAACTAAATCTTAAATTACTAAAAGTTCTACACAAAAACAGGCAGTCTGATCAGGCTTGGCGGCAGTCTGTGCAGGCTCCATGTGCTGGTCGCCACAAATTAATGTTTTTCCATTCTTTTTCGTGCTCTAGTTCTAAAGATGCTTGTTTTGATTTTTACCTTAAATTTATTATACTGCAATTATACTTTGACTATTTAGAATTAAATTTTTGTATTTTTAAATTGGCCATTGTTTTTTTATTATTATTATTATATTTTTTGAAATTATAGCTCACATTAGGAAATTTTTAAGGACATTTTCTGGAAATCAGGGAAATGTCAATGAATTTTGTTTCTCAAATTCTGTCGCCACCCTGTTGTTGTAAAACACTTCAGTATGTATTATTGTCACACGAAATTAAATGTACCAAAAAGAATAATACTACTTAATATTCATAGTATATTAATGAAAAACTAATGGTCAGATTTGAATCAGCCGATGAAGTCCTAAATACATTTCAGACTATTTTCAAATACTCTTTTGAAATTGAATAATAATAAATTGATTTACGGTTTTCACTGATTGAAATAAAATAAAATTTATAACTATAAACAAAACTATTGATTGCAAAAACCAACAATTTTTTAGTGTACTTTCTTATAGGTAAGTGGTGGATGGGACATTACGATTTTGATAATATTTACCAAGATCACATAAAACAGTGTGCACTCCATATTAATCTTATATTTACTTATTTCTTATTTTATTTCTCTTTTAAATAGGTACTGTGATGGAAGCTCTTCAAAGTGTAATAATTGATTCTGGAAAGGTAATATTTAGTATACAGTGTGCCTTAACATATGGCTATGTCATACTATTATAATAGTGCAACATAATTTTTATTTTATTTTTTATTAGTAATTATGTTTAGTATTAAATTTTACATAATTTCTATAATAGACTATGTTATGTATTGTTTGTAATTTTAATAGTTAATTTATTTTTTGTTTAGAAAATGTGCACTAGATCCCAAGAGAAAAAACAAGGCCTACTTCTCATTCAAAAAAAGAAGCAAATGTTATCCACCCTGTTTAAAAATCTTAGAAATATTGGTAAAATTGACATTGCTGGGTTTGATTATAACAAAACATGTTATTCATTTATTAATTTAAATCCTGTCACATTTTAAATAATTTATGTTTAAGTAAAAACATCATTACAATGTTGCTTTTTTCTAGGATTATCTTTTGGAAAAGGAAAGATCTATGCTTCTTCAAGGAATGATGATGATATTTTAAATGTATCAGCGTTTGATGCAGACCACTTACAAATACTGAAATGTGATAGGTAAGATTTGGGACTAAAATAATTACTGCATGCAATGTATAAATATGAAGTTAATATACTTAGTTATGACTATCTGGTTGTGCCTTTCTGTGTCTTCAAACAAGAATATATGGGGAATTTAATGTTTTTTCTGGATTCATAAGTTTAAAAACATTAAAAGAAGTCAGACAAGAGCTAAAAACCATATTTTCTATTATAACTTTTTTATATAAACAAATTCATTTTTGTGCATTAAATTTCCTTAATTTTTCAATAGTTTATATTTGTATTATTGTAAAAGTATGAGTGAGGAGAAATTATCGGAGAAACTCAAATTATTTTACCTCTGGGCACGCTGTGCGCACAACAAGTTATTAAAGAAATATGGAAAATTATTTAAGAAATTTTTATTTATATATTTATTATGAATGAATCCATGAATCCTTTCTTATAGTTTGAGATTCAAGATTTCTATTCAAAGGAAGGCATTGAACTTTTTAGAATTCTAAGCATGACTACAATACACTCTAATTGTAACTGTTAAGCTGTGGGTATTGACATAATATTTTTAAGTTTAAAATAATCAGACTTTCCCATCTCTGTAATTATATTTTCTCATTTATAGTATCAGAAATATATAACTTCGAACAGTATCAGATATGACATCATTTAACCGTTTCTCTTGGGTACATAGTAGTGCTAAATGTGTGAGTAAACGCAGGGTGACGCATCCTCCCACTTTTCAAGAAAATACATATGCGTCCCCTCATTTCTAAAACCTCTGAAATCCATCCCCCCTCTTTTAAAAACTCTCAATCCATTTGAAATCTACTAAAGAAAAATAACATTAACCTTTAAATGTAGCAACACTGATAAAAAGTGATTTAAAGTTCTCAAAGGTAAAAAAACACACTTTATGATGTACATATATATATATATACATACACACACACTTCTATAAAAATGTATCATATTATTTTGTATAAAGATATAAGTACTTTTATTAACAAATACTGTTACACTTGGTCAACTCTTGACTTTGGAGGAACTTTCTTTTAAGTTATAAATTTGTATTCTGGTTTCATAAATTTTGTTTAATAAAAAAAAATCAACCCTTTTTAAATGTTAGTATTAGAAAGTATAAATTATTTCATTACTAGTTAATATTTTTATTATAAAAAAAAAACAAAATTATAAAATTTTTATTTGGGGGGGAAGAGGCACTTGTCACTAACTTTTGGCATCCTCCCCTCTTTTTTACCCACTTCCACCACTAGATACATAGATACTAAATCAATGTAAACTACGAGTTACCTCTGATTATTCAGGGAGGCTGTTAAACTTCCATAATAAAATATGACTTGTTTTTTAGTCCAGCTCAATACAAATAATTTCTATTCTTACTTAATATATCAAGTACGGAATTCCATTTGTGTTAAGCAAATTCTTGTTAAGTTTTTTTTTCTGTAAATAAAATTTTCATTATTAAACCAAAAAAAATATAACAAAAAAAGAGAGTTTTCATAATTGTTCTATTTTTAATTCATGTTTTCTCATTCCCAATCTATACAGTGAATTCAGAGATTTGCTTTTAAAATCATCTCAAGATACCAGTCATTATTTTTATAAAAGCACAGCTCAATATGCTACGTTACGAAAAGCTATGGAAGCCCCTTGCACAGTATGTACTTATTAGTTCTTTCTTCTAATTTCTTTTGCGATTAATTGCATCCAACTATTTTAATATTTTAACTATCTATTAGTCAGAGCTCTTTAAAATGAAACTGATTTCTTTTTTAAGGATCTCACGCTGGATATTATCCATAGAATACAAGGCTATAGTGGTAACCTTTTATCACATGTTATTTCACAAAGAGAGGAGTTGGTAAAAACTTCCCAAACCATTGATGAAATGGGGTAAGTTGAAAGAATTTTATTTTGAAATAAAACACTTATTGTCAAAGAATTATTTGGATTTGGCTAACAAGCTAGAGATGGATACCAGCATGTTATTTAAGCCTATATTAAACAATTTGAAAAATTCTAAATAATGCAGAAAATAATTATTTTACAAATATATCTAATAATTTTTTCATTTTTTTTTTTTTTTTTTTTTCAATTGTAATAGTTTCAAGGTATAGAATTCTTTACATATATTTTCTTAGTTGTTAGTTTCTTGCAAATTTTGTTTTATTATTTTACAGAACCTTCTTTTATATGCTGTCTGATTTGCAAGAAGGCCTGGATAATAATGGGGATAGTTCTGCTATACTCCCTCCTCAAGACGTTGTATCAAAACATGAAGTAAGTGTTTTCTTTCTTTACGATTACTTGCTCGAAATCAATGTTATCTCAAAATATTTTTGTTTACTTTTTTTTGAGTTTTAGTAATTGTAAAAAGATTTCTTGACATTAATAATCAAAATAATTTTAGCTGTTGCGAGTTAATGAGCACCAGAAATAAATTTTTGAACTTTTCTATTTATAAACAATTGCCACCTTGAAATAAAAAATATTCTGTACCAATTTACAATGCCAAAATATTCTAAAAACTTCAAGGTTTCTCATATGTTGCATATGCAAGGTGATTTTAATTAAAGTTCAAGTTTCAAAAAGATGTTACAAAGAAGCCACTCTTCAGATTGACCCACGAAAAAGGAGGAAATGGTTTGGCTTAAGAAAAAAAATATTAAAAAGGCTTTCTTTCCCTTGTGCCATACCTTTTCTCTCTTTGCAAATATTTAGGTCGTTCTGACTAGAGGTAATTTTTTGTTTACAGCTTTTTGAAAATTGAACTTTATTTATAAGCATCCAATAGTAATTTATTAGTATCTAGCTAAATTCGTATACCTTATCAATTAATTTTATCGAATTTTAAAGGATTAATCGCTGACTTAATTGACCTTGTTTTCATACTTAAAGATGGTAACAGCTATCTCATTACAGTTTTCTACAACCAATTACTACTTCCATTTAAATTACATTTGAATTACCAATAAAAATTTACTTGATTACCTTCCTGTTAGGATTTGTTAAACCGCCTGATGGTGAAATCCACGACCCTAGTTGCCCAGTTTGGAGCTTTAATGAAATGTGCCCCTGCTTCAACGAACGACATGTTCAGCAACCTCCCCAAGGAAATTCAAATGTATTGCTTGCCAACAAAGAACACTGCCGGCTGGGAAAGAGTCATCGGAAGCATCGGCGAATACACTAAGACTCTTGAAAAAGGCTTCCAGACAATCTCTGGCTCCAGCCAAAATCCCAACCAGCTTATCACATGGAAGAAGTTCTCTCAGATTGTGGATGACTTCAAGATACTTGCTGCGTCCATCCATAACGTCGTGGCAGAGCTTAAATTGCCTAAACCTGTGTATACTGGTAGAGAACTTACTGTTCTATCCCTGAAGATCAGGGAAGAGGTCCTAAATGCATTTAGGACACATGACTCTCTTCGTGTAAAGATTGGCGAGCCTGCAAAGGACCAAAAGGAGAGCTTAATCTGTGTTATCCAGAAACTTACCAGGGAGATTTTGGTGGTCTTCCGTGATCTCAAGAAGGATTGCACTGTGGATGCTGCAGACGATTCTTCGCTCGATGTGTGCCCAGAGAACCTGTTTACTGCTAAGATAACAGGATACATGAAGGATTTCGAGGAGCATTTACACTTCCAAAAAGTCTTGAAATTGATGCTTCGGTTAAAGAACATTGTTCGACATTCCTGTAGTACGATAGAGGGCATCAAAACTAGTGATACGAGTTTAAGGTTTGTGATTTTTTTTATGATCTGGCTAGTACTGGGCCGTCTTAAAATCTGATTTCAATTTCACACAATGTTGGTTATCACCTAACTTGAACCACTCACCTCCTTTAAAACCAAAAATGGCAAATAATTTTTAACAACTTGTTACAAATTAAAAAATTAGTGTCACTATCACTGATTTTTAGTGAGGGGATGACTTATGAAGGGTCGCAGCAGAAAACAATCAGAGTCGAATTTTTTTTCGAATTCAAGGTTTTCCCTCCATCTGTAAGGTTATAGCAGATAGTTTAACCATGCGTACTCCTCTGGCAAATAAATATCACGGTTCAACCATTTACCTCAACCCTGATACAAGACCCGAGACTTGAAACTTTAAATAGGCCTTTCTGGAGAATTGAGAAAAACAAATTCTGATCGTCCTTTGCCGTAGCCCTTCATATCAGCTCATTTTAGAAAAGTAAAATAGTGTAGTGCTTAAGAATGATTGATAACAATCTTTAAGCATTTTGAAAGGAATCTAGAATGTTGTGTTATTTTGCTAGGCGAAAATGTTTTTGTTGAATTATTTTCAACGAATATTTATAAATTAATTTAATAATTTTATTTTGCTTTGCAAAAATTGTGATTTTTTTTTTTTTTTTTAATTTCTTGGCGAAATCAAAGTTGTATTTAAGTATTTTAATTGTTTACAGATGTAAAATATAATATTTAACTTACAAGCCTTAATTTTAATCTGACTGACTTGTTAAATTATATATCGTGTGTTGTTCTACTTTAAAAAAATGTACTTTACTAAATTTATATTTTTTAATACTTTTCAGGCTGCTTGCTAATTTAGCACCATTCCTTAACCAATATTTTCAACTGGTTAAAGTTTACTTGGCTGCAAGTGTCGGAATGCACAGGACATCTTGTAAATTTTTTTCTATTCTTCTAGAAGTATTTAATATATTGGCAACCAAGGTATGTTTTAATAAATTTTTAATGTTTATATTATTATTTATCCATTTAAAAATTATGTAAATCAGAACCGAACCACTTTAGTTAATATTGGCCAACTTTACAAGTGTTGTGGTGGTTATTACCACTTAAATATTTCGTAAATAAAATTATTACACTTAACAACCTCGTACCTAAAATGGTAAGTTTGATACTCTTCAACACCTAAACACCAAAAATTTACTTAACTAAAAGATCAAGAAAACACCACTGTTTTTACCAGATAAAAATGTAATTTATTAATCATTATGTCTTATTCAAGAAACAGTTACACGCTTCACACAAGATGAACCTTAAGGATTCAAATGAAATACCCAAGAGGGCAAAGAGGTTGTTCTTCGCTCAGGAGAGTTTGTTAAAAAAAATCAAATTAAGTAAAACAATTAAAACTAACAAATTAAAATTAACCGGATAAATGAATCCTGTCTTAAATTCCTAATGGAAGAGAGCCCTGGCCGTTCTGATATAAATTAATTTCATCAAAAGAAAATAAAGAAATTACACGAGTCTGTTTTGGTTAAACAGACTACCTGTATGAACTAAACAGTTCCTTAAAGTCTGGTGGTCCGGGAGGATGGAAGTGGTCAGAGAGTTGCTGGTGAATGGGTGCCTTCAATGGCGGACATGGGAGATGAAGATGCTAAGTGGGCCACCATCTTGGATGCGGTGGTTCCCTGGGTATTTAGCCTACGGGTATCATCCTTCTGAGTGATAGAACTTGAAGTTGGGTCACCTAGAGTCTCTTTTGGGACCGTCGGGATGGTTTAGCTTTAATCCTGGATGATGAAGGGTGGTAAGAGAGTTGCTGGTGAATGGGTGCCTTCAATGGCGGACATGGGAGATGAAGATGCTAAGTGGGCCACCATCTTGGATGCGGTGGTTCCCTGGGTATTTAGGATACGGGTATCATCCTTCTGATGTTATTAGAATTGAAGTTGGTCAGAATATCCTTCGGAGAGTTGGTATTTAAATTAAGTGAAACCTCCTTTGAAGATATGGAGGGAAACCACTTCCCGAGGCATGGCTGACTTCACGGCACATTCTCCTGCATAGGGATCCGCGCTCCTTTGCGACTGTTTTGATCGGCAGCAAAACCATGAATTACTGTCCACGGCAACGCTCCTTCCCTTTTACGGCGATTTCCCAACCAATCAGACGTCGGGATTCGGGCTATTGCATCAGCTCTTTTCTCAAAAACAGGAGTAAACCGGTTCAAGGACTCTCGTTTGTGGCCCAAGAATACACGGCGTCGTTCACAAATTACGCCAAGAAAAGATAACACAACGGCACCTAACTCGAATTCTCAAAAAAATACAACCTCTCGTTGAACCAAAAACAACCCCATCGGCCTCCAATGGATGGCATTTTGAAAATTAAAAACGCTAACACCTCGGCATATCTGTAACACATTCAGGCGCCGAAAAAATAATTAATTACGATGTTTTAAAAGAATACTACGAGGTAAACAAAACTTAGAAAGATTAATTTTTGAAGCAAGTGGGAAAAGATATGACTCTAAAAATGGGAAAAAGTAAAAAGATCGCCATTCAAAGGTGATATAAATTCTAGAACATAAAGAATAAAGTCCTTTTTAAAGTTTAAGATCAAAATTAAGAGATGAATTTTAAGTTTAAGTTAGAAATTAACAATGACATTTTCAGTCATAACACAAGAAAATGAAAGAACATTAGCCTTGCTCTCTCACCCCCCCCCCCCCCCTCCCCCTCTTGTCATCTTTCATTATAACACTCTGCCATAACTCTACCTAAAAACTTTGGAGAGGAGGGGAAATTGTTTATTATAATGTTGTAATTTGATAGAGAATGAACTTTTAAGCGATAATCTGCAACAAAACAGAAAATCACCAAACTTGTAAATTTGATATATTTCTATTATATATTCTTTTTAGCATTTATTGTCACATTATTAATTGAAAGTTAAGGATTAAATTTTGAATTAGCATGTTATGTATTTCATTATTCTACATAGTGTATAATTACAATAAATTTCCAATTGGGGCAACCTTTACTGCTTAAATTATAGTTCACTTTATGAAATTGACTAAAATTTTGATTTATTCACAAGTGTGATAATTCACAATGTATAATCAGTGCATACATATATTCACCCATATGTGAGTATATATTTATTAATTTGATGTTAATTAGTTATATTACTAGAGGTTTATGTAGAATTGGTGCTCTGTCAACATTTAAAACTACTAGTTTTTAAAGGGGAGTTATTACCCAAACATTTTTAAATGATCGATTTTTAGTATATTATGGTTTATCAAAATTTAAGTCCTCTCCTTCAAAAGGATACCTCATTTTTAATAATACCTCAATTCAAAGTATTTTGAGTAATTTTTTGAAGACAAAATTGTTAACTATTAGTGTAAGTAAAGTTTTCTTTAAAATGTGTTTTTCTCAAAACTGCATTTTTCAATATTCATTTACCTTTACTCAGAAACTGCGCAAACTGTCTTCCTGAAATTTTTACCACATATTTCTTTTATGTATCTGCATATACTGAAGGGAGATTTTGTTGCTATTTTAAAAATATTTTTTGTTTTGGCTTTTTTTTGGCAAAAAAAACTGGTCTTTAACAAATTTGAATGACTTTCACGAAAATTAATTTAAAAAAAAAAAGTAAATGAATCACAATCAAAAGCTAACTTCAGTAGACTAACTAGTGTCTGCTAAATGCACTGAAATAAAAATTAGGCTTCTATGTCAAATACTTTCTGAGGAAAAGGTACATGAAATGGGCCAAATTAACATTAACCATTACCATACCGGTATAGAGGGTACCAACTCCCCTTAATCCTATTCAAGATTGGATGCTTGTGGTAATTTTAAACATAGTCTAAGTTAAGAAATCAATCTCCCCCCCCCCCCCCCTTTTTTTTTTTTTTTTTTTTAAATCCATTTTAGTATGCAAGATGCTTGTTGAGCATTTTAATCTAACACTTCTATCGTTTACCATATTAAATTTTCTATTTCAGGGTTTCTGCATTCCCACCGATATGAAAGAGGAAGCAGACAAGTTGGGAGCAACTAAGTTTGAAGACATAGAAGCAGGAGGCCTTGGTGAAGGGGAAGGAACAAAAGACGTGAGTGACAAAATTGAAAGCGAAGATCAGTTAGAAGATACTTTAAAAGAAGGACAGGAGAAGGAAGAAAAGAAAGATGAACCATCTGATATTAAGGTGTGTGAAATTTTGTATTTCTTAGCTCTTTATAATGCTGTTTTATAACTAAAGTATTTTTAAAAACTGCTTTTTACTCATTAGTTTGGTATGCAAAGCTATCAGTAACAAAAAAATTTGGTTTTAAAATTGTTATTAAAATCTTTTGTAAAAACCAATTTCTTTTCTGTTTATAAATCATTAAATTTACTTAAACTTCTGATATACACTCAAACCCTGTTAATGCGAAGTCGATGGAGCCTCCGAAATTGTTCGCTTAACTGAATTTCATGTTAAACAAATAAATTAACGTTAAGTTTTAAGTACGGAGAACTGCTTTTACTTTATTTTAAATGCAGGGTTTCCGCGCATATGGAAAGTCAGGGAAAATCATGGAAAGTCATGAATTTAGACATAGGGTAAATTTTGTCATGGAAAGTCATGGATTTTGAACAAAAAAAGCCTAAAAGTCATGGAAAAACAGTGAATTGCATGGATTCCAAAAAATCTTACGGAAAATCATGTGACTATGACGTCATAAACGCCATGATCGCGATTCGGTGTTACTTCAATGATTCATTTGAGTTTTTATTTACTTTATTGATAGAAATAACGGTTGCATTTAAAAACTCCGACCAATGAAAAGAATTTCTGACTTGTGACATCACACAAGTAGGTCTCGATGAAAAAAAAATCATAATGTAAGACTGAAAAAAATTAATTTCATAATCTTTACTTTTGGTTTGACTCTGTATGCTACTGGTTTACATTGTTGATATCAAAACATTTGATTTTTGATTATTTAATTTACTTATATTTTCTTATTCCTTCTTCAAATATTTACTTATTATTAAAGATTGATTAGCTTTTTCAACACCTGAAATATCTAAGAATAGAAAATTATTTTTCTCTGTTTCTTCTGGTTTCGACGTATCTACGTTACTGAATATAAGGTGAGTACCTATTCCTCTGCATTTATTGGAAAAGTCTCTTGTAGATATCTAGGGTGGCGACAGAACAGGGAATTTCACTATTCTGGAAAAATAAAGGAATTGCGTAAAATTTGAACTAGCTAACGCGCTTCATTTTAAGTGATTATCATCTGCAAGATGATATATCTAATACCAAAATTCTCAAATTATACGTCCAAATAAAACATTTTTGAATTAATGTAAAATCAAAACAATATTTTTAAAATCATTATATTTGTCATTCCATAAACATGGAATGTATTAAACTTCTGAAATCAAAGCCACAGAGATCTATGTTCTTCTCTGCCATCTGGACGGTGAACGAAAATTAATGTTTGGAGGTAGCGGCAAAATGTTTCACCCAGTCGCTCATGTTCATCATTGCCGGCCGGACCCATACTTCCGTTGTAATCAATGTTCACATTAACGCAAGCGGTGCCGCTCCATTGTTCTGCCGACAGTCGCTTACGCTTGCCGTTCATATAACTTCAATCTGACTGAATCCTTTACTAGCATGATTATTTTTAAACTTATTTTTGTCAACATTATGTATGTATGAGAACCCTAATTATTTACGTATTATTTCTGTTAGATTTTTAGTTATTCTATAACTTGGCAGCTCGCATCCATAAACAGAAATTCTTCAACTTCAATCTAACTGCATCCTTTACAAACATGAATATTTTTCTTCTTGCCTTGTGTTTTCTGTTAACAGAATATATTAGAAGCCGAAATTCCTTAATATTTCAAATTGATTCCATCAGATTTTTTTTCGGTTTTATTTACCCTTAATAGCTCTGTTACACACCTTGCTCTGTTTTATACACCTTTACTGTATTATTTTTCTATGCTTAGTTTACTTACATGAAATGAGGATTTTTTACTCAATATAAAACTTATAGTAATCATTTTACAATCATATACAATAATTTATTTACTATGTAGCGTTAGTAAAATTTACTGCATTGTGTTAGTAAAATAATAAAATTCTTGAGCCAGGTTCAATGTTTTTAATGTGATTTCTTGAGTCATGGAAAATCATTTGCTTCAGTCATGAAAAGTCAGGGATTTGGGACATTTAAGATTGGCAGAAACCCTGTAAATGGGATTTCATGTTAAGCGATTTCGCGTTAACGAGGTTTGACTGTATATAGTTTTATATCTCATCAACAAATTTTACTATTATTGGATCACTGAATTTCATTAAGTTCTGTTATATATCCTGTTTTAAATCCTTTTGAGTTTTGTCTGTAAAAGTAAAATATTTCAGGTACTTGATGAATGAAAGATATTTTTCACCCTTTATTTGTTTGATAAATTATTGTTGGTTTTTTTGTAATATTTTAAATGAAACCTTGTGAACTTGATCTAAACCTTATAATTAAAAACTGAGATATTAGTATTAACTATAAAAAATGTGTTCTTACAAAATAGGCATTCTAATTATATACATTTTAATTTTGTTAAGAATATACTAACAGCATACCTTCAATTTCATTGGTATTTAGAACTGTGTTATTTAAAAAGCTACTTTTTCTATTTTTGGTACCAACTATATAATTCTACAACCTTCTATACTTAAATTTTATTTAAATTAGGAGGAAGAACAAGGAATTGAAATGTCAGAAGATTTTGAAGGTAAGAGTTATAATCCTGAAAAGGGAGAGGAAGAAGAAAATGAGGATGAAAATGAAGATGAACCAGATCTTGAAAAACAGATGGGAGACGTTGATACAGAGGATGCTGAGAAATTAGATGAAAAGGTATGATGCCTAGATTTATAAACACATTAACTGATAAAAAGTAATTGAATTACAGTATTGAAACTGAAGAAAAAGTAGAAAATTATCTTATAAAGAAATATTTCTTTATAAAATGCTTCTTTTGAGTGAACCGAAAAATTATTCAATTGCTTTTAAACATATTGCATTGAGCGTAACATTTTTAACTCACTGAAAGCAATATCTTGTGTTAGCATATAAACATTAAAAAGAGTGTAGTGTGGCTCTGTCTATTTGGCTGATTTGCGGACACAACAATTCTGACCTGTTCCATTCAACAACTGGTCCAAACCGGTTAACCTGTGCTTTTCCCCTCTCCAGTTAAAGAGAGTCCCACTGTAATATAGTCTAATTTCTGGTCAGTCTCAACGTATTAAATAAATATTTATGTGTAGTCAAAAGCAAAAAAAAAAAAAAAAAAAAAAACTTTTTATATGTTAGAGGTTTTATTTAATGGATTTATATTTTATCTTGAATTATTCCCAGACATCTGTATAAATTTACTCTTTTCCAGGTTTGGGGCAGTGACTCTGAGGATGAAGATGAAGAACTGAATGAAGACGATGGCACAGGCGGAGTCACACAAGACCAACCCTCAGAACTCGTAGCCAAAGATGATCTACCAAAAGAAACCGACAATCTGAAAGACAAAGGACAGGAGCCAGACGAACAGATGCTAGATTCTCAGACGGATGAATACCAAGGGGATGTTCCTGATCCTATGATAAATGCTCCACAGGAAGTGAGTGGCTGAACTTGTGTTTGTATAAAAACAACCCTTTTGGCGGTTGAACAATGTCGTGTTAGGTATCTCAATACCAGGTTGTATAGTGGAGAAAGGGCAGTCAGAATTTTATTTATTGCTCCTTTTTATCGCGCAATGATACAAATTACTGGATGATCCTTCCGGATATGAAACCTAGGTTGTTCCTTTACCGCTTAGCTGCTGTGGCTATATTTTTAGTATTCCATTATATTATTTTCTCTTTTAAGTGCTTATTGGAAATGATAGTTTCAATAAGAAGGAGTAAGGGTATTGTTAATTGATACTTGGCAATTTAATTAAAATATACTATGATTTTAATTTGTGTTGTTGAAACAAAAATAATATGTATAGTAACATTTGATAAATCATTTTTCATATAAAAATTCATTTTGAAAATTTAAAAGTATTGTAATTGAGGGACTGAAAAAGCAAATGGGTCTAAGTTACTTTTCTTAACTTTTGAGAAAATATACTTTAAAGTTTCTTCTTTATATTTAATTCTATGAAAACTAGTGATATCTTCATTCCAAAGGTTAGTATGTGAACAACAAATAATTCCCATACAAATTTAATATAAATAAAAAACTTTAAGTATTTTCTCAAAGGTTAAGAAATGTCACTTGAACCCCTTTGCTTCTCGGGCCCTCAATTAAAATATTCACAAAGCTTTATTTCAATGATTTAAAAAGTTCCTTAATATAATAAATCTGACACTAATCTGATGTTAAAATTTTCTTTAGGAACCTGAAGTTGTGGAGCTACCTGATGATATGGAAATAAATGATGAAGATAAAGGAGAAAAATCTGATAATGAAGATACTCTGGAAATCAATTATAACCCAGATGAAGCTTTAGAATCGGAAGGTATTTTAAATCATATAGGAAATCTGTATTATATTTAGATTTTTGAAATGCATAGCCATATGCATCCATTATTATTTTCATTGCCCTATTCCATAAGTATTTAAATGTGACCTTAATTAGTTTACAACAAGCTTATCTTGATATTCTAAGTATGAATCGTTTTAACGCAATGGATACCATTGTTTTTTCATTCTAAAAAATTCACTACCAACACCTGGGTCTGTTATTTTTATTTAGAACTTTAACTCTTCTTTTTATTTCTCCTAATGAAAACTTTCTAGCCCATTTTTATTGGCTTTTTCTGTATGCCAGAAAAAGGTTCTTAAAATAAAAAAAAGATTGGTTTGTTTACAACATATTGTTTTGTTCCATTTATGTATATATTGGGACTTTTGTTGTAAGGGAGATTTTCAACTTGTGTATATTTCTTGTAAAATATTATGCTTTTTTAAATATATATATAAATTGAGGAAAAAGATGAACACTAGTCTTAAAACCAGAATGCCTGGTCCTCCCTAATAAACTAAAAATTGACATGGAGTTTAATTGAAATGTAAGATCTTGTATATTAAATTCTTTACCTCTAATAAATTTAAGTTATAAGTAATATACAAAATAAAAAATTAACAAATATTTCTATTATAAATTTTTACACCCTTTTTCTCTGAAGCTATATTATATAATGTTATTCATCAGGTGAATCGGATAAGGAAATGGATGCTGAGGATGAAGAAGTAGAAAACAATGCCAATAAAGCAGAAGAAGAAGCAGAGGACCTAAACAACGCCACTTCTGCTGAACCAGCTCCTGAAGATGATGCAGCAAAAGGAGAAGATGAAGGAAATGGTAAAGTATATATGCCAATAAATGGCTGACCCCCTATTAAATTTTAAAATGTGAGTAATTAAAACACGATTGATGATAAGAATGTACCGTTTTCGCATTGGTACTAGAAAAACAATGTTTTGAAAATGCAGAGATTTTGCCAATTACTTTTTACCTCAAAATCATGTTTTTATTATATAAGTTCAGATTTGATCAGTTATTTATTAGACTTCCTGTATATACCATACACTAATTTATCAATTACACTTATTTCTGCATAATAACATTTAAGCTTTGTTATTTGTGTTACTAAGTTGCTATTTTTCTTTAATAATTTATTGTTATATTTCATCATTAACTGTTATATTGCTTCAATTTACATTGAAATGTTTATGAAATGCCCTTTTATTTTTATGTGGATTTGTTTTTAGCTGTGATTTCAGGTTTAATAGTAGAAACCAGAGATTAATGCCAACTTCTAACCTTCCTAATGAGAATGTTGTTGTTTTATTTGTTTGTTGTATTCACACAAGTTATGTGTGAACCTTAACTAAAATATGGGGAAATGGGTTGTCTGTATATTTTTAGCTAATTATTTAGTATTTTATTTTGAATGAAATTAGCCATATTCTCCTTCGGAACAATTTTTTGCTTTTAAATATTAACTTCTTAAAATATTTCTCAGTAAGCGTTTAATTTACATCTAAAGATAGTTTAATATTTCTAAAATAATTTCTACAAAGGTGTATATTAACCCCATGGGTACGGATTTATTTGGAAAAATTCTTGCGTTTTGAACGGTTGGTTCAAAACAATAAAGGAATACAGCCAAACAAATTATTTTTTTAAAGTATAGGTAAACCAACCGATGTTTGACTTAACCAATCATGGCTCTTGTGACATTAAAATCTGTCCAATCAAACTAGTTTGAATGACGAATTAGGTTCGTCATTATTAACAGGCAAAACAAGTGCATGACGAATCTCAGCCGTCAAATGTACCCAAAGGGTTAATTCCAAGTAGGCATTCTACAATAAGAATTTCTTAGCCTATTTTTTAATATAAAACTATTTGTCTCTTTAATAAAGCTATTAATTATGCTGTTCAATAATGGGATTATTACTAATAAGAATTCTCTTCTGTAGATCTCCAGCTTCCAACTCACACCCCTACAATGGAACCCCAAGCCTTGCCATCTGGCGATAACTCTAAAAGTTCCCGGGATCCTGTTCATGACGATACTGGTATGGACTGGGAAAGTGGAACACAGCCCCCTGAAGATCAGCATAAAGAAGGACAAGCAGACACAAAGGATGCTTATGATCAAGGTATGCGACTTGAACTTTCCATATATACAGAGAGAAATTTTTTTAATTAATCTACCAATATTGTTCTGATTTGTTAATTAGCTCAGTGCTAAATAGATTTTAGTTATTTTAAATAAGCAACTCATTGGAAGTTAAGAGCCTATGTTATATCAATAAACTTAAAAAATCAAAATACTTGTAAATAATGTACTTTCTTAAAACTAGTTGCAACTTTTATTTTGATTAATGCAATGTTTATTGAAAATACTTAAATCCTTTATTATTGTTTTGCAAATATTAATTGTAATTTATAAGATTTAATTTATATTTTTGCTTATTAAATTTTATTGTTATTTTAATTATTTTATTTTCGCTTATTAAAATAATGAAGTTACAATAATTGTTATTCCGATTTATAAATTTAGTAGATTGAATGGTGGAACTGAAGAAATAAAAAAAAATTACTTGATATAAACTGTGTATTGGATAGAATCCCTATTTTTGATTAAAAAAGTAAGTTTTTTAACTAAGTTCAAAAGAACTCATATTTTTTTTCAGGGGGGAGGGGGGGATTTTAAATACCAAATCACTTTTAAAGCAAATCAATATGTTAATTTAATCTCTTAGTTCATACCGTTTCTTGAACACTGTATTCCATTTTTTAAGAAAGTAACCTCTTTAGCATTGGAATACAATTATAATTTAGCCTAACCAATTTTCTCACAGGCACTGGACACGAGGGCAAAACTTCCTCCGTGCGTCAAAAGTCATCTGAAGACCAAAAATACCAACCAAAACTGAAAACTCCTTCCGAAAACCGAACCCTGGATGACAGCAATGAAAATGCTGACATTAAACACCGACCCATAGCTGACAAACAAAGCCAACAGAAATCCCTGGGCTCGGAGGACAAAGAAGGTGAGGCTGATGTTTATGAGCATGTGGAGAACAAAGACGATGGCGCAGCGCAGGCTGTGGATATTGCTACGGAAGAGCAGGCAAAGATTCGTCCTGTTAATTCGCAGGAGAATGAAGGTTCAGACAGTGATGATGTGATTTTGCTGTCTAGTGATGATGAGGAGGATGTGACTGCAAATAAAGAGACTTCGAAAACGCAGGGGGATACTGTCCGGCAGGATAGAAGGCAAAGGGCTGGTGAGATAGGTCAGTGTTGTTTCTTTTTTTTCTTTTTCTCCTTTTTTTTTTTTTTTTTTTTTTTCTTTCTTTCTTTTTTCTTTTTTTTTATTAAACTTACGATTTGTTGAGGTTGTCAAAAGATTAACTTAATTAAAATTGTTTAGTTTTCCATGCAGAGTTGCAAAAACACATCGAGTCATTCTGAAATTTCATACTAGGTTTCTCTGAAGTAATGCAAACATAGTGACTGGCAACAGGGAATAGGCACTTCTGGAACTGTCAGGAATTTTTTTTATAATTTTAAATCAATTAAATTAATATTTTTATTCAAATTTCTAAAAACTATAATAGGAATTCCACGAGAGCAAAAAATCGTATTTTCATAATTCTTCTTGCATGTAATATACTTCACTAAAGTTTCAAATTTTATTTATAAAGAAATTGAAAGCTTGATAGGAACTTGTTATTTTATTATATTGAATTTGAAATCTTTTACATTAGCATTATTTAAAAAATGGTTGACCGACAATTATCAGAGTAATTTTAATTATTAATTGTTTGGACGCCCTGTAATTTGAGTTTTAAATCATATAGATAGCTATTATCCTCATTTGGTAATTATGCTTTAAAAACTTTTTATTTCTATGCTTAATGCATTATCTATCATTAAGCAAACAAATACATTCTGGAGAATATGTTGGCTCCAAAAAATTTTAAACTTAAAATTTCACCCAAAACTTTTCATATTTCTTATGGTTTATGATTTTCAAAAGATCTCCTGGACTACATTCTCTCCTGTAATTTCAGAGTACTCTGAATAATTTAAATGTTGTTACAGTGTATTTTGCCACAATGGCATTTGTGTTGTTAATATCCAACAATCAAAGATCATTCTGAATATTTTTAATTCAAGTAAAATTTGTGTTTGTTTTGTAACAACAAGAGAACAAGCACCTAAATTACTGAACAGTTTAAAATTATTTTTAATGTATAGTGAAATAAAAAGGACGCACTTGTTAACCCTTCATATTATGTTTGTTTTTTTTTTTTTTTTTTTTTTTTTAAATCCTAAAGCAATTTTTCCTGAAATAAAACATATATTAGCTAAAACTTTTTTTGCATACTTTTGAAACTCGTCATATAGGGTAACATACTCTTTATTTTTTTACTCTTTTGTACTGAAATGAATGTATATTCATCCTTTTTCTGACCCCTCAGTAAATTTAAATAAGAAAGAGGATTTACAAAAATCATGGGTCTGAAAAAACTTTTAACAGCCACACATTTTTCAGTTTTGCAAACACTGCAATGCCATACACCTTAATGCAATAAAGGCAAGGGTTATCATAGTATACAAGTACGCCACCTGATAATAAATTTCTGCCGCAAAATTGCATCTTGCAATATATTTTTCTTTTTCAGTAATTTTTTTTTTCTTTGGGGAGAAAAGGTGATTTTTCCTTAAGGTTCTGAAATTTCGTCCAAACCTTGTTCAGACTTATTTTACGCCCCTGCCACTGTAGTCGTCTAGAATGTGTTATATTAGGTTTTTTTTACCCCTCTCTCTCATGTAACAATTTTGATGATGGAGCTTAACAATATGAGCAGCCTAAACCAAACAGAGTTGTATAATTTTGCTTTCACTTCTCTATACAGGGGAATATCAAGAAGAAGAAGTAATGGAGATAAGTGATGGGGAAATCGTACGAACGCACACCGCATCTCGTGGGGATACGACAATTCACACTCAGCACGATCTATGGGCCTCCCTCTCGAACAGAAGGTTTCAAGAGCAGCGATGCCAAGTAGAGCATGATCTATTCCAACATTATGGAACAACTGCTTCAAGTGATGCCATCAAATTGTGGGGAGAATATGAAAGTCTGGTATCGAATTTATCACAGGAACTGTGCGAGCAGCTCAGGCTTGTTCTGGAGCCGACAAAGATGGCGAAACTCAAAGGAGACTATAGGACTGGCAAACGCCTAAACATGAGAAAAGTAAGTGAAATTGTTGTGCTGGGAAAGGTTATTTTTTAGCTTTATATACATTTTTAGTAGTAGTAAGAATTTTATTTTAATACATGATGCTTTTTACTGATTAAATTGGTGTAAATAACCCAAAATTCTCTTGGCAGACATTTCTCAATATAATATTACTTTAGTTTGTTATCTAGTATTTTAAGGATATTGTAATGTACATTTCTTATTTGATAAATGTGATGTCAATTTTTCTCGCAGAAAACAACATAAAAGTGTATGTTTCAAGATAATTTATCTCAGGAATGTTAGATCCTAAGACAGGTGTATTGTGATAGTTTTTCCATTGTCATTTAAATTAATCATTCATCTAGTTCCAAATACATTACAAAGAAGAGTTGTTAGTCTGATAGGAGTGTATAAAGTTGAGTCTTTAACTCTACAAAATCTGGACTGAATCACCTTAAAAAATTATTTCAATTTAGAATCAAAACTAATTGTTACCAAACTGAAGATACTGTGATGTTGCTCTCCTCAAAAAATGTATTTACCACAAACATATAATATTAATAGAATCACACTTATGAGATATAATTACCATGCTAGCTTCTCCAATTAATTTGAAAATTTAACTCAATGGAATTAAACCTTCTAATTTCATTTAGAAGGTTTTCAATTTTCCTGCTACATTTGCAGGGTTCCCACGGTCATTGAAAGTCATTAAAAGTGCTTAATATTTTGAACCTGTTTTCAAGGCCTTCAAAATGCTTAGTAGTGCTTAAAAGTCATTGAAAATGCTTAGAGGTCCTTAAAAGTCCTTAATTTTTGCATATGACCAACTTCAAAATTTACAAAAATGCAACTCAGACTTGCTATCCCCACGTGTCCGCCACTTATCCTCATTATATCGGAATTTTCTGACATATTTGTATGCGCCAACTTGTAACTGTTTTGGTAGAATATACTTTATAATTTTTTTTTTATACAGACATGATGCCTGAAAACAAATTTTTTAAGGTCCTTAAAAACATTAATTAGGTCCTTAAAAGTCATTGATAAGTCATTGATTTTCATTCTGTGATTTGAGTGGGAACCCTGATTTGTCATTATTTGTAATTTTATTAAACAATTTTATCTATTAACCATTAAAAAACGTTATAATTCAATCTCTTCCAGATCATTCCATACATCGCCAGTCAATTCCGGAAGGATAAGATCTGGCTCCGCCGCACCAAACCCAGCAAGCGCCAATACCAGATCATGCTGGCAGTGGACGACTCCTCCAGCATGTCAGACAACCATTCCAAGCAACTCGCCTTCGAATCTCTTGCTGTGCTTGGTCAATCCCTCAGCCTGCTCGAAGCAGGCGAACTCTCTGTGGTGAGCTTTGGCGAAACCGTTCAATTGCTTCTGGGCTTCAATGAGCAGTTCTCCACTACCACCGGAGCCAGGGTGTTCCAGGAGTTTACGTTCAGTCAGCAGAAGACGCGTTATAAGAAAATGCTGGAGTATGCCACCAATGCATTGGTTCAGGCAAGGAATAAGAATACTTCCCAGCTGTTGGTGATATTGTCGGATGGAAGAGGAGTTAATAATGATGGGGAAGCTGCTTTGAGGGAGGCTGTGTGGAAAGCGAAGGAGAATAATATTTTTATGGTGTTCATTATCATTGATAGTCCACTGAATAAGGTAAATATTGGTCGGAGCTGATCCCTAAAAGGACATTTTGACTTTTTATTTTTAGCTTGTAAATTCTGAAAAAATAAAGTATTGTGGTGCTGGAAATAATTTAACTATTTTTTTAATAAATACTATTTTACTAAAATCTCTTTTCAACTGCCTTATTAAACAGAACAAGTGTTGGTATGTAAACTTAAGGTGTGTTTCTTTTAGAAGTTTTCAGTCTGAATTAATCTTTATTATATGTGGTGTCGGCTTAACAATAGGTATGAAAATAGATTACGAGAGGTTGCAATCTTCCATATTTTTTTTAAGGTTTAGGTTGTTTTTTAATATTAGCTAATAATTCAAATGCATATTGAAAACTCTTCAACTTCATTTAGGAAGTCATGGTGGAATTTCACTGTGCATTGTTTTTTGGTTTTTATGTGAAAGCAGCAAAATTCATTAAATGTCTATGAATTTAATTAATATACGAATTTGACTTTTAACTCAAATGTGCAGGCTCTGAAGCCTATTCGAAGATAAATAGTGTTTTTCAACCATTCTACTTATCTACTCTGTCATTCGAGAAAGCTCTATCTCTTAATGGGAATTTTTTAAGGTGGTATAACATGCAAAAAATGTTGAAATGACCACTCAATCTTCTGGTCTGTGTGTATCTAAACAAGAAGCTGTTAGTTAGAAAATTCTTTATACAAGATAAACTCATTTTGTCTTCATCCTCCCTGCCCCATCCTCAAATATAAACCAAACTCAAAAATTTTAAATGTTTAAATAACTTGTTTATCATTCAGTTAATGAAATATTACTTCTTTTAGGATTCCATTCTCGATATTACTTGTCCTTCTTTTAAAGATAACAAGGTAAGTTGTATACCGACTCTGTCTGGTTTAGTTATCTGCAATTTTTCTTGATTTTTAATTTTTGTGCACTGCATTATCAACTTTTATTTTTTTTGTTTAAATGAAATTTGGTAAATATTGTCTGTTACATAAATTTTTTTTTAATAACTGTTATTGAAGTATAAATAAAATAAAGTGACTATAATAATCTTTACCCTACATTCAGTGCATTTGATACCAAGTGTTTATTCAAATCTATTCAAATCTATAATAATAAAACAAGCTGTCTGTCTGTGGATCTATAGAAACCTACTTAAAATTGGAGTAGAGCTCAGAAATTTTCAGCATAAGTAGTTTTTGCCTTCTAATTGTATACATGTCATACAAAATGTTAAAATTTTAATTAGTTTTTTTTTTTTTTTTTTTTTTTTTTTTACAAAGCAACTTCAAACAAAGATACAGTTCCAAAATTTTCCACATAAGTAGTTTTAGCCTTATAATTGTAGTTTTGAAAAACAGAATTTTAATGTTTTGATTAGTTTTTTTTTTAATTAATTTTCTTAATAAAAAAAAAATTACAAAACGACTTCTAATAGGGGATACAGCTCTGAAATTTTCAACATAAGTAGTTTTGGCTTTCTAATTGGACTTTTGAAAAACAGAATTTTAAATTTTTGTTTTGTTCTTTTTTAATTAATATTTTACAAAACGATTTCTAATAGGGCTACAGCTTTGAAATTTTTGTTTAGTTCGTTATTAATTAATTTTTTTAATTAATATATATTACAAAACGATTTCAAATAGGGCTACAGCTTTGAAATTTTCAACATAAATAATTTTGATCTTCTTATTTAACTCTTAAAAAACATAATTTAAAATATTTTTTTTTTTTTTTTTTTTTTTTAGTTTTTTTTTTAATTAATTAATAGATATTTTACAAAGCGGTTTGTAATAGAGCTACAGCTCTGAAGTTTTCAACATAAGTAGTTTTGGCCTTTTGAAAAACAGAATTTGAAATTTTTATTTAGTTCTTTTTTTAATTTTTTTTAATTAATATATATTTAACAAAATGATATCTAATAGGGCTGCAGTTCTGACATTTTCAACACAAGTAGTTATGGCACTTTAATTGGACTATTGACAAAAAGAATGTTAACATTTTAATTTGTATTTTGATTAATTTTTTTAATTAATATTTTCATAAAAAGCTACTTCTAATAGGCCTAGAGTTCTGAAAGTTTTAACATATGTAGTTTTGGCCTTCTAATTTTGCTTTCCACAAACACGTGTTAAAATAATCTTAAAGGCTTGTTGTATTATTGTATTACCAGGTATTTTTATTGTGTCTCGACTGGGGAAAGGCTTCTTATACTAAGGCTTTACGTAACAATTAGATTTTAATGAGTGAAGTGAGTTTTTGCTTAAGCAACAATGAACCTTTCAGAGAGAGAATCGAGCCTATTCTTGCATAGTAATGAGCCTTTCATCGAGGGAAGGAAGTTTGTGCTTACATGTCAATGATTTTTTCAGCGAACGAAATGAGCTCGATTTTGTGTAGCGATGAACCTTCCTACGAGCGAAGCATCAAAAACTGGGACTATGCACCAATGACTGATTTCAGCAACGCGATGCCTCACAACTAGCTAAAATATTGCACATGTTAAAATTTTGTAGCAAAGCACTGGTATTCAGCTAGTATTTAAATAAAGCAGAGGAGCATTATTTTGTAACACTTGGGTTAAAAATTTTATACATTTCACATATGCTAATATTACTTTTAATTTGAGCATGATCGTTAATCTTTTCCTGCCTACACTGTTAATGTTGCCACTTGTCCAAACATCTTTCAAAATATAAAGCACTTTCACTAGATATAAAAACTGTTGTTAAGTTCAGCTTAACTGATAACACCATTTAACAAACCCAAATGTCTACTGTCAATCTTTTTGCTAATGTTTCTATATAAAAAAAAAACAAAAATATTTTCTCTTCAAATATCAGAAGTAGCTCCCTTTTTGTGTACCAAAAAAATTATAATGGTTTGAAGCAAAATTTGTATTTGGGGAAAATAATATTAAATATATTTAGTTAAAATTCAATCATTAAAAGTATTCAGTTAAAATTAAACCATTGGA
Organism: Linyphia triangularis; assembly: GCA_963978545.1. Taxonomy (NCBI): domain Eukaryota; kingdom Metazoa; phylum Arthropoda; class Arachnida; order Araneae; family Linyphiidae; genus Linyphia; species Linyphia triangularis. Next base: position 57,285,936 of record OZ021731.1, on the reverse strand, counting down.
AGTGTTTAATTGGTAAGTTATAAACAATATTTGAATTATATTAGTAATTTAATTATAATTTTTTTTTTTTCCTTCTTTTTTTTTTTAATTTAGGTTACCAGAAAGTCTTACATTGAGACTTTCCCGTTTCCATTTTACATCATTCTACGAGACATTTCGACACTGCCTGTAGTCTTAGGAGAAGCTCTCCGTCAGTGGTTTGAGTTGGTGACATCCACAGAACGTTAATTTGTGAATTTTGGGAATATGGATTTCTTGTGATCTTTTGTGTTATATGTAGTAGAGCAGTTTCTTCATTTCAATTATGTTCCTAATTGTATTATACACAATTCTCAAAAGTTGTGAATGTATTGTTCTTGTACATGTGCTCTCATAAATATGATGTGAAAATTGATCCACATTGAAATTTGTGAAAACTTTTAATGTCATATTTTACGCAGGGTGTTGAGTGTCATTTTCATTTTTTTTTTTTTTTTATTGTAGCATTTCATTTTCAAGTTTATGTAATAAAATTTTACTGTTTGTAAATTATTTTACAAGTATTTCAAATTTTAAAATATTAGTTAATCAAAATTATCAAAAAATGGGTCCAAAGAAATTGGGATCGTTTGTTGCAATTTAAAATATCTAGTCTTGCCAACTAATATTAACTTGGTCAAATTCTGATTAATATTCTAAATTTCTCATTAATGAACAATTCCTGTTTGTATTATAAATATTTTCTAAATACTTGTGCAGTGTCTACCATTCTTATAAATTAATATATTTTCTTTTTTAAAAAATCACCATACATTTGTAGTATATATTAGCCAAAGAAATCTACATAATTGGATTGACGTCTAAAAATAAACTATTTTGATACTACATGTATGAGCTTGTGATCAAGTGCCAAATAATTTTCTTTCAAGTTTCCTTATGATGTTAGCAATTAAAATTTGTAAAAATACAGGATTTAAAAATAAATTTATTTAGGTAGACACTTGGATTTATTGTTCAATAGAACTTGACATTTTAATATTAATTTACTTTAAAATGATATCAAGTATGCACATCAGGATGGTCAAATCGCATTAAAAAATCCACTGATATTGATTTCGACCTCATAAATTACACTTTTTCTTAGTTATTTCTCTTAGGGGAAAAAAAAAGAACTAAATGTTCTATATGCATTTAGCTTATACTGTTATTGTATTATTCTTATTATTGTATTTGAATTTAGTTCTAAGAATTAATCCTTACACTGTTGAAAATGAATTTTAATATATGTGCAGTATCAAATACAGCTTCATAAAAAAAAAAAAAATCATGGCTGTAAAATCAAATTAGCTGTATATTTATTCAGATTGGTGTTCGTTTTAAAATCATTCATGTTAGTTTCATTATTTCAATATGGTGTATATTGGACCTTATGCTTATTTTGTAAAATTTTGTTACATATCATGTTTCAGTTAATAAATGTTAATAATGCTTTTGGAATAATTTTTTATATATGTATATATATATTAAGCAGTAAACATTTTACCTCTCACTGAATACAAGTAGGCATTAGTCATACATTCAGAAAACTTAATAAACATATAACAGGGTGCGTACGCGGCCTGGAAAACCTGGAAAGTCCTTGAATTTCATTATTTTTTTTCAAGGCCTTGAATAGCCTAGAAAAATAGGATTATTTCTAAAAAAGCCTGGAAAGTCCTTGAATTTCCCCTTTTCAATTCTAAAACCATAAAATTCTCGTTTCCGTTTTACCATTATTCTGACGTCACACTTTCTAGCCGGTTTTTTTTGGCGGATCTGTCAATCACACTTGAATCGGTTCCTCCCTAGCGGCCCTGGAACGGCACGGTCACTATGACCTCTCCCCGAACTGGACAAAAAGAGTTGCACGGTGAGTATCCGGTGGAAAGAGGGTGTAATTTGATATGCAGGATATTTTCGCTTTTCTCTCTCTCTCCCTCATTAGGTGCATTCTCAAACGACCAAAATTTTCCTCTGAGAGGATTTTGTGTTTGTTCGAAATGGAATGAAAAAGAGCGCGCTTAGCATATTTGTATATACAATATCGAAGGAAAAAGAATCTAATTAATCGCACTATGTGGATTCATCCCATTGTTTAGAGCCGATCAATATTCGGTATGTTCTTCTGTCTTTACCCGCAGTTAAGAGAAGACAAAGTAAAAATTTTAAACTTTTTCCGGATGTCGATTGAGAGCTTCGACGAGTTGGTGAAGAAATTATGTTCCAGACTGCAAAAACTCGACACTAACTATCGGAGGAGTATATCGCCTACAGAGAAAATAGCAGTTACGCTTCGGTATTGTATTATGATTTATATCATTCTTTCATTTATGTCGATTCCTATTTCAAGAAAGAAGAATTTCTTTTTCTGTAGAAGGGGAAGGATATGTAATTTTTTATATCAATTACTAAAATGGCCTACTTTAAAGCCGTGAAAGTTATTAACTAAGGTTGCTGGAAAAAAACCTTCTAATTTTAATAAATTTATTTTGAGCTCATTAAAAAATTCTAATTACAGGGATGTAAGAGCTGTTCCAATTGCGCCGAAGTGCGCCAAACTGACTACCCTGCTCCAAACTGCGCCAAAAACATCTTTTCGGTTAAGATTGCGCCGAACTGCGCCAAAAACTCATTTTTTTGACTTGGAAAAACTACTTGGCGAGAATTTTGTCTCGAAATTTTTCAAAATTATCATGAAACATCACCAACAAAGCGATAAAGAGTACTTTGCCCTTCAAGGGCGTTTTTCGTCAGTTAACGTGCAGGAAAAGGTTCGTACTTGAAAATACATATTACAATCTCTCAGTTTTGTTGTAGGTTTTTCAAACTATAAAGAAGTAGTAAATGAATCAGTGTGCATCTGATTTAAATCTGTTTTCTTGGCTGATTTTAGGTATAGAAAATTAATACTTTTTTTTTATACTTATAGAATACATGATTTTTTTTAAATTTTTTTTACTGAGACTCCGTGCTAAAAATAGAATACAAGTATTGTATTTTTCACACAAGCAATCTTAGTGCATCTGGTTTAGATTTGCACTCTTGCCTGGTTTCAATAATAAAGAAATATATAGCTTTCTTTAAGCTAAAAAAAAATGCGAATATTTTTTGTAATTTCTAAACTTAATCCAATTGACAGCCCCCCTCCCCAAACATTTCCAGGCTTAATTTCTAAGTCATCGGTAAAACGGGATTTGAATTTTGAACTTGCCTTTTTGATTATCTGGAACGATTGGTGACTATTAGTAAATGATTTTTTGGCAACCCTGGATGTTGGATCATGATTTTGACTTAGCAACGAACGGGAAAACGCATATTACGTCATTCCTTTATTGTAGCCAATTCCCAGAAAAAGCGCCAAGTCGTACCATAGGTAGACTAAAAATTCTACGAAGAACTTGAATGGGGATGGGAGGAGGAGGAGGGGGGGGGGATTTAAGCTATGTCTCTATTTTTAAAAAAAGTAAGGATTTCTTGTATTTACAAATTTTTGTTCCTTTAAATTAGCGATAGGAAATATCAGGGATTCGCGGCAGTATGCCCCTTGCGCCCTTAAACTTCAACCAACCAACCAGGGATTCGCGCTTTAAATTCAAACTGTAGAAGGCATGAAATCAATCTTTATGCATCCAATTTGGATATTTTTTTCTTGCCTGTTTGTAAGTAAAAATAATAAATATTTTTCTTAGTACTTTAAGAGTGCATGATTATTTTTTTGGCATATATTAAAAAAAAAAAAACTAACCAAATAACCACAGACTTAAGATCATTTTGTTTCCATTGACCTTGAGATTTCACATGGGAACCCTCTATAAATCCATTTAGACAATGGAGAGTGTTAGAAAACAAACAACTACAAAACTTCTTTTTTTTTAACCTAGTTTTTTCCTTATCCTGGCAAGAGGTATAATTATCAATAAATATATGTGGTTGCGTCTTAGTTGTTAAGTAATAAGTATTTTAATTCTTTTTGCAACTTCGTTAATTAAAAAAAATATATAAAAATTCAATTTTGGTATCGACTCTGCAACGATAAAATAGGGCCTTGATTTTTGTTGAAATATCCTTGAAAAGGGCCTTGAAAGTCCTTGAATTTCACTTCCAAAAAACTGTATGCACCCTGATATAATTAAGTTCATTTATATGGCTGCCAAGTGATGAGTATCAATAAAAGGTGTGCCAAAAAAAGATATATATATATTTGACTTACAACTTGTTAGCGTGTTGTGCCTGTGTAAACAAATGCATTTGCCAGATGTTTAAAAAGATATTTCATGCCAAGTTTTTGAGACTCCTAATCTGAATCTGACTGTAATTTATGATCAAAGGAACTTAACGTACAAACTAAAAATAGTTTATTTACTCTTATGTTTTATAAAACATGGTTATATCTGCTAAAGTTACAGTTTTCTGCTTTTTTTTCAAAAATTTCAAGCACTCGTAAGGTTGACACAAATCTGGATTAAAATTTTATCTGGCGAATTTCATGTGGAATTTTATTTACTCGTCTTAAAGTATTGAAACCAGCACAAGTTATGTGAGCTGACAATAAGTAACCCTCCCCCCCCAAAAAAAAAAACGCCAAGTAAAATGGTCAGCCAGAAAAAGTTATGAAATCTGACATTTGCCGCCAAACAGCTGTGTTTAATTTCTCTGAGGTACTAGTACACAATAAATTAAATTGTGATTATTGGGAGGAATCCCATAGGCAATCAGTATTTGGCAGGGAAGAATGTTTTCATATACTTGGGCTGCTTTGTACCCATTGCACTGAATTGAGATTAGTTTTATAAAAACTCTAGCCTGCCAATACAGGGTCCGTACGGTCCTTGAAAGTCCTTAAGAACTCCTTATTTTTACTTTGTCTTCAAGGGCCCTTGAAAACTCCTTATTTTTAACCTGAAGGTCTATGGAATTTTTTTTAATTTTGAGGGCTCTTGAAAATAACTGATATTTATTATTGCTTTTTTTTTTTTTTTTTCCTCCCCCTTTGTGTGTGTATTTCAGAAACTTCCATAGAAAAAAAAATCCTGATCTCCTAATTAAAAAAAAAACCTTCATATTTTATTTCTCTTTCCGTAGTTGAAAAGTATTTATAATAAATGTTATTCTGAATTGTAAGGTTAGTAATAAATTATTCATGATGAAATGAAACCTCTATTAAAATGATTTTCCTGGGCATGTTTATATTTTGAATATTAAAATGTATGAGCCTTCTGCCCTTGTAAAGAATTTCATGGCTGGTAAGGCCGATCAAACGGTATAGTGGTTAGCGTGCTAGGACCGCGAGGTTGCGGGTTCGAGTCCCTTGTAAGGCGTGGGTGTTTATAAATGTAGATTGGCTTGTCTAATGACGAATGTTTCGGCGCATTATGGCCCTCGTGTTGCTGACGACGCCAGATAATCTGAAAACAACCAACCAACCATGGCTGGTAAGTGAAGGCCTCCGTTGTCATCTTAAATTTCGATTTGCTGAGACTTTTTTTTTTTCTTGTTGCTACCGCGTTCAGTGTACAAATAGAGCCTTGTGAAACTATGAAGATTGGAACATAAAAAAAGGCAGAAATATAGTTCTGCCAAAATTAAAACGAAAAACTAATAATTCAAAATATTTCTGCAACATTAAACAGTAACACCATTTCAATGCAGTTGTTCGGACTAAACGAATTATAAAAGTGAAGCATTAAAACAAGTGCATTAGGATCTTTTTCTGTAAATACTCACTGATTTGGTATTTCTGAGTCTATTTATATTTTTTTGCTCTATTAACCATATACAGTAACTAAAGTTGTTATATTTGATGTAACTGACAAAATGATTAAATTTTAATGAAAGTAACATCTTCGAATTTAAACGATACTGAATGCTCCAGCCAAATTTTTTCTATTTTCTTAAAAACTTAAGACTCTAATGAACTTTTTATGCAAACTACATCTTGAGTAAGAAATAAAATGCAATATTTTTCACAAATTATATGCTATATTTCCATCGTCGAACGTTATTATTATTTTTATATTTTAAGATTTTTTAATTTAATTTTAAGGTTCCTTATTTTTTCTTTAGAAGGTACTTGAAAAGCAGGGGTGTAGTGGAGTGGGAACGACGATCCCTTACCTTTTTTGAAGGAGAAACGGCGTTCCCTCACCTGAATTTTTTTTTTTTTCTGTACGAGACAACGGAAAGTCAACTAAGAAATTAAAAAGTTCTTTTGTGGGAACTATGCCTTCGTTTTCGATTCACAACTTCAGAGCTGAGCCATCGATATAGATGAGTTGGGCAGGTAAGTTCAAGTATTTGCAAAACACTTGAAAGAGGCGCGGCAACCCGCACATGGCCATTCCATGAACAATTCGATTGATGAATTAGACTCCCCCTCCCCTCTCCCAGTCTTTCAATGTTTTAATGCTACTTCTTTAGAAATGAACTGACATGTATTTTTCAGGTGCATGTAGTTTGTTTTGAAATTACTTAAGTAGTATTAATAAAATTATTTATTCTTAGTTGCCATTTTTACTCCCCCCCCCCCCCGCATCCTCACAGAAAAATAAATGTTTGTAATGATGCGACATAGTGTTCCCACACCTTTTTATTTTACACTACACCTCTGTTAAAAAGTCCTTGAATTTGTTTTCGAAAAATCCGTACGAACCCTGGTACTGATTGCCTATGGGGATTCTTTCTATTAATCCCAATTTAGTTCATTGCGCACAAGTAATCTAAAGAAATCATGCGGCCGTTTGCGAAAAACATTAGATTTCATAACTTTTCTGGTTGACCATTTTACTTGACAAATTTTTTTACAATGTCTAGTTGTTTTAACCCCCTTCCTCTCCCCACACAATAAAAACTTTCCAAAATGCATGTATCAACCAAACAAAAGAGTACCACAAACACTTCAGTTTCATACTTAAAAAATTCTTTATACAGATTCGCCGACCAAATGGTATAGTGGTTAGCGTGCTAGCTTCTAGACCGCGAGGTTGCGGGTTCGAGTCCCGTGTTAGGCATGGGTGTTTGTAAATGTATGTTGGCTTGTCTATTGACGAATGTTCGGCGCATTATAGCCCTCGTGTTGCTGACTGAGCCAGATAATCTGAAAACAACCAACTTAATACAGATTCAAATGCGACGTTTGAGCACAGTTTCTCTATACTATTTTGAAAATTACATCTACATGAACATGAATATTTACACTACTTAGTATTTCCTACCCATCCAAATGAAATCATATATCCTCCAATATTCGTGCAAACAGTCATAAATTAGTTTAAACACAAGCATTGTTAATTTTCCTATGACGGGCGCTAACCTCAGCAGCGTAAATTTTTATGGGAGCGGAACTTAAATTTTAAAAATAAACTAAGTAAGCATACATTCTTAAGCGAGTCACAACCGAGAGTTGTAATCAGAGGTTCGCCATTTTTTATATCACTGTGTTTGTGGCTGAAAATTTTCATCATGTTTATAATTTTTTTCTTGCAAGAAAGTTTTTTGTGTTTCTGAGGTTGGTGGTTTTTCTACTTTTCAAAAGTATTTTTTGGGGGGTACTGATGTATCAGAATAAGATTTTCCATCGTTTGGCGGGTTTTCGCATTTTTGCTTTTTATGTAAAATTTCCCTCCTTTTTGCCTTTTTGTCCCCGTTTCAAAAAACCGCGTTTTATCCGATATGGATCAGTTTTTCCAGTGAATAGTAAACTTTTACTCATGCCTAGGCAAATGATTTTTCCTCTTCGCTCCCCTTTCCTCGCAGATTACTTCACACGCTCATGGCGACCAGGATAGATTTCTGCTGTGATTGGCTGCAAATGGCACTGCACTTTTACGATTGGTTATTAAAGTCCCGTGACCGCCTGAGTGTTTTGGGGGTTCTGCGCATGAGCACAGGCAACCAAAACAAATGTCGATAGAATACAAAGCGCTGCAATATCGCTCTTTTACGTAAAAACGTTTACATTTTTTCATATAAAGTATAAATTCGGAAAAAACTTGTTTAAGGGCACATTTACATTGTTTTCTTAATTACAGAGATTGGAATTTTCCGGAAATGTAGTTAATAAATGTACGTCAGTAAATAAAAGGTTAACAAATAGTTAATATCTAAGTGATTATTGTTATATGGATTTTACTTAGTTCTGAAGAATTTCAGTACTCATAATGAGTAATCCATATGTAAGGATGCTGCCTAACAAGCCGAGAATGTAACTTCGTCTATAGTAAACCAATCCACAGCCGGACATCTCATACTCATCCTCGACCAACACAAACCGCTCGGTCCCAGAGTTCTCAAACGCAAATCCAAGAACGGCTCGATCCTTGAGCTTCTTTTGGAATTCTCTCCTAAACTTTTTCATCTCCAGAGGAACTCCCCCGGCAGTCCAGAAAATCAACAGTAGGCACATCAGCGACAGAGGGGTGATGAATACAGCTTCCACTATATTCGCCCAGCCGCTTCCGCCATGACCGTAAACCAAAAATATTGTTACATCTCCGAGACAGGAGGAATAACTGGCGACGCAAACAGAGAAAGAAACCAAAGAGTAAACGCTTTGTACATCGTCTAACATCTTAGCAACGTCTTCACGTTTTCCTATGAACATAACTTGCGCTTTGGTCGTGAAATTTAAAGGATGGCATTTTCTCATGTTTTGTGTGATAGCGTCTAGAGCAAAACAGCATCGGCAACATAGCGTACCGTACACAACAGCCAGTATGGACGGCAGAATAGGATACATGACATACATGGCAGTAACCTTTATGAATGCAATACCAAATCGTAACCACTCGTAATCAGCATCCAATTGGTACGAATAAAATTTTAACATAGTATAGTCCTTTTCTATATAGTATGTTGCTATAAGTGTAAAGGGACAGATTATAAGTAGAAACGCGAGGCATCCGGCAAGTATGTTGAATTTTTGATCGATTGTAGTTCCGACTTTGAAGTTGGAATGTAAAATGGCGCTGAAGTCCTTTCTTCTTATAAACAGCGCGAACATGGAAAGGAAACTAAAGGTGGAACAAATAGTTAGTTCCAGAAACACCTTCCACTCAATACCAGTCGCTAACATTCCAATCACAGCAAAGTTTTCCAGGAACGGGAATATAATGCAACCATTCGAAATAATAGAAATTATTCGTTTCCATATCGATGGACGTTCTGAATATTCAACAAGTCCGAACCAGGATAATATCCTGATGATGCAGCCGTACATTAGAGGAAACCCCATTTGGTTTGGATGAAAAACACGCGTTTCATCTTCTAAAGGCACTTCCTTCATTTCCATTTTTCGTATGTTTAAAGAAAGGAGATATTCCAAGCACAAGTGAAAAGTTGCTGAAACTATATTGTTAGGTGTTTATATCTTTTCACTGAGATTTTCAATTGTTCCAATTCGATCTCCGATCTGTTTTTGAAATCTGTACGTTTCACGCAAATTTTTTAAAGGTTGAAGGTAAAGTACCTTTTATAGCTTTATCAACAAATAGCAAAGCACAATATTCGCTATAAATAAATTTAAAAAAAAAAAACCCTCTGAATATACCTTGCATTAGTTAGGTTTGCCAATTAAGTATTTCTATTTTCGTTGTTTAGTTCTGGTTCCTTCTTTTGATGATTTCAATAGAATGGGAAATGCTTTTATATGCAATAAATTAATCAATAAATTTATCAATTAATGGCATGGACAGCATATTTATTTAAAAAAATCGATTTCAATCAATTTCAGACAGGAATAAAACTGCACTTGTTTCCCATTTTGTTAGATATATTGCTCAATTATGAAGAGATACATTAAATACATGAGATGAATGCTACAACTGAAAAGTTTCTATGGAAACAGATGACACAAAAAAATATTTTCTATTGAAGTCAGAAATATCGATCGATAATTAAAAACCGTAAACAGGTTTACAAATTTAAGTAATGAGTGTTGATATATCCGGTTATCAGTATTTGTCAATTTTTCCGTGTCCTACATCCGAAATATCAGATTTTCTCAAGTACTGACAAAATATGGTTGCAAAACGTGGTGAAAATCTAGATCAATTATAATAATAAAAGCTATTAACGAAATAGTAAAAAAAAAATTATAAAAAAAAAAGAAAAAGAAAAAAAAAAAAGAAGAAAAAAAAGGAAACGAAAAAAAAAAAAAAAAAAAAAAAAAAAGAAGGAGAAAAAAAAAAAAAAAAAAAAACCACCTGGAGGTGTGGAACATTTTCATAATTTTAAAATACATAACTGGTCACTACATTTAAATTCTACATGGAATGGTGTAATTTACAGTTTTCGTTTGCATGTTTTCCTTAATTTGAAAAAAAAAAATTCAGTTTGCGATAATTTTTACATTGGCAAAATAAATCAACAATATGTTTAGCGATTTTTAGTACTTACTCCTTTCAATCGTAATGGACATTATTCAATGGAAGAGAATTTTGTATGAGATGGTTATTAGAGACGTTCGTTTTGTAATTTTTTACATCGTTATCGAATTTAATGAGAATTTCGGAGGTGGGGATGTTTAAAATACATTAAAAAGCATTACCACACCGATTTTGATCTGAATCGTTAGAGCAGGGGCTTTTTTTTATACATTCATTCATTTTGACAATTGCTGAAAAACATTATGTCCGATATTCAAAAATCTTCTTTGAAATCTCATTTAACTTTTTGTTCTTGGCATGTTTTCACTTTAATAATGAAAACAGTCAGTTGTATTTATCCTATTTTGTTATTTGAATAATGTGAATCTTCATAAGATTTTAATATTGTTATTTTAACAATCGATAATAGATAGTTGAATTTTGATTTACAGTACCTTTATAAGAGGTAAATGGTCAAATACTTTAATAAGAGTAAAATCGCATTAATTATTTTTTATTTTGAAAGCAAATTTCTTTAAGAAATCCCTTTTTTCATTAGTAAAGAGGTTTACAAACTTTTTCACGTCAAACGACAACTTATCATTTTCATAATTAAGGGCCTGATTCTGATCTCCAGGCGAGTCGAGCAGAAAAGTCGAGTAGCCCGTTCGCGGGATGGAGCCCATTTCCCGTCCTGTAGAAGAAGGGTGATTCTGATCTCTCCTTTTCTCGACATCGAAGAATTGACTACTCTACCATGACTCTACTCTTTAAAAAGATGCGTAGTCGAATGCGCAGAGGGTTCAATCTGTTCAATGCGCTAAGGGATTGCGCAGAAGGTTTTTCAAAAATGTTTATTTTTTGCGGAATTGAAAAGCGCGTGTTCATGTTTATAAAACGATAATGTATCTTGTTCTTATTTTTCACAGATGTGATGTGTCAGTTTGTATTGAAACTTGATGAATAATATGTAACGATTGGTTAAAAAAAACCTTTTAATTTCAGAAATAAATTTTGCAATGCGATCTTTTAATTTTTTGAATCACTGAAGACGTTTTGCATCACATTTTTATGCTGCAATTTTAATAATAATAAAAAAAATCTCAGAATCGTTAAGCATGTTTTATTCATTAGTATATACGACTTTTTACTCTTCGTAATGTTTTAATATATTTTCACTTAATGATCTTACACAGTCTTAAAAATCAGAATAAATCAATCCAAAAGTTCTCATACTGATATAAGTAGTTCTAATTTTATTGGATATTGAAGATTTAGTATACCTTATACATCAAAAAAAGGTATTACATCAACAATTTGTGTGTTCAATTTCATGAGAAAAATCCCTTAAGAATTTTTAAAATATAAAAATATTTTCTTTCAAATACATACAAAATACAATATTTTAAGAGATAATAATAAAAAAAAAAAAAAAAAAAAAAAAACACTGTTTTATGATTCTAACTAAAACTATATGGGTAAAAGATTACTTATGACAAGAAAAATGTTGATTGTCAGGCTGCCTGATCAGTTGTTCCAGGTTTACTCCCATACGGAATACAAATGCAGGACTGTTTTCTCTTGACAAATCAAATGGAAAGATTTCACTCTTTTACACTTAAATTATTATTGCATGCATCTTGCTGTTATGATGTTCTGACACAAGATATTTACACTTAATGATCTTACACAGTCTTATAAATCAAAATGAATCAATCTAAAAGTTCTCATACTGATACAAGTATTTCTAGTTTTACGGGATATTGAAAATCTAGTATTCCTTATATATAAAAAAAAAGGTATTACATCAACAATTTGTGTGTTTAGTTTCATAAAAAAAAATCCCTTAAGAATTTTTAAAATATATAAATATTTTCTTTCAAACACATACAAACTACAACATTTTAAGAAATAATAATAAAAAAAAACCACTGTTTTATGATTCTAACTTTAAACTATATGGTTAAAAAATCACTTATGACAAGAAAAATGTTGATTGTCAGGCTTTCTGGGGAGTTGTTCGAGGTATACTCCCATGTAGAAAACAAAGGCATGACTGTTTTCTCTTGACAAATCACCCAGAAAGATTTCACTCCTTTACATTTAAATTATTTATTATTGCTGTAATGATGTTCTGACACAAGATAGCTTTCGTATACTTTCTGTAAAAGAAAATATCCAATCTTAACTTTAATCATATAAGATTGAGTCAGGAAACTACCATAACACCTGCGTTTAAAAACCACCAAAGCCTTAATGTCATGTTGTGAAAGTGAGAAGTGCTAGCTCGAGTGTCAGTGCAATCAAAACCTAGTTCAAAATTGTGAGGCATGATTATAGATGTTATAGCGCAGCATGGATATTGTGTAACCGTTGCACCTGAAAACTCCAAACAATATCTCGCTCATTGAATGCCTTTCAAGGGGAATTGCTATACATTTGAGACTAACAAACTGTTATTAATTAATTAACAAATAGAGTACTGACTAATAAATAATAAACTAAACTGACTAACAAATTGAGGTAAATTAACAGTGATAGATCATTGTCACAATTGCTATCGTGTCTATTAATTTTTTTAATAGATTTAAAAGTGCCACAATTCTAGAAATTAAATCCATGCCTCGATACATAGTATAATCTCTATGCCACTAGTTAAGCTAACATTCAATAGAATTCTGCGATTATTAACTTTTTTCAAACATTGCTGATCAAAAGTTATTTAAAAACAATGTTATTCCTGCACAACAACAATTAGTTTGAAAGCAGAAGTACCAAGGTACCATCTCGCATGTACATAAACATTATTTTAATCTCAAAAATGACTGTAAAAATTATTAAATAAGGATTCTATACTACAGTGAATATGCAAAAAAAAAAACACATTTGTTTTAAAAATTTATATTCTAAAGAGTGTGGTAGTCTAAGCCCTATTTTTATTCACCATTAATCCCCCCACACCAGCTATTGCATTTAAAATTCAACCCTGTGCTACAGTATCCACTAATACCATTACACAAAATTATATTTCCAGTAAAATTTTCATGCTACACAAACTACTGTTAACCAAAACTGCTCGGCATCCACCATTTTCAATATGAGGTTATACTTTTATAATACATTAGTTTTATTGTTGAGGGTAATAGCTCTCTGTAATGTATACTTTGAAAAATGATTTTTATAGAGAATTACAGTAAAAATATATATATATATAAACATCAAACAATATAAATAGAAAAACAATCTTAATATGTTCAAGATAAAATAACACATACATGAGTAATTAGAATGAAAGTAGATTTGCAAAGATAAAACATGTGATCATCAAAACTTACCGACATCCAAGGCTGAATTTGTCGGTGCGAAAAGTCGAATTGAGACTTGTACTTTTGTATAAACTGCTAAACCAAAGGGTGAATTATCTCCGAGAAGATTTATTGAAACACCTTCTCAGGAGCAAAGCACCATTTAGTAAATAAACTGTGTAAATAATAATGTATTCATCAGGGGGACTTTTTAGCATTTTATACATTTAGTTTGGTGGCGCCGTCTTGTATGAAAATTGTGAAATAGAAAGTTCTAAAAAATTGTATCATTTAGAAGAATTCCAAACTCAAACATACTCTAAATAACGCAAAATATTTAATAATCTATTTATAGATAGGACAATAAATTTTCAAAAACCATTACTTTCCCTTCTTAATTTTTAATGATCTGACATGTACTCGTATTTCCAGTGAATTAGCAGAAATAACTGGAGTGTCGGAAATTATTTGAATATGGTGTGGATATATGTCATGATGTATTTGCGATTCACGTTAGATGTGTGGTGCGTCATCCTATCAAATTTTTTAGGGAAGGCAATCCTATCTTTTAGCAGGGGTCCCCATTGCAATGGTTCAGGCTCCCGCATGAAATTAAAAATTGTTCTAACAAAATCTTTATAAAACTTACTTGTTATTGAATTAAACTGCATTTTACGCAGTATTGAACTCATTAAGCATATTCATATCAATTCCCTTTTTATTTGATTTCTTTTTCTTTTAAGTATGCTTTGATCAAGTTTAAATATATAATCAAGAGGGTTTTTAATTGAAATAATGTGATCATAAAACGTTCAATAACTAAATAGGATGTGCAATTTAAAATGCATAAGTTAAAAAACATACCGAATGGAAAATAACTAAAGAAAAAGGATATCTAAGGGTCCCTTAGAAAATCATGCCCTAAGAACTAATTCCAGACTTTTCATCTGGCACGACTTATGAAGTGGAATCTGCTTAATCATGCAAATCACTGTATTGAAACTAGAATTCGAAAATATCGATCAAAATAAATATCGATACTAAATCGTTGAATAGAAAAATATATCGATAAAATATCTATACATTGATACATGATTTTTTTTTTTTTTCATTTGATTTTCAATTTTGCCAAAAACGTAGTTTTTCGGGGCAAATTTCTACTTTTCATGACTATTTTTTGTAAGGAGACTACTTTTCTAACTGAAATGGATCTATTGCAAAAGAAAAAGTTATATTTTCTCTTAATTGATGCAATAATTTTTTAAAAAAATTAGTTAATTTTCAATAGCTTTTAATGGCAATGCTGAATATTTAGCATAATATTTTTACAATATATATAATTAAAAAATTAACAGAGCGATGAATATATATATATATATATAATTAACACTTTTTTCCCAATTTTATTTTAATTTTGAAAAGCCAGGAATGTGCAACCCCTCGTACCCTCCTGTTGGCGCCCATGATTATGAAGTGTAGGGCAAAATCTTGAATATTGGTGCCATTTTAACTGCCTCTCAACCAAGTCCAAACTTTAGTTTTGAAGTTTTTGAAAAAGGAACAAAGAAAATCGAAAAAACACATGAAACTACAAGAGGATCATTAAAAAACTAAAAATGTTTAAAAATATCGATATATCGGTGACTTTTATCGATATTTTTAATATCGATATATTTTTTTTTAAATATCGATACATCGCCGACCTCTAATTGAAACACAAATGTCTACTATACAGCCATAATACGTCAGAAGATGCTAATTAAACTATATTGAAGATGAAATTGGATTCAGAACTATAATCTTCTGCCTTTTAGAAATTTGAAATGCAAAATTGTCACTTAGTACTTGACTCAACAGATTTTTTGATGGAATATTTTAACTGCAATGCAATTGCAGTCATTGTCATCAAATGTAAAGAGCATTATATTTAATAAAGCTAGTGTAAATAATGCAAATGGCTGTGTTATTGGTAAGTAAGAAATAAATTTGCTAGCTATTTAAATTTATACTTTACCGAGTAATCTTTGAATAACTAAAATCTTTTACTTGTAGACAAGAGGACTTATTACGCCCACAAAATTAAATTATTCAAGTGCCCTGACGCAAAGTAGCAGATAAAAGTAAAAGAGCAAACGGCACTGTGGTTTACCTTTCCATATCAAGTATCCAAAAAAAATAAAAAAATAAAAAAATAAAAAAAATAATAATAATTATATTTAAAAAAAAAAAAAAAAAAAAAAAAAAAAAAACATTAACATTGTAAACGTTTTTTTTTTTTTTTTTTTTTTTTTAAATGCTTGCCACCTTTAGTTTCTTTGTGTTTTCCACTCCCTCTTTAATTCCTCTAATGGTTTATCATATACATTTTTACGATGGCAAACCGCCACAATTACAACCTTGTTCACTTTGCTATACAGGAACCGGTAATTCTTTCCTAACTCAATTTTCATTACATGCATGCCTTTGGGAATGTTGCCTCCTGTCGTCACCAAGGGTGTTGCATCGAATACCCTGGGCTCTTTTTGAAAATCATGAACCCTTATTGTTTCTAATACTTCATCTGTACGATTTTGAATCCATGGGTAGAATTTATTATAGTTTTTATCGAAGGATCGAGTTTTCCAAATGCTTTGACAGTTGTTCATGGTCACTTTTTATTGTCTCGTTCCAACAGGTCCGATGAAGTGGTCCAAAGTATGGATGGAAATATAAAACACAAATGAAAATTTTCAAAGTCCCTGGCAATATGATAATTCCAGTCGGCGGCAAGGGGTCCGTCAGTTTACGTCAACGAATTCCCAGAGTATCTTTTTTCAAGGGAAGAGCAAGCAGTGAGAGTTTCATCCAAGTCAAAGTCAGGGCATCAAGTAAGCTGACCACGGATTATGTGTTGTATTTATACTCAAAAAAAAAAAAAAAATATTTAAAAAAAAAAAAAAAAAATTAAAAAAAAAAATTAAAAAAAAAAATTCCTCAGTTTAATCGGTACCATGAGCAAGCAGAGAGAGGTCCATCCATGTTGAAATCAGGTCATCAAGCAAGCTGACCACCGATTGTGGGTTGTATTTATATTAAAAAAAAAAAAAAAAAAAACATTTAAAAAAAAAAAAAAAAAAAAGATGTTTACTCAGCTCAGTCGGTGTCGTGACTTGGAAGTGGGAGGTCGTCAGTCTGCTTGCTCTCTTTAGACGTATGCTTTGGAAATTTTTTACCGTGAACTACCGTACTCTTCGACGGCGTTGGAAATGTAATTGCGTCGACTTAAAAAACAAATCACTAGGGATTTCAAACATTTTAATTTTTTTCCAAATTGGGATTTTTCTTCGGGCCTAACGTGAATAAATCTGTATCGATAAGCAAGCTCATTAACATCCAAAGTTTGAAAACCCCATCCTATACGCAAAAGAAAATAAACCTAACGAACCAATACATTATTATTTTTTTTTTTTTAAAGTTCCATGTGTGCACTAGAGGATGAAAACTAAACTGACGATAACCTTTTAATTTAAACTGCATTTTGTTGTTTCTTCATAAATGGTTTTTGTTAATTTTTATTCAGCTGCTGCACTTGCTTTCGTTGCATGGTTGGTAAAGAAAGGAACGGCACGCGAATGGTGAGGTGGCGGTTTCGAATCCCGGTTTCCCTCTCTTTAATTTTGGCTTTAATAAACGATTTAGCTACTGTGTTTTTCCATTCTGATGTTGGGGTGATGGCCAGCTTATCCGGAACATTTCTTCCTTAGATGATTGTGGAGTTGAGCAACTTAATTTAGAAATAATTTTTCCATATTGAACAATTTATATCTTAATATTAATAAATGAATAATTTTAAGCTACAGTCATAACTCAAATATTTAATTTTGATTACAATAATAAAGTTGAAATTTTAAGTCGTTTTCAGTCCTAAAAATATCTAGGGGCAACTTTTGATGTAAGTACCTAAATTTTTTTTTATTTTTCGCAAAACATATAATTTTCACAATACTGTTGTTATTCTTTTTATTTTGAATGGTCTTCTTCAATGTTAGAGTAGTGTTTTATTATTTTGATGACTAATGACAATATATTTGTAATAAAATTTAAATTTTGCTGAATAAATTTTACATTTACTTTGAAGAATATAATTTTTGTCCCATTGATTTTTCCATTTTTGAACAGATAATCTTTTAATTGTTCATCCTTGCAGAGTTGATAGAGTTTCGAATGTAAGCTCTTTTTTTTTAAATATATGAATAATTTTATTGATTGTCTAGATTTAATCTCAGTGATCGAATTTCATGCCCTAATTCTCAGTTTAGGAAAAAGAAATCTTTTTAATTTACCATATAATACTAAAAGTTATGCCATAAATATACACTTATGTAGTTTTATAAAGTAAATACTAAATTTTCCAATAGTGTTTATTTTTTTTAGTATGTCACGACACACTTTGAAAGAGAATGTATCAATTATTTTCTCTTTGTTGCTGTTTTTTTTTCTTTTTTTGTTCACAATTGTAACCTTATATTTTTACTTACCCTAGTAGCACAAAGATACTAGCCAATATCACTCGATATTACCCAATCCCGATGTGGACCGTTGTTACTAATTTCGGCCTATTTTGCCCAGTGCTAGATAAAATACAGTGGAAGCTTTGAAATGTTGATGCAGCGTTTTAAATTTCGAATATATTTTTATTACAAAAGGACGAAAGAGTGAAAAATATTTTTTGTGGTACTTTTAAGGATAATTTAAAAAAAAAAAACTTGTATTTTGGAACGATGCTAGAGTTACTGACAGGATTGGCCAGTCTTCCAGAAGCACTTTTTACAACAGTGGCCAATACTATTGTGCTACCTGGGTGTGTATGTTGTTTAGGGAAATTGTATATTTTTTTGTTCCCGACATTTAGCGTTGCGAAGACCCTTGCATTTCTTTTCGATAGTATTAAGATTGAAATCATGAAAAAATCCATGTTTTTCAGCAATTGCTTAAAAAAGGCTCTAATGATTTTGATTAAATTGTCGGTGCTTATATCTCGTAAAGTGTTCTAATCTTCCCAACCTTTGAAATTCCCGTACAAATGCAATAAAAGCGTAAAAAGTTGAAAACGAGAGAATTTAACACAGAGCTCTCCGCCCTTGAGCATCGCCCACCAAATATAGATTTTTTCTATTTCCCGCCAAGTTATTTTATAGAATAACATTGCCAATTTCACCATTTTTGCCCTGGTTTTTTTTTTCCCCCTTTCTTTTTTCTTTTTTTTTGCCCATGTAAGAGTTCTTTCCGAACTGGCCATTTATACTTAAATGAGTGAAGATATGAAAACGGTTAATAACACCATATCAAATTTTAATGCAATAATAATAATTGAAAATTTTGTGATGATCCATACCCCCTAGTTTGAAAATGTAAAAAAATGACAAAAAATCGAAATTTTTTACTTTCGTTACCCTTTGTTAATCAAAATCGTTAGAGCTGTTTTCATGATTTCAACATCATGTGCATGGGCGAGTTTGACGAAAATCGTAATGGTAGGCCCCATGGTCACCACTTACCCGTACACCAAATTTGATCTCGTATGAAATTCGTTCGAAAGTTATACTTGCCACCTACACACATATTTTTTAGACCACGTTTTCTTTCAATTACTCATAGGTTAAAATCTCTGTGATAATATGTGTTAG
The DNA here is from genome assembly GCA_963978545.1 of Linyphia triangularis. Taxonomy (NCBI): domain Eukaryota; kingdom Metazoa; phylum Arthropoda; class Arachnida; order Araneae; family Linyphiidae; genus Linyphia; species Linyphia triangularis. Next base: position 57,266,586 of record OZ021731.1, on the reverse strand, counting down.
GTGTTCCAATCGTCCAACTCGGAAATTCCCGTAGAATTGCGATAAAAGAGTAAAAGGTTGAAAAATGCATATCTTTGACACAATTCTCTGTCCTTGAGCATCGCCATCAAACGATAAATTGTCCTCTGTTTCACGCACAATAATATCACCATTTTGGCGTTATTTTATTTGGCCCACGAACAAATTATTGCAGTGAAAATATAAAAATGGTAAATTACACTATTCCATATTCAATTTGAATGCAATGACTAATATTATGGTCTAATTGAAAGTTGTGCGATGTTCGACACCACAAGTTGAGAATTCAAATTTTTTTTCAAGATTTCACATAAAATTATTATTATTTTTTCTTTATTTTATAAATTTTTTCCATTTTCCCAGATATATTAAGTGCGGGAGTAGATTTAGAAAATTGATTACGTAAAGCCGAACTTAACAGAGAGCGGGCCCGACATTGACGATCGCTGTGGTTTTATGTAAATGGTAATGAAAATTTTGATAATCGTCTGGATGGAATTTTTTAAAGATATTAAAGTTTTTAATAATTGCATGATATTAATATTTTTCACAACAAATATTATGTTATTAAATTTTATACACTGACATCATCCTTTTAAATTTATTTTATTCATGTATTATTTCTTTGTAAGATGGCGCCACCAATCCTCTAGTACTACTATTTGATGAGATTTATTTTTATGCTTAATTTAATTATAGAAAATTTAGGTGATGCATTCATTGAAAGTATAAATGCTAGTTTGTAGTTCTATTGCTGTAGATAAGAGTATTTATTGGCTTGAGAGTCAATAATAATGTATTCATCAGGCGGACTTTTTAGCATTTTATACATTTAGTTTGGTGGCGCCGTCTTGTATGAAAATTGTGAAATAGAAAGTTCTAAAAAATTGTATCATTTAGAAGAATTCCAAACTCAAACATACTCTAAATAACGCAAAATATTTAATAATCTATTTATAGATAGGACAATAAATTTTCAAAAACCATTACTTTCCCTTCTTAATTTTTAATGATCTGACATGTACTCGTATTTCCAGTGAATTAGCGGAAATAACTGGAGTGTCGGAAATTATTTGAATATGGTGTGGATATATGTCATGATGTATTTGCGATTCACGTTAGATGTGTGGTGCGTCATCCTATCAAATTTTTTAGGGAAGGCAATCCTATCTTTTAGCAGGGGTCCCCATTGCAATGGTTCAGGCTCCCGCATGAAATTAAAAATTGTTCTAACAAAATCTTTATAAAACTTACTTGTTATTGAATTAAACTGCATTTTACGCAGTATTGAACTCATTAAGCATATTCATATCAATTCCCTTTTTATTTGATTTCTTTTTCTTTTAAGTATGCTTTGATCAAGTTTAAATATATAATCAAGAGGGTTTTTAATTGAAATAATGTGATCATAAAACGTTCAATAACTAAATAGGATGTGCAATTTAAAATGCATAAGTTAAAAAACATACCGAATGGAAAATAACTAAAGAAAAAGGATATCTAAGGGTCCCTTAGAAAATCATGCCCTAAGAACTAATTCCAGACTTTTCCATCTGGCACGACTTATGAAGTGGAATCTGCTTAATCATGCAAATCACTGTATTGAAACTAGAATTCGAAAATATCGATCAAAATAAATATCGATACTAAATCGTTGCATAGAAAAATATATCGATAAAATATCTATACATTGATACATGATTTTTTTTTTTCATTTGATTTTCAATTTTGCCAAAAACGTAGTTTTTCGGGGCAAATTTCTACTTTTCATGACTACTTTTTGTAAGGAGACTACTTTTCTAACTGAAATGGATCTATTGCAAAAGAAAAAGTTATATTTTCTCTTAATTGATGCAATAATTTTTTAAAAAAATTAGTTAATTTTCAATAGCTTTTAATGGCAATGCTGAATATTTAGCATAATATTTTTACAATATATATAATTAAAAAATTAACAGAGCGATGAATATATATATATATATATAATTAACACTTTTTTCCCAATTTTATTTTAATTTTGAAAAGCCAGGAATGTGCAACCCCTCGTACCCTCCTGTTGGCGCCCATGATTATGAAGTGTAGGGCAAAATCTTGAATATTGGTGCCATTTTAACTGCCTCTCAACCAAGTCCAAACTTTGGTTTTGAAGTTTTTGAAAAAGGAACAAAGAAAATCGAAAAAACACATGAAACTACAAGAGGATCATTAAAAAACTAAAAATGTTTAAAAATATCGATATATCGGTGACTTTTATCGATATTTTTAATATCGATTTTTTTTTTTTTAAATATCGATACATCGCCGACCTCTAATTGAAACACAAATGTCTACTATACAGCCATAATACGTCAGAAGATGCTAATTAAACTATATTGAAGATGAAATTGGATACAGAACTATAATCTTCTGCCTTTTAGAAATTTGAAATGCAAAATTGTCACTTAGTACTTGACTCAACAGATTTTTTGATGGAATATTTTAACTGCAATGCAATTGCAGTCATTGTCATCAAATGTAAAGAGCATTATATTTAATAAAGCTAGTGTAAATAATGCAAATGGCTGTGTTATTGGTAAGTAAGAAATAAATTTGCTAGCTATTTAAATTTATACTTTACCGAGTAATCTTTGAATAACTAAAATCTTTTACTTGTAGACAAGAGGACTTATTACGCCCACAAAATTAAATTATTCAAGTGCCCTGACGCAAAGTAGCACATAAAAGTAAAAGAGCAAACGGCACTGTGGTTTACCTTTCCATATCAAGTATCCAAAAAAAAAAAAAAAAAAAAAAAAAAAAAAAAAAATAATAATAATTATATTTAAAAAAAAAAAAAAAAAACATTAACATTGTAAACGTTTTTTTTTTTTTTTTTTTTTTTTTTTTTTTTTTTTTAAATGCTTGCCACCTTTAGTTTCTTTGTGTTTTCCACTCCCTCTTTAATTCCTCTAATGGTTTATCATATACATTTTTACGATGGCAAACCGCCACAATTACAACCTTGTTCACTTTGCTATACAGGAACCGGTAATTCTTTCCTAACTCAATTTTCATTACATGCATGCCTTTGGGAATGTTGCCTCCTGTCGTCACCAAGGGGGTTGCATCGAATACCCTGGGCTCTTTTTGAAAATCATGAACCCTTATTGTTTCTAATACTTCATCTGTACGATTTTGAATCCATGGGTAGAATTTATTATAGTTTTTATCGAAGGATCGAGTTTTCCAAATGCTTTGACAGTTGTTCATGGTCACTTTTTATTGTCTCGTTCCAACAGGTCCGATGAAGTGGTCCAAAGTATGGATGGAAATATAAAACACAAATGAAAATTTTCAAAGTCCCTGGCAATATGATAATTCCAGTCGGCGGCAAGGGGTCCGTCAGTTTACGTCAACGAATTCCCAGAGTATCTTTTTTCAAGGGAAGAGCAAGCAGTGAGAGTTTCATCCAAGTCAAAGTCAGGGCATCAAGTAAGCTGACCACGGATTATGGGTTGTATTTATACTCAAAAAAAAAAAAAAAAAAAAAAAAAAAATTAAAAAAAAAAAAAAAAAAAAATTAAAAAAAAAAAAAAAAAATTCCTCAGTTTAATCGGTACCATGAGCGAGCAGAGAGAGGTCCATCCATGTTGAAATCAGGTCATCAAGCAAGCTGACCACCGATTGTGGGTTGTATTTATATTAAAAAAAAAAAAAAAAAAAATTAAAAAAAAAAAAAAAAAAACATTTAAAAAAAAAAAAAAAAAAAAAACATTTAAAAAAAAAAAAAAAAAAAAAAAAAAAAGATGTTTACTCAGCTCAGTCGGTGTCGTGACTTGGAAGTGTGAGGTCGTCAGTCTGCTTGCTCTCTTTAGACGTATGCTTTGGAATTTTTTTACCGTGAACTACCGTACTCTTCGACGGCGTTGGAAATGTAATTGCGTCGACTTAAAAAACAAATCACTAGGGATTTCAAACATTTTAATTTTTTTCCAAATTGGGATTTTTCTTCGGGCCTAACGTGAATAAATCTGTATCGATAAGCAAGCTCATTAACATCTAAAGTTTGAAAACCCCATCCTATACGCAAAAGAAAATAAACCTAACGAACCAATACATTATTATTTTCTTTTTTTTAAAGTTCCATGTGTGCACTAGAGGATGAAAACTAAACTGACGATAACCTTTTAATTTAAACTGCATTTTGTTGTTTCTTCATAAATGGTTTTTGTTAATTTTTATTCAGCTGCTGCACTTGCTTTCGTTGCATGGTTGGTAAAGGAACGGCACGCGAATGGTGAGGTGGCGGTTTCGAATCCCGGTTTCCCTCTCTTTAATTTTGGCTTTAATAAACGATTTAGCTACTGTGTTTTTCCATTCTGATGTTGGGGTGATGGCCAGCTTATCCGGAACATTTCTTCCTTAGATGATTGTGGACTTGAGCAACTTAATTTAGAAATAATTTGTCCATATTGAACAATTTATATCTTAATATTAATAAATGAATAATTTTAAGCTACAGTCATAACTCAAATATTTAATTTTGATTACAATAATAAAGTTGAAATTTTAAGTCGTTTTCAGTCCTAAAAATATCTAGGGGCAACTTTTGATGTAAGTACCTAAATTTTTTTTTATTTTTCGCAAAACATATAATTTTCACAATACTGTTGTTATTCTTTCTATTTTGAATGGTCTTCTTCAATGTTAGAGTAGTGTTTTATTATTTTGATGACTAATGACAATATATTTGTAATAAAATTAAAATTTTGCTGAATAAATTTTACATTTACTTTGAAGAATATAATTTTTGTCCCATTGATTTTTCCATTTTTGAACAGATAATCTTTTAATTGTTCATCCTTGCAGAGTTGATAGAGTTTCGAATGTAAGCTCTTTTTTTTTAAATATATGAATAATTTTATTGATTGTCTAGATTTAATCTCAGTGATCGAATTTCATGCCCTAATTCTCAGTTTAGGAAAAAGAAATCTTTTTAATTTACCATATAATACTAAAAGTTATGCCATAAATATACACTTATGTAGTTTTATAAAGTAAATACTAAATTTTCCAATAGTGTTTATTTTTTTTAGTATGTCACGACACACTTTGAAAGAGAATGTATCAATTATTTTCTCTTTGTTGCTGTTTTTTTTTCTTTTTTTGTTCACAATTGTAACCTTATATTTTTACTTACCCTAGTAGCACAAAGATACTAGCCAATATCACTCGATATTACCCAATCCCGATGTGGACCGTTGTTACTAATTTCGGCCTATTTTGCCCAGTGCTAGATAAAATACAGTGGAAGCTTTGAAATGTTGATGCAGAGTTTTAAATTTCGAATATATTTTTATTACAAAAGGACGAAAGAGTGAAAAATATTTTTTGTGGTACTTTTAAGGATAATTTAAAAAAAAAAAACTTGTATTTTGGAACGATGCTAGAGTTACTGACAGGATTGGCCAGTCTTCCAGAAGCACTTTTTACAACAGTGGCCAATACTATTGTGCTACCTGGGTGTGTATGTTGTTTAGGGAAATTGTATATTTTTTTGTTCCCGACATTTAGCGTTGCGAAGACCCTTGCATTTCTTTTCGATAGTATTAAGATTGAAATCATGAAAAAATCCATGTTTTTCAGCAATTGCTTAAAAAAGGCTCTAATGATTTTGATTAAATTGTCGGTGCTTATATCTCGTAAAGTGTTCTAATCTTCCCAACCTTTGAAATTCCCGTACAAATGCAATAAAAGCGTAAAAAGTTGAAAACGAGAGAATTTAACACAGAGCTCTCCGCCCTTGAGCATCGCCCACCAAATATAGATTTTTTCTATTTCCCGCCAAGTTATTTTATAGAATAACATTGCCAATTTCACCATTTTTGCCCTGGTTTTTTTTTTCCCCCTTTCTTTTTTCTTTTTTTTTGCCCATGTAAGAGTTCTTTCCGAACTGGCCATTTATACTTAAATGAGTGAAGATATGAAAACGGTTAATAACACCATATCAAATTTTAATGCAATAATAATAATTGAAAATTTTGTGATGATCCATACCCCCTAGTTTGAAAATGTAAAAAAATGACAAAAAATCGAAATTTTTTACTTTCGTTACCCTTTGTTAATCAAAATCGTTAGAGCTGTTTTCATGATTTCAACATCATGTGCATGGGCGAGTTTGACGAAAATCGTAATGGTAGGCCCCATGGTCACCACTTACCCGTACACCAAATTTGATCTCGTATGAAATTCGTTCGAAAGTTATACTTGCCACCTACACACATATTTTTTAGACCACGTTTTCTTTCAATTACTCATAGGTTAAAATCTCTGTGATAATATGTGTTAGGTGTTCCAATCGTCCAACTCGGAAATTCCCGTAGAATTGCGATAAAAGAGTAAAAGGTTGAAAAATGCATATCTTTGACACAATTCTCTGTCCTTGAGCATCGCCATCAAACGATAAATTGTCCTCTGTTTCACGCACAATAATATCACCATTTTGGCGTTATTTTATTTGGCCCACGTACAAATTATTGCAGTGAAAATATAAAAATGGTAAATTACACTATTCCATATTCAATTTGAATGCAATGACTAATATTATGGTCTAATTGAAAGTTGTGCGATGTTCGACACCACAAGTTGAGAATTCAAATTTTTTTTCAAGATTTCACATAAAATTATTATTATTTTTTCTTTATTTTATAAATTTTTTCCATTTTCCCAGATATATTAAGTGCGGGAGTAGATTTAGAAAATTGATTACGTAAAGCCGAACTTAACAGAGAGCGGGCCCGACATTGACGATCGCTGTGGTTTTATGTAAATGGTAATGAAAATTTTGATAATCGTCTGGATGGAATTTTTTAAAGATATTAAAGTTTTTAATAATTGCATGATATTAATATTTTTCACAACAAATATTATGTTATTAAATTTTATACACTGACATCATCCTTTTAAATTTATTTTATTCATGTATTATTTCTTTGTAAGATGGCGCCACCAATCCTCTAGTACTACTATTTGATGAGATTTATTTTTATGCTTAATTTAATTATAGAAAATTTAGGTGATGCATTCATTGAAAGTATAAATGCTAGTTTGTAGTTCTATTGCTGTAGATAAGAGTATTTATTGGCTTGAGAGTCAATAATAATGTATTCATCAGGCGGACTTTTTAGCATTTTATACATTTAGTTTGGTGGCGCCGTCTTGTATGAAAATTGTGAAATAGAAAGTTCTAAAAAATTGTATCATTTAGAAGAATTCCAAACTCAAACATACTCTAAATAACGCAAAATATTTAATAATCTATTTATAGATAGGACAATAAATTTTCAAAAACCATTACTTTCCCTTCTTAATTTTTAATGATCTGACATGTACTCGTATTTCCAGTGAATTAGCGGAAATAACTGGAGTGTCGGAAATTATTTGAATATGGTGTGGATATATGTCATGATGTATTTGCGATTCACGTTAGATGTGTGGTGCGTCATCCTATCAAATTTTTTAGGGAAGGCAATCCTATCTTTTAGCAGGGGTCCCCATTGCAATGGTTCAGGCTCCCGCATGAAATTAAAAATTGTTCTAACAAAATCTTTATAAAACTTACTTGTTATTGAATTAAACTGCATTTTACGCAGTATTGAACTCATTAAGCATATTCATATCAATTCCCTTTTTATTTGATTTCTTTTTCTTTTAAGTATGCTTTGATCAAGTTTAAATATATAATCAAGAGGGTTTTTAATTGAAATAATGTGATCATAAAACGTTCAATAACTAAATAGGATGTGCAATTTAAAATGCATAAGTTAAAAAACATACCGAATGGAAAATAACTAAAGAAAAAGGATATCTAAGGGTCCCTTAGAAAATCATGCCCTAAGAACTAATTCCAGACTTTTCCATCTGGCACGACTTATGAAGTGGAATCTGCTTAATCATGCAAATCACTGTATTGAAACTAGAATTCGAAAATATCGATCAAAATAAATATCGATACTAAATCGTTGCATAGAAAAATATATCGATAAAATATCTATACATTGATACATGATTTTTTTTTTTCATTTGATTTTCAATTTTGCCAAAAACGTAGTTTTTCGGGGCAAATTTCTACTTTTCATGACTACTTTTTGTAAGGAGACTACTTTTCTAACTGAAATGGATCTATTGCAAAAGAAAAAGTTATATTTTCTCTTAATTGATGCAATAATTTTTTAAAAAAATTAGTTAATTTTCAATAGCTTTTAATGGCAATGCTGAATATTTAGCATAATATTTTTACAATATATATAATTAAAAAATTAACAGAGCGATGAATATATATATATATATATATATAATTAACACTTTTTTCCCAATTTTATTTTAATTTTGAAAAGCCAGGAATGTGCAACCCCTCGTACCCTCCTGTTGGCGCCCATGATTATGAAGTGTAGGGCAAAATCTTGAATATTGGTGCCATTTTAACTGCCTCTCAACCAAGTCCAAACTTTGGTTTTGAAGTTTTTGAAAAAGGAACAAAGAAAATCGAAAAAACACATGAAACTACAAGAGGATCATTAAAAAACTAAAAATGTTTAAAAATATCGATATATCGGTGACTTTTATCGATATTTTTAATATCGATTTTTTTTTTTTTTAAATATCGATACATCGCCGACCTCTAATTGAAACACAAATGTCTACTATACAGCCATAATACGTCAGAAGATGCTAATTAAACTATATTGAAGATGAAATTGGATTCAGAACTATAATCTTCTGCCTTTTAGAAATTTGAAATGCAAAATTGTCACTTAGTACTTGACTCAACAGATTTTTTGATGGAATATTTTAACTGCAATGCAATTGCAGTCATTGTCATCAAATGTAAAGAGCATTATATTTAATAAAGCTAGTGTAAATAATGCAAATGGCTGTGTTATTGGTAAGTAAGAAATAAATTTGCTAGCTATTTAAATTTATACTTTACCGAGTAATCTTTGAATAACTAAAATCTTTTACTTGTAGACAAGAGGACTTATTACGCCCACAAAATTAAATTATTCAAGTGCCCTGACGCAAAGTAGCACATAAAAGTAAAAGAGCAAACGGCACTGTGGTTTACCTTTCCATATCAAGTATCCAAAAAAAAAAAAAAAAAAAAAAAAAAAAAAAAAAATAATAATTATATTTAAAAAAAAAAAAAAAAACATTAACATTGTAAACGTTTTTTTTTTTTTTTTTTTTTTTTTTTTTTTTTTAAATGCTTGCCACCTTTAGTTTCTTTGTGTTTTCCACTCCCTCTTTAATTCCTCTAATGGTTTATCATATACATTTTTACGATGGCAAACCGCCACAATTACAACCTTGTTCACTTTGCTATACAGGAACCGGTAATTCTTTCCTAACTCAATTTTCATTACATGCATGCCTTTGGGAATGTTGCCTCCTGTCGTCACCAAGGGGGTTGCATCGAATACCCTGGGCTCTTTTTGAAAATCATGAACCCTTATTGTTTCTAATACTTCATCTGTACGATTTTGAATCCATGGGTAGAATTTATTATAGTTTTTATCGAAGGATCGAGTTTTCCAAATGCTTTGACAGTTGTTCATGGTCACTTTTTATTGTCTCGTTCCAACAGGTCCGATGAAGTGGTCCAAAGTATGGATGGAAATATAAAACACAAATGAAAATTTTCAAAGTCCCTGGCAATATGATAATTCCAGTCGGCGGCAAGGGGTCCGTCAGTTTACGTCAACGAATTCCCAGAGTATCTTTTTTCAAGGGAAGAGCAAGCAGTGAGAGTTTCATCCAAGTCAAAGTCAGGGCATCAAGTAAGCTGACCACGGATTATGGGTTGTAATTATACTCAAAAAAAAAAAAAAAAAAAAAAAAAAAAATTAAAAAAAAAAAAAAAAAAAAAATTAAAAAAAAAAAAAAAAAATTCCTCAGTTTAATCGGTACCATGAGCGAGCAGAGAGAGCTCCATCCATGTTGAAATCAGGTCATCAAGCAAGCTGACCACCGATTGTGGGTTGTATTTATATTAAAAAAAAAAAAAAAAAAAAAAAAAAAATTAAAAAAAAAAAAAAAAAAAAAAAAAAAAAAAAAAAAAAAAAAAAAGATGTTTACTCAGCTCAGTCGGTGTCGTGACTTGGAAGTGTGAGGTCGTCAGTCTGCTTGCTCTCTTTAGACGTATGCTTTGGAAATTTTTTACCGTGAACTACCGTACTCTTCGACGGCGTTGGAAATGTAATTGCGTCGACTTAAAAAACAAATCACTAGGGATTTCAAACATTTTAATTTTTTTCCAAATTGGGATTTTTCTTCGGGCCTAACGTGAATAAATCTGTATCGATAAGCAAGCTCATTAACATCTAAAGTTTGAAAACCCCATCCTATACGCAAAAGAAAATAAACCTAACGAACCAATACATTATTATTTTCTTTTTTTTAAAGTTCCATGTGTGCACTAGAGGATGAAAACTAAACTGACGATAACCTTTTAATTTAAACTGCATTTTGTTGTTTCTTCATAAATGGTTTTTGTTAATTTTTATTCAGCTGCTGCACTTGCTTTCGTTGCATGGTTGGTAAAGGAACGGCACGCGAATGGTGAGGTGGCGGTTTCGAATCCCGGTTTCCCTCTCTTTAATTTTGGCTTTAATAAACGATTTAGCTACTGTGTTTTTCCATTCTGATGTTGGGGTGATGGCCAGCTTATCCGGAACATTTCTTCCTTAGATGATTGTGGACTTGAGCAACTTAATTTAGAAATAATTTGTCCATATTGAACAATTTATATCTTAATATTAATAAATGAATAATTTTAAGCTACAGTCATAACTCAAATATTTTATTTTGATTACAATAATAAAGTTGAAATTTTAAGTCGTTTTCAGTCCTAAAAATATCTAGGGGCAACTTTTGATGTAAGTACCTAAATTTTTTTTTATTTTTCGCAAAACATATAATTTTCACAATACTGTTGTTATTCTTTCTATTTTGAATGGTCTTCTTCAATGTTAGAGTAGTGTTTTATTATTTTGATGACTAATGACAATATATTTGTAATAAAATTAAAATTTTGCTGAATAAATTTTACATTTACTTTGAAGAATATAATTTTTGTCCCATTGATTTTTCCATTTTTGAACAGATAATCTTTTAATTGTTCATCCTTGCAGAGTTGATAGAGTTTCGAATGTAAGCTCTTTTTTTTTAAATATATGAATAATTTTATTGATTGTCTAGATTTAATCTCAGTGATCGAATTTCATGCCCTAATTCTCAGTTTAGGAAAAAGAAATCTTTTTAATTTACCATATAATACTAAAAGTTATGCCATAAATATACACTTATGTAGTTTTATAAAGTAAATACTAAATTTTCCAATAGTGTTTATTTTTTTTAGTATGTCACGACACACTTTGAAAGAGAATGTATCAATTATTTTCTCTTTGTTGCTGTTTTTTTTTTCTTTTTTTGTTCACAATTGTAACCTTATATTTTTACTTACCCTAGTAGCACAAAGATACTAGCCAATATCACTCGATATTACCCAATCCCGATGTGGACCGTTGTTACTAATTTCGGCCTATTTTGCCCAGTGCTAGATAAAATACAGTGGAAGCTTTGAAATGTTGATGCAGAGTTTTAAATTTCGAATATATTTTTATTACAAAAGGACGAAAGAGTGAAAAATATTTTTTGTGGTACTTTTAAGGATAATTTAAAAAAAAAAAACTTGTATTTTGGAACGATGCTAGAGTTACTGACAGGATTGGCCAGTCTTCCAGAAGCACTTTTTACAACAGTGGCCAATACTATTGTGCTACCTGGGTGTGTATGTTGTTTAGGGAAATTGTATATTTTTTTTTCCCGACATTTAGCGTTGCGAAGACCCTTGCATTTCTTTTCGATAGTATTAAGATTGAAATCATGAAAAAATCCATGTTTTTCAGCAATTGCTTAAAAAAGGCTCTAATGATTTTGATTAAATTGTCGGTGCTTATATCTCGTAAAGTGTTCTAATCTTCCCAACCTTTGAAATTCCCGTACAAATGCAATAAAAGCGTAAAAAGTTGAAAACGAGAGAATTTAACACAGAGCTCTCCGCCCTTGAGCATCGCCCACCAAATATAGATTTTTTCTATTTCCCGCCAAGTTATTTTATAGAATAACATTGCCAATTTCACCATTTTTGCCCTGGTTTTTTTTTTCCCCCTTTCTTTTTTCTTTTTTTTTGCCCATGTAAGAGTTCTTTCCGAACTGGCCATTTATACTTAAATGAGTGAAGATATGAAAACGGTTAATAACACCATATCAAATTTTAATGCAATAATAATAATTGAAAATTTTGTGATGATCCATACCCCCTAGTTTGAAAATGTAAAAAAATGACAAAAAATCGAAATTTTTTACTTTCGTTACCCTTTGTTAATCAAAATCGTTAGAGCTGTTTTCATGATTTCAACATCATGTGCATGGGCGAGTTTGACGAAAATCGTAATGGTAGGCCCCATGGTCACCACTTACCCGTACACCAAATTTGATCTCGTATGAAATTCGTTCGAAAGTTATACTTGCCACCTACACACATATTTTTTAGACCACGTTTTCTTTCAATTACTCATAGGTTAAAATCTCTGTGATAATATGTGTTAGGTGTTCCAATCGTCCAACTCGGAAATTCCCGTAGAATTGCGATAAAAGAGTAAAAGGTTGAAAAATGCATATCTTTGACACAATTCTCTGTCCTTGAGCATCGCCATCAAACGATAAATTGTCCTCTGTTTCACGCACAATAATATCACCATTTTGGCGTTATTTTATTTGGCCCACGTACAAATTATTGCAGTGAAAATATAAAAATGGTAAATTACACTATTCCATATTCAATTTGAATGCAATGACTAATATTATGGTCTAATTGAAAGTTGTGCGATGTTCGACACCACAAGTTGAGAATTCAAATTTTTTTTCAAGATTTCACATAAAATTATTATTATTTTTTCTTTATTTTATAAATTTTTTCCATTTTCCCAGATATATTAAGTGCGGGAGTAGATTTAGAAAATTGATTACGTAAAGCCGAACTTAACAGAGAGCGGGCCCGACATTGACGATCGCTGTGGTTTTATGTAAATGGTAATGAAAATTTTGATAATCGTCTGGATGGAATTTTTTAAAGATATTAAAGTTTTTAATAATTGCATGATATTAATATTTTTCACAACAAATATTATGTTATTAAATTTTATACACTGACATCATCCTTTTAAATTTATTTTATTCATGTATTATTTCTTTGTAATATGGCGCCACCAATCCTCTAGTACTACTATTTGATGAGATTTATTTTTATGCTTAATTTAATTAAAGAAAATTTAGGTGATGCATTCATTGAAAGTATAAATGCTAGTTTGTAGTTCTATTGCTGTAGATAAGAGTATTTATTGGCTTGAGAGTCAATAATAATGTATTCATCAGGCGGACTTTTTAGCATTTTATACATTTAGTTTGGTGGCGCCGTCTTGTATGAAAATTGTGAAATAGAAAGTTCTAAAAAATTGTATCATTTAGAAGAATTCCAAACTCAAACATACTCTAAATAACGCAAAATATTTAATAATCTATTTATAGATAGGACAATAAATTTTCAAAAACCATTACTTTCCCTTCTTAATTTTTAATGATCTGACATGTACTCGTATTTCCAGTGAATTAGCGGAAATAACTGGAGTGTCGGAAATTATTTGAATATGGTGTGGATATATGTCATGATGTATTTGCGATTCACGTTAGATGTGTGGTGCGTCATCCTATCAAATTTTTTAGGGAAGGCAATCCTATCTTTTAGCAGGGGTCCCCATTGCAATGGTTCAGGCTCCCGCATGAAATTAAAAATTGTTCTAACAAAATCTTTATAAAACTTACTTGTTATTGAATTAAACTGCATTTTACGCAGTATTGAACTCATTAAGCATATTCATATCAATTCCCTTTTTATTTGATTTCTTTTTCTTTTAAGTATGCTTTGATCAAGTTTAAATATATAATCAAGAGGGTTTTTAATTGAAATAATGTGATCATAAAACGTTCAATAACTAAATAGGATGTGCAATTTAAAATGCATAAGTTAAAAAACATACCGAATGGAAAATAACTAAAGAAAAAGGATATCTAAGGGTCCCTTAGAAAATCATGCCCTAAGAACTAATTCCAGACTTTTCCATCTGGCACGACTTATGAAGTGGAATCTGCTTAATCATGCAAATCACTGTATTGAAACTAGAATTCGAAAATATCGATCAAAATAAATATCGATACTAAATCGTTGCATAGAAAAATATATCGATAAAATATCTATACATTGATACATGATTTTTTTTTTTCATTTGATTTTCAATTTTGCCAAAAACGTAGTTTTTCGGGGCAAATTTCTACTTTTCATGACTACTTTTTGTAAGGAGACTACTTTTCTAACTGAAATGGATCTATTGCAAAAGAAAAAGTTATATTTTCTCTTAATTGATGCAATAATTTTTTAAAAAAATTAGTTAATTTTCAATAGCTTTTAATGGCAATGCTGAATATTTAGCATAATATTTTTACAATATATATAATTAAAAAATTAACAGAGCGATGAATATATATATATATATATATATAATTAACACTTTTTTCCCAATTTTATTTTAATTTTGAAAAGCCAGGAATGTGCAACCCCTCGTACCCTCCTGTTGGCGCCCATGATTATGAAGTGTAGGGCAAAATCTTGAATATTGGTGCCATTTTAACTGCCTCTCAACCAAGTCCAAACTTTGGTTTTGAAGTTTTTGAAAAAGGAACAAAGAAAATCGAAAAAACACATGAAACTACAAGAGGATCATTAAAAAACTAAAAATGTTTAAAAATATCGATATATCGGTGACTTTTATCGATATTTTTAATATCGATTTTTTTTTTTTTTAAATATCGATACATCGCCGACCTCTAATTGAAACACAAATGTCTACTATACAGCCATAATACGTCAGAAGATGCTAATTAAACTATATTGAAGATGAAATTGGATTCAGAACTATAATCTTCTGCCTTTTAGAAATTTGAAATGCAAAATTGTCACTTAGTACTTGACTCAACAGATTTTTTGATGGAATATTTTAACTGCAATGCAATTGCAGTCATTGTCATCAAATGTAAAGAGCATTATATTTAATAAAGCTAGTGTAAATAATGCAAATGGCTGTGTTATTGGTAAGTAAGAAATAAATTTGCTAGCTATTTAAATTTATACTTTACCGAGTAATCTTTGAATAACTAAAATCTTTTACTTGTAGACAAGAGGACTTATTACGCCCACAAAATTAAATTATTCAAGTGCCCTGACGCAAAGTAGCACATAAAAGTAAAAGAGCAAACGGCACTGTGGTTTACCTTTCCATATCAAGTATCCAAAAAAAAAAAAAAAAAAAAAAAAAAAAAAAATAATAATTATATTTAAAAAAAAAAAAAAAAACATTAACATTGTAAACGTTTTTTTTTTTTTTTTTTTTTTTTTTTTTTTTTTAAATGCTTGCCACCTTTAGTTTCTTTGTGTTTTCCACTCCCTCTTTAATTCCTCTAATGGTTTATCATATACATTTTTACGATGGCAAACCGCCACAATTACAACCTTGTTCACTTTGCTATACAGGAACCGGTAATTCTTTCCTAACTCAATTTTCATTACATGCATGCCTTTGGGAATGTTGCCTCCTGTCGTCACCAAGGGGGTTGCATCGAATACCCTGGGCTCTTTTTGAAAATCATGAACCCTTATTGTTTCTAATACTTCATCTGTACGATTTTGAATCCATGGGTAGAATTTATTATAGTTTTTATCGAAGGATCGAGTTTTCCAAATGCTTTGACAGTTGTTCATGGTCACTTTTTATTGTCTCGTTCCAACAGGTCCGATGAAGTGGTCCAAAGTATGGATGGAAATATAAAACACAAATGAAAATTTTCAAAGTCCCTGGCAATATGATAATTCCAGTCGGCGGCAAGGGGTCCGTCAGTTTACGTCAACGAATTCCCAGAGTATCTTTTTTCAAGGGAAGAGCAAGCAGTGAGAGTTTCATCCAAGTCAAAGTCAGGGCATCAAGTAAGCTGACCACGGATTATGGGTTGTAATTATACTCAAAAAAAAAAAAAAAAAAAAAAAAAAAAAATTAAAAAAAAAAAAAAAAAAAAAATTAAAAAAAAAAAAAAAAAATTCCTCAGTTTAATCGGTACCATGAGCGAGCAGAGAGAGGTCCATCCATGTTGAAATCAGGTCATCAAGCAAGCTGACCACCGATTGTGGGTTGTATTTATATTAAAAAAAAAAAAAAAAAAAAAAAAAATTAAAAAAAAAAAAAACATTTAAAAAAAAAAAAAAAAAAAAAAAAAACATTTAAAAAAAAAAAAAAAAAAAAAAAAAAAAAAAAGATGTTTACTCAGCTCAGTCGGTGTCGTGACTTGGAAGTGTGAGGTCGTCAGTCTGCTTGCTCTCTTTAGACGTATGCTTTGGAAATTTTTTACCGTGAACTACCGTACTCTTCGACGGTGTTGGAAATGTAATTGCGTCGACTTAAAAAACAAATCACTAGGGATTTCAAACATTTTAATTGTCCCATTGATTTTTCCATTTTTGAACAGATAATCTTTTAATTGTTCATCCTTGCAGAGTTGATAGAGTTTCGAATGTAAGCTCTTTTTTTTTTAAATATATGAATAATTTTATTGATTGTCTAGATTTAATCTCAGTGATCGAATTTCATGCCCTAATTCTCAGTTTAGGAAAAAGAAATCTTTTTAATTTACCATATAATACTAAAAGTTATGCCATAAATATACACTTATGTAGTTTTATAAAGTAAATACTAAATTTTCCAATAGTGTTTATTTTTTTTAGTATGTCACGACACACTTTGAAAGAGAATGTATCAATTATTTTCTCTTTGTTGCTGTTTTTTTTTCTTTTTTTGTTCACAATTGTAACCTTATATTTTTACTTACCCTAGTAGCACAAAGATACTAGCCAATATCACTCGATATTACCCAATCCCGATGTGGACCGTTGTTACTAATTTCGGCCTATTTTGCCCAGTGCTAGATAAAATACAGTGGAAGCTTTGAAATGTTGATGCAGAGTTTTAAATTTCGAATATATTTTTATTACAAAAGGACGAAAGAGTGAAAAATATTTTTTGTGGTACTTTTAAGGATAATTTAAAAAAAAAAAACTTGTATTTTGGAACGATGCTAGAGTTACTGACAGGATTGGCCAGTCTTCCAGAAGCACTTTTTACAACAGTGGCCAATACTATTGTGCTACCTGGGTGTGTATGTTGTTTAGGGAAATTGTATATTTTTTTTTCCCGACATTTAGCGTTGCGAAGACCCTTGCATTTCTTTTCGATAGTATTAAGATTGAAATCATGAAAAAATCCATGTTTTTCAGCAATTGCTTAAAAAAGGCTCTAATGATTTTGATTAAATTGTCGGTGCTTATATCTCGTAAAGTGTTCTAATCTTCCCAACCTTTGAAATTCCCGTACAAATGCAATAAAAGCGTAAAAAGTTGAAAACGAGAGAATTTAACACAGAGCTCTCCGCCCTTGAGCATCGCCCACCAAATATAGATTTTTTCTATTTCCCGCCAAGTTATTTTATAGAATAACATTGCCAATTTCACCATTTTTGCCCTGGTTTTTTTTTTCCCCCTTTCTTTTTTCTTTTTTTTTGCCCATGTAAGAGTTCTTTCCGAACTGGCCATTTATACTTAAATGAGTGAAGATATGAAAACGGTTAATAACACCATATCAAATTTTAATGCAATAATAATAATTGAAAATTTTGTGATGATCCATACCCCCTAGTTTGAAAATGTAAAAAAATGACAAAAAATCGAAATTTTTTACTTTCGTTACCCTTTGTTAATCAAAATCGTTAGAGCTGTTTTCATGATTTCAACATCATGTGCATGGGCGAGTTTGACGAAAATCGTAATGGTAGGCCCCATGGTCACCACTTACCCGTACACCAAATTTGATCTCGTATGAAATTCGTTCGAAAGTTATACTTGCCACCTACACACATATTTTTTAGACCACGTTTTCTTTCAATTACTCATAGGTTAAAATCTCTGTGATAATATGTGTTAGGTGTTCCAATCGTCCAACTCGGAAATTCCCGTAGAATTGCGATAAAAGAGTAAAAGGTTGAAAAATGCATATCTTTGACACAATTCTCTGTCCTTGAGCATCGCCATCAAACGATAAATTGTCCTCTGTTTCACGCACAATAATATCACCATTTTGGCGTTATTTTATTTGGCCCACGTACAAATTATTGCAGTGAAAATATAAAAATGGTAAATTACACTATTCCATATTCAATTTGAATGCAATGACTAATATTATGGTCTAATTGAAAGTTGTGCGATGTTCGACACCACAAGTTGAGAATTCAAATTTTTTTTCAAGATTTCACATAAAATTATTATTATTTTTTCTTTATTTTATAAATTTTTTCCATTTTCCCAGATATATTAAGTGCGGGAGTAGATTTAGAAAATTGATTACGTAAAGCCGAACTTAACAGAGAGCGGGCCCGACATTGACGATCGCTGTGGTTTTATGTAAATGGTAATGAAAATTTTGATAATCGTCTGGATGGAATTTTTTAAAGATATTAAAGTTTTTAATAATTGCATGATATTAATATTTTTCACAACAAATATTATGTTATTAAATTTTATACACTGACATCATCCTTTTAAATTTATTTTATTCATGTATTATTTCTTTGTAAGATGGCGCCACCAATCCTCTAGTACTACTATTTGATGAGATTTATTTTTATGCTTAATTTAATTATAGAAAATTTAGGTGATGCATTCATTGAAAGTATAAATGCTAGTTTGTAGTTCTATTGCTGTAGATAAGAGTATTTATTGGCTTGAGAGTCAATAATAATGTATTCATCAGGCGGACTTTTTAGCATTTTATACATTTAGTTTGGTGGCGCCGTCTTGTATGAAAATTGTGAAATAGAAAGTTCTAAAAAATTGTATCATTTAGAAGAATTCCAAACTCAAACATACTCTAAATAACGCAAAATATTTAATAATCTATTTATAGATAGGACAATAAATTTTCAAAAACCATTACTTTCCCTTCTTAATTTTTAATGATCTGACATGTACTCGTATTTCCAGTGAATTAGCGGAAATAACTGGAGTGTCGGAAATTATTTGAATATGGTGTGGATATATGTCATGATGTATTTGCGATTCACGTTAGATGTGTGGTGCGTCATCCTATCAAATTTTTTAGGGAAGGCAATCCTATCTTTTAGCAGGGGTCCCCATTGCAATGGTTCAGGCTCCCGCATGAAATTAAAAATTGTTCTAACAAAATCTTTATAAAACTTACTTGTTATTGAATTAAACTGCATTTTACGCAGTATTGAACTCATTAAGCATATTCATATCAATTCCCTTTTTATTTGATTTCTTTTTCTTTTAAGTATGCTTTGATCAAGTTTAAATATATAATCAAGAGGGTTTTTAATTGAAATAATGTGATCATAAAACGTTCAATAACTAAATAGGATGTGCAATTTAAAATGCATAAGTTAAAAAACATACCGAATGGAAAATAACTAAAGAAAAAGGATATCTAAGGGTCCCTTAGAAAATCATGCCCTAAGAACTAATTCCAGACTTTTCCATCTGGCACGACTTATGAAGTGGAATCTGCTTAATCATGCAAATCACTGTATTGAAACTAGAATTCGAAAATATCGATCAAAATAAATATCGATACTAAATCGTTGCATAGAAAAATATATCGATAAAATATCTATACATTGATACATGATTTTTTTTTTTCATTTGATTTTCAATTTTGCCAAAAACGTAGTTTTTCGGGGCAAATTTCTACTTTTCATGACTACTTTTTGTAAGGAGACTACTTTTCTAACTGAAATGGATCTATTGCAAAAGAAAAAGTTATATTTTCTCTTAATTGATGCAATAATTTTTTAAAAAAATTAGTTAATTTTCAATAGCTTTTAATGGCAATGCTGAATATTTAGCATAATATTTTTACAATATATATAATTAAAAAATTAACAGAGCGATGAATATATATATATATATATATATAATTAACACTTTTTTCCCAATTTTATTTTAATTTTGAAAAGCCAGGAATGTGCAACCCCTCGTACCCTCCTGTTGGCGCCCATGATTATGAAGTGTAGGGCAAAATCTTGAATATTGGTGCCATTTTAACTGCCTCTCAACCAAGTCCAAACTTTGGTTTTGAAGTTTTTGAAAAAGGAACAAAGAAAATCGAAAAAACACATGAAACTACAAGAGGATCATTAAAAAACTAAAAATGTTTAAAAATATCGATATATCGGTGACTTTTATCGATATTTTTAATATCGATTTTTTTTTTTTTTAAATATCGATACATCGCCGACCTCTAATTGAAACACAAATGTCTACTATACAGCCATAATACGTCAGAAGATGCTAATTAAACTATATTGAAGATGAAATTGGATTCAGAACTATAATCTTCTGCCTTTTAGAAATTTGAAATGCAAAATTGTCACTTAGTACTTGACTCAACAGATTTTTTGATGGAATATTTTAACTGCAATGCAATTGCAGTCATTGTCATCAAATGTAAAGAGCATTATATTTAATAAAGCTAGTGTAAATAATGCAAATGGCTGTGTTATTGGTAAGTAAGAAATAAATTTGCTAGCTATTTAAATTTATACTTTACCGAGTAATCTTTGAATAACTAAAATCTTTTACTTGTAGACAAGAGGACTTATTACGCCCACAAAATTAAATTATTCAAGTGCCCTGACGCAAAGTAGCACATAAAAGTAAAAGAGCAAACGGCACTGTGGTTTACCTTTCCATATCAAGTATCCAAAAAAAAAAAAAAAAAAAAAAAAAAAAAAAAAAAAAAAATAATAATTATATTTAAAAAAAAAAAAAAAAACATTAACATTGTAAACGTTTTTTTTTTTTTTTTTTTTTTTTTTTTTTTTTTAAATGCTTGCCACCTTTAGTTTCTTTGTGTTTTCCACTCCCTCTTTAATTCCTCTAATGGTTTATCATATACATTTTTACGATGGCAAACCGCCACAATTACAACCTTGTTCACTTTGCTATACAGGAACCGGTAATTCTTTCCTAACTCAATTTTCATTACATGCATGCCTTTGGGAATGTTGCCTCCTGTCGTCACCAAGGGGGTTGCATCGAATACCCTGGGCTCTTTTTGAAAATCATGAACCCTTATTGTTTCTAATACTTCATCTGTACGATTTTGAATCCATGGGTAGAATTTATTATAGTTTTTATCGAAGGATCGAGTTTTCCAAATGCTTTGACAGTTGTTCATGGTCACTTTTTATTGTCTCGTTCCAACAGGTCCGATGAAGTGGTCCAAAGTATGGATGGAAATATAAAACACAAATGAAAATTTTCAAAGTCCCTGGCAATATGATAATTCCAGTCGGCGGCAAGGGGTCCGTCAGTTTACGTCAACGAATTCCCAGAGTATCTTTTTTCAAGGGAAGAGCAAGCAGTGAGAGTTTCATCCAAGTCAAAGTCAGGGCATCAAGTAAGCTGACCACGGATTATGGGTTGTAATTATACTCAAAAAAAAAAAAAAAAAAAAAAAAAAAATTAAAAAAAAAAAAAAAAAAAAAATTAAAAAAAAAAAAAAAAAATTCCTCAGTTTAATCGGTACCATGAGCGAGCAGAGAGAGGTCCATCCATGTTGAAATCAGGTCATCAAGCAAGCTGACCACCGATTGTGGGTTGTATTTATATTAAAAAAAAAAAAAAAAAAAAAAAAAAATTAAAAAAAAAAAAAACATTTAAAAAAAAAAAAAAAAAAAAAAAAAAAAAAGATGTTTACTCAGCTCAGTCGGTGTCGTGACTTGGAAGTGTGAGGTCGTCAGTCTGCTTGCTCTCTTTAGACGTATGCTTTGGAAATTTTTTACCGTGAACTACCGTACTCTTCGACGGTGTTGGAAATGTAATTGCGTCGACTTAAAAAACAAATCACTAGGGATTTCAAACATTTTAATTGTCCCATTGATTTTTCCATTTTTGAACAGATAATCTTTTAATTGTTCATCCTTGCAGAGTTGATAGAGTTTCGAATGTAAGCTCTTTTTTTTTTAAATATATGAATAATTTTATTGATTGTCTAGATTTAATCTCAGTGATCGAATTTCATGCCCTAATTCTCAGTTTAGGAAAAAGAAATCTTTTTAATTTACCATATAATACTAAAAGTTATGCCATAAATATACACTTATGTAGTTTTATAAAGTAAATACTAAATTTTCCAATAGTGTTTATTTTTTTTAGTATGTCACGACACACTTTGAAAGAGAATGTATCAATTATTTTCTCTTTGTTGCTGTTTTTTTTTCTTTTTTTGTTCACAATTGTAACCTTATATTTTTACTTACCCTAGTAGCACAAAGATACTAGCCAATATCACTCGATATTACCCAATCCCGATGTGGACCGTTGTTACTAATTTCGGCCTATTTTGCCCAGTGCTAGATAAAATACAGTGGAAGCTTTGAAATGTTGATGCAGAGTTTTAAATTTCGAATATATTTTTATTACAAAAGGACGAAAGAGTGAAAAATATTTTTTGTGGTACTTTTAAGGATAATTTAAAAAAAAAAAACTTGTATTTTGGAACGATGCTAGAGTTACTGACAGGATTGGCCAGTCTTCCAGAAGCACTTTTTACAACAGTGGCCAATACTATTGTGCTACCTGGGTGTGTATGTTGTTTAGGGAAATTGTATATTTTTTTTTCCCGACATTTAGCGTTGCGAAGACCCTTGCATTTCTTTTCGATAGTATTAAGATTGAAATCATGAAAAAATCCATGTTTTTCAGCAATTGCTTAAAAAAGGCTCTAATGATTTTGATTAAATTGTCGGTGCTTATATCTCGTAAAGTGTTCTAATCTTCCCAACCTTTGAAATTCCCGTACAAATGCAATAAAAGCGTAAAAAGTTGAAAACGAGAGAATTTAACACAGAGCTCTCCGCCCTTGAGCATCGCCCACCAAATATAGATTTTTTCTATTTCCCGCCAAGTTATTTTATAGAATAACATTGCCAATTTCACCATTTTTGCCCTGGTTTTTTTTTTCCCCCTTTCTTTTTTCTTTTTTTTTGCCCATGTAAGAGTTCTTTCCGAACTGGCCATTTATACTTAAATGAGTGAAGATATGAAAACGGTTAATAACACCATATCAAATTTTAATGCAATAATAATAATTGAAAATTTTGTGATGATCCATACCCCCTAGTTTGAAAATGTAAAAAAATGACAAAAAATCGAAATTTTTTACTTTCGTTACCCTTTGTTAATCAAAATCGTTAGAGCTGTTTTCATGATTTCAACATCATGTGCATGGGCGAGTTTGACGAAAATCGTAATGGTAGGCCCCATGGTCACCACTTACCCGTACACCAAATTTGATCTCGTATGAAATTCGTTCGAAAGTTATACTTGCCACCTACACACATATTTTTTAGACCACGTTTTCTTTCAATTACTCATAGGTTAAAATCTCTGTGATAATATGTGTTAGGTGTTCCAATCGTCCAACTCGGAAATTCCCGTAGAATTGCGATAAAAGAGTAAAAGGTTGAAAAATGCATATCTTTGACACAATTCTCTGTCCTTGAGCATCGCCATCAAACGATAAATTGTCCTCTGTTTCACGCACAATAATATCACCATTTTGGCGTTATTTTATTTGGCCCACGTACAAATTATTGCAGTGAAAATATAAAAATGGTAAATTACACTATTCCATATTCAATTTGAATGCAATGACTAATATTATGGTCTAATTGAAAGTTGTGCGATGTTCGACACCACAAGTTGAGAATTCAAATTTTTTTTCAAGATTTCACATAAAATTATTATTATTTTTTCTTTATTTTATAAATTTTTTCCATTTTCCCAGATATATTAAGTGCGGGAGTAGATTTAGAAAATTGATTACGTAAAGCCGAACTTAACAGAGAGCGGGCCCGACATTGACGATCGCTGTGGTTTTATGTAAATGGTAATGAAAATTTTGATAATCGTCTGGATGGAATTTTTTAAAGATATTAAAGTTTTTAATAATTGCATGATATTAATATTTTTCACAACAAATATTATGTTATTAAATTTTATACACTGACATCATCCTTTTAAATTTATTTTATTCATGTATTATTTCTTTGTAAGATGGCGCCACCAATCCTCTAGTACTACTATTTGATGAGATTTATTTTTATGCTTAATTTAATTATAGAAAATTTAGGTGATGCATTCATTGAAAGTATAAATGCTAGTTTGTAGTTCTATTGCTGTAGATAAGAGTATTTATTGGCTTGAGAGTCAATAATAATGTATTCATCAGGCGGACTTTTTAGCATTTTATACATTTAGTTTGGTGGCGCCGTCTTGTATGAAAATTGTGAAATAGAAAGTTCTAAAAAATTGTATCATTTAGAAGAATTCCAAACTCAAACATACTCTAAATAACGCAAAATATTTAATAATCTATTTATAGATAGGACAATAAATTTTCAAAAACCATTACTTTCCCTTCTTAATTTTTAATGATCTGACATGTACTCGTATTTCCAGTGAATTAGCGGAAATAACTGGAGTGTCGGAAATTATTTGAATATGGTGTGGATATATGTCATGATGTATTTGCGATTCACGTTAGATGTGTGGTGCGTCATCCTATCAAATTTTTTAGGGAAGGCAATCCTATCTTTTAGCAGGGGTCCCCATTGCAATGGTTCAGGCTCCCGCATGAAATTAAAAATTGTTCTAACAAAATCTTTATAAAACTTACTTGTTATTGAATTAAACTGCATTTTACGCAGTATTGAACTCATTAAGCATATTCATATCAATTCCCTTTTTATTTGATTTCTTTTTCTTTTAAGTATGCTTTGATCAAGTTTAAATATATAATCAAGAGGGTTTTTAATTGAAATAATGTGATCATAAAACGTTCAATAACTAAATAGGATGTGCAATTTAAAATGCATAAGTTAAAAAACATACCGAATGGAAAATAACTAAAGAAAAAGGATATCTAAGGGTCCCTTAGAAAATCATGCCCTAAGAACTAATTCCAGACTTTTCCATCTGGCACGACTTATGAAGTGGAATCTGCTTAATCATGCAAATCACTGTATTGAAACTAGAATTCGAAAATATCGATCAAAATAAATATCGATACTAAATCGTTGCATAGAAAAATATATCGATAAAATATCTATACATTGATACATGATTTTTTTTTTTCATTTGATTTTCAATTTTGCCAAAAACGTAGTTTTTCGGGGCAAATTTCTACTTTTCATGACTACTTTTTGTAAGGAGACTACTTTTCTAACTGAAATGGATCTATTGCAAAAGAAAAAGTTATATTTTCTCTTAATTGATGCAATAATTTTTTAAAAAAATTAGTTAATTTTCAATAGCTTTTAATGGCAATGCTGAATATTTAGCATAATATTTTTACAATATATATAATTAAAAAATTAACAGAGCGATGAATATATATATATATATATATATAATTAACACTTTTTTCCCAATTTTATTTTAATTTTGAAAAGCCAGGAATGTGCAACCCCTCGTACCCTCCTGTTGGCGCCCATGATTATGAAGTGTAGGGCAAAATCTTGAATATTGGTGCCATTTTAACTGCCTCTCAACCAAGTCCAAACTTTGGTTTTGAAGTTTTTGAAAAAGGAACAAAGAAAATCGAAAAAACACATGAAACTACAAGAGGATCATTAAAAAACTAAAAATGTTTAAAAATATCGATATATCGGTGACTTTTATCGATATTTTTAATATCGATTTTTTTTTTTTTTAAATATCGATACATCGCCGACCTCTAATTGAAACACAAATGTCTACTATACAGCCATAATACGTCAGAAGATGCTAATTAAACTATATTGAAGATGAAATTGGATTCAGAACTATAATCTTCTGCCTTTTAGAAATTTGAAATGCAAAATTGTCACTTAGTACTTGACTCAACAGATTTTTTGATGGAATATTTTAACTGCAATGCAATTGCAGTCATTGTCATCAAATGTAAAGAGCATTATATTTAATAAAGCTAGTGTAAATAATGCAAATGGCTGTGTTATTGGTAAGTAAGAAATAAATTTGCTAGCTATTTAAATTTATACTTTACCGAGTAATCTTTGAATAACTAAAATCTTTTACTTGTAGACAAGAGGACTTATTACGCCCACAAAATTAAATTATTCAAGTGCCCTGACGCAAAGTAGCACATAAAAGTAAAAGAGCAAACGGCACTGTGGTTTACCTTTCCATATCAAGTATCCAAAAAAAAAAAAAAAAAAAAAAAAAAAAAAAAAAATAATAATTATATTTAAAAAAAAAAAAAAAAACATTAACATTGTAAACGTTTTTTTTTTTTTTTTTTTTTTTTTTTTTTTTTTAAATGCTTGCCACCTTTAGTTTCTTTGTGTTTTCCACTCCCTCTTTAATTCCTCTAATGGTTTATCATATACATTTTTACGATGGCAAACCGCCACAATTACAACCTTGTTCACTTTGCTATACAGGAACCGGTAATTCTTTCCTAACTCAATTTTCATTACATGCATGCCTTTGGGAATGTTGCCTCCTGTCGTCACCAAGGGGGTTGCATCGAATACCCTGGGCTCTTTTTGAAAATCATGAACCCTTATTGTTTCTAATACTTCATCTGTACGATTTTGAATCCATGGGTAGAATTTATTATAGTTTTTATCGAAGGATCGAGTTTTCCAAATGCTTTGACAGTTGTTCATGGTCACTTTTTATTGTCTCGTTCCAACAGGTCCGATGAAGTGGTCCAAAGTATGGATGGAAATATAAAACACAAATGAAAATTTTCAAAGTCCCTGGCAATATGATAATTCCAGTCGGCGGCAAGGGGTCCGTCAGTTTACGTCAACGAATTCCCAGAGTATCTTTTTTCAAGGGAAGAGCAAGCAGTGAGAGTTTCATCCAAGTCAAAGTCAGGGCATCAAGTAAGCTGACCACGGATTATGGGTTGTAATTATACTCAAAAAAAAAAAAAAAAAAAAAAAAAAAAATTAAAAAAAAAAAAAAAAAAAAAATTAAAAAAAAAAAAAAAAAATTCCTCAGTTTAATCGGTACCATGAGCGAGCAGAGAGAGCTCCATCCATGTTGAAATCAGGTCATCAAGCAAGCTGACCACCGATTGTGGGTTGTATTTATATTAAAAAAAAAAAAAAAAAAAAAAAAAAAATTAAAAAAAAAAAAACATTTAAAAAAAAAAAAAAAAAAAAAAAAAAAAAGATGTTTACTCAGCTCAGTCGGTGTCGTGACTTGGAAGTGTGAGGTCGTCAGTCTGCTTGCTCTCTTTAGACGTATGCTTTGGAAATTTTTTACCGTGAACTACCGTACTCTTCGACGGCGTTGGAAATGTAATTGCGTCGACTTAAAAAACAAATCACTAGGGATTTCAAACATTTTAATTTTTTTCCAAATTGGGATTTTTCTTCGGGCCTAACGTGAATAAATCTGTATCGATAAGCAAGCTCATTAACATCTAAAGTTTGAAAACCCCATCCTATACGCAAAAGAAAATAAACCTAACGAACCAATACATTATTATTTTCTTTTTTTTAAAGTTCCATGTGTGCACTAGAGGATGAAAACTAAACTGACGATAACCTTTTAATTTAAACTGCATTTTGTTGTTTCTTCATAAATGGTTTTTGTTAATTTTTATTCAGCTGCTGCACTTGCTTTCGTTGCATGGTTGGTAAAGGAACGGCACGCGAATGGTGAGGTGGCGGTTTCGAATCCCGGTTTCCCTCTCTTTAATTTTGGCTTTAATAAACGATTTAGCTACTGTGTTTTTCCATTCTGATGTTGGGGTGATGGCCAGCTTATCCGGAACATTTCTTCCTTAGATGATTGTGGACTTGAGCAACTTAATTTAGAAATAATTTGTCCATATTGAACAATTTATATCTTAATATTAATAAATGAATAATTTTAAGCTACAGTCATAACTCAAATATTTTATTTTGATTACAATAATAAAGTTGAAATTTTAAGTCGTTTTCAGTCCTAAAAATATCTAGGGGCAACTTTTGATGTAAGTACCTAAATTTTTTTTTATTTTTCGCAAAACATATAATTTTCACAATACTGTTGTTATTCTTTCTATTTTGAATGGTCTTCTTCAATGTTAGAGTAGTGTTTTATTATTTTGATGACTAATGACAATATATTTGTAATAAAATTAAAATTTTGCTGAATAAATTTTACATTTACTTTGAAGAATATAATTTTTGTCCCATTGATTTTTCCATTTTTGAACAGATAATCTTTTAATTGTTCATCCTTGCAGAGTTGATAGAGTTTCGAATGTAAGCTCTTTTTTTTTAAATATATGAATAATTTTATTGATTGTCTAGATTTAATCTCAGTGATCGAATTTCATGCCCTAATTCTCAGTTTAGGAAAAAGAAATCTTTTTAATTTACCATATAATACTAAAAGTTATGCCATAAATATACACTTATGTAGTTTTATAAAGTAAATACTAAATTTTCCAATAGTGTTTATTTTTTTTAGTATGTCACGACACACTTTGAAAGAGAATGTATCAATTATTTTCTCTTTGTTGCTGTTTTTTTTTTCTTTTTTTGTTCACAATTGTAACCTTATATTTTTACTTACCCTAGTAGCACAAAGATACTAGCCAATATCACTCGATATTACCCAATCCCGATGTGGACCGTTGTTACTAATTTCGGCCTATTTTGCCCAGTGCTAGATAAAATACAGTGGAAGCTTTGAAATGTTGATGCAGAGTTTTAAATTTCGAATATATTTTTATTACAAAAGGACGAAAGAGTGAAAAATATTTTTTGTGGTACTTTTAAGGATAATTTAAAAAAAAAAAACTTGTATTTTGGAACGATGCTAGAGTTACTGACAGGATTGGCCAGTCTTCCAGAAGCACTTTTTACAACAGTGGCCAATACTATTGTGCTACCTGGGTGTGTATGTTGTTTAGGGAAATTGTATATTTTTTTGTTCCCGACATTTAGCGTTGCGAAGACCCTTGCATTTCTTTTCGATAGTATTAAGATTGAAATCATGAAAAAATCCATGTTTTTCAGCAATTGCTTAAAAAAGGCTCTAATGATTTTGATTAAATTGTCGGTGCTTATATCTCGTAAAGTGTTCTAATCTTCCCAACCTTTGAAATTCCCGTACAAATGCAATAAAAGCGTAAAAAGTTGAAAACGAGAGAATTTAACACAGAGCTCTCCGCCCTTGAGCATCGCCCACCAAATATAGATTTTTTCTATTTCCCGCCAAGTTATTTTATAGAATAACATTGCCAATTTCACCATTTTTGCCCTGGTTTTTTTTTTCCCCCTTTCTTTTTTCTTTTTTTTTGCCCATGTAAGAGTTCTTTCCGAACTGGCCATTTATACTTAAATGAGTGAAGATATGAAAACGGTTAATAACACCATATCAAATTTTAATGCAATAATAATAATTGAAAATTTTGTGATGATCCATACCCCCTAGTTTGAAAATGTAAAAAAATGACAAAAAATCGAAATTTTTTACTTTCGTTACCCTTTGTTAATCAAAATCGTTAGAGCTGTTTTCATGATTTCAACATCATGTGCATGGGCGAGTTTGACGAAAATCGTAATGGTAGGCCCCATGGTCACCACTTACCCGTACACCAAATTTGATCTCGTATGAAATTCGTTCGAAAGTTATACTTGCCACCTACACACATATTTTTTAGACCACGTTTTCTTTCAATTACTCATAGGTTAAAATCTCTGTGATAATATGTGTTAGGTGTTCCAATCGTCCAACTCGGAAATTCCCGTAGAATTGCGATAAAAGTGGAAAAGGTTGAAAAATGCATATCTTTGACACAATTCTCTGTCCTTGAGCATCGCCATCAAACGATAAATTGTCCTCTGTTTCACGCACAATAATATCACCATTTTGGCGTTATTTTATTTGGCCCACGTACAAATTATTGCAGTGAAAATATAAAAATGGTAAATTACACTATTCCATATTCAATTTGAATGCAATGACTAATATTATGGTCTAATTGAAAGTTGTGCGATGTTCGACACCACAAGTTGAGAATTCAAATTTTTTTTCAAGATTTCACATAAAATTATTATTATTTTTTCTTTATTTTATAAATTTTTTCCATTTTCCCAGATATATTAAGTGCGGGAGTAGATTTAGAAAATTGATTACGTAAAGCCGAACTTAACAGAGAGCGGGCCCGACATTGACGATCGCTGTGGTTTTATGTAAATGGTAATGAAAATTTTGATAATCGTCTGGATGGAATTTTTTAAAGATATTAAAGTTTTTAATAATTGCATGATATTAATATTTTTCACAACAAATATTATGTTATTAAATTTTATACACTGACATCATCCTTTTAAATTTATTTTATTCATGTATTATTTCTTTGTAATATGGCGCCACCAATCCTCTAGTACTACTATTTGATGAGATTTATTTTTATGCTTAATTTAATTAAAGAAAATTTAGGTGATGCATTCATTGAAAGTATAAATGCTAGTTTGTAGTTCTATTGCTGTAGATAAGAGTATTTATTGGCTTGAGAGTCAATAATAATGTATTCATCAGGCGGACTTTTTAGCATTTTATACATTTAGTTTGGTGGCGCCGTCTTGTATGAAAATTGTGAAATAGAAAGTTCTAAAAAATTGTATCATTTAGAAGAATTCCAAACTCAAACATACTCTAAATAACGCAAAATATTTAATAATCTATTTATAGATAGGACAATAAATTTTCAAAAACCATTACTTTCCCTTCTTAATTTTTAATGATCTGACATGTACTCGTATTTCCAGTGAATTAGCGGAAATAACTGGAGTGTCGGAAATTATTTGAATATGGTGTGGATATATGTCATGATGTATTTGCGATTCACGTTAGATGTGTGGTGCGTCATCCTATCAAATTTTTTAGGGAAGGCAATCCTATCTTTTAGCAGGGGTCCCCATTGCAATGGTTCAGGCTCCCGCATGAAATTAAAAATTGTTCTAACAAAATCTTTATAAAACTTACTTGTTATTGAATTAAACTGCATTTTACGCAGTATTGAACTCATTAAGCATATTCATATCAATTCCCTTTTTATTTGATTTCTTTTTCTTTTAAGTATGCTTTGATCAAGTTTAAATATATAATCAAGAGGGTTTTTAATTGAAATAATGTGATCATAAAACGTTCAATAACTAAATAGGATGTGCAATTTAAAATGCATAAGTTAAAAAACATACCGAATGGAAAATAACTAAAGAAAAAGGATATCTAAGGGTCCCTTAGAAAATCATGCCCTAAGAACTAATTCCAGACTTTTCCATCTGGCACGACTTATGAAGTGGAATCTGCTTAATCATGCAAATCACTGTATTGAAACTAGAATTCGAAAATATCGATCAAAATAAATATCGATACTAAATCGTTGCATAGAAAAATATATCGATAAAATATCTATACATTGATACATGATTTTTTTTTTTCATTTGATTTTCAATTTTGCCAAAAACGTAGTTTTTCGGGGCAAATTTCTACTTTTCATGACTACTTTTTGTAAGGAGACTACTTTTCTAACTGAAATGGATCTATTGCAAAAGAAAAAGTTATATTTTCTCTTAATTGATGCAATAATTTTTTAAAAAAATTAGTTAATTTTCAATAGCTTTTAATGGCAATGCTGAATATTTAGCATAATATTTTTACAATATATATAATTAAAAAATTAACAGAGCGATGAATATATATATATATATATAATTAACACTTTTTTCCCAATTTTATTTTAATTTTGAAAAGCCAGGAATGTGCAACCCCTCGTACCCTCCTGTTGGCGCCCATGATTATGAAGTGTAGGGCAAAATCTTGAATATTGGTGCCATTTTAACTGCCTCTCAACCAAGTCCAAACTTTGGTTTTGAAGTTTTTGAAAAAGGAACAAAGAAAATCGAAAAAACACATGAAACTACAAGAGGATCATTAAAAAACTAAAAATGTTTAAAAATATCGATATATCGGTGACTTTTATCGATATTTTTAATATCGATTTTTTTTTTTTTAAATATCGATACATCGCCGACCTCTAATTGAAACACAAATGTCTACTATACAGCCATAATACGTCAGAAGATGCTAATTAAACTATATTGAAGATGAAATTGGATTCAGAACTATAATCTTCTGCCTTTTAGAAATTTGAAATGCAAAATTGTCACTTAGTACTTGACTCAACAGATTTTTTGATGGAATATTTTAACTGCAATGCAATTGCAGTCATTGTCATCAAATGTAAAGAGCATTATATTTAATAAAGCTAGTGTAAATAATGCAAATGGCTGTGTTATTGGTAAGTAAGAAATAAATTTGCTAGCTATTTAAATTTATACTTTACCGAGTAATCTTTGAATAACTAAAATCTTTTACTTGTAGACAAGAGGACTTATTACGCCCACAAAATTAAATTATTCAAGTGCCCTGACGCAAAGTAGCACATAAAAGTAAAAGAGCAAACGGCACTGTGGTTTACCTTTCCATATCAAGTATCCAAAAAAAAAAAAAAAAAAAAAAAAAAATAATAATAATTATATTTAAAAAAAAAAAAAAAAACATTAACATTGTAAACGTTTTTTTTTTTTTTTTTTTTTTTTTTTTTTAAATGCTTGCCACCTTTAGTTTCTTTGTGTTTTCCACTCCCTCTTTAATTCCTCTAATGGTTTATCATATACATTTTTACGATGGCAAACCGCCACAATTACAACCTTGTTCACTTTGCTATACAGGAACCGGTAATTCTTTCCTAACTCAATTTTCATTACATGCATGCCTTTGGGAATGTTGCCTCCTGTCGTCACCAAGGGGGTTGCATCGAATACCCTGGGCTCTTTTTGAAAATCATGAACCCTTATTGTTTCTAATACTTCATCTGTACGATTTTGAATCCATGGGTAGAATTTATTATAGTTTTTATCGAAGGATCGAGTTTTCCAAATGCTTTGACAGTTGTTCATGGTCACTTTTTATTGTCTCGTTCCAACAGGTCCGATGAAGTGGTCCAAAGTATGGATGGAAATATAAAACACAAATGAAAATTTTCAAAGTCCCTGGCAATATGATAATTCCAGTCGGCGGCAAGGGGTCCGTCAGTTTACGTCAACGAATTCCCAGAGTATCTTTTTTCAAGGGAAGAGCAAGCAGTGAGAGTTTCATCCAAGTCAAAGTCAGGGCATCAAGTAAGCTGACCACGGATTATGGGTTGTAATTATACTCAAAAAAAAAAAAAAAAAAAAAAAAAAAAAAATTAAAAAAAAAAAAAAAAAATTCCTCAGTTTAATCGGTACCATGAGCGAGCAGAGAGAGGTCCATCCATGTTGAAATCAGGTCATCAAGCAAGCTGACCACCGATTGTGGGTTGTATTTATATTAAAAAAAAAAAAAAAAAAAAAAAAAAATTAAAAAAAAAAAAAAAAAAAACATTTAAAAAAAAAAAAAAAAAAAAAACATTTAAAAAAAAAAAAAAAAAAAAAAAAAAAAAAAGATGTTTACTCAGCTCAGTCGGTGTCGTGACTTGGAAGTGTGAGGTCGTCAGTCTGCTTGCTCTCTTTAGACGTATGCTTTGGAAATTTTTTACCGTGAACTACCGTACTCTTCGACGGCGTTGGAAATGTAATTGCGTCGACTTAAAAAACAAATCACTAGGGATTTCAAACATTTTAATTTTTTTCCAAATTGGGATTTTTCTTCGGGCCTAACGTGAATAAATCTGTATCGATAAGCAAGCTCATTAACATCTAAAGTTTGAAAACCCCATCCTATACGCAAAAGAAAATAAACCTAACGAACCAATACATTATTATTTTCTTTTTTTTAAAGTTCCATGTGTGCACTAGAGGATGAAAACTAAACTGACGATAACCTTTTAATTTAAACTGCATTTTGTTGTTTCTTCATAAATGGTTTTTGTTAATTTTTATTCAGCTGCTGCACTTGCTTTCGTTGCATGGTTGGTAAAGGAACGGCACGCGAATGGTGAGGTGGCGGTTTCGAATCCCGGTTTCCCTCTCTTTAATTTTGGCTTTAATAAACGATTTAGCTACTGTGTTTTTCCATTCTGATGTTGGGGTGATGGCCAGCTTATCCGGAACATTTCTTCCTTAGATGATTGTGGACTTGAGCAACTTAATTTAGAAATAATTTGTCCATATTGAACAATTTATATCTTAATATTAATAAATGAATAATTTTAAGCTACAGTCATAACTCAAATATTTAATTTTGATTACAATAATAAAGTTGAAATTTTAAGTCGTTTTCAGTCCTAAAAATATCTAGGGGCAACTTTTGATGTAAGTACCTAAATTTTTTTTTATTTTTCGCAAAACATATAATTTTCACAATACTGTTGTTATTCTTTCTATTTTGAATGGTCTTCTTCAATGTTAGAGTAGTGTTTTATTATTTTGATGACTAATGACAATATATTTGTAATAAAATTAAAATTTTGCTGAATAAATTTTACATTTACTTTGAAGAATATAATTTTTGTCCCATTGATTTTTCCATTTTTGAACAGATAATCTTTTAATTGTTCATCCTTGCAGAGTTGATAGAGTTTCGAATGTAAGCTCTTTTTTTTTAAATATATGAATAATTTTATTGATTGTCTAGATTTAATCTCAGTGATCGAATTTCATGCCCTAATTCTCAGTTTAGGAAAAAGAAATCTTTTTAATTTACCATATAATACTAAAAGTTATGCCATAAATATACACTTATGTAGTTTTATAAAGTAAATACTAAATTTTCCAATAGTGTTTATTTTTTTTAGTATGTCACGACACACTTTGAAAGAGAATGTATCAATTATTTTCTCTTTGTTGCTGTTTTTTTTTTCTTTTTTTGTTCACAATTGTAACCTTATATTTTTACTTACCCTAGTAGCACAAAGATACTAGCCAATATCACTCGATATTACCCAATCCCGATGTGGACCGTTGTTACTAATTTCGGCCTATTTTGCCCAGTGCTAGATAAAATACAGTGGAAGCTTTGAAATGTTGATGCAGAGTTTTAAATTTCGAATATATTTTTATTACAAAAGGACGAAAGAGTGAAAAATATTTTTTGTGGTACTTTTAAGGATAATTTAAAAAAAAAAAACTTGTATTTTGGAACGATGCTAGAGTTACTGACAGGATTGGCCAGTCTTCCAGAAGGACTTTTTACAACAGTGGCCAATACTATTGTGCTACCTGGGTGTGTATGTTGTTTAGGGAAATTGTATATTTTTTTGTTCCCGACATTTAGCGTTGCGAAGACCCTTGCATTTCTTTTCGATAGTATTAAGATTGAAATCATGAAAAAATCCATGTTTTTCAGCAATTGCTTAAAAAAGGCTCTAATGATTTTGATTAAATTGTCGGTGCTTATATCTCGTAAAGTGTTCTAATCTTCCCAACCTTTGAAATTCCCGTACAAATGCAATAAAAGCGTAAAAAGTTGAAAACGAGAGAATTTAACACAGAGCTCTCCGCCCTTGAGCATCGCCCACCAAATATAGATTTTTTCTATTTCCCGCCAAGTTATTTTATAGAATAACATTGCCAATTTCACCATTTTTGCCCTGGTTTTTTTTTTCCCCCTTTCTTTTTTCTTTTTTTTTGCCCATGTAAGAGTTCTTTCCGAACTGGCCATTTATACTTAAATGAGTGAAGATATGAAAACGGTTAATAACACCATATCAAATTTTAATGCAATAATAATAATTGAAAATTTTGTGATGATCCATACCCCCTAGTTTGAAAATGTAAAAAAATGACAAAAAATCGAAATTTTTTACTTTCGTTACCCTTTGTTAATCAAAATCGTTAGAGCTGTTTTCATGATTTCAACATCATGTGCATGGGCGAGTTTGACGAAAATCGTAATGGTAGGCCCCATGGTCACCACTTACCCGTACACCAAATTTGATCTCGTATGAAATTCGTTCGAAAGTTATACTTGCCACCTACACACATATTTTTTAGACCACGTTTTCTTTCAATTACTCATAGGTTAAAATCTCTGTGATAATATGTGTTAGGTGTTCCAATCGTCCAACTCGGAAATTCCCGTAGAATTGCGATAAAAGAGTAAAAGGTTGAAAAATGCATATCTTTGACACAATTCTCTGTCCTTGAGCATCGCCATCAAACGATAAATTGTCCTCTGTTTCACGCACAATAATATCACCATTTTGGCGTTATTTTATTTGGCCCACGTACAAATTATTGCAGTGAAAATATAAAAATGGTAAATTACACTATTCCATATTCAATTTGAATGCAATGACTAATATTATGGTCTAATTGAAAGTTGTGCGATGTTCGACACCACAAGTTGAGAATTCAAATTTTTTTTCAAGATTTCACATAAAATTATTATTATTTTTTCTTTATTTTATAAATTTTTTCCATTTTCCCAGATATATTAAGTGCGGGAGTAGATTTAGAAAATTGATTACGTAAAGCCGAACTTAACAGAGAGCGGGCCCGACATTGACGATCGCTGTGGTTTTATGTAAATGGTAATGAAAATTTTGATAATCGTCTGGATGGAATTTTTTAAAGATATTAAAGTTTTTAATAATTGCATGATATTAATATTTTTCACAACAAATATTATGTTATTAAATTTTATACACTGACATCATCCTTTTAAATTTATTTTATTCATGTATTATTTCTTTGTAATATGGCGCCACCAATCCTCTAGTACTACTATTTGATGAGATTTATTTTTATGCTTAATTTAATTAAAGAAAATTTAGGTGATGCATTCATTGAAAGTATAAATGCTAGTTTGTAGTTCTATTGCTGTAGATAAGAGTATTTATTGGCTTGAGAGTCAATAATAATGTATTCATCAGGCGGACTTTTTAGCATTTTATACATTTAGTTTGGTGGCGCCGTCTTGTATGAAAATTGTGAAATAGAAAGTTCTAAAAAATTGTATCATTTAGAAGAATTCCAAACTCAAACATACTCTAAATAACGCAAAATATTTAATAATCTATTTATAGATAGGACAATAAATTTTCAAAAACCATTACTTTCCCTTCTTAATTTTTAATGATCTGACATGTACTCGTATTTCCAGTGAATTAGCGGAAATAACTGGAGTGTCGGAAATTATTTGAATATGGTGTGGATATATGTCATGATGTATTTGCGATTCACGTTAGATGTGTGGTGCGTCATCCTATCAAATTTTTTAGGGAAGGCAATCCTATCTTTTAGCAGGGGTCCCCATTGCAATGGTTCAGGCTCCCGCATGAAATTAAAAATTGTTCTAACAAAATCTTTATAAAACTTACTTGTTATTGAATTAAACTGCATTTTACGCAGTATTGAACTCATTAAGCATATTCATATCAATTCCCTTTTTATTTGATTTCTTTTTCTTTTAAGTATGCTTTGATCAAGTTTAAATATATAATCAAGAGGGTTTTTAATTGAAATAATGTGATCATAAAACGTTCAATAACTAAATAGGATGTGCAATTTAAAATGCATAAGTTAAAAAACATACCGAATGGAAAATAACTAAAGAAAAAGGATATCTAAGGGTCCCTTAGAAAATCATGCCCTAAGAACTAATTCCAGACTTTTCCATCTGGCACGACTTATGAAGTGGAATCTGCTTAATCATGCAAATCACTGTATTGAAACTAGAATTCGAAAATATCGATCAAAATAAATATCGATACTAAATCGTTGCATAGAAAAATATATCGATAAAATATCTATACATTGATACATGATTTTTTTTTTTCATTTGATTTTCAATTTTGCCAAAAACGTAGTTTTTCGGGGCAAATTTCTACTTTTCATGACTACTTTTTGTAAGGAGACTACTTTTCTAACTGAAATGGATCTATTGCAAAAGAAAAAGTTATATTTTCTCTTAATTGATGCAATAATTTTTTAAAAAAATTAGTTAATTTTCAATAGCTTTTAATGGCAATGCTGAATATTTAGCATAATATTTTTACAATATATATAATTAAAAAATTAACAGAGCGATGAATATATATATATATATATATATAATTAACACTTTTTTCCCAATTTTATTTTAATTTTGAAAAGCCAGGAATGTGCAACCCCTCGTACCCTCCTGTTGGCGCCCATGATTATGAAGTGTAGGGCAAAATCTTGAATATTGGTGCCATTTTAACTGCCTCTCAACCAAGTCCAAACTTTGGTTTTGAAGTTTTTGAAAAAGGAACAAAGAAAATCGAAAAAACACATGAAACTACAAGAGGATCATTAAAAAACTAAAAATGTTTAAAAATATCGATATATCGGTGACTTTTATCGATATTTTTAATATCGATTTTTTTTTTTTTTAAATATCGATACATCGCCGACCTCTAATTGAAACACAAATGTCTACTATACAGCCATAATACGTCAGAAGATGCTAATTAAACTATATTGAAGATGAAATTGGATTCAGAACTATAATCTTCTGCCTTTTAGAAATTTGAAATGCAAAATTGTCACTTAGTACTTGACTCAACAGATTTTTTGATGGAATATTTTAACTGCAATGCAATTGCAGTCATTGTCATCAAATGTAAAGAGCATTATATTTAATAAAGCTAGTGTAAATAATGCAAATGGCTGTGTTATTGGTAAGTAAGAAATAAATTTGCTAGCTATTTAAATTTATACTTTACCGAGTAATCTTTGAATAACTAAAATCTTTTACTTGTAGACAAGAGGACTTATTACGCCCACAAAATTAAATTATTCAAGTGCCCTGACGCAAAGTAGCACATAAAAGTAAAAGAGCAAACGGCACTGTGGTTTACCTTTCCATATCAAGTATCCAAAAAAAAAAAAAAAAAAAAAAAAAAAAAAAAAAAAAAAATAATAATTATATTTAAAAAAAAAAAAAAAAACATTAACATTGTAAACGTTTTTTTTTTTTTTTTTTTTTTTTTTTTTTTTTTAAATGCTTGCCACCTTTAGTTTCTTTGTGTTTTCCACTCCCTCTTTAATTCCTCTAATGGTTTATCATATACATTTTTACGATGGCAAACCGCCACAATTACAACCTTGTTCACTTTGCTATACAGGAACCGGTAATTCTTTCCTAACTCAATTTTCATTACATGCATGCCTTTGGGAATGTTGCCTCCTGTCGTCACCAAGGGGGTTGCATCGAATACCCTGGGCTCTTTTTGAAAATCATGAACCCTTATTGTTTCTAATACTTCATCTGTACGATTTTGAATCCATGGGTAGAATTTATTATAGTTTTTATCGAAGGATCGAGTTTTCCAAATGCTTTGACAGTTGTTCATGGTCACTTTTTATTGTCTCGTTCCAACAGGTCCGATGAAGTGGTCCAAAGTATGGATGGAAATATAAAACACAAATGAAAATTTTCAAAGTCCCTGGCAATATGATAATTCCAGTCGGCGGCAAGGGGTCCGTCAGTTTACGTCAACGAATTCCCAGAGTATCTTTTTTCAAGGGAAGAGCAAGCAGTGAGAGTTTCATCCAAGTCAAAGTCAGGGCATCAAGTAAGCTGACCACGGATTATGGGTTGTAATTATACTCAAAAAAAAAAAAAAAAAAAAAAAAAAAAATTAAAAAAAAAAAAAAAAAAAAAATTAAAAAAAAAAAAAAAAAATTCCTCAGTTTAATCGGTACCATGAGCGAGCAGAGAGAGGTCCATCCATGTTGAAATCAGGTCATCAAGCAAGCTGACCACCGATTGTGGGTTGTATTTATATTAAAAAAAAAAAAAAAAAAAAAAAAAATTAAAAAAAAAAA
This sequence comes from Linyphia triangularis, assembly GCA_963978545.1. Taxonomy (NCBI): domain Eukaryota; kingdom Metazoa; phylum Arthropoda; class Arachnida; order Araneae; family Linyphiidae; genus Linyphia; species Linyphia triangularis. Next base: position 57,226,500 of record OZ021731.1, on the reverse strand, counting down.
AAACATTTAAAAAAAAAAAAAAAAAAAAAAAAAACATTTAAAAAAAAAAAAAAAAAAAAAAAAAAAAAGATGTTTACTCAGCTCAGTCGGTGTCGTGACTTGGAAGTGTGAGGTCGTCAGTCTGCTTGCTCTCTTTAGACGTATGCTTTGGAAATTTTTTACCGTGAACTACCGTACTCTTCGACGGTGTTGGAAATGTAATTGCGTCGACTTAAAAAACAAATCACTAGGGATTTCAAACATTTTAATTGTCCCATTGATTTTTCCATTTTTGAACAGATAATCTTTTAATTGTTCATCCTTGCAGAGTTGATAGAGTTTCGAATGTAAGCTCTTTTTTTTTTAAATATATGAATAATTTTATTGATTGTCTAGATTTAATCTCAGTGATCGAATTTCATGCCCTAATTCTCAGTTTAGGAAAAAGAAATCTTTTTAATTTACCATATAATACTAAAAGTTATGCCATAAATATACACTTATGTAGTTTTATAAAGTAAATACTAAATTTTCCAATAGTGTTTATTTTTTTTAGTATGTCACGACACACTTTGAAAGAGAATGTATCAATTATTTTCTCTTTGTTGCTGTTTTTTTTTCTTTTTTTGTTCACAATTGTAACCTTATATTTTTACTTACCCTAGTAGCACAAAGATACTAGCCAATATCACTCGATATTACCCAATCCCGATGTGGACCGTTGTTACTAATTTCGGCCTATTTTGCCCAGTGCTAGATAAAATACAGTGGAAGCTTTGAAATGTTGATGCAGAGTTTTAAATTTCGAATATATTTTTATTACAAAAGGACGAAAGAGTGAAAAATATTTTTTGTGGTACTTTTAAGGATAATTTAAAAAAAAAAAACTTGTATTTTGGAACGATGCTAGAGTTACTGACAGGATTGGCCAGTCTTCCAGAAGCACTTTTTACAACAGTGGCCAATACTATTGTGCTACCTGGGTGTGTATGTTGTTTAGGGAAATTGTATATTTTTTTGTTCCCGACATTTAGCGTTGCGAAGACCCTTGCATTTCTTTTCGATAGTATTAAGATTGAAATCATGAAAAAATCCATGTTTTTCAGCAATTGCTTAAAAAAGGCTCTAATGATTTTGATTAAATTGTCGGTGCTTATATCTCGTAAAGTGTTCTAATCTTCCCAACCTTTGAAATTCCCGTACAAATGCAATAAAAGCGTAAAAAGTTGAAAACGAGAGAATTTAACACAGAGCTCTCCGCCCTTGAGCATCGCCCACCAAATATAGATTTTTTCTATTTCCCGCCAAGTTATTTTATAGAATAACATTGCCGATTTCACCATTTTTGCCCTGGTTTTTTTTTTCCCCCTTTCTTTTTTCTTTTTTTTTGCCCATGTAAGAGTTCTTTCCGAACTGGCCATTTATACTTAAATGAGTGAAGATATGAAAACGGTTAATAACACCATATCAAATTTTAATGCAATAATAATAATTGAAAATGTTGTGATGATCCATACCCCCTAGTTTGAAAATGTAAAAAAATGACAAAAAATCGAAATTTTTTACTTTCGTTACCCTTTGTTAATCAAAATCGTTAGAGCTGTTTTCATGATTTCAACATCATGTGCATGGGCGAGTTTGACGAAAATCGTAATGGTAGGCCCCATGGTCACCACTTACCCGTACACCAAATTTGATCTCGTATGAAATTCGTTCGAAAGTTATACTTGCCACCTACACACATATTTTTTAGACCACGTTTTCTTTCAATTACTCATAGGTTAAAATCTCTGTGATAATATGTGTTAGGTGTTCCAATCGTCCAACTCGGAAATTCCCGTAGAATTGCGATAAAAGAGTAAAAGGTTGAAAAATGCATATCTTTGACACAATTCTCTGTCCTTGAGCATCGCCATCAAACGATAAATTGTCCTCTGTTTCACGCACAATAATATCACCATTTTGGCGTTATTTTATTTGGCCCACGTACAAATTATTGCAGTGAAAATATAAAAATGGTAAATTACACTATTCCATATTCAATTTGAATGCAATGACTAATATTATGGTCTAATTGAAAGTTGTGCGATGTTCGACACCACAAGTTGAGAATTCAAATTTTTTTTCAAGATTTCACATAAAATTATTATTATTTTTTCTTTATTTTATAAATTTTTTCCATTTTCCCAGATATATTAAGTGCGGGAGTAGATTTAGAAAATTGATTACGTAAAGCCGAACTTAACAGAGAGCGGGCCCGACATTGACGATCGCTGTGGTTTTATGTAAATGGTAATGAAAATTTTGATAATCGTCTGGATGGAATTTTTTAAAGATATTAAAGTTTTTAATAATTGCATGATATTAATATTTTTCACAACAAATATTATGTTATTAAATTTTATACACTGACATCATCCTTTTAAATTTATTTTATTCATGTATTATTTCTTTGTAAGATGGCGCCACCAATCCTCTAGTACTACTATTTGATGAGATTTATTTTTATGCTTAATTTAATTATAGAAAATTTAGGTGATGCATTCATTGAAAGTATAAATGCTAGTTTGTAGTTCTATTGCTGTAGATAAGAGTATTTATTGGCTTGAGAGTCAATAATAATGTATTCATCAGGCGGACTTTTTAGCATTTTATACATTTAGTTTGGTGGCGCCGTCTTGTATGAAAATTGTGAAATAGAAAGTTCTAAAAAATTGTATCATTTAGAAGAATTCCAAACTCAAACATACTCTAAATAACGCAAAATATTTAATAATCTATTTATAGATAGGACAATAAATTTTCAAAAACCATTACTTTCCCTTCTTAATTTTTAATGATCTGACATGTACTCGTATTTCCAGTGAATTAGCGGAAATAACTGGAGTGTCGGAAATTATTTGAATATGGTGTGGATATATGTCATGATGTATTTGCGATTCACGTTAGATGTGTGGTGCGTCATCCTATCAAATTTTTTAGGGAAGGCAATCCTATCTTTTAGCAGGGGTCCCCATTGCAATGGTTCAGGCTCCCGCATGAAATTAAAAATTGTTCTAACAAAATCTTTATAAAACTTACTTGTTATTGAATTAAACTGCATTTTACGCAGTATTGAACTCATTAAGCATATTCATATCAATTCCCTTTTTATTTGATTTCTTTTTCTTTTAAGTATGCTTTGATCAAGTTTAAATATATAATCAAGAGGGTTTTTAATTGAAATAATGTGATCATAAAACGTTCAATAACTAAATAGGATGTGCAATTTAAAATGCATAAGTTAAAAAACATACCGAATGGAAAATAACTAAAGAAAAAGGATATCTAAGGGTCCCTTAGAAAATCATGCCCTAAGAACTAATTCCAGACTTTTCCATCTGGCACGACTTATGAAGTGGAATCTGCTTAATCATGCAAATCACTGTATTGAAACTAGAATTCGAAAATATCGATCAAAATAAATATCGATACTAAATCGTTGCATAGAAAAATATATCGATAAAATATCTATACATTGATACATGATTTTTTTTTTTCATTTGATTTTCAATTTTGCCAAAAACGTAGTTTTTCGGGGCAAATTTCTACTTTTCATGACTACTTTTTGTAAGGAGACTACTTTTCTAACTGAAATGGATCTATTGCAAAAGAAAAAGTTATATTTTCTCTTAATTGATGCAATAATTTTTTAAAAAAATTAGTTAATTTTCAATAGCTTTTAATGGCAATGCTGAATATTTAGCATAATATTTTTACAATATATATAATTAAAAAATTAACAGAGCGATGAATATATATATATATATATAATTAACACTTTTTTCCCAATTTTATTTTAATTTTGAAAAGCCAGGAATGTGCAACCCCTCGTACCCTCCTGTTGGCGCCCATGATTATGAAGTGTAGGGCAAAATCTTGAATATTGGTGCCATTTTAACTGCCTCTCAACCAAGTCCAAACTTTGGTTTTGAAGTTTTTGAAAAAGGAACAAAGAAAATCGAAAAAACACATGAAACTACAAGAGGATCATTAAAAAACTAAAAATGTTTAAAAATATCGATATATCGGTGACTTTTATCGATATTTTTAATATCGATTTTTTTTTTTTTAAATATCGATACATCGCCGACCTCTAATTGAAACACAAATGTCTACTATACAGCCATAATACGTCAGAAGATGCTAATTAAACTATATTGAAGATGAAATTGGATTCAGAACTATAATCTTCTGCCTTTTAGAAATTTGAAATGCAAAATTGTCACTTAGTACTTGACTCAACAGATTTTTTGATGGAATATTTTAACTGCAATGCAATTGCAGTCATTGTCATCAAATGTAAAGAGCATTATATTTAATAAAGCTAGTGTAAATAATGCAAATGGCTGTGTTATTGGTAAGTAAGAAATAAATTTGCTAGCTATTTAAATTTATACTTTACCGAGTAATCTTTGAATAACTAAAATCTTTTACTTGTAGACAAGAGGACTTATTACGCCCACAAAATTAAATTATTCAAGTGCCCTGACGCAAAGTAGCACATAAAAGTAAAAGAGCAAACGGCACTGTGGTTTACCTTTCCATATCAAGTATCCAAAAAAAAAAAAAAAAAAAAAAAAAATAATAATAATTATATTTAAAAAAAAAAAAAAAAACATTAACATTGTAAACGTTTTTTTTTTTTTTTTTTTTTTTTTTTTTTAAATGCTTGCCACCTTTAGTTTCTTTGTGTTTTCCACTCCCTCTTTAATTCCTCTAATGGTTTATCATATACATTTTTACGATGGCAAACCGCCACAATTACAACCTTGTTCACTTTGCTATACAGGAACCGGTAATTCTTTCCTAACTCAATTTTCATTACATGCATGCCTTTGGGAATGTTGCCTCCTGTCGTCACCAAGGGGGTTGCATCGAATACCCTGGGCTCTTTTTGAAAATCATGAACCCTTATTGTTTCTAATACTTCATCTGTACGATTTTGAATCCATGGGTAGAATTTATTATAGTTTTTATCGAAGGATCGAGTTTTCCAAATGCTTTGACAGTTGTTCATGGTCACTTTTTATTGTCTCGTTCCAACAGGTCCGATGAAGTGGTCCAAAGTATGGATGGAAATATAAAACACAAATGAAAATTTTCAAAGTCCCTGGCAATATGATAATTCCAGTCGGCGGCAAGGGGTCCGTCAGTTTACGTCAACGAATTCCCAGAGTATCTTTTTTCAAGGGAAGAGCAAGCAGTGAGAGTTTCATCCAAGTCAAAGTCAGGGCATCAAGTAAGCTGACCACGGATTATGGGTTGTAATTATACTCAAAAAAAAAAAAAAAAAAAAAAAAAAAAAAATTAAAAAAAAAAAAAAAAAATTCCTCAGTTTAATCGGTACCATGAGCGAGCAGAGAGAGGTCCATCCATGTTGAAATCAGGTCATCAAGCAAGCTGACCACCGATTGTGGGTTGTATTTATATTAAAAAAAAAAAAAAAAAAAAAAAAAAATTAAAAAAAAAAAAAAAAAAAACATTTAAAAAAAAAAAAAAAAAAAAAACATTTAAAAAAAAAAAAAAAAAAAAAAAAAAAAAAAGATGTTTACTCAGCTCAGTCGGTGTCGTGACTTGGAAGTGTGAGGTCGTCAGTCTGCTTGCTCTCTTTAGACGTATGCTTTGGAAATTTTTTACCGTGAACTACCGTACTCTTCGACGGCGTTGGAAATGTAATTGCGTCGACTTAAAAAACAAATCACTAGGGATTTCAAACATTTTAATTTTTTTCCAAATTGGGATTTTTCTTCGGGCCTAACGTGAATAAATCTGTATCGATAAGCAAGCTCATTAACATCTAAAGTTTGAAAACCCCATCCTATACGCAAAAGAAAATAAACCTAACGAACCAATACATTATTATTTTCTTTTTTTTAAAGTTCCATGTGTGCACTAGAGGATGAAAACTAAACTGACGATAACCTTTTAATTTAAACTGCATTTTGTTGTTTCTTCATAAATGGTTTTTGTTAATTTTTATTCAGCTGCTGCACTTGCTTTCGTTGCATGGTTGGTAAAGGAACGGCACGCGAATGGTGAGGTGGCGGTTTCGAATCCCGGTTTCCCTCTCTTTAATTTTGGCTTTAATAAACGATTTAGCTACTGTGTTTTTCCATTCTGATGTTGGGGTGATGGCCAGCTTATCCGGAACATTTCTTCCTTAGATGATTGTGGACTTGAGCAACTTAATTTAGAAATAATTTGTCCATATTGAACAATTTATATCTTAATATTAATAAATGAATAATTTTAAGCTACAGTCATAACTCAAATATTTAATTTTGATTACAATAATAAAGTTGAAATTTTAAGTCGTTTTCAGTCCTAAAAATATCTAGGGGCAACTTTTGATGTAAGTACCTAAATTTTTTTTTATTTTTCGCAAAACATATAATTTTCACAATACTGTTGTTATTCTTTCTATTTTGAATGGTCTTCTTCAATGTTAGAGTAGTGTTTTATTATTTTGATGACTAATGACAATATATTTGTAATAAAATTAAAATTTTGCTGAATAAATTTTACATTTACTTTGAAGAATATAATTTTTGTCCCATTGATTTTTCCATTTTTGAACAGATAATCTTTTAATTGTTCATCCTTGCAGAGTTGATAGAGTTTCGAATGTAAGCTCTTTTTTTTTAAATATATGAATAATTTTATTGATTGTCTAGATTTAATCTCAGTGATCGAATTTCATGCCCTAATTCTCAGTTTAGGAAAAAGAAATCTTTTTAATTTACCATATAATACTAAAAGTTATGCCATAAATATACACTTATGTAGTTTTATAAAGTAAATACTAAATTTTCCAATAGTGTTTATTTTTTTTAGTATGTCACGACACACTTTGAAAGAGAATGTATCAATTATTTTCTCTTTGTTGCTGTTTTTTTTTTCTTTTTTTGTTCACAATTGTAACCTTATATTTTTACTTACCCTAGTAGCACAAAGATACTAGCCAATATCACTCGATATTACCCAATCCCGATGTGGACCGTTGTTACTAATTTCGGCCTATTTTGCCCAGTGCTAGATAAAATACAGTGGAAGCTTTGAAATGTTGATGCAGAGTTTTAAATTTCGAATATATTTTTATTACAAAAGGACGAAAGAGTGAAAAATATTTTTTGTGGTACTTTTAAGGATAATTTAAAAAAAAAAAACTTGTATTTTGGAACGATGCTAGAGTTACTGACAGGATTGGCCAGTCTTCCAGAAGCACTTTTTACAACAGTGGCCAATACTATTGTGCTACCTGGGTGTGTATGTTGTTTAGGGAAATTGTATATTTTTTTGTTCCCGACATTTAGCGTTGCGAAGACCCTTGCATTTCTTTTCGATAGTATTAAGATTGAAATCATGAAAAAATCCATGTTTTTCAGCAATTGCTTAAAAAAGGCTCTAATGATTTTGATTAAATTGTCGGTGCTTATATCTCGTAAAGTGTTCTAATCTTCCCAACCTTTGAAATTCCCGTACAAATGCAATAAAAGCGTAAAAAGTTGAAAACGAGAGAATTTAACACAGAGCTCTCCGCCCTTGAGCATCGCCCACCAAATATAGATTTTTTCTATTTCCCGCCAAGTTATTTTATAGAATAACATTGCCAATTTCACCATTTTTGCCCTGGTTTTTTTTTTCCCCCTTTCTTTTTTCTTTTTTTTTGCCCATGTAAGAGTTCTTTCCGAACTGGCCATTTATACTTAAATGAGTGAAGATATGAAAACGGTTAATAACACCATATCAAATTTTAATGCAATAATAATAATTGAAAATTTTGTGATGATCCATACCCCCTAGTTTGAAAATGTAAAAAAATGACAAAAAATCGAAATTTTTTACTTTCGTTACCCTTTGTTAATCAAAATCGTTAGAGCTGTTTTCATGATTTCAACATCATGTGCATGGGCGAGTTTGACGAAAATCGTAATGGTAGGCCCCATGGTCACCACTTACCCGTACACCAAATTTGATCTCGTATGAAATTCGTTCGAAAGTTATACTTGCCACCTACACACATATTTTTTAGACCACGTTTTCTTTCAATTACTCATAGGTTAAAATCTCTGTGATAATATGTGTTAGGTGTTCCAATCGTCCAACTCGGAAATTCCCGTAGAATTGCGATAAAAGAGTAAAAGGTTGAAAAATGCATATCTTTGACACAATTCTCTGTCCTTGAGCATCGCCATCAAACGATAAATTGTCCTCTGTTTCACGCACAATAATATCACCATTTTGGCGTTATTTTATTTGGCCCACGTACAAATTATTGCAGTGAAAATATAAAAATGGTAAATTACACTATTCCATATTCAATTTGAATGCAATGACTAATATTATGGTCTAATTGAAAGTTGTGCGATGTTCGACACCACAAGTTGAGAATTCAAATTTTTTTTCAAGATTTCACATAAAATTATTATTATTTTTTCTTTATTTTATAAATTTTTTCCATTTTCCCAGATATATTAAGTGCGGGAGTAGATTTAGAAAATTGATTACGTAAAGCCGAACTTAACAGAGAGCGGGCCCGACATTGACGATCGCTGTGGTTTTATGTAAATGGTAATGAAAATTTTGATAATCGTCTGGATGGAATTTTTTAAAGATATTAAAGTTTTTAATAATTGCATGATATTAATATTTTTCACAACAAATATTATGTTATTAAATTTTATACACTGACATCATCCTTTTAAATTTATTTTATTCATGTATTATTTCTTTGTAATATGGCGCCACCAATCCTCTAGTACTACTATTTGATGAGATTTATTTTTATGCTTAATTTAATTAAAGAAAATTTAGGTGATGCATTCATTGAAAGTATAAATGCTAGTTTGTAGTTCTATTGCTGTAGATAAGAGTATTTATTGGCTTGAGAGTCAATAATAATGTATTCATCAGGCGGACTTTTTAGCATTTTATACATTTAGTTTGGTGGCGCCGTCTTGTATGAAAATTGTGAAATAGAAAGTTCTAAAAAATTGTATCATTTAGAAGAATTCCAAACTCAAACATACTCTAAATAACGCAAAATATTTAATAATCTATTTATAGATAGGACAATAAATTTTCAAAAACCATTACTTTCCCTTCTTAATTTTTAATGATCTGACATGTACTCGTATTTCCAGTGAATTAGCGGAAATAACTGGAGTGTCGGAAATTATTTGAATATGGTGTGGATATATGTCATGATGTATTTGCGATTCACGTTAGATGTGTGGTGCGTCATCCTATCAAATTTTTTAGGGAAGGCAATCCTATCTTTTAGCAGGGGTCCCCATTGCAATGGTTCAGGCTCCCGCATGAAATTAAAAATTGTTCTAACAAAATCTTTATAAAACTTACTTGTTATTGAATTAAACTGCATTTTACGCAGTATTGAACTCATTAAGCATATTCATATCAATTCCCTTTTTATTTGATTTCTTTTTCTTTTAAGTATGCTTTGATCAAGTTTAAATATATAATCAAGAGGGTTTTTAATTGAAATAATGTGATCATAAAACGTTCAATAACTAAATAGGATGTGCAATTTAAAATGCATAAGTTAAAAAACATACCGAATGGAAAATAACTAAAGAAAAAGGATATCTAAGGGTCCCTTAGAAAATCATGCCCTAAGAACTAATTCCAGACTTTTCCATCTGGCACGACTTATGAAGTGGAATCTGCTTAATCATGCAAATCACTGTATTGAAACTAGAATTCGAAAATATCGATCAAAATAAATATCGATACTAAATCGTTGCATAGAAAAATATATCGATAAAATATCTATACATTGATACATGATTTTTTTTTTTCATTTGATTTTCAATTTTGCCAAAAACGTAGTTTTTCGGGGCAAATTTCTACTTTTCATGACTACTTTTTGTAAGGAGACTACTTTTCTAACTGAAATGGATCTATTGCAAAAGAAAAAGTTATATTTTCTCTTAATTGATGCAATAATTTTTTAAAAAAATTAGTTAATTTTCAATAGCTTTTAATGGCAATGCTGAATATTTAGCATAATATTTTTACAATATATATAATTAAAAAATTAACAGAGCGATGAATATATATATATATATATAATTAACACTTTTTTCCCAATTTTATTTTAATTTTGAAAAGCCAGGAATGTGCAACCCCTCGTACCCTCCTGTTGGCGCCCATGATTATGAAGTGTAGGGCAAAATCTTGAATATTGGTGCCATTTTAACTGCCTCTCAACCAAGTCCAAACTTTGGTTTTGAAGTTTTTGAAAAAGGAACAAAGAAAATCGAAAAAACACATGAAACTACAAGAGGATCATTAAAAAACTAAAAATGTTTAAAAATATCGATATATCGGTGACTTTTATCGATATTTTTAATATCGATTTTTTTTTTTTTTAAATATCGATACATCGCCGACCTCTAATTGAAACACAAATGTCTACTATACAGCCATAATACGTCAGAAGATGCTAATTAAACTATATTGAAGATGAAATTGGATTCAGAACTATAATCTTCTGCCTTTTAGAAATTTGAAATGCAAAATTGTCACTTAGTACTTGACTCAACAGATTTTTTGATGGAATATTTTAACTGCAATGCAATTGCAGTCATTGTCATCAAATGTAAAGAGCATTATATTTAATAAAGCTAGTGTAAATAATGCAAATGGCTGTGTTATTGGTAAGTAAGAAATAAATTTGCTAGCTATTTAAATTTATACTTTACCGAGTAATCTTTGAATAACTAAAATCTTTTACTTGTAGACAAGAGGACTTATTACGCCCACAAAATTAAATTATTCAAGTGCCCTGACGCAAAGTAGCACATAAAAGTAAAAGAGCAAACGGCACTGTGGTTTACCTTTCCATATCAAGTATCCAAAAAAAAAAAAAAAAAAAAAAAAAAAAAAAAAAAAAATAATTATATTTAAAAAAAAAAAAAAAAAAAAAAAAAAAACATTAACATTGTAAACGTTTTTTTTTTTTTTTTTTTTTTTTTTTTTTTTTTTTAAATGCTTGCCACCTTTAGTTTCTTTGTGTTTTCCACTCCCTCTTTAATTCCTCTAATGGTTTATCATATACATTTTTACGATGGCAAACCGCCACAATTACAACCTTGTTCACTTTGCTATACAGGAACCGGTAATTCTTTCCTAACTCAATTTTCATTACATGCATGCCTTTGGGAATGTTGCCTCCTGTCGTCACCAAGGGGGTTGCATCGAATACCCTGGGCTCTTTTTGAAAATCATGAACCCTTATTGTTTCTAATACTTCATCTGTACGATTTTGAATCCATGGGTAGAATTTATTATAGTTTTTATCGAAGGATCGAGTTTTCCAAATGCTTTGACAGTTGTTCATGGTCACTTTTTATTGTCTCGTTCCAACAGGTCCGATGAAGTGGTCCAAAGTATGGATGGAAATATAAAACACAAATGAAAATTTTCAAAGTCCCTGGCAATATGATAATTCCAGTCGGCGGCAAGGGGTCCGTCAGTTTACGTCAACGAATTCCCAGAGTATCTTTTTTCAAGGGAAGAGCAAGCAGTGAGAGTTTCATCCAAGTCAAAGTCAGGGCATCAAGTAAGCTGACCACGGATTATGGGTTGTATTTATACTCAAAAAAAAAAAAAAAAAAAAAAAAAAAAAAAAAATTAAAAAAAAAAAAAAAATTCCTCAGTTTAATCGGTACCATGAGCGAGCAGAGAGAGGTCCATCCATGTTGAAATCAGGTCATCAAGCAAGCTGACCACCGATTGTGGGTTGTATTTATATTAAAAAAAAAAAAAAAAAAAAAAAAAATTAAAAAAAAAAAAAACATTTAAAAAAAAAAAAAAAAAAAAAAAAAAAACATTTAAAAAAAAAAAAAAAAAAAAAAAAAAAAAAGATGTTTACTCAGCTCAGTCGGTGTCGTGACTTGGAAGTGTGAGGTCGTCAGTCTGCTTGCTCTCTTTAGACGTATGCTTTGGAAATTTTTTACCGTGAACTACCGTACTCTTCGACGGTGTTGGAAATGTAATTGCGTCGACTTAAAAAACAAATCACTAGGGATTTCAAACATTTTAATTGTCCCATTGATTTTTCCATTTTGGAACAGATAATCTTTTAATTGTTCATCCTTGCAGAGTTGATAGAGTTTCGAATGTAAGCTCTTTTTTTTTTAAATATATGAATAATTTTATTGATTGTCTAGATTTAATCTCAGTGATCGAATTTCATGCCCTAATTCTCAGTTTAGGAAAAAGAAATCTTTTTAATTTACCATATAATACTAAAAGTTATGCCATAAATATACACTTATGTAGTTTTATAAAGTAAATACTAAATTTTCCAATAGTGTTTATTTTTTTTAGTATGTCACGACACACTTTGAAAGAGAATGTATCAATTATTTTCTCTTTGTTGCTGTTTTTTTTTCTTTTTTTTTTCACAATTGTAACCTTATATTTTTACTTACCCTAGTAGCACAAAGATACTAGCCAATATCACTCGATATTACCCAATCCCGATGTGGACCGTTGTTACTAATTTCGGCCTATTTTGCCCAGTGCTAGATAAAATACAGTGGAAGCTTTGAAATGTTGATGCAGAGTTTTAAATTTCGAATATATTTTTATTACAAAAGGACGAAAGAGTGAAAAATATTTTTTGTGGTACTTTTAAGGATAATTTAAAAAAAAAAAACTTGTATTTTGGAACGATGCTAGAGTTACTGACAGGATTGGCCAGTCTTCCAGAAGCACTTTTTACAACAGTGGCCAATACTATTGTGCTACCTGGGTGTGTATGTTGTTTAGGGAAATTGTATATTTTTTTGTTCCCGACATTTAGCGTTGCGAAGACCCTTGCATTTCTTTTCGATAGTATTAAGATTGAAATCATGAAAAAATCCATGTTTTTCAGCAATTGCTTAAAAAAGGCTCTAATGATTTTGATTAAATTGTCGGTGCTTATATCTCGTAAAGTGTTCTAATCTTCCCAACCTTTGAAATTCCCGTACAAATGCAATAAAAGCGTAAAAAGTTGAAAACGAGAGAATTTAACACAGAGCTCTCCGCCCTTGAGCATCGCCCACCAAATATAGATTTTTTCTATTTCCCGCCAAGTTATTTTATAGAATAACATTGCCAATTTCACCATTTTTGCCCTGGTTTTTTTTTCCCCCTTTCTTTTTTCTTTTTTTTTGCCCATGTAAGAGTTCTTTCCGAACTGGCCATTTATACTTAAATGAGTGAAGATATGAAAACGGTTAATAACACCATATCAAATTTTAATGCAATAATAATAATTGAAAATTTTGTGATGATCCATACCCCCTAGTTTGAAAATGTAAAAAAATGACAAAAAATCGAAATTTTTTACTTTTGTTACCCTTTGTTAATCAAAATCGTTAGAGCTGTTTTCATGATTTCAACATCATGTGCATGGGCGAGTTTGACGAAAATCGTAATGGTAGGCCCCATGGTCACCACTTACCCGTACACCAAATTTGATCTCGTATGAAATTCGTTCGAAAGTTATACTTGCCACCTACACACATATTTTTTAGACCACGTTTTCTTTCAATTACTCATAGGTTAAAATCTCTGTGATAATATGTGTTAGGTGTTCCAATCGTCCAACTCCGAAATTCCCGTAGAATTGCGATAAAAGAGTAAAAGGTTGAAAAATGCATATCTTTGACACAATTCTCTGTCCTTGAGCATCGCCATCAAACGATAAATTGTCCTCTGTTTCACGCACAATAATATCACCATTTTGGCGTTATTTTATTTGGCCCACGTACAAATTATTGCAGTGAAAATATAAAAATGGTAAATTACACTATTCCATATTCAATTTGAATGCAATGACTAATATTATGGTCTAATTGAAAGTTGTGCGATGTTCGACACCACAAGTTGAGAATTCAAATTTTTTTTCAAGATTTCACATAAAATTATTATTATTTTTTCTTTATTTTATAAATTTTTTCCATTTTCCCAGATATATTAAGTGCGGGAGTAGATTTAGAAAATTGATTACGTAAAGCCGAACTTAACAGAGAGCGGGCCCGACATTGACGATCGCTGTGGTTTTATGTAAATGGTAATGAAAATTTTGATAATCGTCTGGATGGAATTTTTTAAAGATATTAAAGTTTTTAATAATTGCATGATATTAATATTTTTCACAACAAATATTATGTTATTAAATTTTATACACTGACATCATCCTTTTAAATTTATTTTATTCATGTATTATTTCTTTGTAATATGGCGCCACCAATCCTCTAGTACTACTATTTGATGAGATTTATTTTTATGCTTAATTTAATTAAAGAAAATTTAGGTGATGCATTCATTGAAAGTATAAATGCTAGTTTGTAGTTCTATTGCTGTAGATAAGAGTATTTATTGGCTTGAGAGTCAATAATAATGTATTCATCAGGCGGACTTTTTAGCATTTTATACATTTAGTTTGGTGGCGCCGTCTTGTATGAAAATTGTGAAATAGAAAGTTCTAAAAAATTGTATCATTTAGAAGAATTCCAAACTCAAACATACTCTAAATAACGCAAAATATTTAATAATCTATTTATAGATAGGACAATAAATTTTCAAAAACCATTACTTTCCCTTCTTAATTTTTAATGATCTGACATGTACTCGTATTTCCAGTGAATTAGCGGAAATAACTGGAGTGTCGGAAATTATTTGAATATGGTGTGGATATATGTCATGATGTATTTGCGATTCACGTTAGATGTGTGGTGCGTCATCCTATCAAATTTTTTAGGGAAGGCAATCCTATCTTTTAGCAGGGGTCCCCATTGCAATGGTTCAGGCTCCCGCATGAAATTAAAAATTGTTCTAACAAAATCTTTATAAAACTTACTTGTTATTGAATTAAACCGCATTTTACGCAGTATTGAACTCATTAAGCATATTCATATCAATTCCCTTTTTATTTGATTTCTTTTTCTTTTAAGTATGCTTTGATCAAGTTTAAATATATAATCAAGAGGGTTTTTAATTGAAATAATGTGATCATAAAACGTTCAATAACTAAATAGGATGTGCAATTTAAAATGCATAAGTTAAAAAACATACCGAATGGAAAATAACTAAAGAAAAAGGATATCTAAGGGTCCCTTAGAAAATCATGCCCTAAGAACTAATTCCAGACTTTTCCATCTGGCACGACTTATGAAGTGGAATCTGCTTAATCATGCAAATCACTGTATTGAAACTAGAATTCGAAAATATCGATCAAAATAAATATCGATACTAAATCGTTGCATAGAAAAATATATCGATAAAATATCTATACATTGATACATGATTTTTTTTTTTCATTTGATTTTCAATTTTGCCAAAAACGTAGTTTTTCGGGGCAAATTTCTACTTTTCATGACTACTTTTTGTAAGGAGACTACTTTTCTAACTGAAATGGATCTATTGCAAAAGAAAAAGTTATATTTTCTCTTAATTGATGCAATAATTTTTTAAAAAAATTAGTTAATTTTCAATAGCTTTTAATGGCAATGCTGAATATTTAGCATAATATTTTTACAATATATATAATTAAAAAATTAACAGAGCGATGAATATATATATATATATAATTAACACTTTTTTCCCAATTTTATTTTAATTTTGAAAAGCCAGGAATGTGCAACCCCTCGTACCCTCCTGTTGGCGCCCATGATTATGAAGTGTAGGGCAAAATCTTGAATATTGGTGCCATTTTAACTGCCTCTCAACCAAGTCCAAACTTTGGTTTTGAAGTTTTTGAAAAAGGAACAAAGAAAATCGAAAAAACACATGAAACTACAAGAGGATCATTAAAAAACTAAAAATGTTTAAAAATATCGATATATCGGTGACTTTTATCGATATTTTTAATATCGATTTTTTTTTTTTTAAATATCGATACATCGCCGACCTCTAATTGAAACACAAATGTCTACTATACAGCCATAATACGTCAGAAGATGCTAATTAAACTATATTGAAGATGAAATTGGATTCAGAACTATAATCTTCTGCCTTTTAGAAATTTGAAATGCAAAATTGTCACTTAGTACTTGACTCAACAGATTTTTTGATGGAATATTTTAACTGCAATGCAATTGCAGTCATTGTCATCAAATGTAAAGAGCATTATATTTAATAAAGCTAGTGTAAATAATGCAAATGGCTGTGTTATTGGTAAGTAAGAAATAAATTTGCTAGCTATTTAAATTTATACTTTACCGAGTAATCTTTGAATAACTAAAATCTTTTACTTGTAGACAAGAGGACTTATTACGCCCACAAAATTAAATTATTCAAGTGCCCTGACGCAAAGTAGCACATAAAAGTAAAAGATCAAACGGCACTGTGGTTTACCTTTCCATATCAAGTATCCAAAAAAAAAAAAAAAAAAAAAAAAAAAAATAATAATAATTATATTTAAAAAAAAAAAAAAAAAAAAAAAAAAAACATTAACATTGTAAACGTTTTTTTTTTTTTTTTTTTTTTTTTTTTTTTTTTTTTAAATTCTTGCCACCTTTAGTTTCTTTGTGTTTTCCACTCCCTCTTTAATTCCTCTAATGGTTTATCATATACATTTTTACGATGGCAAACCGCCACAATTACAACCTTGTTCACTTTGCTATACAGGAACCGGTAATTCTTTCCTAACTCAATTTTCATTACATGCATGCCTTTGGGAATGTTGCCTCCTGTCGTCACCAAGGGTGTTGCATCGAATACCCTGGGCTCTTTTTGAAAATCATGAACCCTTATTGTTTCTAATACTTCATCTGTACGATTTTGAATCCATGGGTAGAATTTATTATAGTTTTTATCGAAGGATCGAGTTTTCCAAATGCTTTGACAGTTGTTCATGGTCACTTTTTATTGTCTCGTTCCAACAGGTCCGATGAAGTGGTCCAAAGTATGGATGGAAATATAAAACACAAATGAAAATTTTCAAAGTCCCTGGCAATATGATAATTCCAGTCGGCGGCAAGGGGTCCGTCAGTTTACGTCAACGAATTCCCAGAGTATCTTTTTTCAAGGGAAGAGCAAGCAGTGAGAGTTTCATCCAAGTCAAAGTCAGGGCATCAAGTAAGCTGACCACGGATTATGGGTTGTATTTATACTCAAAAAAAAAAAAAATTTAAAAAAAAAAAAAAATTAAAAAAAAAAAAAAAAAAAAAAAATTTAAAAAAAAAAAAAAAAAAATTCCTCAGTTTAATCGGTACCATGAGCGAGCAGAGAGAGGTCCATCCATGTTGAAATCAGGTCATCAAGCAAGCTGACCACCGATTGTGGGTTGTATTTATATTAAAAAAAAAAAAAAAAAAAAAAAAAAAATTAAAAAAAAAAAAAAGCATTTAAAAAAAAAAAAAAAAAAAAACATTTAAAAAAAAAAAAAAAAAAAAAAAAAAGATGTTTACTCAGCTCAGTCGGTGTCGTGACTTGGAAGTGTGAGGTCGTCAGTCTGCTTGCTCTCTTTAGACGTATGCTTTGGAAATTTTTTACCGTGAACTACCGTACTCTTCGACGGCGTTGGAAATGTAATTGCGTCGACTTAAAAAACAAATCACTAAGGATTTCAAACATTTTAATTTTTTTCCAAATTGGGATTTTTCTTCGGGCCTAACGTGAATAAATCTGTATCGATAAGCAAGCTCATTAACATCCAAAGTTTGAAAACCCCATCCTATACGCAAAAGAAAATAAACCTAACGAACCAATACATTATTATTTTTTTTTTTTTTAAAGTTCCATGTGTGCACTAGAGGATGAAAAGTAAACTGACGATAACCTTTTAATTTAAACTGCATTTTGTTGTTTCTTCATAAATGGTTTTTGTTAATTTTTATTCAGCTGCTGCACTTGCTTTTGTTGCATGGTTGGTAAAGGAACGGCACGCGAATGGTGAGGTGGCGGTTTCGAATCCCGGTTTCCCTCTCTTTAATTTTGGCTTTAATAAACGATTTAGCTACTGTGTTTTTCCATTCTGATGTTGGGGTGATGGCCAGCTTATCCGGAACATTTCTTCCTTAGATGATTGTGGACTTGAGCAACTTAATTTAGAAATAATTTGTCCATATTGAACAATTTATATCTTAATATTAATAAATGAATAATTTTAAGCTACAGTCATAACTCAAATATTTAATTTTGATTACAATAATAAAGTTGAAATTTTAAGTCGTTTTCAGTCCTAAAAATATCTAGGGGCAACTTTTGATGTAAGTACCTAAATTTTTTTTTATTTTTCGCAAAACATATAATTTTCATAATACTGTTGTTATTCTTTCTATTTTGAATGGTCTTCTTCAATGTTAGAGTAGTGTTTTATTATTTTGATGACTAATGACAATATATTTGTAATAAAATTAAAATTTTGCTGAATAAATTTTACATTTACTTTGAAGAATATAATTTTTGTCCCATTGATTTTTCCATTTTTGAACAGATAATCTTTTAATTGTTCATCCTTGCAGAGTTGATAGAGTTTCGAATGTAAGCTCTTTTTTTTTAAATATATGAATAATTTTATTGATTGTCTAGATTTAATCTCAGTGATCGAATTTCATGCCCTAATTCTCAATTTAGGAAAAAGAAATCTTTTTAATTTACCATATAATACTAAAAGTTATGCCATAAATATACACTTATGTAGTTTTATAAAGTAAATACTAAATTTTCCAATAGTGTTTATTTTTTTTAGTATGTCACGACACACTTTGAAAGAGAATGTATCAATTATTTTCTCTTTGTTGCTGTTTTTTTTTCTTTTTTTGTTCACAATTGTAACCTTATATTTTTACTTACCCTAGTAGCACAAAGATACTAGCCAATATCACTCGATATTACCCAATCCCGATGTGGACCGTTGTTACTAATTTCGGCCTATTTTGCCCAGTGCTAGATAAAATACAGTGGAAGCTTTGAAATGTTGATGCAGAGTTTTAAATTTCGAATATATTTTTATTACAAAAGGACGAAAGAGTGAAAAATATTTTTTGTGGTACTTTTAAGGATAATTTAAAAAAAAAAACTTGTATTTTGGAACGATGCTAGAGTTACTGACAGGATTGGCCAGTCTTCCAGAAGCACTTTTTACAACAGTGGCCAATACTATTGTGCTACCTGGGTGTGTATGTTGTTTAGGGAAATTGTATATTTTTTTGTTCCCGACATTTAGCGTTGCGAAGACCCTTGCATTTCTTTTCGATAGTATTAAGATTGAAATCATGAAAAAATCCATGTTTTTCAGCAATTGCTTAAAAAAGGCTCTAATGATTTTGATTAAATTGTCGGTGCTTATATCTCGTAAAGTGTTCTAATCTTCCCAACCTTTGAAATTCCCGTACAAATGCAATAAAAGCGTAAAAAGTTGAAAACGAGAGAATTTAACACAGAGCTCTCCGCCCTTGAGCATCGCCCACCAAATATAGATTTTTTCTATTTCCCGCCAAGTTATTTTATAGAATAACATTGCCAATTTCACCATTTTTGCCCTGGTTTTTTTTTTCCCCCTTTCTTTTTTCTTTTTTTTTGCCCATGTAAGAGTTCTTTCCGAACTGGCCATTTATACTTAAATGAGTGAAGATATGAAAACGGTTAATAACACCATATCAAATTTTAATGCAATAATAATAATTGAAAATTTTGTGATGATCCATACCCCCTAGTTTGAAAATGTAAAAAAATGACAAAAAATCGAAATTTTTTACTTTCGTTACCCTTTGTTAATCAAAATCGTTAGAGCTGTTTTCATGATTTCAACATCATGTGCATGGGCGAGTTTGACGAAAATCGTAATGGTAGGCCCCATGGTCACCACTTACCCGTACACCAAATTTGATCTCGTATGAAATTCGTTCGAAAGTTATACTTGCCACCTACACACATATTTTTTAGACCACGTTTTCTTTCAATTACTCATAGGTTAAAATCTCTGTGATAATATGTGTTAGGTGTTCCAATCGTCCAACTCCGAAATTCCCGTAGAATTGCGATAAAAGAGTAAAAGGTTGAAAAATGCATATCTTTGACACAATTCTCTGTCCTTGAGCATCGCCATCAAACGATAAATTGTCCTCTGTTTCACGCACAATAATATCACCATTTTGGCGTTATTTTATTTGGCCCACGTACAAATTATTGCAGTGAAAATATAAAAATGGTAAATTACACTATTCCATATTCAATTTGAATGCAATGACTAATATTATGGTCTAATTGAAAGTTGTGCGATGTTCGACACCACAAGTTGAGAATTCAAATTTTTTTTCAAGATTTCACATAAAATTATTATTATTTTTTCTTTATTTTATAAATTTTTTCCATTTTCCCAGATATATTAAGTGCGGGAGTAGATTTAGAAAATTGATTACGTAAAGCCGAACTTAACAGAGAGCGGGCCCGACATTGACGATCGCTGTGGTTTTATGTAAATGGTAATGAAAATTTTGATAATCGTCTGGATGGAATTTTTTAAAGATATTAAAGTTTTTAATAATTGCATGATATTAATATTTTTCACAACAAATATTATGTTATTAAATTTTATACACTGACATCATCCTTTTAAATTTATTTTATTCATGTATTATTTCTTTGTAAGATGGCGCCACCAATCCTGTAGTACTACTATTTGATGAGATTTATTTTTATGCTTAATTTAATTATAGAAAATTTAGGTGATGCATTCATTGAAAGTATAAATGCTAGTTTGTAGTTCTATTGCTGTAGATAAGAGTATTTATTGGCTTGAGAGTCAATAATAATGTATTCATCAGGCGGACTTTTTAGCATTTTATACATTTAGTTTGGTGGCGCCGTCTTGTATGAAAATTGTGAAATAGAAAGTTCTAAAAAATTGTATCATTTAGAAGAATTCCAAACTCAAACATACTCTAAATAACGCAAAATATTTAATAATCTATTTATAGATAGGACAATAAATTTTCAAAAACCATTACTTTCC
Organism: Linyphia triangularis; assembly: GCA_963978545.1. Lineage (NCBI taxonomy): Eukaryota > Metazoa > Arthropoda > Arachnida > Araneae > Linyphiidae > Linyphia > Linyphia triangularis. Next base: position 57,205,502 of record OZ021731.1, on the reverse strand, counting down.
CTTCTTAATTTTTAATGATCTGACATGTACTCGTATTTCCAGTGAATTAGCGGAAATAACTGGAGTGTCGGAAATTATTTGAATATGGTGTGGATATATGTCATGATGTATTTGCGATTCACGTTAGATGTGTGGTGCGTCATCCTATCAAATTTTTTAGGGAAGGCAATCCTATCTTTTAGCAGGGGTCCCCATTGCAATGGTTCAGGCTCCCGCATGAAATTAAAAATTGTTCTAACAAAATCTTTATAAAACTTACTTGTTATTGAATTAAACTGCATTTTACGCAGTATTGAACTCATTAAGCATATTCATATCAATTCCCTTTTTATTTGATTTCTTTTTCTTTTAAGTATGCTTTGATCAAGTTTAAATATATAATCAAGAGGGTTTTTAATTGAAATAATGTGATCATAAAACGTTCAATAACTAAATAGGATGTGCAATTTAAAATGCATAAGTTAAAAAACATACCGAATGGAAAATAACTAAAGAAAAAGGATATCTAAGGGTCCCTTAGAAAATCATGCCCTAAGAACTAATTCCAGACTTTTCCATCTGGCACGACTTATGAAGTGGAATCTGCTTAATCATGCAAATCACTGTATTGAAACTAGAATTCGAAAATATCGATCAAAATAAATATCGATACTAAATCGTTGCATAGAAAAATATATCGATAAAATATCTATACATTGATACATGATTTTTTTTTTTCATTTGATTTTCAATTTTGCCAAAAACGTAGTTTTTCGGGGCAAATTTCTACTTTTCATGACTACTTTTTGTAAGGAGACTACTTTTCTAACTGAAATGGATCTATTGCAAAAGAAAAAGTTATATTTTCTCTTAATTGATGCAATAATTTTTTAAAAAAATTAGTTAATTTTCAATAGCTTTTAATGGCAATGCTGAATATTTAGCATAATATTTTTACAATATATATAATTAAAAAATTAACAGAGCGATGAATATATATATATATATATAATTAACACTTTTTTCCCAATTTTATTTTAATTTTGAAAAGCCAGGAATGTGCAACCCCTCGTACCCTCCTGTTGGCGCCCATGATTATGAAGTGTAGGGCAAAATCTTGAATATTGGTGCCATTTTAACTGCCTCTCAACCAAGTCCAAACTTTGGTTTTGAAGTTTTTGAAAAAGGAACAAAGAAAATCGAAAAAACACATGAAACTACAAGAGGATCATTAAAAAACTAAAAATGTTTAAAAATATCGATATATCGGTGACTTTTATCGATATTTTTAATATCGATTTTTTTTTTTTTAAATATCGATACATCGCCGACCTCTAATTGAAACACAAATGTCTACTATACAGCCATAATACGTCAGAAGATGCTAATTAAACTATATTGAAGATGAAATTGGATACAGAACTATAATCTTCTGCCTTTTAGAAATTTGAAATGCAAAATTGTCACTTAGTACTTGACTCAACAGATTTTTTGATGGAATATTTTAACTGCAATGCAATTGCAGTCATTGTCATCAAATGTAAAGAGCATTATATTTAATAAAGCTAGTGTAAATAATGCAAATGGCTGTGTTATTGGTAAGTAAGAAATAAATTTGCTAGCTATTTAAATTTATACTTTACCGAGTAATCTTTGAATAACTAAAATCTTTTACTTGTAGACAAGAGGACTTATTACGCCCACAAAATTAAATTATTCAAGTGCCCTGACGCAAAGTAGCACATAAAAGTAAAAGAGCAAACGGCACTGTGGTTTACCTTTCCATATCAAGTATCCAAAAAAAAAAAAAAAAAAAAAAAAAAAAAAAAAAATAATAATAATTATATTTAAAAAAAAAAAAAAAAAACATTAACATTGTAAACGTTTTTTTTTTTTTTTTTTTTTTTTTTTTTTTTTTTTTAAATGCTTGCCACCTTTAGTTTCTTTGTGTTTTCCACTCCCTCTTTAATTCCTCTAATGGTTTATCATATACATTTTTACGATGGCAAACCGCCACAATTACAACCTTGTTCACTTTGCTATACAGGAACCGGTAATTCTTTCCTAACTCAATTTTCATTACATGCATGCCTTTGGGAATGTTGCCTCCTGTCGTCACCAAGGGGGTTGCATCGAATACCCTGGGCTCTTTTTGAAAATCATGAACCCTTATTGTTTCTAATACTTCATCTGTACGATTTTGAATCCATGGGTAGAATTTATTATAGTTTTTATCGAAGGATCGAGTTTTCCAAATGCTTTGACAGTTGTTCATGGTCACTTTTTATTGTCTCGTTCCAACAGGTCCGATGAAGTGGTCCAAAGTATGGATGGAAATATAAAACACAAATGAAAATTTTCAAAGTCCCTGGCAATATGATAATTCCAGTCGGCGGCAAGGGGTCCGTCAGTTTACGTCAACGAATTCCCAGAGTATCTTTTTTCAAGGGAAGAGCAAGCAGTGAGAGTTTCATCCAAGTCAAAGTCAGGGCATCAAGTAAGCTGACCACGGATTATGGGTTGTAATTATACTCAAAAAAAAAAAAAAAAAAAAAAAAAAAAATTAAAAAAAAAAAAAAAAAAAAAATTTAAAAAAAAAAAAAAAAATTCCTCAGTTTAATCGGTACCATGAGCGAGCAGAGAGAGCTCCATCCATGTTGAAATCAGGTCATCAAGCAAGCTGACCACCGATTGTGGGTTGTATTTATATTAAAAAAAAAAAAAAAAAAAAAAAAAAAATTAAAAAAAAAAAAAAAAACATTTAAAAAAAAAAAAAAAAAAAAAAAAAAAAAAGATGTTTACTCAGCTCAGTCGGTGTCGTGACTTGGAAGTGTGAGGTCGTCAGTCTGCTTGCTCTCTTTAGACGTATGCTTTGGAAATTTTTTACCGTGAACTACCGTACTCTTCGACGGCGTTGGAAATGTAATTGCGTCGACTTAAAAAACAAATCACTAGGGATTTCAAACATTTTAATTTTTTTCCAAATTGGGATTTTTCTTCGGGCCTAACGTGAATAAATCTGTATCGATAAGCAAGCTCATTAACATCTAAAGTTTGAAAACCCCATCCTATACGCAAAAGAAAATAAACCTAACGAACCAATACATTATTATTTTCTTTTTTTTAAAGTTCCATGTGTGCACTAGAGGATGAAAACTAAACTGACGATAACCTTTTAATTTAAACTGCATTTTGTTGTTTCTTCATAAATGGTTTTTGTTAATTTTTATTCAGCTGCTGCACTTGCTTTCGTTGCATGGTTGGTAAAGGAACGGCACGCGAATGGTGAGGTGGCGGTTTCGAATCCCGGTTTCCCTCTCTTTAATTTTGGCTTTAATAAACGATTTAGCTACTGTGTTTTTCCATTCTGATGTTGGGGTGATGGCCAGCTTATCCGGAACATTTCTTCCTTAGATGATTGTGGACTTGAGCAACTTAATTTAGAAATAATTTGTCCATATTGAACAATTTATATCTTAATATTAATAAATGAATAATTTTAAGCTACAGTCATAACTCAAATATTTAATTTTGATTACAATAATAAAGTTGAAATTTTAAGTCGTTTTCAGTCCTAAAAATATCTAGGGGCAACTTTTGATGTAAGTACCTAAATTTTTTTTTATTTTTCGCAAAACATATAATTTTCACAATACTGTTGTTATTCTTTCTATTTTGAATGGTCTTCTTCAATGTTAGAGTAGTGTTTTATTATTTTGATGACTAATGACAATATATTTGTAATAAAATTAAAATTTTGCTGAATAAATTTTACATTTACTTTGAAGAATATAATTTTTGTCCCATTGATTTTTCCATTTTTGAACAGATAATCTTTTAATTGTTCATCCTTGCAGAGTTGATAGAGTTTCGAATGTAAGCTCTTTTTTTTTAAATATATGAATAATTTTATTGATTGTCTAGATTTAATCTCAGTGATCGAATTTCATGCCCTAATTCTCAGTTTAGGAAAAAGAAATCTTTTTAATTTACCATATAATACTAAAAGTTATGCCATAAATATACACTTATGTAGTTTTATAAAGTAAATACTAAATTTTCCAATAGTGTTTATTTTTTTTAGTATGTCACGACACACTTTGAAAGAGAATGTATCAATTATTTTCTCTTTGTTGCTGTTTTTTTTTTCTTTTTTTGTTCACAATTGTAACCTTATATTTTTACTTACCCTAGTAGCACAAAGATACTAGCCAATATCACTCGATATTACCCAATCCCGATGTGGACCGTTGTTACTAATTTCGGCCTATTTTGCCCAGTGCTAGATAAAATACAGTGGAAGCTTTGAAATGTTGATGCAGAGTTTTAAATTTCGAATATATTTTTATTACAAAAGGACGAAAGAGTGAAAAATATTTTTTGTGGTACTTTTAAGGATAATTTAAAAAAAAAAAACTTGTATTTTGGAACGATGCTAGAGTTACTGACAGGATTGGCCAGTCTTCCAGAAGCACTTTTTACAACAGTGGCCAATACTATTGTGCTACCTGGGTGTGTATGTTGTTTAGGGAAATTGTATATTTTTTTGTTCCCGACATTTAGCGTTGCGAAGACCCTTGCATTTCTTTTCGATAGTATTAAGATTGAAATCATGAAAAAATCCATGTTTTTCAGCAATTGCTTAAAAAAGGCTCTAATGATTTTGATTAAATTGTCGGTGCTTATATCTCGTAAAGTGTTCTAATCTTCCCAACCTTTGAAATTCCCGTACAAATGCAATAAAAGCGTAAAAAGTTGAAAACGAGAGAATTTAACACAGAGCTCTCCGCCCTTGAGCATCGCCCACCAAATATAGATTTTTTCTATTTCCCGCCAAGTTATTTTATAGAATAACATTGCCAATTTCACCATTTTTGCCCTGGTTTTTTTTTTCCCCCTTTCTTTTTTCTTTTTTTTTGCCCATGTAAGAGTTCTTTCCGAACTGGCCATTTATACTTAAATGAGTGAAGATATGAAAACGGTTAATAACACCATATCAAATTTTAATGCAATAATAATAATTGAAAATTTTGTGATGATCCATACCCCCTAGTTTGAAAATGTAAAAAAATGACAAAAAATCGAAATTTTTTACTTTCGTTACCCTTTGTTAATCAAAATCGTTAGAGCTGTTTTCATGATTTCAACATCATGTGCATGGGCGAGTTTGACGAAAATCGTAATGGTAGGCCCCATGGTCACCACTTACCCGTACACCAAATTTGATCTCGTATGAAATTCGTTCGAAAGTTATACTTGCCACCTACACACATATTTTTTAGACCACGTTTTCTTTCAATTACTCATAGGTTAAAATCTCTGTGATAATATGTGTTAGGTGTTCCAATCGTCCAACTCGGAAATTCCCGTAGAATTGCGATAAAAGAGTAAAAGGTTGAAAAATGCATATCTTTGACACAATTCTCTGTCCTTGAGCATCGCCATCAAACGATAAATTGTCCTCTGTTTCACGCACAATAATATCACCATTTTGGCGTTATTTTATTTGGCCCACGTACAAATTATTGCAGTGAAAATATAAAAATGGTAAATTACACTATTCCATATTCAATTTGAATGCAATGACTAATATTATGGTCTAATTGAAAGTTGTGCGATGTTCGACACCACAAGTTGAGAATTCAAATTTTTTTTCAAGATTTCACATAAAATTATTATTATTTTTTCTTTATTTTATAAATTTTTTCCATTTTCCCAGATATATTAAGTGCGGGAGTAGATTTAGAAAATTGATTACGTAAAGCCGAACTTAACAGAGAGCGGGCCCGACATTGACGATCGCTGTGGTTTTATGTAAATGGTAATGAAAATTTTGATAATCGTCTGGATGGAATTTTTTAAAGATATTAAAGTTTTTAATAATTGCATGATATTAATATTTTTCACAACAAATATTATGTTATTAAATTTTATACACTGACATCATCCTTTTAAATTTATTTTATTCATGTATTATTTCTTTGTAATATGGCGCCACCAATCCTCTAGTACTACTATTTGATGAGATTTATTTTTATGCTTAATTTAATTAAAGAAAATTTAGGTGATGCATTCATTGAAAGTATAAATGCTAGTTTGTAGTTCTATTGCTGTAGATAAGAGTATTTATTGGCTTGAGAGTCAATAATAATGTATTCATCAGGCGGACTTTTTAGCATTTTATACATTTAGTTTGGTGGCGCCGTCTTGTATGAAAATTGTGAAATAGAAAGTTCTAAAAAATTGTATCATTTAGAAGAATTCCAAACTCAAACATACTCTAAATAACGCAAAATATTTAATAATCTATTTATAGATAGGACAATAAATTTTCAAAAACCATTACTTTCCCTTCTTAATTTTTAATGATCTGACATGTACTCGTATTTCCAGTGAATTAGCGGAAATAACTGGAGTGTCGGAAATTATTTGAATATGGTGTGGATATATGTCATGATGTATTTGCGATTCACGTTAGATGTGTGGTGCGTCATCCTATCAAATTTTTTAGGGAAGGCAATCCTATCTTTTAGCAGGGGTCCCCATTGCAATGGTTCAGGCTCCCGCATGAAATTAAAAATTGTTCTAACAAAATCTTTATAAAACTTACTTGTTATTGAATTAAACTGCATTTTACGCAGTATTGAACTCATTAAGCATATTCATATCAATTCCCTTTTTATTTGATTTCTTTTTCTTTTAAGTATGCTTTGATCAAGTTTAAATATATAATCAAGAGGGTTTTTAATTGAAATAATGTGATCATAAAACGTTCAATAACTAAATAGGATGTGCAATTTAAAATGCATAAGTTAAAAAACATACCGAATGGAAAATAACTAAAGAAAAAGGATATCTAAGGGTCCCTTAGAAAATCATGCCCTAAGAACTAATTCCAGACTTTTCCATCTGGCACGACTTATGAAGTGGAATCTGCTTAATCATGCAAATCACTGTATTGAAACTAGAATTCGAAAATATCGATCAAAATAAATATCGATACTAAATCGTTGCATAGAAAAATATATCGATAAAATATCTATACATTGATACATGATTTTTTTTTTTCATTTGATTTTCAATTTTGCCAAAAACGTAGTTTTTCGGGGCAAATTTCTACTTTTCATGACTACTTTTTGTAAGGAGACTACTTTTCTAACTGAAATGGATCTATTGCAAAAGAAAAAGTTATATTTTCTCTTAATTGATGCAATAATTTTTTAAAAAAATTAGTTAATTTTCAATAGCTTTTAATGGCAATGCTGAATATTTAGCATAATATTTTTACAATATATATAATTAAAAAATTAACAGAGCGATGAATATATATATATATATATATATAATTAACACTTTTTTCCCAATTTTATTTTAATTTTGAAAAGCCAGGAATGTGCAACCCCTCGTACCCTCCTGTTGGCGCCCATGATTATGAAGTGTAGGGCAAAATCTTGAATATTGGTGCCATTTTAACTGCCTCTCAACCAAGTCCAAACTTTGGTTTTGAAGTTTTTGAAAAAGGAACAAAGAAAATCGAAAAAACACATGAAACTACAAGAGGATCATTAAAAAACTAAAAATGTTTAAAAATATCGATATATCGGTGACTTTTATCGATATTTTTAATATCGATTTTTTTTTTTTTTAAATATCGATACATCGCCGACCTCTAATTGAAACACAAATGTCTACTATACAGCCATAATACGTCAGAAGATGCTAATTAAACTATATTGAAGATGAAATTGGATTCAGAACTATAATCTTCTGCCTTTTAGAAATTTGAAATGCAAAATTGTCACTTAGTACTTGACTCAACAGATTTTTTGATGGAATATTTTAACTGCAATGCAATTGCAGTCATTGTCATCAAATGTAAAGAGCATTATATTTAATAAAGCTAGTGTAAATAATGCAAATGGCTGTGTTATTGGTAAGTAAGAAATAAATTTGCTAGCTATTTAAATTTATACTTTACCGAGTAATCTTTGAATAACTAAAATCTTTTACTTGTAGACAAGAGGACTTATTACGCCCACAAAATTAAATTATTCAAGTGCCCTGACGCAAAGTAGCACATAAAAGTAAAAGAGCAAACGGCACTGTGGTTTACCTTTCCATATCAAGTATCCAAAAAAAAAAAAAAAAAAAAAAAAAAAAAAAAATAATAATTATATTTAAAAAAAAAAAAAAAAACATTAACATTGTAAACGTTTTTTTTTTTTTTTTTTTTTTTTTTTTTTTTTTTAAATGCTTGCCACCTTTAGTTTCTTTGTGTTTTCCACTCCCTCTTTAATTCCTCTAATGGTTTATCATATACATTTTTACGATGGCAAACCGCCACAATTACAACCTTGTTCACTTTGCTATACAGGAACCGGTAATTCTTTCCTAACTCAATTTTCATTACATGCATGCCTTTGGGAATGTTGCCTCCTGTCGTCACCAAGGGGGTTGCATCGAATACCCTGGGCTCTTTTTGAAAATCATGAACCCTTATTGTTTCTAATACTTCATCTGTACGATTTTGAATCCATGGGTAGAATTTATTATAGTTTTTATCGAAGGATCGAGTTTTCCAAATGCTTTGACAGTTGTTCATGGTCACTTTTTATTGTCTCGTTCCAACAGGTCCGATGAAGTGGTCCAAAGTATGGATGGAAATATAAAACACAAATGAAAATTTTCAAAGTCCCTGGCAATATGATAATTCCAGTCGGCGGCAAGGGGTCCGTCAGTTTACGTCAACGAATTCCCAGAGTATCTTTTTTCAAGGGAAGAGCAAGCAGTGAGAGTTTCATCCAAGTCAAAGTCAGGGCATCAAGTAAGCTGACCACGGATTATGGGTTGTAATTATACTCAAAAAAAAAAAAAAAAAAAAAAAAAAAAAATTAAAAAAAAAAAAAAAAAAAAAATTAAAAAAAAAAAAAAAAAATTCCTCAGTTTAATCGGTACCATGAGCGAGCAGAGAGAGGTCCATCCATGTTGAAATCAGGTCATCAAGCAAGCTGACCACCGATTGTGGGTTGTATTTATATTAAAAAAAAAAAAAAAAAAAAAAAAAAATTAAAAAAAAAAAAAACATTTAAAAAAAAAAAAAAAAAAAAAAAAACATTTAAAAAAAAAAAAAAAAAAAAAAAAAAAAAAAGATGTTTACTCAGCTCAGTCGGTGTCGTGACTTGGAAGTGTGAGGTCGTCAGTCTGCTTGCTCTCTTTAGACGTATGCTTTGGAAATTTTTTACCGTGAACTACCGTACTCTTCGACGGTGTTGGAAATGTAATTGCGTCGACTTAAAAAACAAATCACTAGGGATTTCAAACATTTTAATTGTCCCATTGATTTTTCCATTTTTGAACAGATAATCTTTTAATTGTTCATCCTTGCAGAGTTGATAGAGTTTCGAATGTAAGCTCTTTTTTTTTTAAATATATGAATAATTTTATTGATTGTCTAGATTTAATCTCAGTGATCGAATTTCATGCCCTAATTCTCAGTTTAGGAAAAAGAAATCTTTTTAATTTACCATATAATACTAAAAGTTATGCCATAAATATACACTTATGTAGTTTTATAAAGTAAATACTAAATTTTCCAATAGTGTTTATTTTTTTTAGTATGTCACGACACACTTTGAAAGAGAATGTATCAATTATTTTCTCTTTGTTGCTGTTTTTTTTTCTTTTTTTGTTCACAATTGTAACCTTATATTTTTACTTACCCTAGTAGCACAAAGATACTAGCCAATATCACTCGATATTACCCAATCCCGATGTGGACCGTTGTTACTAATTTCGGCCTATTTTGCCCAGTGCTAGATAAAATACAGTGGAAGCTTTGAAATGTTGATGCAGAGTTTTAAATTTCGAATATATTTTTATTACAAAAGGACGAAAGAGTGAAAAATATTTTTTGTGGTACTTTTAAGGATAATTTAAAAAAAAAAAACTTGTATTTTGGAACGATGCTAGAGTTACTGACAGGATTGGCCAGTCTTCCAGAAGCACTTTTTACAACAGTGGCCAATACTATTGTGCTACCTGGGTGTGTATGTTGTTTAGGGAAATTGTATATTTTTTTGTTCCCGACATTTAGCGTTGCGAAGACCCTTGCATTTCTTTTCGATAGTATTAAGATTGAAATCATGAAAAAATCCATGTTTTTCAGCAATTGCTTAAAAAAGGCTCTAATGATTTTGATTAAATTGTCGGTGCTTATATCTCGTAAAGTGTTCTAATCTTCCCAACCTTTGAAATTCCCGTACAAATGCAATAAAAGCGTAAAAAGTTGAAAACGAGAGAATTTAACACAGAGCTCTCCGCCCTTGAGCATCGCCCACCAAATATAGATTTTTTCTATTTCCCGCCAAGTTATTTTATAGAATAACATTGCCAATTTCACCATTTTTGCCCTGGTTTTTTTTTTCCCCCTTTCTTTTTTCTTTTTTTTTGCCCATGTAAGAGTTCTTTCCGAACTGGCCATTTATACTTAAATGAGTGAAGATATGAAAACGGTTAATAACACCATATCAAATTTTAATGCAATAATAATAATTGAAAATTTTGTGATGATCCATACCCCCTAGTTTGAAAATGTAAAAAAATGACAAAAAATCGAAATTTTTTACTTTCGTTACCCTTTGTTAATCAAAATCGTTAGAGCTGTTTTCATGATTTCAACATCATGTGCATGGGCGAGTTTGACGAAAATCGTAATGGTAGGCCCCATGGTCACCACTTACCCGTACACCAAATTTGATCTCGTATGAAATTCGTTCGAAAGTTATACTTGCCACCTACACACATATTTTTTAGACCACGTTTTCTTTCAATTACTCATAGGTTAAAATCTCTGTGATAATATGTGTTAGGTGTTCCAATCGTCCAACTCGGAAATTCCCGTAGAATTGCGATAAAAGAGTAAAAGGTTGAAAAATGCATATCTTTGACACAATTCTCTGTCCTTGAGCATCGCCATCAAACGATAAATTGTCCTCTGTTTCACGCACAATAATATCACCATTTTGGCGTTATTTTATTTGGCCCACGTACAAATTATTGCAGTGAAAATATAAAAATGGTAAATTACACTATTCCATATTCAATTTGAATGCAATGACTAATATTATGGTCTAATTGAAAGTTGTGCGATGTTCGACACCACAAGTTGAGAATTCAAATTTTTTTTCAAGATTTCACATAAAATTATTATTATTTTTTCTTTATTTTATAAATTTTTTCCATTTTCCCAGATATATTAAGTGCGGGAGTAGATTTAGAAAATTGATTACGTAAAGCCGAACTTAACAGAGAGCGGGCCCGACATTGACGATCGCTGTGGTTTTATGTAAATGGTAATGAAAATTTTGATAATCGTCTGGATGGAATTTTTTAAAGATATTAAAGTTTTTAATAATTGCATGATATTAATATTTTTCACAACAAATATTATGTTATTAAATTTTATACACTGACATCATCCTTTTAAATTTATTTTATTCATGTATTATTTCTTTGTAAGATGGCGCCACCAATCCTCTAGTACTACTATTTGATGAGATTTATTTTTATGCTTAATTTAATTATAGAAAATTTAGGTGATGCATTCATTGAAAGTATAAATGCTAGTTTGTAGTTCTATTGCTGTAGATAAGAGTATTTATTGGCTTGAGAGTCAATAATAATGTATTCATCAGGCGGACTTTTTAGCATTTTATACATTTAGTTTGGTGGCGCCGTCTTGTATGAAAATTGTGAAATAGAAAGTTCTAAAAAATTGTATCATTTAGAAGAATTCCAAACTCAAACATACTCTAAATAACGCAAAATATTTAATAATCTATTTATAGATAGGACAATAAATTTTCAAAAACCATTACTTTCCCTTCTTAATTTTTAATGATCTGACATGTACTCGTATTTCCAGTGAATTAGCGGAAATAACTGGAGTGTCGGAAATTATTTGAATATGGTGTGGATATATGTCATGATGTATTTGCGATTCACGTTAGATGTGTGGTGCGTCATCCTATCAAATTTTTTAGGGAAGGCAATCCTATCTTTTAGCAGGGGTCCCCATTGCAATGGTTCAGGCTCCCGCATGAAATTAAAAATTGTTCTAACAAAATCTTTATAAAACTTACTTGTTATTGAATTAAACTGCATTTTACGCAGTATTGAACTCATTAAGCATATTCATATCAATTCCCTTTTTATTTGATTTCTTTTTCTTTTAAGTATGCTTTGATCAAGTTTAAATATATAATCAAGAGGGTTTTTAATTGAAATAATGTGATCATAAAACGTTCAATAACTAAATAGGATGTGCAATTTAAAATGCATAAGTTAAAAAACATACCGAATGGAAAATAACTAAAGAAAAAGGATATCTAAGGGTCCCTTAGAAAATCATGCCCTAAGAACTAATTCCAGACTTTTCCATCTGGCACGACTTATGAAGTGGAATCTGCTTAATCATGCAAATCACTGTATTGAAACTAGAATTCGAAAATATCGATCAAAATAAATATCGATACTAAATCGTTGCATAGAAAAATATATCGATAAAATATCTATACATTGATACATGATTTTTTTTTTTCATTTGATTTTCAATTTTGCCAAAAACGTAGTTTTTCGGGGCAAATTTCTACTTTTCATGACTACTTTTTGTAAGGAGACTACTTTTCTAACTGAAATGGATCTATTGCAAAAGAAAAAGTTATATTTTCTCTTAATTGATGCAATAATTTTTTAAAAAAATTAGTTAATTTTCAATAGCTTTTAATGGCAATGCTGAATATTTAGCATAATATTTTTACAATATATATAATTAAAAAATTAACAGAGCGATGAATATATATATATATATATAATTAACACTTTTTTCCCAATTTTATTTTAATTTTGAAAAGCCAGGAATGTGCAACCCCTCGTACCCTCCTGTTGGCGCCCATGATTATGAAGTGTAGGGCAAAATCTTGAATATTGGTGCCATTTTAACTGCCTCTCAACCAAGTCCAAACTTTGGTTTTGAAGTTTTTGAAAAAGGAACAAAGAAAATCGAAAAAACACATGAAACTACAAGAGGATCATTAAAAAACTAAAAATGTTTAAAAATATCGATATATCGGTGACTTTTATCGATATTTTTAATATCGATTTTTTTTTTTTTTAAATATCGATACATCGCCGACCTCTAATTGAAACACAAATGTCTACTATACAGCCATAATACGTCAGAAGATGCTAATTAAACTATATTGAAGATGAAATTGGATTCAGAACTATAATCTTCTGCCTTTTAGAAATTTGAAATGCAAAATTGTCACTTAGTACTTGACTCAACAGATTTTTTGATGGAATATTTTAACTGCAATGCAATTGCAGTCATTGTCATCAAATGTAAAGAGCATTATATTTAATAAAGCTAGTGTAAATAATGCAAATGGCTGTGTTATTGGTAAGTAAGAAATAAATTTGCTAGCTATTTAAATTTATACTTTACCGAGTAATCTTTGAATAACTAAAATCTTTTACTTGTAGACAAGAGGACTTATTACGCCCACAAAATTAAATTATTCAAGTGCCCTGACGCAAAGTAGCACATAAAAGTAAAAGAGCAAACGGCACTGTGGTTTACCTTTCCATATCAAGTATCCAAAAAAAAAAAAAAAAAAAAAAAAAAATAATAATAATTATATTTAAAAAAAAAAAAAAAAACATTAACATTGTAAACGTTTTTTTTTTTTTTTTTTTTTTTTTTTTTTTTTTAAATGCTTGCCACCTTTAGTTTCTTTGTGTTTTCCACTCCCTCTTTAATTCCTCTAATGGTTTATCATATACATTTTTACGATGGCAAACCGCCACAATTACAACCTTGTTCACTTTGCTATACAGGAACCGGTAATTCTTTCCTAACTCAATTTTCATTACATGCATGCCTTTGGGAATGTTGCCTCCTGTCGTCACCAAGGGGGTTGCATCGAATACCCTGGGCTCTTTTTGAAAATCATGAACCCTTATTGTTTCTAATACTTCATCTGTACGATTTTGAATCCATGGGTAGAATTTATTATAGTTTTTATCGAAGGATCGAGTTTTCCAAATGCTTTGACAGTTGTTCATGGTCACTTTTTATTGTCTCGTTCCAACAGGTCCGATGAAGTGGTCCAAAGTATGGATGGAAATATAAAACACAAATGAAAATTTTCAAAGTCCCTGGCAATATGATAATTCCAGTCGGCGGCAAGGGGTCCGTCAGTTTACGTCAACGAATTCCCAGAGTATCTTTTTTCAAGGGAAGAGCAAGCAGTGAGAGTTTCATCCAAGTCAAAGTCAGGGCATCAAGTAAGCTGACCACGGATTATGGGTTGTAATTATACTCAAAAAAAAAAAAAAAAAAAAAAAAAAAAAAATTAAAAAAAAAAAAAAAAAATTCCTCAGTTTAATCGGTACCATGAGCGAGCAGAGAGAGGTCCATCCATGTTGAAATCAGGTCATCAAGCAAGCTGACCACCGATTGTGGGTTGTATTTATATTAAAAAAAAAAAAAAAAAAAAAAAAAAATTAAAAAAAAAAAAAAAAAAAACATTTAAAAAAAAAAAAAAAAAAAAACATTTAAAAAAAAAAAAAAAAAAAAAAAAAAAAAAGATGTTTACTCAGCTCAGTCGGTGTCGTGACTTGGAAGTGTGAGGTCGTCAGTCTGCTTGCTCTCTTTAGACGTATGCTTTGGAAATTTTTTACCGTGAACTACCGTACTCTTCGACGGCGTTGGAAATGTAATTGCGTCGACTTAAAAAACAAATCACTAGGGATTTCAAACATTTTAATTTTTTTCCAAATTGGGATTTTTCTTCGGGCCTAACGTGAATAAATCTGTATCGATAAGCAAGCTCATTAACATCTAAAGTTTGAAAACCCCATCCTATACGCAAAAGAAAATAAACCTAACGAACCAATACATTATTATTTTTTTTTTTTTTAAAGTTCCATGTGTGCACTAGAGGATGAAAAGTAAACTGACGATAACCTTTTAATTTAAACTGCATTTTGTTGTTTCTTCATAAATGGTTTTTGTTAATTTTTATTCAGCTGCTGCACTTGCTTTTGTTGCATGGTTGGTAAAGGAACGGCACGCGAATGGTGAGGTGGCGGTTTCGAATCCCGGTTTCCCTCTCTTTAATTTTGGCTTTAATAAACGATTTAGCTACTGTGTTTTTCCATTCTGATGTTGGGGTGATGGCCAGCTTATCCGGAACATTTCTTCCTTAGATGATTGTGGACTTGAGCAACTTAATTTAGAAATAATTTGTCCATATTGAACAATTTATATCTTAATATTAATAAATGAATAATTTTAAGCTACAGTCATAACTCAAATATTTAATTTTGATTACAATAATAAAGTTGAAATTTTAAGTCGTTTTCAGTCCTAAAAATATCTAGGGGCAACTTTTGATGTAAGTACCTAAATTTTTTTTTATTTTTCGCAAAACATATAATTTTCACAATACTGTTGTTATTCTTTCTATTTTGAATGGTCTTCTTCAATGTTAGAGTAGTGTTTTATTATTTTGATGACTAATGACAATATATTTGTAATAAAATTAAAATTTTGCTGAATAAATTTTACATTTACTTTGAAGAATATAATTTTTGTCCCATTGATTTTTCCATTTTTGAACAGATAATCTTTTAATTGTTCATCCTTGCAGAGTTGATAGAGTTTCGAATGTAAGCTCTTTTTTTTTAAATATATGAATAATTTTATTGATTGTCTAGATTTAATCTCAGTGATCGAATTTCATGCCCTAATTCTCAGTTTAGGAAAAAGAAATCTTTTTAATTTACCATATAATACTAAAAGTTATGCCATAAATATACACTTATGTAGTTTTATAAAGTAAATACTAAATTTTCCAATAGTGTTTATTTTTTTTAGTATGTCACGACACACTTTGAAAGAGAATGTATCAATTATTTTCTCTTTGTTGCTGTTTTTTTTTTCTTTTTTTGTTCACAATTGTAACCTTATATTTTTACTTACCCTAGTAGCACAAAGATACTAGCCAATATCACTCGATATTACCCAATCCCGATGTGGACCGTTGTTACTAATTTCGGCCTATTTTGCCCAGTGCTAGATAAAATACAGTGGAAGCTTTGAAATGTTGATGCAGAGTTTTAAATTTCGAATATATTTTTATTACAAAAGGACGAAAGAGTGAAAAATATTTTTTGTGGTACTTTTAAGGATAATTTAAAAAAAAAAAACTTGTATTTTGGAACGATGCTAGAGTTACTGACAGGATTGGCCAGTCTTCCAGAAGCACTTTTTACAACAGTGGCCAATACTATTGTGCTACCTGGGTGTGTATGTTGTTTAGGGAAATTGTATATTTTTTTGTTCCCGACATTTAGCGTTGCGAAGACCCTTGCATTTCTTTTCGATAGTATTAAGATTGAAATCATGAAAAAATCCATGTTTTTCAGCAATTGCTTAAAAAAGGCTCTAATGATTTTGATTAAATTGTCGGTGCTTATATCTCGTAAAGTGTTCTAATCTTCCCAACCTTTGAAATTCCCGTACAAATGCAATAAAAGCGTAAAAAGTTGAAAACGAGAGAATTTAACACAGAGCTCTCCGCCCTTGAGCATCGCCCACCAAATATAGATTTTTTCTATTTCCCGCCAAGTTATTTTATAGAATAACATTGCCAATTTCACCATTTTTGCCCTGGTTTTTTTTTTCCCCCTTTCTTTTTTCTTTTTTTTTGCCCATGTAAGAGTTCTTTCCGAACTGGCCATTTATACTTAAATGAGTGAAGATATGAAAACGGTTAATAACACCATATCAAATTTTAATGCAATAATAATAATTGAAAATTTTGTGATGATCCATACCCCCTAGTTTGAAAATGTAAAAAAATGACAAAAAATCGAAATTTTTTACTTTCGTTACCCTTTGTTAATCAAAATCGTTAGAGCTGTTTTCATGATTTCAACATCATGTGCATGGGCGAGTTTGACGAAAATCGTAATGGTAGGCCCCATGGTCACCACTTACCCGTACACCAAATTTGATCTCGTATGAAATTCGTTCGAAAGTTATACTTGCCACCTACACACATATTTTTTAGACCACGTTTTCTTTCAATTACTCATAGGTTAAAATCTCTGTGATAATATGTGTTAGGTGTTCCAATCGTCCAACTCGGAAATTCCCGTAGAATTGCGATAAAAGAGTAAAAGGTTGAAAAATGCATATCTTTGACACAATTCTCTGTCCTTGAGCATCGCCATCAAACGATAAATTGTCCTCTGTTTCACGCACAATAATATCACCATTTTGGCGTTATTTTATTTGGCCCACGTACAAATTATTGCAGTGAAAATATAAAAATGGTAAATTACACTATTCCATATTCAATTTGAATGCAATGACTAATATTATGGTCTAATTGAAAGTTGTGCGATGTTCGACACCACAAGTTGAGAATTCAAATTTTTTTTCAAGATTTCACATAAAATTATTATTATTTTTTCTTTATTTTATAAATTTTTTCCATTTTCCCAGATATATTAAGTGCGGGAGTAGATTTAGAAAATTGATTACGTAAAGCCGAACTTAACAGAGAGCGGGCCCGACATTGACGATCGCTGTGGTTTTATGTAAATGGTAATGAAAATTTTGATAATCGTCTGGATGGAATTTTTTAAAGATATTAAAGTTTTTAATAATTGCATGATATTAATATTTTTCACAACAAATATTATGTTATTAAATTTTATACACTGACATCATCCTTTTAAATTTATTTTATTCATGTATTATTTCTTTGTAATATGGCGCCACCAATCCTCTAGTACTACTATTTGATGAGATTTATTTTTATGCTTAATTTAATTAAAGAAAATTTAGGTGATGCATTCATTGAAAGTATAAATGCTAGTTTGTAGTTCTATTGCTGTAGATAAGAGTATTTATTGGCTTGAGAGTCAATAATAATGTATTCATCAGGCGGACTTTTTAGCATTTTATACATTTAGTTTGGTGGCGCCGTCTTGTATGAAAATTGTGAAATAGAAAGTTCTAAAAAATTGTATCATTTAGAAGAATTCCAAACTCAAACATACTCTAAATAACGCAAAATATTTAATAATCTATTTATAGATAGGACAATAAATTTTCAAAAACCATTACTTTCCCTTCTTAATTTTTAATGATCTGACATGTACTCGTATTTCCAGTGAATTAGCGGAAATAACTGGAGTGTCGGAAATTATTTGAATATGGTGTGGATATATGTCATGATGTATTTGCGATTCACGTTAGATGTGTGGTGCGTCATCCTATCAAATTTTTTAGGGAAGGCAATCCTATCTTTTAGCAGGGGTCCCCATTGCAATGGTTCAGGCTCCCGCATGAAATTAAAAATTGTTCTAACAAAATCTTTATAAAACTTACTTGTTATTGAATTAAACTGCATTTTACGCAGTATTGAACTCATTAAGCATATTCATATCAATTCCCTTTTTATTTGATTTCTTTTTCTTTTAAGTATGCTTTGATCAAGTTTAAATATATAATCAAGAGGGTTTTTAATTGAAATAATGTGATCATAAAACGTTCAATAACTAAATAGGATGTGCAATTTAAAATGCATAAGTTAAAAAACATACCGAATGGAAAATAACTAAAGAAAAAGGATATCTAAGGGTCCCTTAGAAAATCATGCCCTAAGAACTAATTCCAGACTTTTCCATCTGGCACGACTTATGAAGTGGAATCTGCTTAATCATGCAAATCACTGTATTGAAACTAGAATTCGAAAATATCGATCAAAATAAATATCGATACTAAATCGTTGCATAGAAAAATATATCGATAAAATATCTATACATTGATACATGATTTTTTTTTTTCATTTGATTTTCAATTTTGCCAAAAACGTAGTTTTTCGGGGCAAATTTCTACTTTTCATGACTACTTTTTGTAAGGAGACTACTTTTCTAACTGAAATGGATCTATTGCAAAAGAAAAAGTTATATTTTCTCTTAATTGATGCAATAATTTTTTAAAAAAATTAGTTAATTTTCAATAGCTTTTAATGGCAATGCTGAATATTTAGCATAATATTTTTACAATATATATAATTAAAAAATTAACAGAGCGATGAATATATATATATATATAATTAACACTTTTTTCCCAATTTTATTTTAATTTTGAAAAGCCAGGAATGTGCAACCCCTCGTACCCTCCTGTTGGCGCCCATGATTATGAAGTGTAGGGCAAAATCTTGAATATTGGTGCCATTTTAACTGCCTCTCAACCAAGTCCAAACTTTGGTTTTGAAGTTTTTGAAAAAGGAACAAAGAAAATCGAAAAAACACATGAAACTACAAGAGGATCATTAAAAAACTAAAAATGTTTAAAAATATCGATATATCGGTGACTTTTATCGATATTTTTAATATCGATTTTTTTTTTTTTTAAATATCGATACATCGCCGACCTCTAATTGAAACACAAATGTCTACTATACAGCCATAATACGTCAGAAGATGCTAATTAAACTATATTGAAGATGAAATTGGATTCAGAACTATAATCTTCTGCCTTTTAGAAATTTGAAATGCAAAATTGTCACTTAGTACTTGACTCAACAGATTTTTTGATGGAATATTTTAACTGCAATGCAATTGCAGTCATTGTCATCAAATGTAAAGAGCATTATATTTAATAAAGCTAGTGTAAATAATGCAAATGGCTGTGTTATTGGTAAGTAAGAAATAAATTTGCTAGCTATTTAAATTTATACTTTACCGAGTAATCTTTGAATAACTAAAATCTTTTACTTGTAGACAAGAGGACTTATTACGCCCACAAAATTAAATTATTCAAGTGCCCTGACGCAAAGTAGCACATAAAAGTAAAAGAGCAAACGGCACTGTGGTTTACCTTTCCATATCAAGTATCCAAAAAAAAAAAAAAAAAAAAAAAAAAAAAAAAAAAAAAAAAATAATTATATTTAAAAAAAAAAAAAAAAAAAAAAAAAACATTAACATTGTAAACGTTTTTTTTTTTTTTTTTTTTTTTTTTTTTTTTTTTTTTAAATGCTTGCCACCTTTAGTTTCTTTGTGTTTTCCACTCCCTCTTTAATTCCTCTAATGGTTTATCATATACATTTTTACGATGGCAAACCGCCACAATTACAACCTTGTTCACTTTGCTATACAGGAACCGGTAATTCTTTCCTAACTCAATTTTCATTACATGCATGCCTTTGGGAATGTTGCCTCCTGTCGTCACCAAGGGGGTTGCATCGAATACCCTGGGCTCTTTTTGAAAATCATGAACCCTTATTGTTTCTAATACTTCATCTGTACGATTTTGAATCCATGGGTAGAATTTATTATAGTTTTTATCGAAGGATCGAGTTTTCCAAATGCTTTGACAGTTGTTCATGGTCACTTTTTATTGTCTCGTTCCAACAGGTCCGATGAAGTGGTCCAAAGTATGGATGGAAATATAAAACACAAATGAAAATTTTCAAAGTCCCTGGCAATATGATAATTCCAGTCGGCGGCAAGGGGTCCGTCAGTTTACGTCAACGAATTCCCAGAGTATCTTTTTTCAAGGGAAGAGCAAGCAGTGAGAGTTTCATCCAAGTCAAAGTCAGGGCATCAAGTAAGCTGACCACGGATTATGGGTTGTATTTATACTCAAAAAAAAAAAAAAAAAAAAAAAAAAAAAAAAAATTAAAAAAAAAAAAAAAATTCCTCAGTTTAATCGGTACCATGAGCGAGCAGAGAGAGGTCCATCCATGTTGAAATCAGGTCATCAAGCAAGCTGACCACCGATTGTGGGTTGTATTTATATTAAAAAAAAAAAAAAAAAAAAAAAATTAAAAAAAAAAAAAACATTTAAAAAAAAAAAAAAAAAAAAAAAAAACATTTAAAAAAAAAAAAAAAAAAAAAAAAAAAAAAGATGTTTACTCAGCTCAGTCGGTGTCGTGACTTGGAAGTGTGAGGTCGTCAGTCTGCTTGCTCTCTTTAGACGTATGCTTTGGAAATTTTTTACCGTGAACTACCGTACTCTTCGACGGTGTTGGAAATGTAATTGCGTCGACTTAAAAAACAAATCACTAGGGATTTCAAACATTTTAATTGTCCCATTGATTTTTCCATTTTTGAACAGATAATCTTTTAATTGTTCATCCTTGCAGAGTTGATAGAGTTTCGAATGTAAGCTCTTTTTTTTTTAAATATATGAATAATTTTATTGATTGTCTAGATTTAATCTCAGTGATCGAATTTCATGCCCTAATTCTCAGTTTAGGAAAAAGAAATCTTTTTAATTTACCATATAATACTAAAAGTTATGCCATAAATATACACTTATGTAGTTTTATAAAGTAAATACTAAATTTTCCAATAGTGTTTATTTTTTTTAGTATGTCACGACACACTTTGAAAGAGAATGTATCAATTATTTTCTCTTTGTTGCTGTTTTTTTTTCTTTTTTTGTTCACAATTGTAACCTTATATTTTTACTTACCCTAGTAGCACAAAGATACTAGCCAATATCACTCGATATTACCCAATCCCGATGTGGACCGTTGTTACTAATTTCGGCCTATTTTGCCCAGTGCTAGATAAAATACAGTGGAAGCTTTGAAATGTTGATGCAGAGTTTTAAATTTCGAATATATTTTTATTACAAAAGGACGAAAGAGTGAAAAATATTTTTTGTGGTACTTTTAAGGATAATTTAAAAAAAAAAAACTTGTATTTTGGAACGATGCTAGAGTTACTGACAGGATTGGCCAGTCTTCCAGAAGCACTTTTTACAACAGTGGCCAATACTATTGTGCTACCTGGGTGTGTATGTTGTTTAGGGAAATTGTATATTTTTTTGTTCCCGACATTTAGCGTTGCGAAGACCCTTGCATTTCTTTTCGATAGTATTAAGATTGAAATCATGAAAAAATCCATGTTTTTCAGCAATTGCTTAAAAAAGGCTCTAATGATTTTGATTAAATTGTCGGTGCTTATATCTCGTAAAGTGTTCTAATCTTCCCAACCTTTGAAATTCCCGTACAAATGCAATAAAAGCGTAAAAAGTTGAAAACGAGAGAATTTAACACAGAGCTCTCCGCCCTTGAGCATCGCCCACCAAATATAGATTTTTTCTATTTCCCGCCAAGTTATTTTATAGAATAACATTGCCAATTTCACCATTTTTGCCCTGGTTTTTTTTTCCCCCTTTCTTTTTTCTTTTTTTTTGCCCATGTAAGAGTTCTTTCCGAACTGGCCATTTATACTTAAATGAGTGAAGATATGAAAACGGTTAATAACACCATATCAAATTTTAATGCAATAATAATAATTGAAAATTTTGTGATGATCCATACCCCCTAGTTTGAAAATGTAAAAAAATGACAAAAAATCGAAATTTTTTACTTTTGTTACCCTTTGTTAATCAAAATCGTTAGAGCTGTTTTCATGATTTCAACATCATGTGCATGGGCGAGTTTGACGAAAATCGTAATGGTAGGCCCCATGGTCACCACTTACCCGTACACCAAATTTGATCTCGTATGAAATTCGTTCGAAAGTTATACTTGCCACCTACACACATATTTTTTAGACCACGTTTTCTTTCAATTACTCATAGGTTAAAATCTCTGTGATAATATGTGTTAGGTGTTCCAATCGTCCAACTCCGAAATTCCCGTAGAATTGCGATAAAAGAGTAAAAGGTTGAAAAATGCATATCTTTGACACAATTCTCTGTCCTTGAGCATCGCCATCAAACGATAAATTGTCCTCTGTTTCACGCACAATAATATCACCATTTTGGCGTTATTTTATTTGGCCCACGTACAAATTATTGCAGTGAAAATATAAAAATGGTAAATTACACTATTCCATATTCAATTTGAATGCAATGACTAATATTATGGTCTAATTGAAAGTTGTGCGATGTTCGACACCACAAGTTGAGAATTCAAATTTTTTTTCAAGATTTCACATAAAATTATTATTATTTTTTCTTTATTTTATAAATTTTTTCCATTTTCCCAGATATATTAAGTGCGGGAGTAGATTTAGAAAATTGATTACGTAAAGCCGAACTTAACAGAGAGCGGGCCCGACATTGACGATCGCTGTGGTTTTATGTAAATGGTAATGAAAATTTTGATAATCGTCTGGATGGAATTTTTTAAAGATATTAAAGTTTTTAATAATTGCATGATATTAATATTTTTCACAACAAATATTATGTTATTAAATTTTATACACTGACATCATCCTTTTAAATTTATTTTATTCATGTATTATTTCTTTGTAATATGGCGCCACCAATCCTCTAGTACTACTATTTGATGAGATTTATTTTTATGCTTAATTTAATTAAAGAAAATTTAGGTGATGCATTCATTGAAAGTATAAATGCTAGTTTGTAGTTCTATTGCTGTAGATAAGAGTATTTATTGGCTTGAGAGTCAATAATAATGTATTCATCAGGCGGACTTTTTAGCATTTTATACATTTAGTTTGGTGGCGCCGTCTTGTATGAAAATTGTGAAATAGAAAGTTCTAAAAAATTGTATCATTTAGAAGAATTCCAAACTCAAACATACTCTAAATAACGCAAAATATTTAATAATCTATTTATAGATAGGACAATAAATTTTCAAAAACCATTACTTTCCCTTCTTAATTTTTAATGATCTGACATGTACTCGTATTTCCAGTGAATTAGCGGAAATAACTGGAGTGTCGGAAATTATTTGAATATGGTGTGGATATATGTCATGATGTATTTGCGATTCACGTTAGATGTGTGGTGCGTCATCCTATCAAATTTTTTAGGGAAGGCAATCCTATCTTTTAGCAGGGGTCCCCATTGCAATGGTTCAGGCTCCCGCATGAAATTAAAAATTGTTCTAACAAAATCTTTATAAAACTTACTTGTTATTGAATTAAACCGCATTTTACGCAGTATTGAACTCATTAAGCATATTCATATCAATTCCCTTTTTATTTGATTTCTTTTTCTTTTAAGTATGCTTTGATCAAGTTTAAATATATAATCAAGAGGGTTTTTAATTGAAATAATGTGATCATAAAACGTTCAATAACTAAATAGGATGTGCAATTTAAAATGCATAAGTTAAAAAACATACCGAATGGAAAATAACTAAAGAAAAAGGATATCTAAGGGTCCCTTAGAAAATCATGCCCTAAGAACTAATTCCAGACTTTTCCATCTGGCACGACTTATGAAGTGGAATCTGCTTAATCATGCAAATCACTGTATTGAAACTAGAATTCGAAAATATCGATCAAAATAAATATCGATACTAAATCGTTGCATAGAAAAATATATCGATAAAATATCTATACATTGATACATGATTTTTTTTTTTCATTTGATTTTCAATTTTGCCAAAAACGTAGTTTTTCGGGGCAAATTTCTACTTTTCATGACTACTTTTTGTAAGGAGACTACTTTTCTAACTGAAATGGATCTATTGCAAAAGAAAAAGTTATATTTTCTCTTAATTGATGCAATAATTTTTTAAAAAAATTAGTTAATTTTCAATAGCTTTTAATGGCAATGCTGAATATTTAGCATAATATTTTTACAATATATATAATTAAAAAATTAACAGAGCGATGAATATATATATATATATAATTAACACTTTTTTCCCAATTTTATTTTAATTTTGAAAAGCCAGGAATGTGCAACCCCTCGTACCCTCCTGTTGGCGCCCATGATTATGAAGTGTAGGGCAAAATCTTGAATATTGGTGCCATTTTAACTGCCTCTCAACCAAGTCCAAACTTTGGTTTTGAAGTTTTTGAAAAAGGAACAAAGAAAATCGAAAAAACACATGAAACTACAAGAGGATCATTAAAAAACTAAAAATGTTTAAAAATATCGATATATCGGTGACTTTTATCGATATTTTTAATATCGATTTTTTTTTTTTTAAATATCGATACATCGCCGACCTCTAATTGAAACACAAATGTCTACTATACAGCCATAATACGTCAGAAGATGCTAATTAAACTATATTGAAGATGAAATTGGATTCAGAACTATAATCTTCTGCCTTTTAGAAATTTGAAATGCAAAATTGTCACTTAGTACTTGACTCAACAGATTTTTTGATGGAATATTTTAACTGCAATGCAATTGCAGTCATTGTCATCAAATGTAAAGAGCATTATATTTAATAAAGCTAGTGTAAATAATGCAAATGGCTGTGTTATTGGTAAGTAAGAAATAAATTTGCTAGCTATTTAAATTTATACTTTACCGAGTAATCTTTGAATAACTAAAATCTTTTACTTGTAGACAAGAGGACTTATTACGCCCACAAAATTAAATTATTCAAGTGCCCTGACGCAAAGTAGCACATAAAAGTAAAAGATCAAACGGCACTGTGGTTTACCTTTCCATATCAAGTATCCAAAAAAAAAAAAAAAAAAAAAAAAAAAAATAATAATAATTATATTTAAAAAAAAAAAAAAAAAAAAAAAAAAAACATTAACATTGTAAACGTTTTTTTTTTTTTTTTTTTTTTTTTTTTTTTTTTTTTTAAATTCTTGCCACCTTTAGTTTCTTTGTGTTTTCCACTCCCTCTTTAATTCCTCTAATGGTTTATCATATACATTTTTACGATGGCAAACCGCCACAATTACAACCTTGTTCACTTTGCTATACAGGAACCGGTAATTCTTTCCTAACTCAATTTTCATTACATGCATGCCTTTGGGAATGTTGCCTCCTGTCGTCACCAAGGGTGTTGCATCGAATACCCTGGGCTCTTTTTGAAAATCATGAACCCTTATTGTTTCTAATACTTCATCTGTACGATTTTGAATCCATGGGTAGAATTTATTATAGTTTTTATCGAAGGATCGAGTTTTCCAAATGCTTTGACAGTTGTTCATGGTCACTTTTTATTGTCTCGTTCCAACAGGTCCGATGAAGTGGTCCAAAGTATGGATGGAAATATAAAACACAAATGAAAATTTTCAAAGTCCCTGGCAATATGATAATTCCAGTCGGCGGCAAGGGGTCCGTCAGTTTACGTCAACGAATTCCCAGAGTATCTTTTTTCAAGGGAAGAGCAAGCAGTGAGAGTTTCATCCAAGTCAAAGTCAGGGCATCAAGTAAGCTGACCACGGATTATGGGTTGTATTTATACTCAAAAAAAAAAAAAATTAAAAAAAAAAAAAAAATTAAAAAAAAAAAAAAAAAAAAAAAAATTTAAAAAAAAAAAAAAAAAAATTCCTCAGTTTAATCGGTACCATGAGCGAGCAGAGAGAGGTCCATCCATGTTGAAATCAGGTCATCAAGCAAGCTGACCACCGATTGTGGGTTGTATTTATATTAAAAAAAAAAAAAAAAAAAAAAAAAAAATTAAAAAAAAAAAAAAGCATTTAAAAAAAAAAAAAAAAAAAACATTTAAAAAAAAAAAAAAAAAAAAAAAAAAAGATGTTTACTCAGCTCAGTCGGTGTCGTGACTTGGAAGTGTGAGGTCGTCAGTCTGCTTGCTCTCTTTAGACGTATGCTTTGGAAATTTTTTACCGTGAACTACCGTACTCTTCGACGGCGTTGGAAATGTAATTGCGTCGACTTAAAAAACAAATCACTAAGGATTTCAAACATTTTAATTTTTTTCCAAATTGGGATTTTTCTTCGGGCCTAACGTGAATAAATCTGTATCGATAAGCAAGCTCATTAACATCCAAAGTTTGAAAACCCCATCCTATACGCAAAAGAAAATAAACCTAACGAACCAATACATTATTATTTTTTTTTTTTTTAAAGTTCCATGTGTGCACTAGAGGATGAAAAGTAAACTGACGATAACCTTTTAATTTAAACTGCATTTTGTTGTTTCTTCATAAATGGTTTTTGTTAATTTTTATTCAGCTGCTGCACTTGCTTTTGTTGCATGGTTGGTAAAGGAACGGCACGCGAATGGTGAGGTGGCGGTTTCGAATCCCGGTTTCCCTCTCTTTAATTTTGGCTTTAATAAACGATTTAGCTACTGTGTTTTTCCATTCTGATGTTGGGGTGATGGCCAGCTTATCCGGAACATTTCTTCCTTAGATGATTGTGGACTTGAGCAACTTAATTTAGAAATAATTTGTCCATATTGAACAATTTATATCTTAATATTAATAAATGAATAATTTTAAGCTACAGTCATAACTCAAATATTTAATTTTGATTACAATAATAAAGTTGAAATTTTAAGTCGTTTTCAGTCCTAAAAATATCTAGGGGCAACTTTTGATGTAAGTACCTAAATTTTTTTTTATTTTTCGCAAAACATATAATTTTCATAATACTGTTGTTATTCTTTCTATTTTGAATGGTCTTCTTCAATGTTAGAGTAGTGTTTTATTATTTTGATGACTAATGACAATATATTTGTAATAAAATTAAAATTTTGCTGAATAAATTTTACATTTACTTTGAAGAATATAATTTTTGTCCCATTGATTTTTCCATTTTTGAACAGATAATCTTTTAATTGTTCATCCTTGCAGAGTTGATAGAGTTTCGAATGTAAGCTCTTTTTTTTTAAATATATGAATAATTTTATTGATTGTCTAGATTTAATCTCAGTGATCGAATTTCATGCCCTAATTCTCAATTTAGGAAAAAGAAATCTTTTTAATTTACCATATAATACTAAAAGTTATGCCATAAATATACACTTATGTAGTTTTATAAAGTAAATACTAAATTTTCCAATAGTGTTTATTTTTTTTAGTATGTCACGACACACTTTGAAAGAGAATGTATCAATTATTTTCTCTTTGTTGCTGGTTTTTTTTCTTTTTTTGTTCACAATTGTAACCTTATATTTTTACTTACCCTAGTAGCACAAAGATACTAGCCAATATCACTCGATATTACCCAATCCCGATGTGGACCGTTGTTACTAATTTCGGCCTATTTTGCCCAGTGCTAGATAAAATACAGTGGAAGCTTTGAAATGTTGATGCAGCGTTTTAAATTTCGAATATATTTTTATTACAAAAGGACGAAAGAGTGAAAAATATTTTTTGTGGTACTTTTAAGGATAATTTAAAAAAAAAAAAACTTGTATTTTGGAACGATGCTAGAGTTACTGACAGGATTGGCCAGTCTTCCAGAAGCACTTTTTACAACAGTGGCCAATACTATTGTGCTACCTGGGTGTGTATGTTGTTTAGGGAAATTGTATATTTTTTTGTTCCCGACATTTAGCGTTGCGAAGACCCTTGCATTTCTTTTCGATAGTATTAAGATTGAAATCATGAAAAAATCCATGTTTTTCAGCAATTGCTTAAAAAAGGCTCTAATGATTTTGATTAAATTGTCGG
The DNA here is from genome assembly GCA_963978545.1 of Linyphia triangularis. NCBI lineage: Eukaryota > Metazoa > Arthropoda > Arachnida > Araneae > Linyphiidae > Linyphia > Linyphia triangularis. The sequence goes on along the minus strand of OZ021731.1, from coordinate 57,177,110 downwards.
TGCTTATATCTCGTAAAGTGTTCTAATCTTCCCAACCTTTGAAATTCCCGTACAAATGCAATAAAAGCGTAAAAAGTTGAAAACGAGAGAATTTAACACAGAGCTCTCCGCCCTTGAGCATCGCCCACCAAATATAGATTTTTTCTATTTCCCGCCAAGTTATTTTATAGAATAACATTGCCAATTTCACCATTTTTGCCCTGGTTTTTTTTTCCCCCTTTCTTTTTTCTTTTTTTTTGCCCATGTAAGAGTTCTTTCCGAACTGGCCATTTATACTTAAATGAGTGAAGATATGAAAACGGTTAATAACACCATATCAAATTTTAATGCAATAATAATAATTGAAAATTTTGTGATGATCCATACCCCCTAGTTTGAAAATGTAAAAAAATGACAAAAAATCGAAATTTTTTACTTTTGTTACCCTTTGTTAATCAAAATCGTTAGAGCTGTTTTCATGATTTCAACATCATGTGCATGGGCGAGTTTGACGAAAATCGTAATGGTAGGCCCCATGGTCACCACTTACCCGTACACCAAATTTGATCTCGTATGAAATTCGTTCGAAAGTTATACTTGCCACCTACACACATATTTTTTAGACCACGTTTTCTTTCAATTACTCATAGGTTAAAATCTCTGTGATAATATGTGTTAGGTGTTCCAATCGTCCAACTCCGAAATTCCCGTAGAATTGCGATAAAAGAGTAAAAGGTTGAAAAATGCATATCTTTGACACAATTCTCTGTCCTTGAGCATCGCCATCAAACGATAAATTGTCCTCTGTTTCACGCACAATAATATCACCATTTTGGCGTTATTTTATTTGGCCCACGTACAAATTATTGCAGTGAAAATATAAAAATGGTAAATTACACTATTCCATATTCAATTTGAATGCAATGACTAATATTATGGTCTAATTGAAAGTTGTGCGATGTTCGACACCACAAGTTGAGAATTCAAATTTTTTTTCAAGATTTCACATAAAATTATTATTATTTTTTCTTTATTTTATAAATTTTTTCCATTTTCCCAGATATATTAAGTGCGGGAGTAGATTTAGAAAATTGATTACGTAAAGCCGAACTTAACAGAGAGCGGGCCCGACATTGACGATCGCTGTGGTTTTATGTAAATGGTAATGAAAATTTTGATAATCGTCTGGATGGAATTTTTTAAAGATATTAAAGTTTTTAATAATTGCATGATATTAATATTTTTCACAACAAATATTATGTTATTAAATTTTATACACTGACATCATCCTTTTAAATTTATTTTATTCATGTATTATTTCTTTGTAAGATGGCGCCACCAATCCTGTAGTACTACTATTTGATGAGATTTATTTTTATGCTTAATTTAATTATAGAAAATTTAGGTGATGCATTCATTGAAAGTATAAATGCTAGTTTGTAGTTCTATTGCTGTAGATAAGAGTATTTATCGGCTTGAGAGTCAATAATAATGTATTCATCAGGCGGACTTTTTAGCATTTTATACATTTAGTTTGGTGGCGCCGTCTTGTATGAAAATTGTGAAATAGAAAGTTCTAAAAAATTGTATCATTTAGAAGAATTCCAAACTCAAACATACTCTAAATAACGCAAAATATTTAATAATCTATTTATAGATAGGACAATAAATTTTCAAAAACCATTACTTTCCCTTCTTAATTTTTAATGATCTGACATGTACTCGTATTTCCAGTGAATTAGCGGAAATAACTGGAGTGTCGGAAATTATTTGAATATGGTGTGGATATATGTCATGATGTATTTGCGATTCACGTTAGATGTGTGGTGCGTCATCCTATCAAATTTTTTAGGGAAGGCAATCCTATCTTTTAGCAGGGGTCCCCATTGCAATGGTTCAGGCTCCCGCATGAAATTAAAAATTGTTCTAACAAAATCTTTATAAAACTTACTTGTTATTGAATTAAACTGCATTTTACGCAGTATTGAACTCATTAAGCATATTCATATCAATTCCCTTTTTATTTGATTTCTTTTTCTTTTAAGTATGCTTTGATCAAGTTTAAATATATAATCAAGAGGGTTTTTAATTGAAATAATGTGATCATAAAACGTTCAATAACTAAATAGGATGTGCAATTTAAAATGCATAAGTTAAAAAACATACCGAATGGAAAATAACTAAAGAAAAAGGATATCTAAGGGTCCCTTAGAAAATCATGCCCTAAGAACTAATTCCAGACTTTTCCATCTGGCACGACTTATGAAGTGGAATCTGCTTAATCATGCAAATCACTGTATTGAAACTAGAATTCGAAAATATCGATCAAAATAAATATCGATACTAAATCGTTGCAAATAAGGATGCTAATTAAACTATATTGAAGATTAAACTATATAGAAAAATATATCGATAAAATATCTATACATTGATACATGATTTTTTTTTTTCATTTGATTTTCAATTTTGCCAAAAACGTAGTTTTTCGGGGCAAATTTCTACTTTTCATGACTACTTTTTGTAAGGAGACTACTTTTCTAACTGAAATGGATCTATTGCAAAAGAAAAAGTTATATTTTCTCTTAATTGATGCAATAATTTTTTAAAAAAATTAGTTAATTTTCAATAGCTTTTAATGGCAATGCTGAATATTTAGCATAATATTTTTACAATATATATAATTAAAAAATTAACAGAGCGATGAATATATATATATATATAATTAACACTTTTTTCCCAATTTTATTTTAATTTTGAAAAGCCAGGAATGTGCAACCCCTCGTACCCTCCTGTTGGCGCCCATGATTATGAAGTGTAGGGCAAAATCTTGAATATTGGTGCCATTTTAACTGCCTCTCAACCAAGTCCAAACTTTGGTTTTGAAGTTTTTGAAAAAGGAACAAAGAAAATCGAAAAAACACATGAAACTACAAGAGGATCATTAAAAAACTAAAAATGTTTAAAAATATCGATATATCGGTGACTTTTATCGATATTTTTAATATCGATTTTTTTTTTTTTAAATATCGATACATCGCCGACCTCTAATTGAAACACAAATGTCTACTATACAGCCATAATACGTCAGAAGATGCTAATTAAACTATATTGAAGATGAAATTGGATTCAGAACTATAATCTTCTGCCTTTTAGAAATTTGAAATGCAAAATTGTCACTTAGTACTTGACTCAACAGATTTTTTGATGGAATATTTTAACTGCAATGCAATTGCAGTCATTGTCATCAAATGTAAAGAGCATTATATTTAATAAAGCTAGTGTAAATAATGCAAATGGCTGTGTTATTGGTAAGTAAGAAATAAATTTGCTAGCTATTTAAATTTATACTTTACCGAGTAATCTTTGAATAACTAAAATCTTTTACTTGTAGACAAGAGGACTTATTACGCCCACAAAATTAAATTATTCAAGTGCCCTGACGCAAAGTAGCACATAAAAGTAAAAGATCAAACGGCACTGTGGTTTACCTTTCCATATCAAGTATCCAAAAAAAAAAAAAAAAAAAAAAAAAAAAAAAATAATAATTATATTTAAAAAAAAAAAAAAAAAAAAAAAAAAAAAAACATTAACATTGTAAACGTTTTTTTTTTTTTTTTTTTTTTTTTTTTTTTTTTTTTTAAATGCTTGCCACCTTTAGTTTCTTTGTGTTTTCCACTCCCTCTTTAATTCCTCTAATGGTTTATCATATACATTTTTACGATGGCAAACCGCCACAATTACAACCTTGTTCACTTTGCTATACAGGAACCGGTAATTCTTTCCTAACTCAATTTTCATTACATGCATGCCTTTGGGAATGTTGCCTCCTGTCGTCACCAAGGGTGTTGCATCGAATACCCTGGGCTCTTTTTGAAAATCATGAACCCTTATTGTTTCTAATACTTCATCTGTACGATTTTGAATCCATGGGTAGAATTTATTATAGTTTTTATCGAAGGATCGAGTTTTCCAAATGCTTTGACAGTTGTTCATGGTCACTTTTTATTGTCTCGTTCCAACAGGTCCGATGAAGTGGTCCAAAGTATGGATGGAAATATAAAACACAAATGAAAATTTTCAAAGTCCCTGGCAATATGATAATTCCAGTCGGCGGCAAGGGGTCCGTCAGTTTACGTCAACGAATTCCCAGAGTATCTTTTTTCAAGGGAAGAGCAAGCAGTGAGAGTTTCATCCAAGTCAAAGTCAGGGCATCAAGTAAGCTGACCACGGATTATGGGTTGTATTTATACTCAAAAAAAAAAAAAAAATTTAAAAAAAAAAAAAATTAAAAAAAAAAAAAAAAAAAAAAAATTTAAAAAAAAAAAAAAAAAATTCCTCAGTTTAATCGGTACCATGAGCGAGCAGAGAGAGGTCCATCCATGTTGAAATCAGGTCATCAAGCAAGCTGACCACCGATTGTGGGTTGTATTTATATTAAAAAAAAAAAAAAAAAAATAAATAAATAAAAAAAAAAAAAAAAACATTTAAAAAAAAAAAAAAAAAAAACATTTAAAAAAAAAAAAAAAAAAAAAAAAAAAAAGATGTTTACTCAGCTCAGTCGGTGTCGTGACTTGGAAGTGTGAGGTCGTCAGTCTGCTTGCTCTCTTTAGACGTATGCTTTGGAAATTTTTTACCGTGAACTACCGTACTCTTCGACGGCGTTGGAAATGTAATTGCGTCGACTTAAAAAACAAATCACTAAGGATTTCAAACATTTTAATTTTTTTCCAAATTGGGATTTTTCTTCGGGCCTAACGTGAATAAATCTGTATCGATAAGCAAGCTCATTAACATCCAAAGTTTGAAAACCCCATCCTATACGCAAAAGAAAATAAACCTAACGAACCAATACATTATTATTTTTTTTTTTTTTAAAGTTCCATGTGTGCACTAGAGGATGAAAACTAAACTGACGATAACCTTTTAATTTAAACTGCATTTTGTTGTTTCTTCATAAATGGTTTTTATTAATTTTTATTCAGCTGCTGCACTTGCTTTTGTTGCATGGTTGGTAAAGGAACGGCACGCGAATGGTGAGGTGGCGGTTTCGAATCCCGGTTTCCCTCTCTTTAATTTTGGCTTTAATAAACGATTTAGCTACTGTGTTTTTCCATTCTGATGTTGGGGTGATGGCCAGCTTATCCGGAACATTTCTTCCTTAGATGATTGTGGACTTGAGCAACTTAATTTAGAAATAATTTGTCCATATTGAACAATTTATATCTTAATATTAATAAATGAATAATTTTAAGCTACAGTCATAACTCAAATATTTAATTTTGATTACAATAATAAAGTTGAAATTTTAAGTCGTTTTCAGTCCTAAAAATATCTAGGGGCAACTTTTGATGTAAGTACCTAAATTTTTTTTTATTTTTCGCAAAACATATAATTTTCACAATACTGTTGTTATTCTTTCTATTTTGAATGGTCTTCTTCAATGTTAGAGTAGTGTTTTATTATTTTGATGACTAATGACAATATATTTGTAATAAAATTAAAATTTTGCTGAATAAATTTTACATTTACTTTGAAGAATATAATTTTTGTCCCATTGATTTTTCCATTTTTGAACAGATAATCTTTTAATTGTTCATCCTTGCAGAGTTGATAGAGTTTCGAATGTAAGCTCTTTTTTTTTAAATATATGAATAATTTTATTGATTGTCTAGATTTAATCTCAGTGATCGAATTTCATGCCCTAATTCTCAGTTTAGGAAAAAGAAATCTTTTTAATTTACCATATAATACTAAAAGTTATGCCATAAATATACACTTATGTAGTTTTATAAAGTAAATACTAAATTTTCCAATAGTGTTTATTTTTTTTAGTATGTCACGACACACTTTGAAAGAGAATGTATCAATTATTTTCTCTTTGTTGCTGGTTTTTTTTCTTTTTTTGTTCACAATTGTAACCTTATATTTTTACTTACCCTAGTAGCACAAAGATACTAGCCAATATCACTCGATATTACCCAATCCCGATGTGGACCGTTGTTACTAATTTCGGCCTATTTTGCCCAGTGCTAGATAAAATACAGTGGAAGCTTTGAAATGTTGATGCAGCGTTTTAAATTTCGAATATATTTTTATTACAAAAGGACGAAAGAGTGAAAAATATTTTTTGTGGTACTTTTAAGGATAATTTAAAAAAAAAAAAACTTGTATTTTGGAACGATGCTAGAGTTACTGACAGGATTGGCCAGTCTTCCAGAAGCACTTTTTACAACAGTGGCCAATACTATTGTGCTACCTGGGTGTGTATGTTGTTTAGGGAAATTGTATATTTTTTTGTTCCCGACATTTAGCGTTGCGAAGACCCTTGCATTTCTTTTCGATAGTATTAAGATTGAAATCATGAAAAAATCCATGTTTTTCAGCAATTGCTTAAAAAAGGCTCTAATGATTTTGATTAAATTGTCGGTGCTTATATCTCGTAAAGTGTTCTAATCTTCCCAACCTTTGAAATTCCCGTACAAATGCAATAAAAGCGTAAAAAGTTGAAAACGAGAGAATTTAACACAGAGCTCTCCGCCCTTGAGCATCGCCCACCAAATATAGATTTTTTCTATTTCCCGCCAAGTTATTTTATAGAATAACATTGCCAATTTCACCATTTTTGCCCTGTTTTTTTTTTTTTTTTTTTTTTTTTTCCCTTTCTTTTTTCTTTTTTTTGCCCATGTAAGAGTTCTTTCCGAACTGGCCATTTATACTTAAATGAGTGAAGATATGAAAACGGTTAATAACACCATATCAAATTTTAATGCAATAATAATAATTGAAAATTTTGTGATGATCCATACCCCCTAGTTTGAAAATGTAAAAAAATGACAAAAAATCGAAATTTTTTACTTTCGTTACCCTTTGTTAATCAAAATCGTTAGAGCTGTTTTCATGATTTCAACATCATGTGCATGGGCGAGTTTGACGAAAATCGTAATGGTAGGCCCCATGGTCACCACTTACCCGTACACCAAATTTGATCTCGTATGAAATTCGTTCGAAAGTTATACTTGCCACCTACACACATATTTTTTAGACCACGTTTTCTTTCAATTACTCATAGGTTAAAATCTCTGTGATAATATGTGTTAGGTGTTCCAATCGTCCAACTCCGAAATTCCCGTAGAATTGCGATAAAAGAGTAAAAGGTTGAAAAATGCATATCTTTGACACAATTCTCTGTCCTTGAGCATCGCCATCAAACGATAAATTGTCCTCTGTTTCACGCACAATAATATCACCATTTTGGCGTTATTTTATTTGGCCCACGTACAAATTATTGCAGTGAAAATATAAAAATGGTAAATTACACTATTCCATATTCAATTTGAATGCAATGACTAATATTATGGTCTAATTGAAAGTTGTGCGATGTTCGACACCACAAGTTGAGAATTCAAATTTTTTTTCAAGATTTCACATAAAATTATTATTATTTTTTCTTTATTTTATAAATTTTTTCCATTTTCCCAGATATATTAAGTGCGGGAGTAGATTTAGAAAATTGATTACGTAAAGCCGAACTTAACAGAGAGCGGGCCCGACATTGACGATCGCTGTGGTTTTATGTAAATGGTAATGAAAATTTTGATAATCGTCTGGATGGAATTTTTTAAAGATATTAAAGTTTTTAATAATTGCATGATATTAATATTTTTCACAACAAATATTATGTTATTAAATTTTATACACTGACATCATCCTTTTAAATTTATTTTATTCATGTATTATTTCTTTGTAAGATGGCGCCACCAATCCTGTAGTACTACTATTTGATGAGATTTATTTTTATGCTTAATTTAATTATAGAAAATTTAGGTGATGCATTCATTGAAAGTATAAATGCTAGTTTGTAGTTCTATTGCTGTAGATAAGAGTATTTATTGGCTTGAGAGTCAATAATAATGTATTCATCAGGCGGACTTTTTAGCATTTTATACATTTAGTTTGGTGGCGCCGTCTTGTATGAAAATTGTGAAATAGAAAGTTCTAAAAAATTGTATCATTTAGAAGAATTCCAAACTCAAACATACTCTAAATAACGCAAAATATTTAATAATCTATTTATAGATAGGACAATAAATTTTCAAAAACCATTACTTTCCCTTCTTAATTTTTAATGATCTGACATGTACTCGTATTTCCAGTGAATTAGCGGAAATAACTGGAGTGTCGGAAATTATTTGAATATGGTGTGGATATATGTCATGATGTATTTGCGATTCACGTTAGATGTGTGGTGCGTCATCCTATCAAATTTTTTAGGGAAGGCAATCCTATCTTTTAGCAGGGGTCCCCATTGCAATGGTTCAGGCTCCCGCATGAAATTAAAAATTGTTCTAACAAAATCTTTATAAAACTTACTTGTTATTGAATTAAACCGCATTTTACGCAGTATTGAACTCATTAAGCATATTCATATCAATTCCCTTTTTATTTGATTTCTTTTTCTTTTAAGTATGCTTTGATCAAGTTTAAATATATAATCAAGAGGGTTTTTAATTGAAATAATGTGATCATAAAACGTTCAATAACTAAATAGGATGTGCAATTTAAAATGCATAAGTTAAAAAACATACCGAATGGAAAATAACTAAAGAAAAAGGATATCTAAGGGTCCCTTAGAAAATCATGCCCTAAGAACTAATTCCAGACTTTTCCATCTGGCACGACTTATGAAGTGGAATCTGCTTAATCATGCAAATCACTGTATTGAAACTAGAATTCGAAAATATCGATCAAAATAAATATCGATACTAAATCGTTGCATAGAAAAATATATCGATAAAATATCTATACATTGATACATGATTTTTTTTTTTTTCATTTGATTTTATTTTTTCGGGGCAAATTTCTACTTTTCATGACTACTTTTTGTAAGGAGACTACTTTTCTAACTGAAATGGATCTATTGCAAAAGAAAAAGTTATATTTTCTCTTAATTGATGCAATAATTTTTTAAAAAAATTAGTTAATTTTCAATAGCTTTTAATGGCAATGCTGAATATTTAGCATAATATTTTTACAATATATATAATTAAAAAATTAACAGAGCGATGAATATATATATATATATATAATTAACACTTTTTTCCCAATTTTATTTTAATTTTGAAAAGCCAGGAATGTGCAACCCCTCGTACCCTCCTGTTGGCGCCCATGATTATGAAGTGTAGGGCAAAATCTTGAATATTGGTGCCATTTTAACTGCCTCTCAACCAAGTCCAAACTTTGGTTTTGAAGTTTTTGAAAAAGGAACAAAGAAAATCGAAAAAACACATGAAACTACAAGAGGATCATTAAAAAACTAAAAATGTTTAAAAATATCGATATATCGGTGACTTTTATCGATATTTTTAATATCGATTTTTTTTTTTTAAATATCGATACATCGCCGACCTCTAATTGAAACACAAATGTCTACTATACAGCCATAATACGTCAGAAGATGCTAATTAAACTATATTGAAGATGAAATTGGATTCAGAACTATAATCTTCTGCCTTTTAGAAATTTGAAATGCAAAATTGTCACTTAGTACTTGACTCAACAGATTTTTTGATGGAATATTTTAACTGCAATGCAATTGCAGTCATTGTCATCAAATGTAAAGAGCATTATATTTAATAAAGCTAGTGTAAATAATGCAAATGGCTGTGTTATTGGTAAGTAAGAAATAAATTTGCTAGCTATTTAAATTTATACTTTACCGAGTAATCTTTGAATAACTAAAATCTTTTACTTGTAGACAAGAGGACTTATTACGCCCACAAAATTAAATTATTCAAGTGCCCTGACGCAAAGTAGCACATAAAAGTAAAAGATCAAACGGCACTGTGGTTTACCTTTCCATATCAAGTATCCAAAAAAAAAAAAAAAAAAAAAAAAAAAAATAATAATAATTATATTTAAAAAAAAAAAAAAAAAAAAAAAAAAAAACATTAACGTTGTAAACGTTTTTTTTTTTTTTTTTTTTTTTTTTTTTTAAATGCTTGCCACCTTTAGTTTCTTTGTGTTTTCCACTCCCTCTTTAATTCCTCTAATGGTTTATCATATACATTTTTACGATGGCAAACCGCCACAATTACAACCTTGTTCACTTTGCTATACAGGAACCGGTAATTCTTTCCTAACTCAATTTTCATTACATGCATGCCTTTGGGAATGTTGCCTCCTGTCGTCACCAAGGGGGTTGCATCGAATACCCTGGGCTCTTTTTGAAAATCATGAACCCTTATTGTTTCTAATACTTCATCTGTACGATTTTGAATCCATGGGTAGAATTTATTATAGTTTTTATCGAAGGATCGAGTTTTCCAAATGCTTTGACAGTTGTTCATGGTCACTTTTTATTGTCTCGTTCCAACAGGTCCGATGAAGTGGTCCAAAGTATGGATGGAAATATAAAACACAAATGAAAATTTTCAAAGTCACTGGCAATATGATAATTCCAGTCGGCGGCAAGGGGTCCGTCAGTTTACGTCAACGAATTCCCAGAGTATCTTTTTTCAAGGGAAGAGCAAGCAGTGAGAGTTTCATCCAAGTCAAAGTCAGGGCATCAAGTAAGCTGACCACGGATTATGGGTTGTATTTATACTCAAAAAAAAAAAAAAAAAAAAAAAAAAATTAAAAAAAAAAAAAAAAAAAAAAATTAAAAAAAAAAAAAAAAAATTCCTCAGTTTAATCGGTACCATGAGCGAGCAGAGAGAGGTCCATCCATGTTGAAATCAGGTCATCAAGCAAGCTGACCACCGATTGTGGGTTGTATTTATATTAAAAAAAAAAAAAAAAAAATTAAAAAAAAAAAAAAAAACATTTAAAAATAAAAAAAAAAAAACATTTAAAAAAAAAAAAAAAAAAAAAAAAAAAAAAGATGTTTACTCAGCTCAGTCGGTGTCGTGACTTGGAAGTGTGAGGTCGTCAGTCTGCTTGCTCTCTTTAGACGTATGCTTTGGAAATTTTTTACCGTGAACTACCGTACTCTTCGACGGCGTTGGAAATGTAATTGCGTCGACTTAAAAAACAAATCACTAAGGATTTCAAACATTTTAATTTTTTTCCAAATTGGGATTTTTCTTCGGGCCTAACGTGAATAAATCTGTATCGATAAGCAAGCTCATTAACATCCAAAGTTTGAAAACCCCATCCTATACGCAAAAGAAAATAAACCTAACGAACCAATACATTATTATTTTTTTTTTTTTTTAAAGTTCCATGTGTGCACTAGAGGATGAAAAGTAAACTGACGATAACCTTTTAATTTAACTGCATTTTGTTGTTTCTTCATAAATGGTTTTTGTTAATTTTTATTCAGCTGCTGCACTTGCTTTCGTTGCATGGTTGGTAAAGGAACGGCACGCGAATGGTGAGGTGGCGGTTTCGAATCCCGGTTTCCCTCTCTTTAATTTTGGCTTTAATAAACGATTTAGCTACTGTGTTTTTCCATTCTGATGTTGGGGTGATGGCCAGCTTATCCGGAACATTTCTTCCTTAGATGATTGTGGACTTGAGCAACTTAATTTAGAAATAATTTGTCCATATTGAACAATTTATATCTTAATATTAATAAATGAATAATTTTAAGCTACAGTCATAACTCAAATATTTAATTTTGATTACAATAATAAAGTTGAAATTTTAAGTCGTTTTCAGTCCTAAAAATATCTAGGGGCAACTTTTGATGTAAGTACCTAAATTTTTTTTTATTTTTCGCAAAACATATAATTTTCACAATACTGTTGTTATTCTTTCTATTTTGAATGGTCTTCTTCAATGTTAGAGTAGTGTTTTATTATTTTGATGACTAATGACAATATATTTGTAATAAAATTAAAATTTTGCTGAATAAATTTTACATTTACTTTGAAGAATATAATTTTTGTCCCATTGATTTTTCCATTTTTGAACAGATAATCTTTTAATTGTTCATCCTTGCAGAGTTGATAGAGTTTCGAATGTAAGCTCTTTTTTTTTAAATATATGAATAATTTTATTGATTGTCTAGATTTAATCTCAGTGATCGAATTTCATGCCCTAATTCTCAGTTTAGGAAAAAGAAATCTTTTTAATTTACCATATAATACTAAAAGTTATGCCATAAATATACACTTATGTAGTTTTATAAAGTAAATACTAAATTTTCCAATAGTGTTTATTTTTTTTAGTATGTCACGACACACTTTGAAAGAGAATGTATCAATTATTTTCTCTTTGTTGCTGGTTTTTTTTCTTTTTTTGTTCACAATTGTAACCTTATATTTTTACTTACCCTAGTAGCACAAAGATACTAGCCAATATCACTCGATATTACCCAATCCCGATGTGGACCGTTGTTACTAATTTCGGCCTATTTTGCCCAGTGCTAGATAAAATACAGTGGAAGCTTTGAAATGTTGATGCAGCGTTTTAAATTTCGAATATATTTTTATTACAAAAGGACGAAAGAGTGAAAAATATTTTTTGTGGTACTTTTAAGGATAATTTAAAAAAAAAAAAACTTGTATTTTGGAACGATGCTAGAGTTACTGACAGGATTGGCCAGTCTTCCAGAAGCACTTTTTACAACAGTGGCCAATACTATTGTGCTACCTGGGTGTGTATGTTGTTTAGGGAAATTGTATATTTTTTTGTTCCCGACATTTAGCGTTGCGAAGACCCTTGCATTTCTTTTCGATAGTATTAAGATTGAAATCATGAAAAAATCCATGTTTTTCAGCAATTGCTTAAAAAAGGCTCTAATGATTTTGATTAAATTGTCGGTGCTTATATCTCGTAAAGTGTTCTAATCTTCCCAACCTTTGAAATTCCCGTACAAATGCAATAAAAGCGTAAAAAGTTGAAAACGAGAGAATTTAACACAGAGCTCTCCGCCCTTGAGCATCGCCCACCAAATATAGATTTTTTCTATTTCCCGCCAAGTTATTTTATAGAATAACATCGCCAATTTCACCATTTTTGCCCTGTTTTTTTTTTTTTTTTTTTTTTTTTTTTTTTTTTTTCCCCTTTCTTTTTTCTTTTTTTTGCCCATGTAAGAGTTCTTTCCGAACTGGCCATTTATACTTAAATGAGTGAAGATATGAAAACGGTTAATAACACCATATCAAATTTTAATGCAATAATAATAATTGAAAATTTTGTGATGATCCATACCCCCTAGTTTGAAAATGTAAAAAAATGACAAAAAATCGAAATTTTTTACTTTCGTTACCCTTTGTTAATCAAAATCGTTAGAGCTGTTTTCATGATTTCAACATCATGTGCATGGGCGAGTTTGACGAAAATCGTAATGGTAGGCCCCATGGTCACCACTTACCCGTACACCAAATTTGATCTCGTATGAAATTCGTTCGAAAGTTATACTTGCCACCTACACACATATTTTTTAGACCACGTTTTCTTTCAATTACTCATAGGTTAAAATCTCTGTGATAATATGTGTTAGGTGTTCCAATCGTCCAACTCCGAAATTCCCGTAGAATTGCGATAAAAGAGTAAAAGGTTGAAAAATGCATATCTTTGACACAATTCTCTGTCCTTGAGCATCGCCATCAAACGATAAATTGTCCTCTGTTTCACGCACAATAATATCACCATTTTGGCGTTATTTTATTTGGCCCACGTACAAATTATTGCAGTGAAAATATAAAAATGGTAAATTACACTATTCCATATTCAATTTGAATGCAATGACTAATATTATGGTCTAATTGAAAGTTGTGCGATGTTCGACACCACAAGTTGAGAATTCAAATTTTTTTTCAAGATTTCACATAAAATTATTATTATTTTTTCTTTATTTTATAAATTTTTTCCATTTTCCCAGATATATTAAGTGCGGGAGTAGATTTAGAAAATTGATTACGTAAAGCCGAACTTAACAGAGAGCGGGCCCGACATTGACGATCGCTGTGGTTTTATGTAAATGGTAATGAAAATTTTGATAATCGTCTGGATGGAATTTTTTAAAGATATTAAAGTTTTTAATAATTGCATGATATTAATATTTTTCACAACAAATATTATGTTATTAAATTTTATACACTGACATCATCCTTTTAAATTTATTTTATTCATGTATTATTTCTTTGTAAGATGGCGCCACCAATCCTGTAGTACTACTATTTGATGAGATTTATTTTTATGCTTAATTTAATTATAGAAAATTTAGGTGATGCATTCATTGAAAGTATAAATGCTAGTTTGTAGTTCTATTGCTGTAGATAAGAGTATTTATTGGCTTGAGAGTCAATAATAATGTATTCATCAGGCGGACTTTTTAGCATTTTATACATTTAGTTTGGTGGCGCCGTCTTGTATGAAAATTGTGAAATAGAAAGTTCTAAAAAATTGTATCATTTAGAAGAATTCCAAACTCAAACATACTCTAAATAACGCAAAATATTTAATAATCTATTTATAGATAGGACAATAAATTTTCAAAAACCATTACTTTCCCTTCTTAATTTTTAATGATCTGACATGTACTCGTATTTCCAGTGAATTAGCGGAAATAACTGGAGTGTCGGAAATTATTTGAATATGGTGTGGATATATGTCATGATGTATTTGCGATTCACGTTAGATGTGTGGTGCGTCATCCTATCAAATTTTTTAGGGAAGGCAATCCTATCTTTTAGCAGGGGTCCCCATTGCAATGGTTCAGGCTCCCGCATGAAATTAAAAATTGTTCTAACAAAATCTTTATAAAACTTACTTGTTATTGAATTAAACTGCATTTTACGCAGTATTGAACTCATTAAGCATATTCATATCAATTCCCTTTTTATTTGATTTCTTTTTCTTTTAAGTATGCTTTGATCAAGTTTAAATATATAATCAAGAGGGTTTTTAATTGAAATAATGTGATCATAAAACGTTCAATAACTAAATAGGATGTGCAATTTAAAATGCATAAGTTAAAAAACATACCGAATGGAAAATAACTAAAGAAAAAGGATATCTAAGGGTCCCTTAGAAAATCATGCCCTAAGAACTAATTCCAGACTTTTCCATCTGGCACGACTTATGAAGTGGAATCTGCTTAATCATGCAAATCACTGTATTGAAACTAGAATTCGAAAATATCGATCAAAAAAAATATCGATACTAAATCGTTGCATAGAAAAATATATCGATAAAATATCTATACATTGATACATGATTTTTTTTTTTTCATTTGATTTTCAATTTTGCCAAAAACGTAGTTTTTCGGGGCAAATTTCTACTTTTCATGACTACTTTTTGTAAGGAGACTACTTTTCTAACTGAAATGGATCTATTGCAAAAGAAAAAGTTATATTTTCTCTTAATTGATGCAATAATTTTTTAAAAAAATTAGTTAATTTTCAATAGCTTTTAATGGCAATGCTGAATATTTAGCATAATATTTTTACAATATATATAATTAAAAAATTAACAGAGCGATGAATATATATATATATATATAATTAACACTTTTTTCCCAATTTTATTTTAATTTTGAAAAGCCAGGAATGTGCAACCCCTCGTACCCTCCTGTTGGCGCCCATGATTATGAAGTGTAGGGCAAAATCTTGAATATTGGTGCCATTTTAACTGCCTCTCAACCAAGTCCAAACTTTGGTTTTGAAGTTTTTGAAAAAGGAACAAAGAAAATCGAAAAAACACATGAAACTACAAGAGGATCATTAAAAAACTAAAAATGTTTAAAAATATCGATATATCGGTGACTTTTATCGATATTTTTAATATCGATTTTTTTTTTTTTAAATATCGATACATCGCCGACCTCTAATTGAAACACAAATGTCTACTATACAGCCATAATACGTCAGAAGATGCTAATTAAACTATATTGAAGATGAAATTGGATTCAGAACTATAATCTTCTGCCTTTTAGAAATTTGAAATGCAAAATTGTCACTTAGTACTTGACTCAACAGATTTTTTGATGGAATATTTTAACTGCAATGCAATTGCAGTCATTGTCATCAAATGTAAAGAGCATTATATTTAATAAAGCTAGTGTAAATAATGCAAATGGCTGTGTTATTGGTAAGTAAGAAATAAATTTGCTAGCTATTTAAATTTATACTTTACCGAGTAATCTTTGAATAACTAAAATCTTTTACTTGTAGACAAGAGGACTTATTACGCCCACAAAATTAAATTATTCAAGTGCCCTGACGCAAAGTAGCACATAAAAGTAAAAGATCAAACGGCACTGTGGTTTACCTTTCCATATCAAGTATCAAAAAAAAAAAAAAAAAAAAAAAAAAAAAAAAAAATAATAATTATATTTAAAAAAAAAAAAAAAAAAAAAAAAACATTAACATTGTAAACGTTTTTTTTTTTTTTTTTTTTTTTTTTTTTAAATGCTTGCCACCTTTAGTTTCTTTGTGTTTTCCACTCCCTCTTTAATTCCTCTAATGGTTTATCATATACATTTTTACGATGGCAAACCGCCACAATTACAACCTTGTTCACTTTGCTATACAGGAACCGGTAATTCTTTCCTAACTCAATTTTCATTACATGCATGCCTTTGGGAATGTTGCCTCCTGTCGTCACCAAGGGTGTTGCATCGAATACCCTGGGCTCTTTTTGAAAATCATGAACCCTTATTGTTTCTAATACTTCATCTGTACGATTTTGAATCCATGGGTAGAATTTATTATAGTTTTTATCGAAGGATCGAGTTTTCCAAATGCTTTGACAGTTGTTCATGGTCACTTTTTATTGTCTCGTTCCAACAGGTCCGATGAAGTGGTCCAAAGTATGGATGGAAATATAAAACACAAATGAAAATTTTCAAAGTCCCTGGCAATATGATAATTCCAGTCGGCGGCAAGGGGTCCGTCAGTTTACGTCAACGAATTCCCAGAGTATCTTTTTTCAAGGGAAGAGCAAGCAGTGAGAGTTTCATCCAAGTCAAAGTCAGGGCATCAAGTAAGCTAACCACGGATTATGGGTTGTATTTATACTCAAAAAAAAAAAAAAAAAAAAAAAAAAAAATTTAAAAAAAAAAAAAAAAAAAAAAATTTAAAAAAAAAAAAATAAAAAATTCCTCAGTTTAATCGGTACCATGAGCGAGCAGAGAGAGGTCCATCCATGTTGAAATCAGGTCATCAAGCAAGCTGACCACCGATTGTGGGTTGTATTTATATTAAAAAAAAAAAAAAAAAAAAAAATTAAAAAAAAAAAAAAACATTTAAAAAAAAAAAAAAAAAACATTTAAAAAAAAAAAAAAAAAAAAAAAAAAAAAAAAAGATGTTTACTCAGCTCAGTCGGTGTCGTGACTTGGAAGTGTGAGGTCGTCAGTCTGCTTGCTCTCTTTAGACGTATGCTTTGGAAATTTTTTACCGTGAACTACCGTACTCTTCGACGGCGTTGGAAATGTAATTGCGTCGAATTAAAAAACAAATCACTAAGGATTTCAAACATTTTAATTTTTTTCCAAATTGGGATTTTTCTTCGGGCCTAACGTGAATAAATCTGTATCGATAAGCAAGCTCATTAACATCCAAAGTTTGAAAACCCCATCCTATACGCAAAAGAAAATAAACCTAACGAACCAATACATTATTATTTTTTTTTTTTTTAAAGTTCCATGTGTGCACTAGAGGATGAAAAGTAAACTGACGATAACCTTTTAATTTAAACTGCATTTTGTTGTTTCTTCATAAATGGTTTTTGTTAATTTTTATTCACCTGCTGCACTTGCTTTCGTTGCATGGTTGGTAAAGGAACGGCACGCGAATGGTGAGGTGGCGGTTTCGAATCCCGGTTTCCCTCTCTTTAATTTTGGCTTTAATAAACGATTTAGCTACTGTGTTTTTCCATTCTGATGTTGGGGTGATGGCCAGCTTATCCGGAACATTTCTTCCTTAGATGATTGTGGACTTGAGCAACTTAATTTAGAAATAATTTGTCCATATTGAACAATTTATATCTTAATATTAATAAATGAATAATTTTAAGCTACAGTCATAACTCAAATATTTAATTTTGATTACAATAATAAAGTTGAAATTTTAAGTCGTTTTCAGTCCTAAAAATATCTAGGGGCAACTTTTGATGTAAGTACCTAAATTTTTTTTTATTTTTCGCAAAACATATAATTTTCACAATACTGTTGTTATTCTTTCTATTTTGAATGGTCTTCTTCAATGTTAGAGTAGTGTTTTATTATTTTGATGACTAATGACAATATATTTGTAATAAAATTAAAATTTTACTGAATAAATTTTACATTTACTTTGAAGAATATAATTTTTGTCCCATTGATTTTTCCATTTTTGAACAGATAATCTTTTAATTGTTCATCCTTGCAGAGTTGATAGAGTTTCGAATGTAAGCTCTTTTTTTTTAAATATATGAATAATTTTATTGATTGTCTAGATTTAATCTCAGTGATCGAATTTCATGCCCTAATTCTCAGTTTAGGAAAAAGAAATCTTTTTAATTTACCATATAATACTAAAAGTTATGCCATAAATATACACTTATGTAGTTTTATAAAGTAAATACTAAATATTCCAATAGTGTTTATTTTTTTTAGTATGTCACGACACACTTTGAAAGAGAATGTATCAATTATTTTCTCTTTGTTGCTGGTTTTTTTTCTTTTTTTGTTCACAATTGTAACCTTATATTTTTACTTACCCTAGTAGCACAAAGATACTAGCCAATATCACTCGATATTACCCAATCCCGATGTGGACCGTTGTTACTAATTTCGGCCTATTTTGCCCAGTGCTAGATAAAATACAGTGGAAGCTTTGAAATGTTGATGCAGCGTTTTAAATTTCGAATATATTTTTATTACAAAAGGACGAAAGAGTGAAAAATATTTTTTGTGGTACTTTTAAGGATAATTTAAAAAAAAAAAAACTTGTATTTTGGAACGATGCTAGAGTTACTGACAGGATTGGCCAGTCTTCCAGAAGCACTTTTTACAACAGTGGCCAATACTATTGTGCTACCTGGGTGTGTATGTTGTTTAGGGAAATTGTATATTTTTTTGTTCCCGACATTTAGCGTTGCGAAGACCCTTGCATTTCTTTTCGATAGTATTAAGATTGAAATCATGAAAAAATCCATGTTTTTCAGCAATTGCTTAAAAAAGGCTCTAATGATTTTGATTAAATTGTCGGTGCTTATATCTCGTAAAGTGTTCTAATCTTCCCAACCTTTGAAATTCCCGTACAAATACAATAAAAGCGTAAAAAGTTGAAAACGAGAGAATTTAACACAGAGCTCTCCGCCCTTGAGCATCGCCCACCAAATATAGATTTTTTCTATTTCCCGCCAAGTTATTTTATAGAATAACATTGCCAATTTCACCATTTTTGCCCTGGTTTTTTTTTCCCCCTTTCTTTTTTCTTTTTTTTTGCCCATGTAAGAGTTCTTTCCGAACTGGCCATTTATACTTAAATGAGTGAAGATATGAAAACGGTTAATAACACCATATCAAATTTTAATGCAATAATAATAATTGAAAATTTTGTGATGATCCATACCCCCTAGTTTGAAAATGTAAAAAAATGACAAAAAATCGAAATTTTTTACTTTTGTTACCCTTTGTTAATCAAAATCGTTAGAGCTGTTTTCATGATTTCAACATCATGTGCATGGGCGAGTTTGACGAAAATCGTAATGGTAGGCCCCATGGTCACCACTTACCCGTACACCAAATTTGATCTCGTATGAAATTCGTTCGAAAGTTATACTTGCCACCTACACACATATTTTTTAGACCACGTTTTCTTTCAATTACTCATAGGTTAAAATCTCTGTGATAATATGTGTTAGATGTTCCAATCGTCCAACTCCGAAATTCCCGTAGAATTGCGATAAAAGAGTAAAAGGTTGAAAAATGCATATCTTTGACACAATTCTCTGTCCTTGAGCATCGCCATCAAACGATAAATTGTCCTCTGTTTCACGCACAATAATATCACCATTTTGGCGTTGTTTTATTTGGCCCACGTACAAATTATTGCAGTGAAAATATAAAAATGGTAAATTACACTATTCCATATTCAATTTGAATGCAATGACTAATATTATGGTCTAATTGAAAGTTGTGCGATGTTCGACACCACAAGTTGAGAATTCAAATTTTTTTTCAAGATTTCACATAAAATTATTATTATTTTTTCTTTATTTTATAAATTTTTTCCATTTTCCCAGATATATTAAGTGCGGGAGTAGATTTAGAAAATTGATTACGTAAAGCCGAACTTAACAGAGAGCGGGCCCGACATTGACGATCGCTGTGGTTTTATGTAAATGGTAATGAAAATTTTGATAATCGTCTGGATGGAATTTTTTAAAGATATTAAAGTTTTTAATAATTGCATGATATTAATATTTTTCACAACAAATATTATGTTATTAAATTTTATACACTGACATCATCCTTTTAAATTTATTTTATTCATGTATTATTTCTTTGTAAGATAGCGCCACCAATCCTGTAGTACTACTATTTGATGAGATTTATTTTTATGCTTAATTTAATTATAGAAAATTTAGGTGATGCATTCATTGAAAGTATGAATGCTAGTTTGTAGTTCTATTGCTGTAGATAAGAGTATTTATTGGCTTGAGAGTCAATAATAATGTATTCATCAGGCGGACTTTTTAGCATTTTATACATTTAGTTTGGTGGCGCCGTCTTGTATGAAAATTGTGAAATAGAAAGTTTTAAAAAATTTTATCATTTAGAAGAATTCCAAACTCAAACATACTCTAAATAACGCTAGTAGGATGTGCAATTTAAAATGCTTAAGTTAAAAAACATACCGAATGGAAAATAACTAAAGAAAAAGGATATCTAAGGGTCCCTTAGAAAATCATGCCCTAAGAACTAATTCCAGACTTTTCCATCTGGCACGACTTATGAAGTGGAATCTGCTTAATCATGCAAATCACTGTATTGAAACTAGAGGTCGAAAATATCGATCAAAATAAATATCGATACTAAATCGTTGCATAGAAAAATATATCGATAAAATATCTATACATTGATACATGATTTTTTTTTTTTTTTTCATTTGATTTTCAATTTTGCCAAAAACGTAGTTTTTCGGGTCAAATTTCTACTTTTCATGACTACTTTTTGTAAGGAGACTACTTTTCTAACTGAAATGGATCTATTGCAAAAGAAAAAGTTATATTTTCTCTTAATTGGTGCAATAATTTTAAAAAAAAATTAGTTAATTTTCAATAGCGTTTAATGGCAATGCTGAATATTTAGCATAATATTTTTACAATATATATAATTAAAAAATTAACAGAGCGATGAATATATATATATATATATCCTTTTCGAAAGGTGTTACTTTCCAAGCTTTTCACGGCTGCCCTTTTCAAACCCTTTTATTAGAGGGAAAAGACTGCGGCCTTTGGAATTCGACCCTTTACCTACCCTTTCGAAAAGGGGGGGTTGCTGATGCCCTGGAATTCGACCCTTTACCTACCCTTTCGAAAAGGGGGGGTTGCTGATGCCCTGGAATTCGACCCTTTACATATCCTTTTCGAAAGGTGTTACTTTCCAAGCTTTTCACAGCTGCCCTTTTCAAACCCTTTTATTAGAGGGTTACTCGGCAAGCTTAGAACTGCAAGTCTAATGACAAGCATATGACAAGGTTTTCGTAAGCTTGCATGCTATCTGGGATATATATATATATATATATATATATATATATATATATATATATATAATTAACGCTTTTTTCCCAATTTTATTTTAATTTTGAAAAGACAGGAATGTGCAACCCCCCGTACCCTCCTGTTGGCGCCCATGATTATGAAGTGTAGGGCAAAATCTTGAATATTGGTGACATTTTAACTGCCTCTCAACCAAGTCCAAACTTTAGTTTTGAAGTTTTTGAAAAAGGAACAAAGAAAATCGAAAAAACACATAGAACTACAAAAGGATCATTAAAAAACTAAAAATGTTTAAAAATATCGATATATCGGTGACTTTTATCGATATTTTTTTTTTAAATATCGATACATCGCCGACCTCTAATTGAAACACTAATGTCAACTATACAGCCGTAATACGTCAGAAGATGCTAATTAAACTATATTTGTGATGTCACGATGCGAACTCTATTTCATTACTAATTGAATTATATAACTTTTCTAGGTGTGGCATCACGAAAATCTGTTTGTGTTTCAGTTTCAGTTCGTGTTTGTTTTTTTGTGTGAAATAAAGTAGAGCCGTTAAGTTTACGTCTGAGTTAGCTCTATTATTTATCTAAATATTTCAGAACTAGGTGAGCCTTGGGTTCTAGTTGAAAAGATAAATTAATCCGGGTCAATATAGACTTGTTTCTGCAGTGTAGAAAGTTTGTAGCTATTTTATAGAAGAGCAAATCTTCACATCTGGCGTCCGCGACAGGATTGGTAAGCGTCATTATGTTTAAATCTGTTAAAGGCTTTAAAAAGGAAGACTTAATTTACTTGTGCCAAGAGATTAACGAGGACTTACCGTTGAAAGTTACCATATCTACACTGAAAGATGTTATTCTAAACAGTAAATGCTATACAGAAGATCCGGACTTTGTTTCAGCCGTGTTAGCCACAACTGTTTCTGAAAGGCAGGAAAAGGAAGAAGAGGCTAAAATTCAAAAACTTCAAGAAAAGAAAGAAAGAAAACTTGAAGAAGAGAGAAAGCGTCAAGACGAAGAGAAAAATCGCCAAGACGAAGAGAGAAAGCGCCAAGACGAGGAGAGAAAGCGCCAAGTCGAAGAGAGAGAACGGCAAAGACAACATGAGTTGGAATTAGCGAGATTAAATTCCCTGAAAGCTTTAGATGCTCAAGAAAATGATCAATCTACAGAATCAGGTAGTGTAAAAAAGAAATTTCACTTACCTAAGTTAGAATTACGTCCTTTTTCTGGAGATTTAAAGGACTGGTTACCATTTTGGAGCCAGTTCGAACATGTTCATAATGATATAGATATAGCACCAGAAAATAAATTTCAGTATTTAGTGCAAGCAACCGTCAGCGGATCGCGCGCTCGGGAGGTAGTGGAAAGTTTTCCGCCAACCGGCGCCAACTACGCCAAAGCTGTAGAATCTTTAAAATCGCGTTTTGGTCGAACTGATTTACTAGTGGAATTCTATGTCCGCGAGCTTTTAAAATTGGTTTTGGAAAACGCTTCGCAAAGTTCTACTGTTAATATATGTGCTCTGTATGACCATTTGGAGTCTCAGATCAGGGCATTAGAGACACTTGGCGTAACAACGGATAAAAGTGCTGCTCTGCTTCATCCTTTGGTTGAATCATGCTTACCGGAAGATACACTAAGAGTGTGGCAAAGACAAAGAAGTCCTGATTTCAGCCACAGTGGGGAACCGCAAGAAAGGCTTAGTAGCTTACTAACATTTTTAAAATCTGAAGTAGAATCGGAGGAAAGGATTTGTTTGGCGATGCAAGGTTTCGGCTTGAACAAAAATAAAGACAGTAATGGGTCTAGAAATAAGAAATTTGAAACAAGAGTGAAACAGAATAAAACACCCACAGCCGCCGGTCTTTTTAACAATCCTCATACTCAAGAAACCAGAAAGTCCTGTGTATTTTGCGACAAAACTCATTCCAGCTCAGACTGTTTTTCTGCACAAAGGATGAGTTTACCTGAAAGACAAAAGATTTTAAGGGAGAAAAATTGTTGTTTTGCCTGTCTGGCTCCCGGTCACCCCGTCCGAAAATGCCGTTCATTTTTGAGATGCGTAATTTGCGGGAAGAAGCATGTTCCCTTAATGTGCGAAACAAATGAGTCAAGGAAAAGTGATTTCAAAATGACAGACGAAGCTGAAGTTGTCAACGAGGTCAACATGTCTAACCTGAGTGTGGGTCCTAAAGTGTTTTTACAGACTCTAAAGTGCAAGCTCATATCAGATAAGAAAGACATAGTCGTGCGAATTGTTCTGGACACCGGCTCACAAAAGTCTTATATTGTAAAGAGTCTTGCTGAAGAAATGGAATATGCACATGTAAGGAAAGAAACTCTAGTACATTCACTGTTTGGCGGGATTAAATCCAAAGAATTTGTGCATACATGTTACAGAATTAGATTGAAAAATATTAAGAACAATTTTGCGTGCAACTTTGAAGCATTGGATCAAGAAACTATATGTAATGATGTATCACCTGTGAATTCAGGGCCTTGGTTAAAAGAGCTTCAAGAAATGAATATAACATTAAGTGATGTTGGAGAAAAGGAACATCCAGTGCAAGTACTTATAGGAGCTGATCTTTTTGGAAAGATTTTAACCGGTCAGCGTAGGGTCCTATCAAGCGGATTAGTGGCCATCGAAACTTTGCTTGGATGGACTTTGTTAGGGAAAGTTCCTGAAAGTGCAGTAACGTCAAGCAATGCCATGTTGGTGACATCACTTTTCGTTAAAGAATTTGACATTTCAGATTTCTGGAAGTTGGATTCTATTGGGATCAAGGATCCTATTGAGAAGCTCTCTAAGAAAGAGCAAGAAGATTTGACTGCTGAAAATTTTCTTCGAACTGTTAGGTACAACAAAGAAAATCGCTATGAAGTTCACTTACCTTGGTTGGATGACTCTGTACCTTTACCGAACAATTTTGAACAAGCTAAAAGAAGATTAGACACCACAACCAAGAAATTATTTCAGGAAAATTTGTACGACAACTACGAAGACATATTTTTAGAATGGCTACGTGAAGGAATTATCGAAGAAGTACCAGTTGAAGATAAAGATTTGCCTGCAAATTACCTACCTCATAGGCCTGTTATCAAAGTTAGTAAGACAACTCCAATTCGCCCGGTTTTTGATGCATCTGCTCGAATAAAGGGACATCCGTCACTAAATGACTCCCTACATAGCGGGCCAAACTTGATTGAGTTGATTCCTGATATTTTGCTGCGGTTTCGAGAAAAGAAGATTGGCGTAATCGCAGACATAAAGAAAGCCTTTTTGCAAGTTTGCCTTTGTAGAGAAGACCGTGACTTTGTGAGATTTCTGTGGTGGACAAATAAAGCTTGTGAAGACTACAGATTTTTTCGTCATGCCAGAATAGTTTTCGGCATTCGCAGCAGTCCATTTCTATTAGGAGCTGTGTTGAAGTACCATCTTGAACAGAATGCTGATATTGATCCTTTTGTAACTGGCTGCCTTTTGAAGAGCTTTTATGTGGATAATCTTGTAACCAGTGTTCACAATGAATTAGATTTGCAGCGATTAATGAGTACTTCTAATGAGTTAATGAAGAAAGGTGGTTTTATTCTGCGGGATTGGGAGTCTTCATCTTCACTAACAGAAGATGGAGGATCTAATACAGAGGATCTTCTAGACCTTCAATGGAATAAAACTAAAGACTGTTTTTCGTTAAATATCAACTGGCTGAAAGAAGTAAATATCGAAAACATCACCAAACGTACTATATTATCTGTTACTCAAGAAGTTTTTGACCCTTTTGGTTTTGCCTCACCTGTAATGCTTTGTCCCAAGATTATGCTACAAAAAACGTGGAAATTATCTTTGGGATGGGACGAAGAAATCACTGGACCCCTTCGACTAGAATTTTTACAATGGTTTAGGGAACTAAAAGAATTGGAGAACATTAACATTCCTCGCTGGATCAAAGTTACTTCAGAAAATATGAAGGCCTTCTCCATTCATACATTTTGCGACGCAAGTAGAGATGCATATGCCGCCGTTACGTATCTTGTACAAAAGGGAGAAAGTGAAATGGTGCATTTTTTAGCCTCAAGATCCCGAATATCTCCTCTAAAAGTTGCGACAATTCCAAGGTTGGAGCTGCTTGCTGCATTGGTGGGAGCAAGATTAACGAAATCAGTGTTAGATGCTCTTGGATGGACGGATATTAGATGTTTTTATTGGAGTGATTCTACTACCGTTCTTACTTGGATCACTAAAGATGAAAATTGGTCTATTTTCGTGAATAACAGAGTTCAAGAAATACGGAATATCAGCCAAGCATCTTCTTGGCGTCATATTTCTGGATTTGACAATCCTGCAGATTTGCCCTCCCGAGGATGCAAAGCAAGTACTTTAATAAAAACCAAATGTTGGTGGGAAGGGCCAGAATGGCTTAGTTCATTTGAAGACGAAGGACCATGCAGTGAATATGATGACCTGGATGAAGCTGAGGTACTAAAAGAGAAAAAGAAAAGTTCAATATTGGCTCTGGCATCTGTAAATAACGATTCATCTACAGGCTGGCTTTATCAGCGCTTCTCAAAATATGAAAGCATTGTGAAGCTAGTGGGGTGGATTTTGAGATTTGTAAAGAACTGTAGATGCGATGTTCAGCTAAGGAAAAAAGGAGATCTGGATGCTGAAGAATACAGGGCAGCAGAGAAACAAGTGATAAAATTAGTTCAGTCTGAATCTTTTTCAAACGAGCATGATGAAAAACTAAAAGCTTTGAGTGCGCATAAGGATATTGATGGAATAATACGGCTCAAGACGAAAATCGTTTTCCGTCAAGATACAAAAGATTTTAGGGAACCAGCTGTTCTTCCGTCCAGTCATGAAGTTGTCAGAAGGCTAATATTTTCTCATCATATAAAAAATAGTCATGCTGGAACTCAGATTCTGCTTAATATTTTGAGAGAACATTTTTGGATTTTGAGTGGAAGAAAAACAGTGCGCTCTGTCATTTCAAAGTGTATCTCTTGCAAAAGATTTTCTTCTAAATGTTGTGATGCTCTATCTGCTCCTTTGCCTGAAGATCGAATACGACAAGCAAATGTGTTCGAGATCTGTGGAACTGACCTGTCGGGACCTTTATTTTTAAAGGATGGAAAGAAGGCTTGGGTATGCATTTTTACATGCGCCGTATATAGAGCTGTCCACTTAGAGATTGTTACTTCACTATCTACCGAAAGTTTCTTGCTAGCTCTACGGCGATTTATTGCCCGGAGGGACCGATGTGAAACCATATACTGCGATAATGGCACGAATTTCGTCGGAGCTTCCAATTTGCTAAGAAGTTTAGATTGGGACCGCATCTGCAACGACAATGCTATTCATCCAATTAGGTGGAAGTTTAATCCCCCTTCTTCACCCTGGTGGGGTGGATGGTGGGAGAGGCTAATTGGTATTCTAAAAAGTCTTTTGAGAAGAATACTTGGAAGAGCAAGTTTGACTTACGAAGAATTAGTGACTGTTATTTGTGATTGCGAATCTGTTATCAACTCACGCCCTTTGACTTACATCGACGAATGTGACTCAGAATTTGTTCCACTTACCCCTGCCATGTTTCTTCGGGATATCAAGCTCTCTGGTGTTCCAGACTGTGATGCTGCTGATCATAAAAGTCTTAACCATCGCATCAAATACAGGCTAGCTTTGCAGAAAGACATTAGAAAAAGGTTCAGGTCCGAATATCTTAGATCTTTGATAAGGAGGTCAGAAAAGACTAAAACTTCGAAGATTGCTCCCGGGGATATTGTTCTCATAAAAAGTGACAACGCTAATCGAATCGACTGGCCACGGGGAAAAGTGATAGAAATGCTGCCAGGGAAAGATGGTGTGTGTCGACTCATCAAACTTAGAACTTCTCGTGGAGAAATTCTGCGTCCGATTCAGCGCGTCTTCCCTTTAGAGATTTCTTCCAGTGAATCGCCTTTTACAATGGATAAAAACGCACTATCTACGAAAGTTGCCTCTATGAAGAATGGCATTCCTAAGTGTTCTGATGACGACTCCATCGACTCTGCAATTATTCAAACTAAGACAAGGCTAGGTCGAACTGTAAAAATTCCCGAAAGGTTGGATCTCTAATAGAGTTGTTGAGTTGTGGAACTTCCACTACTCAAGGTGGGAGAATGTGATGTCACGATGCGAACTCTATTTCATTACTAATTGAATTATATAACTTTTCTAGGTGTGGCATCACGAAAATCTGTTTGTGTTTCAGTTTCAGTTCGTGTTTGTTTTTTTGTGTGAAATAAAGTAGAGCCGTTAAGTTTACGTCTGAGTTAGCTCTATTATTTATCTAAATATTTCAGAACTAGGTGAGCCTTGGGTTCTAGTTGAAAAGATAAATTAATCCGGGTCAATATAGACTTGTTTCTGCAGTGTAGAAAGTTTGTAGCTATTTTATAGAAGAGCAAATCTTCACAATATTGAAGATGAAATTGGATTCAGAACTATAATCTTCTGCCTTTTAGAAATTTGAAATGCAAAATTGTCACTTAGTACTTGACTCAACAGATTTTTTGATGGAATATTTTAACTGCAATGCAATTGCAGTCATTGTCATCAAATGCAAAGAGCATTATATTTAATAAAGCTAGTGTAAATAGTGTAAATGGCTGTGTTATTGGTGAGTAAGAAATAAATTTGCTAGTTATTTAAATTTATACTTTACCGAGTAATCTTTGAATAACTAAAATCTTTTACTTGTAGACAAGAGGACTTATTACGCCCACAAAATTAAATTATTCAAGTGGCCTGACGCAAAGTAGCACATAAAAGTAAAAGAGCAAACGGCACTGTGGTTTACCTTTCCATATCAAGTATCCAAAAAAAAAAAAAAAAATAATAATAATAATAATAATTAAAAAAAAAAAAAAAAAAAATAATAATAATAATTAAAAAAAAAAAACAAAAAAAAAAAAAAAAAAAATTGTAAACGTTTTTTTTTTTTTTTTTTTTTAAATGCTTGCCACCTTTAGTTTCTTTGTGTTTTCCACTCCCTCTTTAATTCCTCTAATGGTTTATCATACACATTTTTACGGTGGCAAACCGCCACAATTACAACCTTGTTCACTTTGCTATACAGGAACCGGTAATTCTTTCCTAACTCAATTTTCATTACATGCATGCCTTTGGGAATGTTGCCTCCTGTCGTCACCAAGGGTGTTGCATCGAATACCCTGGGCTCTTTTTGAAAATCATGAACTCTTATTGTTTCTAATACTTCATCTGTACGATTTTGAATCCATGGGTAGAATTTATTATAGTTTTTATCGAAGGATCGAGTTTCCCAAATGCTTTGACAGTTGTTCATGGTCACTTTTTATTGTCTCGTTCCAACAGGTCCGATGAAGTGGTCCAAAGTATGGATGGAAATATAAAACACAAATGAAAATTTTCAAAGTCCCTGGCAATATGATAATTCCAGTCGGCGGCAAGGGGTCCGTCAGTTTAAGTCAACGAATTCCCAGAGTATCTTTTTTCAAGGGAAGAGCAAGCAGTGAGAGGTTCATCCACGTCAAAGTCAGGGCATCATGTAAATTGACCACGGATTGTGTGTTGTATTTATACTAAAAAAAAAAAAAAATTAAAAATCACACACTGGAGCTTTTTTTCCCCCCAATTCTTGCTACCTTTAATTTCTTCGTGTTTTCCACACCCTCTTTAATTCCTCTAGTGGTTTTTCGTACACATTTTTATGGATGCAAACAGCCAAAATTACAACCTCGTACACTCTGATATACATGATCCAGTATTCCTTTCCTAACTCAATTTTCATTACACGCATGCTTTGGGAATGGTCCTCCTGTCGTCACCCAGGGTGTTGCATTTAATACACTGGACTCTTTTTTAAAATCATGAACCATTATTTGTTCTAATTTATTTGCTAATAAATATGTTAATAATAAAAAAATAATTAATTAGAGAATTATTAAAAGAAATGATGGAAAAAATAAGAATGTTGTAAGAATTTGCTGCAGCAGTCTGAATGGGTTTCATTATTTTGAAATACAGGGTCTTCTTTTCCTTTGCATAGGATCATTGTTCATTTAAGAATTAATTGCAAGTCTTGATTATACTCTGCGGTATGAATAAGTTATTTTGGGTTTAAGTAAAAGTAGTATAGACATAAAGCTATTTTAGAAAATAGATGCATAAGTATATGTAATAAAGAATACGACAAACCATTTTTATTTTATGAAATATTTATTGCAACATTAATACTGCATCTAAAAACACTTTCAAAACGATTTTGTACATTTTTACACAAACCAATAAAAATATGCTTGCTTGTATACTCAGCAGCAACAGAAAAGATTTATTTTCTTAAACAATAGACTACCAACTCGACTTCGATAAAGGAATGTACAATAATTTACAAAAAGTATTCTAAAATGGCAAAACAAGTGCAGTAAAAAAATTTCAAATCCATTAAAATCTAGAACAAGTGTATTTGTAATAAAAGTTTACCTTTCACTTAACAAGAAAAACAACTATTTTAACAAACAACATTTTAAAAACATTTCATCTATGCTGGATCAAAAGGCTGGAAACATATTCACAAGCGAGTGGAAAATCACAAAATTGATGACCCGATTGTAAAAACGTATCACATTTAACAGATTGCCACATATATAAATTTAAAAAAAAAAAAGCACCCGAATGCCAATCTCGTTACTTTGAACAATCAATTACAAACTATTCAAATGGCAAGACATGATAACCCTTTTGATAAATGATGATGATTTCAGCTTTTGAAATGAATGGATAAAAATTATGACAGATCACATTTTAAAAAAATAATTATTTTAACCCTAAGTTAATCATATTTTGATATCTAAAGGAAAAAATATTTATTTTTAAATTATAAGATGTACATGGTTTTGATTGAATATTTTCATGTTATTTCTACATATGGCTAAACCTCAAGAACTCCAACTGCATTCTGATTTAGTTGTTATGAAATATAAACACATATCATTTATAACTATCTGGAAATGGGGAGATGTATTCAAGAAACCATTAGGCAATTACACGCCAAAAAGCACCACAAATGGGAACAAACTGCCAAAAATTTTGATATTGCTGTCATTGATGACTAAAAGAAAATATTGGGGGGTCTCTCCAATCACACTAAAACAGAAATAATGTATCCAACTTACCATTTGAATTTTTTTTTTTTTTTTTTTTTGAAAACCTGGTTTACAGTAATATTCTCTCGCCCCCCCCCCCCCCCGACACCTATTAATGTTGTGGTATTTAACCCGTGGTATTTGTCCCGACACCCAATAAATTGAGGTATATATAAAAATTAATATGCTTTACTTCGTAAAACTGTTTATTTGTAGTAATTATTTCTAACAAAAAAGTTATCTCAATGAGAGTAAGTTAGGTTTTAAACTTATCAAACTTTTTAAAGCTATTTTCATTTTCTCAGACAATCCCAATTTTTTCCATACTGTCCATTTATTTTCATTTTAAAGAATAGATTTTACATGGCTGCATCTCTTCAAACCAAGAATAAAAAAGTACAGCTGTTATAAAGAGTAGAACTGAAAATCACTGCACACAAAACAAATTGCTAGGGCATAAAAACAATGACTAAAAACAGCACATATAACAGCCATATGGCACTCAAGCTGTAGCTACAACTCACCTTTAGCTACCCAGTTTCAATAATTCATGTTTAAATAAAAACAGTTCAAGAACACAACATCCAACCTCCTTTGAAAGAGTGATATATAACCAGTGCAGTAATCACATTGATCAACAGAAAACAGTCTTCCATTTCATTTTAAATAATGTAGTCCCAACATCCATGGTATATTAACAATTCCATAGTCAATGATATCTTAACATATGACATGATTTTCCACCAAGGGCAATAACAATATTCTTGAGCATAAATGCACATGCAAGGCAACTTGTGATTTCCACAAGATATGCAAATCCTTTTTTGGTGTCCAAATGAAATATGCATTACTATATGGCAAGATTTGTCATAATGAAAGTAGTATGAAAAGTAAGCTGCACAGTAAGTTTCCACGTACAAATTTATCATAATCCACGTGCTCCCACATTAGGTTAAGGCACAATTTTGGCATCTACTGGAAAATTTTCGCTCGGAAATTTATACAAGTCCGATTGGAACGCAAAAGAGCACCAATCTGTTTTTCTAAACTATCTACAAAAATATAATTCTTCGTGGCATATGTACATAAAATAGTAGTCCCATCACTATAAAAATATGTATCCACACAGGTGGCAGTAAAAACATTTTATAAAAATAACTGTAAAAATGTTCAAAAATTATTGACTGGTCCTTTGGGTTTCACACAGCAACAAATGTCCTGTTTCTTCTCAACGGAATGACCTATTTTCATAAGGAACTTCAACGAAAAAACTGGCACCTCTATTTTCAAATCCAACTGCTTTTCTTCGGACATCTGCAAATTGAGGCACTTGGGTGGCAGAGAACCATTATCTTTCTTGTAACAGTTGAAATTTGATTAGATTGCTTTGTTGCCATACTTGTAGAACCATAACAAAACATAAAACTATTGGGAGTCGCTATGTTACACTGTTGTTTCACTGCGATGGTGAGTCAATGGTAGCAGTTCGCGTTTTGTGCTGACATAATCAGTCTCTTCCTCGTTGCTCATACTTGGCAACCTCTGGAATGGT
Organism: Linyphia triangularis; assembly: GCA_963978545.1. NCBI lineage: Eukaryota > Metazoa > Arthropoda > Arachnida > Araneae > Linyphiidae > Linyphia > Linyphia triangularis. The sequence goes on along the minus strand of OZ021731.1, from coordinate 57,144,740 downwards.
GGCAACTGTTGGTTAATATTGGCACTAGTTTCGTTATTCATCATGTGATACTCTAAATTGTCCATGGCACGCCGCCGCACCGGAATGAAATCGGGGATGTAGTGGTAATAGCTTATAGGACGTACGTCAACCGTTTCTGGAAAGAGGACAGTTAAATTAGTACAGTAGAGGATTTCGGAAAATTCCGGACTTTAGAACATATCATTACTCAAACACAAAATAAAATAAAATATTTAAATGGAATAAACTAAGAAAAATCGTATAAAACTTTATATGGTTTCGAAAAGCATTTGTTTTAAGGTTAGCTGTTTTAATAGTTATGATTTCTAACTAAACTTTTCTCCTATTTTTTAATTCCAATTATTTTCAATTCTAATACAGTCCCTTTATCATAGTCCTTTAATCGTAGTGCTTCAAATCTAATCTAATACTTCAAATAACTGGTCCTTGGGAATTTTATCATTAACCACTTCGTTTTCGCTGTCATCAATTTCAGATACGGACCAACTTCAATAAAAAAAATTTCATTTTTTGGCCACAACATCAGTTGAAGTGTTGTTTTTAAACAAATTAATTTTTATGCAAGGTACAACCAGAAATAATAAAAAATTATAATAAAATTTGAAGGAAATACAACTGAGTTTTTTATTGCATTTTAAAAAGTTTCAAGCTAGCTTAGAAAAACTTTTTGAAAATTAGCAATAAAAAAAAACATTGATTAGTTTTCTTTCAAATTTTATTAATAATCGTTTATAACTATTATTATATCTGGTATAACAGTTCATAGCAATACTTTTGCAGATACTGTAGTCAAAGAAATAAAGCTTTAGTCAGAGGAAAAACCAAATTGATGATCCTTCTTAACAGTATAAATTACAAATTTTAAAAATATTCTAATGAACATTTCCTGCATTTCAAAAAAAAAAAAAATCTTTATTCAATTCTAAATGTATCAAAAAGGCCATAAACACAAAAATTCTGCTCCATACGCTTTTTTTTTTTTTTTTAATTTGCAACCTAAGTTCGATTGTTTGATGTTGGCAGGAAAAACGACACATTCAACTCGAATTCAATGTCACTTCATCTGAAACAACATGGCTTGAAATGCAGCAGCGGAAACCAGTTTTGAAAGTTTCTCGCAAACCATGCTAACCGGTAAGGGATTTGAATCCAGAATTCGGTAAGGATCATCAGTTGTCTACCAAACACACACACACAAATTTGGCAGAAACCTCACATTAACCATAGAAACAGAAGGATGTTTTGACGTCACAGCTACAGCAGATCGTTTTGATTTGACTGCAATCGAACAGGGTTACTGAGCAATTTCTTTTCTAAATATTTAAATAATTAATTTTTTTAAAGATATTGTTTGAATATTTGGAATCTATAAACTAATTTCACCTCGTTTTTAAAAAATACGGGAAATGTCCATTGAACTAGCATAAAATTTTTTGTTACAGTTTAAGTATGTCTAAAGTTGAATAATAAATTCATTTTTCCAATATTTAGTTATTTAGAAATTAAGTAGAAATTAAATACCAGGTAAGTGGGTTGTGTCTCCAATAAGATCCATGTATCGCACTGATGGTCCCCTGGAGCAGGACGCTGGCATTAAATAATCCTCTTCATCGACAGGAAGTGGAGGCTGACTTAAGTACTTGTCACTGGGTTCATATTTATACATGTCATCTAAAATTAATCACAAGAGTGTTAAGATTGTCACACAACATTGAAGTATCAAAATTGATAAATATAAGAAAGATATTTATTTTGTATTTATAAAAACCTAAATGAGTCCTCACTTCTAATTTTTGTCAGATTTTAAAAAATGACAGCCATAGTTTATTCAGCACAAAACAAAATTTAACTCTTTCATCAAATACAATAATAAGAATGAATCAATTGAACACTTTTAGAAAATACTGCCATCAAACATAAGAGAGACATAAAATGGAAAATAGGCATTCAAAATGGCCCAGATACAGGTCAGAAAATGTCGGAAATCTTTTCACTATTTTGAATTATCGTAATAATACCCTTATTTTCAGAAAAATATTTTCAAATAAAGTGGGAGTATAAAAATAAATATGTTACTAAAATAGATAAAATAGAAGATATTTTCTAAAATAGATCTGGCTCAGTTTGTATGTAAACTATTCAAATATACAATCATGTTATATTAAAAGCTGTCCCTGAAGCATAACTTTTTCAGGGCAAAATAAAGTAACTTTCTTCCGCAAGTACTGCTTTGAAGTTGGATGAATAGATCACAGCGACTTTTTTAAGCAGATATGTCACAACAACCAAAGTGTCAAAATTATTCTTAAAACATGCATATGGGAAACATCAAGGAGGTGGTCTACAACAATAACTTCAGTGTGCCATGAGCATACAAGCAAAAACTGGTATTGAACTTAAACCTTAACTACTTTCACTTTGAGAAGATGCTGGGAATGAGAAAAATGAGGGATCTACCACAACAATATGTTAAATGTTAGCTTCATAGATATCAACTCACTATGCAGTATAATGATTAAAAATCACTAATAACTTATAGACCACATATAAATTAAAAGCTGTAGAAAATAAACACTCACTCTTCATGATACCAATGCCAACGTTGTTGAGAGGGTCTGGGCAGTATCGTGGCACAGGTGGTGGCTGGTCTGGCAGCACTTGTCCATTATGCCACATGGAGGAATTGCCAGGAAGTGGCATCACTGGCATCAGCTCTGGCACGTAAGGGCCATTACCAATGGGGGTTGTAGGGGTGCTTCTATTGTCATGAGGAGGCTGCAAATATAAAGTATTGTTTTCTAATTGTACTATAACAATCATCACAGGAAAATAATTTGTATTTTCCTGCAATCATAATTTTTCTTATCTGTTAAATAAAATAAATCCAAAAAAGTACATGATTATTTATGATTTGATTAAACATGAACATTTTGTAAGTGAGCATAGTGGTTGGTTAGTTTGTATGCTCTACAACCAATTTTTATGCAAAATGACAGGTAATCAGGCCGGTATACACAACTACAACATGGATTTCAAACCACAATGAATATCCATGCCTAATCCAGGATTTGAACTCAGCACCTTTGGCATGCGAGACCAGAGCGCTAACCACACAGCCATGAGGTGTGCGAGTACAAAGGAAAACATTATCTATGAAAAGAAGGAAATGTAGGTTGAAATGCCTTTAATATAAACAACATAATCCATTTAGGATTCCAAAATTCACTATACTCAAGATATCATTATTATAGTTAACCATATTATGTTTGAAATTTGACAAAATTAACTCACTTTTAATTGTCTTTCAGTTTTATTTATTTCTTAACATTTTCTCCTCAACTCTCTGATCACCCCATAGCCCAAAATAAACCAGTTATGCATGAACACAATATAATTAATTAAAAAACAACCTACCTTGCTAATTGAATCAGTTTCAGTTTTCTGTTCATCATCCAGTTTAGGATGAAGATACTGTTCAGCGTCCATAACAACTCCAGGAGCATCAACAGTCATACCGATTGTTTTGATGAGCTCTCGAATGTCGTGGGCCGAGTAGGACGGAAGCTGAAGCAACTTGTCGCCTTTGACTACCAGGAACCGGCCTGGATCTCTAGCCATTTTAGAAAATTGGTCAGCCAGTTCTTTAAATGTCGGTCGTGATTCAGCGTCCAGCATCCAACCTGGAATCGAATAATGAGTGGTGAAAAGTGTGTCTTATTTTATGTCCAGAATTTTGCTTAGCGATATAAATAATAAGTTTTACAAATTATGTAAAATATTCTCTTTCTTATGTATGTTCCAAGTTCTTTAATCATTTTAAAATTACCAAAGCAAATTACTTATTCAACATGATATTTTTTTCAAATGTTTTGAACTGATTAACAAATACAAGACAATATTGTTTTGTAAACTAGATAAAAGTGTTAATTTTTTGCAACAGAGCTCAAAGGTAGACCCAACTATGAGTTTGGAGAAAGGGATGCTGTTTAAAAGAATTTTATATAATTTTCAAACACTAACTATGAATAACAACTTTTAAACTTCAGAAAATGGGATGTACCATAACATTGTAACTGTGGTACACATAGCTTAAAGTTTATATAAGATATTTAAAGTTTATGAATTTTTTAGTAAAATTTTTTCAAAATAAGCTTTTAGTGACCAAAAAGTATAATGCCCCTGCCACCTATTTTTTTTTTCCTAAATTCCCCGACAGAAGTAATTAACTTAAACCTAAATATTTTTTTTTAGAAATTAATACAATAAAAGGATTAATTTAATACAATTAAGGACTTAAAAATTGTTGTACAAATTGATACAACTTCATAGTAAAATAACAAATACATTAAGAAAGGCATTTGAAATTGGATGTGTTAGAAATACTAATATTAATAAAAGAACTTACATTTTATCATCAGCATGTAAACATCAATTGTACAAATTGATGGCTGGGGCAATCGTTCACCTTTTTCCAGCAAATCTGGGACTTCACGAGCAGGTGTGTTCTCATAAGGTCGAGAGCCATATGTGAGCAACTCCCAAACAGTAACACCTAAATTAATATATTTAAAAAATTAGATCAGTGTATCAATAAATTTGTATAAAACAACTTGAATTAAAAAAATAAAAAAAAAAAAAAAGTTAATGTGCAAGTAGACCTACCAAAAGCCCAGACATCACTTTTGTGTGTGAATACTCTGTGTTGAATACACTCTAATGCTAACCACTTTATTGGCATCTAAAAATATAAGAACAAAAAATAAAATAAAAAATACTGTCCACTCGAATTATTTATATACTTTAGCATTTGAAATTGTAAATATGCTGTAAATATAGAGAAACTAATTATAATATAATAAATAATATTTTAAGAAAACAAAATTTAAAAATTAAACCAAGAATATTAGCATATTTAAATTTTTTGACTATATACTTTTAATTGCTTATGTAATTTTCACAAAGTATTACTTTTAAACAACCCAAAGAATGTATTGGATGCAGGTATCAAATTATCTCCAAGATCTTTCAAAATTAACAAAAAACAAATTTTTAACGAATTTTTTCTCAATTTCTTCATAAATCAACTAACCTTCAAACTTGATATCAAATAGGAATGTTTCTACAATTAGAAAGCTTAATTTTTATCATTATTTAAAAATAGAATTCTTTACACACCTTTCCCCCTTCTGCCTTGTATTCTTCTTCATTAGTATCCAAAAACTTTGCTAAGCCAAAATCTGTAATTTTTATGCATCCTGGTGTTTGCACTGTAAAATAAATTAAAACATCAATTCTATGACATAAACCTTAAAATTTTTAAATAATTATACAAAATTTTTATACATTACAAGCATACCACTAAAAATATGAAAGTAAACATAACTTACATAAAACATTTCTCAAAGCCAAATCTCTGTGAACCATACGACTTTCTTCCAGATAAGCCATCCCCTGTGAAAAATAAAAAACATGTTAAAACCAACTAAATAAACAATAACTGCTTTTTTATTATTTGGTGAAATCAGTGTTTAAACAAGTACTTAGGTACAAGTAGTGCTATTGAGACTTACCCGAGCTATCTGAGCACACCAACTTAGGAGAGGCTTAGAACCAATCTTGTCTTTGTTAGAACGGACGTAATCTAATAAACAACCCAATGGCATGAGCTGAGTGACAAGCATTAGTTGAGAAGCCATGCAGACAGCCAACAATTTCAAAAGATTTGGATGATCAACACTGGCCATGAAGTAAGCTTCCTATGAAAGAATTTTAACAAAATGTATAATAAGTAAGAACTTATAACTGCTGGAATCATATTCACGTCCAGGGTTCAGAGACAGAATTAAAAAATATATATCTAAAATGTGTTGTTGTAAAAGGACTCACAATTTTGTTCTAATTTTACAGGGTTCATTTAGCATTTGAAACGTAAACAATAGACTTTTAAATTTTTTTAGGACCTTTTATAAATTCATAGCAACACAAACTAATTGTTTCCTTACATATAAATTCAAAACATGAACATCATAAGAATTAAAATGACAAATAAATAATTCATTAAATATAACTTTATTTATAACTTGATCAACTTTTTTTTTATGTCTAATGGAAGTTACTTCCACACTTGGAGTAAAAAGAAATGAAGTGTTCCTTGAAATCAGCAAATCCAAGAAACTTAAGATAAGTCTTCTCTTTCAATAAAAGATGGATCCAAACCAGGAAAAGGGAATAGGAAAATAAAAATTGGTATAGGTACAAAAAACATTTTACGAAAAAAAATCTGCAATCGATAACTATGAACCTAAGATGAAAAATAAACACTTTAGAGGCCTTTTATAATAACGACTCACCAAAAAATAAGTAGCTCTTAAGAACCGTTAAAATCCTGTTTAAGGGTTAAAAATAATAATTATGAAGAGCAAATAATATTTATAAATTACCTCAAGAATTTCTTTATTGTTGTTTGGGCACGTGTCATCTCGGAGAACTTTAATGGCAACAGGAATTTTCACATTTTCACCTTCAGGCACCCACACTCCCTAAAAGATTTATAATTAAATTATTGTAAAATCTACACCTAATAGTAAAAAATATTACCATAAATTTTTTAAATACAATTTAAAGTATTTACGAGAACTGCATGGGAAAAAAAAGCAAAAGCTATTACCTTATAGACAGTACCAAAAGCTCCATAACCTAAAATTCCACCTTTTCTTAGCTCAGCTTCTTTTACAATTCGAAGTTTGGCCAAGTTCGGTTTCACGTTGGTGGGCTTCAGAGGCTCATTGTCCTCAAAACCACTCATGCGCTAAAAAAAAGATGGTGGATTAGCTGAATGAATTAGAAATCATGAATAAATAAATTAAAAATACTTAAAAATTTTAAATGGTCATAATTTAAAAAAAGCCGAATATGATTATTCTACCACAGAAATACTCAGATAAAAATAAACACTTAAAATTTGCATTCATGAAATATAACTATCTTAAAATTTAAGAAAGAGCATAGTCATTTTGTAAAACACTTTTAATAATAAATTAATTCCTCATTAATGGAGGCATTAATATCATTTTTATAATTACACCTAAATATATTAATTAAAAAAATATTAATATAAAAATTATAAAAATATATATTTATAATTAATATATTAATTATAAACATATATTTTTAATATTAATAATAATAAATTTTTTTTAAAAATTCATATTATGTAGAGCAGTTATTCTTTTACAAAATCTACTGATGAAAAAACTTTAATGTTTATGTAGATAATGCCATATATATCACACTTATAATAATTAGCTAACATATTTCATTAGATGCGAATCAATATTTGTTGCAAAATAGTTACCATTGTCATCATCATAGTATTTTCTTTGGTTTTAACTCGTTGTATCCACTGATATCCAAAGAGTCCAGCGAATACCCCGAGCAAGAGAATACATCCGACCACGGCTCCTAATATGGCTGGAAGGTGCTCTTCATCACTAAAAATACAGTAAATAGTTACTAAAAAAACAGATGATATATTAAATTAGAAATTTTAAAATATTCTGACAGATGTAGGAAAATAATATAAGTGCTCTGTTTTTCAGAACACTAAAAAAAAAAAAATAACAGTTAATAATGTGTAATATTAAAAAAAAAAAAAATATTTTCAGAAAAATTCTCCAAATTTAGTTAGAGCAGCAACTAACTTTATATTTAGTACATAATAATAATATATTAAGATATAAGATTATACGTTAATTATAATATATAAGATTAACAGTTATATTTTCAAATAAAGTAATTAGTATAAAATTTTAATTTTTTCTAAGAAACTTACATTCCATGATAGGCTATGGCTATTGGATCCACATCCGAACAATATGGGTCCTCCATGTTATCATCAAATACTTTGTAAGGTTTGTCGGCTGGGCAAGAGGCTGTACAATTGAACTGGAAGAAATATATAAAGGTTATTCAGGAATATTATTTTTAATTAAAGATGTAGTGTCTTAATACAACAATAAATTTAAAAGTCAATTGCATCTTAAGACATCAACAGAGGTAATCAGTACAAATTGAAATTCCTACAGCTATGTAGTAAATTAAAAAATGTTTTTACAAATGAATACTTTCTCCAGTTACATTAGGTGTTTATATGAATCCTCTTTCATGTTGCTTCTACGTTTACAACCATTCACAGTAAAAATTACAATATTATTCTTTACAAATTATCAAAAAAGTCTTGACATAGGAAGATTCAAAGGTTAACACTTGAGACACAAATAGAAATATAGATTATAATAGGCAAAAATGTTAAAAGATTGAAAAATTTCAGGTTGTTGAAGTTTTCGAATATTCTAACATATTAATTAGGATTTTTTGCAGTCTTTTCGTAGAAGTAAAAGTTGATGTTGTTATTTCCACAATAATGATTAAATTTTTTTCCATTTCAAAATCTCTTCACAACATAAAAGAACTGATTGTTTCTTGAAACTGTCTACAAATCATAAACAAGTCTCAGAATAAAGAGTGGACACTTCATAAATTAATTAACCTTCCAAAAATTTCATGTTAGTATAATAAGACACTAACTAGTAAAGTCAAATTATTAGCAGAATAAGGTTTTAGTGACCAAATTAATTATAGCAATTAGCCATAATTATATTAAAATAAAATTTTGTCAATCTCAACCAGTTCATATTATGTACTTACCAGAGTTCTGTTAGAGGATAAATAAACCCTGTAGTTTCGGCAAGCCAGGCACTCTATACTGGAAGGACCATAACAACCTCTGCATTCTTCAGCGCATTTTACACAATGGAAATTAGTGTTGTCTGGGTAATGATCCCGGGGGCAGCTGTCTTCGCATTGCTCTCCTGCACTGTACTTCAGGCAATCGCACACAGAAATGTGGATTCCGTAAGCAGTGCAATTCTTGCAGCGATGGTGGCATTTGCGACAAACCTTAAAGAAAAACCCGAGTTAAGAGATTGAAAATTTGCAACTGCTCAAATTTTAAGAGAAAAGGGAGTATAATGTATTAATAGATGTTTCATAGACAACACCTAATTTTTTATTAAATTACTAACCATACCAATAAGTATTATTAAAATCCCTAATGATGGACATGAAAAAGCAAATATGCACAAGTTCATGAGAAATTATAAGTACTATATCAAAATACTAAATCCAAAGGCATTTGCCAAAAAACTTCAAATTTCAAAAATTAAACTTTAAAGTCTTGTGAGTAAGTTAAACTGTGATTTTTTTCTAACTGTTTAATTTTTCTCAAGGTGAAAAATATATATTTTTAAAGCACTTTTAGAATATGTATTTAGAATTCAATTCAAACATAGTTTGAACAATAGTTTATTGATTTAAGTCCACAAATACTAACAAACAAGTTATTTATTAAAATATTGAATAACTAAATTAGAATCAAAGTACTTTAAGCTGCTTACCGACTTTCCAGTTAAGGATTTCATGATACCTTCTTCATGAGGTCCACTATACTCTTGGTAAAATCCATCAGGACATGGTTCTTCTGCTTTAAGGCACTGCTCCTAGAGATATAAATAAGGGTTTAGATTTAATTTGTTTAAGTAATTAAGTTCATCTCAGATTTGTTAACTAAACAGCCGTAATAGTTTCATAAAATTGTTACTGAAAAAAGATTTATTAAGTCAGGATATATAAAAATTACTTACAACTATATTAGGATCGTAAGCACTGACTATAGCTTTATCACATGAGTTGCAGCCACCAGGTCCAACTGTGTTTCGTGGTCCGGTACATCTAAAATATAATAACAATCATTGCAGTTATAATTTTAGAAAATCAACTTTTAGAACATGTTCTGTAATAATATATTCCATTCTTAATTAATTTATATCTATATTTTTAGAGTTAATACATCATTTCAAAAAGAGTTTTTAAAAACAATCTTTTTAGTGTTGGTTAGATGTCCTTTTCAATTTTTGCCTAAAAGTTAAAATTAAAAGCTGAAGGCAATATTACTCTGCAGGTTGATAGAGCAGAAAGTTAATCAACTCACAGAGTTTCCTGTTAGTAAACTTTTCAGATAATTTTTTTTTCCATGTATATTACTAAAATTCACCACATTTTCCAACAATAGCTGAAATTAAATTATGTTACAACAGAAAATGCAAGTTAAATTACAAGACTTTGCGCTCCAGAAACTTTTAACTTAGACATTCCTACAATTCCACAATAGTAATAAAAAAAAAAAAATTAAAAAAAAATGTTCTAAGCTACTACTTACCCATTAGCACAATTTTCATGGCAAGGCATACATTCTCTATTTTCATTATATTTGCTGACTGGACACTGACTAACACAATATGGACCATCACGAGCATTTCGACACTGAGTACAATTGCTTGGTCCCTAAAAGTATTTAAGTTGATCAGACATACAAAATCATGGTATAATCACTATAAACAGCAAAAGCATAGATATATCATAAATATATATGCTTATTATTTTAATAAGAAATAATTTCAAAACACATTACAAATAAATAATCAATGGAACAGTTAAAAACAACTGTATTTAACATAAGCAATTTTAGCAGGTGGTTACAGTTGCATTAAGGGATACCTCTAGTGAAAATAATACTTACTGGACCAAGACATTCTCCTAAGCATTCTTCATCACAGTATTCGCATATCTTGTTGCCAGCATCATAAATCCTAAAATAATAATTAGAAAAATAATCAGCTAGATGAAAAATGGGTTAGAAAACTGTCTCCTAATCAGTATCATATTACATTGAGTATTAGGAATAATTTTAAAGTAGTAAAATCAATGGGGAAAATATGGAGCCATTTATTCTGTATTTACTTCAGAAATTATTTTCATTATGTTCTTTATTCTTTTAGAAAACTCATAGCATGAATAACAAATATCCTAAATACAATTAAAACATAACAAAGAGACACAAACTTCATTATTATATATAATTATTAGGAAATGTATGTGTGACTTACATTGATTGTAATTAAAATAACTTATTAACAAATTATTGTAAAAGAACATTTTTGCAATTCCAGGAATCTAATATGTAAAATACTATTCGGAATAACAGAAAACAAAGTTATGAAATATATCATACATACCCTCTTGTAGTATTGCAGCCATGCACACAGGTTTCTTTCAACTTATAGGATTTACAGGAGAGGCATTCATCTGGACCTGAACCCCAACATCCGTCGCTAGAACACTGTTCGTGGCACATGCGGCCTTCGTTTCCTGTTGATTAACAATTTTTAACTTAAGCCACTTTACTCTTACAATGTAAACATTTTATCTGAGAAGATTTTTCAGTAATATTTTGATCCTATAATCACTAAACCTGATATTATATGGTTTAAAAAGCAACATTACATTTGCATCTAGAATTATAATTTATATCATTTCACTATCAATGTTAAAGAAAAATTCAAATATGCATTTGTTTCTGGTTGGTTGATTTCAATTTATTGGTGTAAGGGCTACAGAAAGGGCAAAACTTGACATTGAGTTTCAACTAGTAAAATTTTGAAAATTAAGGTAAAACAAGATTTAAAAAGAATATAAAGGGAATATTTTTAAAAAGACTGACAGGGCAAAAATAGATTGAATCCCGAGTTGTAAAAACTATTTAAAAATGATGATAAAACCGAATTTCATGTAACAAATCAAAAAGTTAAAATAAGCTGAAGCGCTTAAAAGCGAATGAAGTGATGGATGATTTAAAAAAGAACTTTCCACTTCTGCAGGGCAATCTATTAAAATAAGCTTAGCAGTAAAGTGTATTTGTTTGTGATTTTAGTAGAATGTCATAAAAAAGTTTTTAGAAAATAAAAAAAAAGATTCATTTCTATAAATGTGATCCTACAAAAAAAAATTATATAAATTAAAGATTTAAGATATTTTTATGTAAAAAAAATAGTAATTTAAAGAAAAAAGAAGCTAATATGACTAGTTAAGTAAAATTCATAACTTACGGCAATCCTCTCTCCTAGCATTCCGCTGTAGCAGAACAGTTCCAGTACTTGATCTCATTAGCTGCTGCCACTCAATCTCACTGGCAAAGCATAATTCTGAGTTTTCTAAAATAGCCACACTGCCGGATCGCACTTTCCGCAAGGATTTCAGATTTAAACTATTCAACGAAGTCTTTACTATGTACAAAGCTGCATTTAATCTAAAAGAAAGATTAGAATTTAGACATTTATATAGAGATATTTAAAAAAAAAAAAAATATTGGTACATAATTTAAATAAGAACTTACTCGGTTAGCTGACGACCATCAATAATTTCAAGATTTCTAAAATAGGATAAGTTTCTGAATTCTGGGTGAGAAGCTTGAATGTTCATGTAACCAGTGACTTCCTTCAGCGTCGAGAAGACTTCCAGTTGATTTGGATGCATTTTAGAATACCTCTGTCCAAATGTAAAGCTGAAAAATAGCAATTAAATTATATAATCTGTTCTTTTCAAGAGACATTTAAAAAGGCAAATTGAAGAAAATTATAAGTACATTTTTTTTTACTCTGCTAGTGTTTTTTACAGACAGTTTTAGGTTACTTGCAGCATTAGAAATGTTTAATGCATAACACATTCAAACAATTTTGAACAAATTCTAAAAGATTACCCAAAATGTTGCATACTTCTAGACAATCCCTAATAGTAAAATGTATGACATGAAATATGGATACTTTTTTTTTTAATACTGCCTAAGTACAAATCAGTATAAATTATAATTATTTAGGCAGGCTTTTTATGGAAATATAATTATATATCTCGCTTTCTCTTTAAAATATAATTAAACTCGTTTAGATATATTTTATAAAGCAGAGAATTATAATTTATAAAAATATAATTAAAATTGATTCTTACTTTGGATAAACATCCTGGAAACCATCGAAAGTCTGATCTAAAATGCTCAAAGAACCTTCTATTACAGTACAACCACTGAATGTATCAATATTTCCTGAATGAACCACATCTACGCCTTGGCAATCTATGTGTGATAAAGTATTTCATTAGAATCTTTTAAGTCCTTTGGATATTAGGTGCATATAGCAACTATTTAAACCTATAATACTTTACTAATAATGAATTCCAAAAAATAAAGAGGAAGCAATTCACATATGCTTACTTTTTGGGCAAGGGCCATCGCAGGAAACACATTCACCGTCGACTGCTTTCTTTGTGTCAGGGCAAGATCGGACACAGGCTCCACTATCCCTCAGTAAATGCTCTATAAAAGTTTTATATGTTGTAGATTATCAATGAAAGAAAATGTAATGTAATTACAGAAACTAAGTTTGAGTTTCCATTCAACCAATTGAGATTGAATAATGCTTTCAGTTACATGGTTAAAGAGAAAAGGAATCCTAATATTCCTATTCTTATGAATTTAAAATCAAATTATAATCATTTCATAAGCTTTTTAAAATGTTAACACAAAAATAATTATACACCATTCTAACTAATAACACAATCAATATTTATTCTAACTATAATACTAAATCAAATGTTGGATGAAAGAATGAAACCAAATTATTCTAACTCTAACTGCTATAATATTTAAATAAAATATAATTATGTATACTAGAAAATTTTCCCCATTTCCTTTTGAAGTATAACAAAATCAAATAATATTCATAAAACATGATTAATTTAATGTATTTCTTTCCAACACAAACAAATATACTATGGCATAACTATTCAATTTTATAGTATTTAATAACGAAAAATAGTTTTATAAAATCTAATATTTGTATACAAACCTGGGCAGTTTTTCACACATGTAGCCCCATAAGCATATTTCCCTTCAGGATTGCTTTCCCAAGAGTATGTAGCTGGATTGTACCTCCTCATTGGAGGACACTCTTGTTTACAAACTCCATTGTCATCAAAGTTCTTACATGCCTGGAGATAAAATATAATTCATCAGAAAAAAAAATTGCCAATTGAAAAATATAATTGATCTTGTATAAACCTAAAATTTTTATTAATTAAACACACACAACAAAGAGTTCTGATTAAATTTGTAACTAGTACTAGATTTTTAAAGACTCAAGAGTTACAAGAGGCTAAACTGTACTGAAACAACTTCCAGATAGCAAAGAAAAGTCTAAAATTTCAAAGGGACAAACGACACCTTCTGATAAGTTTTTCAACCATTTGAATGAAAAATTACATTCATCCACATGCAAAAGTTGATGGTCAATCACATCTAAAAGTTGTTGCCTGAATACATTTTAAACTTGTTACTCAAATACATTTAAAAGTTGATGGTCAATAACTTCTAAAAGTTATTACTCAAATACATCTTAAAGTTGTTACTCGAATACATCGAAATATTGTTGCACAAATACATCAAAAAGTTAATTCTCAAGTACATCTAAAAGTAAGTGTCATTTACTTCAGAATCGCAACACTGATAAAAAAAAAATTATAATAAATCTTCTTACAAGGCAGTCACTCTGTGTGGGTCCAGAGCAACCTCCTGCACAAAACAAGTGACAGCACTCCCTGGGGTTGGGGCCAAAGCACCGTCCCTGGTGGCACTGGGGTGAGCAATTGATTTTGGAGAACTTCTGACAACTGAGTTCTCCAGGACCCCAGCAACCAGCCACACAGCTCTTATGGCAAGGAGGGCCTGCAACACAAACACCAACAGTTTTAAAAATAAAATAATTACTGCTTCTTATTATGAATTGGAATATTTATTAAAAGAAGCGATTTCATTTGCAAGCGTACCTCTACAACATTTATTTCATTTACTTTTTGGCTGCTAATGAAACTCTTAATCTATTTATTTAAACTATGATTAATAGTTAACAAAATTCAGGTTGAAATGCCAGGAACTAGTTTTTGTTATACATTTGCTGAAAGTAAATTTGATGATTAATCAAGGATATAGCAGGTTCTCAGGCTTAACAGTAGGTCACTGGCTAGTTCACAAAATATAACAAGGTTGTTTTCACACACACAAAAAAATCAATTTTGAAGAATTAAAAAGAAAGGTTACTCTAAACTTGTCTTTAAAAAATATTTAGTATTACATCACTTTCTGTACAAGAAATCAAAAACTATGTTTTTAGAGAAGAAATAATTAAAACCATTAACCATTCAAAATGTAATAAAACCAGGAAGAAAAATTATCTTATTTTAAAATGCAATAAAACTTGGGAAATGTGACAAATTTACTAAACTAAATTTTACTTACATGATCTCTCAGGCAGTGTAGAATTATGTACATACATTGGTTTCAATAGAAATCCAGCCAGGATTTCTTCCCAGTTTATTGTATTAATATAACACAGATTATCATTATCAAAAAAGCCAACTCCGCCTGATAACACATCTGAAAGAAATAACATACTTTTAGGAACTCCTCATGGGAAAAAGTTTTAAATAAAAACATTTATTTTTAGTAATGACAAACCTATTTTAGTATCGGCTTTAATTTTTTTTTTTCTTTCCACACTATGTCTCCTTTTTTTAATCCCTTTTCCGATTATCACTTTCACATTCAATAACATTCCAACAATCTATAGCAGTGCTTTTCAAAACTGTAAGTTACTTAATATTCATTACTGCTCACCATAGCATCATATTGATTCAGTTTCTCCCACCCTTGATATTTTCATTTCTGCTGCATTAACAAAACCCACGGTTCAATACAATTCTCATTTTCCAGAGCTTCCATGAGAATTCATTCTAACCCATTCTTTTGCTATCAGCTATCTAGTAAGAGTTGTACCTCTCTTCCAAGAAACATATAAAATGGTTTTGACTGCTGCAACTAAAATGGTTTTAATTACTGCAACTTAAGACTTCTTCGCGACTCCTACGTATTCTTAAACTGTAAAATGATCTGAACATTTCATCTATATAAATGTTTGTAAGAAATTACGTCACAATATATTTTCGGAGGTTTACCGTATAAAACAACAACAAAACTGAAGATTGTTGTAGTTGAATTATTTCTTTGTCTGCAGGCATTAAAAAATCAGTAAGAAAATAAAATATTGTAAGGCTTACCACGCAAGGCTGGAAGCTCTAAAATCTCCATTGTGTTGCGAGCCACAAGAAGAGCAAATTCCTCTGCACCAGCATTGAGCTTGAACAGATTGCGACCACGAATGATCATTAAATTAGGAAGCACGATACGGCGAATATTTACATGAGAAATGAGGACATAGCCTGTCACTTCCCGAATTTCTTTCAGGAAACTCAAGTCTAAGTTGTCATCCTATAATAAATATTATAATAACTTTTAAAAATAAATACTTTGAAATTTAGGTATAATCTAGAATTTGTAGTATTACTTATTAAAAGAAGCAAACTAGAAAGACACATCTAGAACACTTATTTTTAATTAAATAACTTATAGAGAATTTAAAAGTTATTAAGATAACTAACACATAAGGAAATATCTGTAACATAAAAATGCAAAAACATGACATGAATACAAAATAAAAAAATCAAACTTGAAATTTAAGCTGTTTGTGAGCAATTTTTATAATCAGTTATGAACTTTTTTTATATATAACTTTATATATTAAGAAAAACTTGTTTTATTGTTAAGTACCATACCTGCAACCACACAAGCTCTAAATTTCCATCCACATATGTACAGTTTGTATATCTATCTCTAAGGTTTTGATAGTGGTGATCACGATTGGCTGGTACAGACATACGACCTGATGTACCAATACATACTGTAGAGTGGGAAAAATCAAATATTAATATTAACTTAAAAACAGTAAATAATTATATACTATCAAATAAAATAGCAAACACAAAAAGAATTTGTTTTGAAAACCAAGCAGTTCACACATAATGCTTTTAATGCAAATAAATTTGTAAGAAATTGTTCAGGATGTCCAGAAGGGAAATAATTTGTATTTTCCTGATATTTCTTGATCGTTATTATTTAATTATTAAGAAAATGTAAACAACAAAAAACTAAATTCAAGCAAATTTATTGCAAAATAAAAGAATTTGTGTGAAAAGTTGTTTAAAAAACTTAAAAGTTATTGATAGAAAATGTGATTTCTTACACTTACAGAATTTCTTTTTATTGCTTTAACATACATATTAAGACATAATTAAATTTCCTGATGTAATAAATTTTTAACTTTTTTTTTTAATTTGGTAGCAATTTACTAAAAATATCCTGATATTTCCAAAATGGCCAAATTAGATGATATTTCCCTATTTTCTCGGTTGTAATAAAATGTAAAGTTGGAAATTGCTATATCATAAAACTAAGTTTACTTTTAAAAAATCCATTAATATTTCATGAAAGAAAAAGATTGCATTCAATAAGTGTTCAACTTACTTTTTCCTTTCATGACATAAGAGTCCTTATTCTGTGCTGCAGCACTCCATTGGACGAGTGCTACGAACAACAGCACAGCAAGCCCGGTGCTCTGCATAACTGCAAGATGAGATTAGAACCTCAGCGCAGGACACCAGGCTTGCCTCTTACTGCACAGCGTCAGAGAACGCTCTCGTCTACTGCCATTCCTTAGAAGCATCTTAAGGGTTGTTGTTAAATTAACTCATAGTTTACCTGTAAGAAAAAGAACAGACTTTTAGAATAGAAATATTTCATAATTAAAAGTGAACATTTAAACTATTCTTACAAAGTACACCTTACTATACTCTGCAAAATCTTACTTTTTCTGTTCCGAATTATGGTAATAAATCTTTTATGTACATATTCCATTGATAGCATGATTTTTTTTTAATGATACTGTGAAAATGCTTATTTCTTGTAAGCTTTTTAATTAAATTACTATTAAAATACAAAAAAAAACTTAACTTTTCCACAATTGAAAACCCTAAAAGGTCATTGAAATTAAATATATATTTGTCCTTGTCATTTCCATGAGGTTTCATTTCATTTTCTTAAAATAAGAAAAATAGTTTCAATTCTTTTAAAACTTCAAAAGCATTTTGCCAAGAGATAAATTTCCATTTTTCATTAAATAACATGCTGATAGAATAACTACCAAAAAAAATCAGGAGATCTAAATTGAAAAAAATAAATAATAACTTAGTCTCCAATTTTATAACAAAAAAAAAAATCGAAAGTTACCAACAGTAAGGTTATACGTTCCAACCAAAATATGTCGATTATAGATAGGACAATCCATTGAAAATAATTAGGAGATCTATTTTCTTTCAGTTTTATAAAATTCCTTGTAGGGCTAAAAAAAACATGCTGAAACTTTGTTTTCGAGCACATTTTACAAAGGCTCTTTAAATCGCCATGCCAATTTCAGTATCATATATATCAAAAATTAAAAATAAACTTTTCTTTGGAAAATCACAAAAGAATGGCTACATTCATGACCCAGCTCAAAGGTGTTCTCAAGATCATAAAATAATTGAAAAACGGAAATAAGTTAGATAACTTATTATAGAGTGAATATAATTATGGCCTCAAGTTTTTAAAACAAGTTTTCAAAGAACACGTTCCCAAAACGATCTCAGAAATTTACTACATCCTGTGGCCTACATTCCAAACTGTCTTTGTTTATACCGAATATGTACCATAAGGATTGGAAAAAAAATCAAAACAATGCAAACTTGTGCAACTGCTGAACTTGAAAGAAGCAATTAACAAATAAGATAAAAACAGCAAGAACGCCCACGGTGACGCAATCCCATACTGTTCGCCGTACCATTCAGTCACATGCAACTAACTGACAGCCAGAATCGAGACAACCTCGTGTCAGAGTTGGAAGACTGCCCACAAGAGAAGTTAGGGAAAAGCCGTTAAAACAACAGTCAATATTTTACCATTACTTTTCAAGGTTATAATTGAAAATACCATTCGAGAACAATAAAAACACAATTGTAACTGAAGCAGTAAGTTGTTTCTCCGAGAGCGGCAATCTAGTATCTAGGGGCAATGTGCATTTTTAAGAGCATCTTCAAATAATGTGCTTTCCTTTAGAACATTTAGGTACTAAGTGCATTTTTAAGAGCATATAGCCACGATGTGTATTTTTAAGAGCATCTAAGTACAATGTGCGTTTTCAAGAGCATCCAGCAGCAAAGAATCATCTGAGAAGTATTTCCTTTAAAAGCATGGGAAATCAAATAAATTTTTTAATCTAAACAAAATGAGCTTCGTGGATTGAATATATTCAAATCGGTCAGGCAACCAAAAGCGGCACGTCAAAAATGCTGCAAAATTAATTTCGGGGGCGTTTGAATTAAACACAAAGGAAGTAAATAAATTATGCTAAAAAAAAAAAAAAAAAAAAAAAAATAATAATAATAATAATAATTAGAGCAAAAAAAATTGAAATTAGTTTTTGTAACTGAAAAGTTTTGATTTGATTCACAATTTTTCTTCTTTGCTCAAGCTCATTGGTAAATAAAGAATTCGAGGAAAAGTATAAATTCCATTAAACACAGAATGACATCATTCTGAAAAACTTTCGAACCGACACTGAGTGCTGCAAAAGATTAATTTAATTTTTACAACTGCAATCAAAACCACTTAGTTAAAACATTCCCAGTGTCTAAGTCATCTAATTGGTTAGAATCCCAGC
Organism: Linyphia triangularis; assembly: GCA_963978545.1. Lineage (NCBI taxonomy): Eukaryota > Metazoa > Arthropoda > Arachnida > Araneae > Linyphiidae > Linyphia > Linyphia triangularis. The sequence continues at coordinate 57,125,130 of OZ021731.1, read as the reverse complement.
AGTATAACATTAATAAAGAGAAGAAGCTTAGATATAAATTCAATATTTTCCACTACCCAATCTAAGATTATTCCTCAAGCAAAACCGGACCTGGGCTGTTGGACGAGGGATGTTTGGCATATTGCATTAAGTTCTATTGCCAAAATTGAAAAAGTGTCGAACAAAAATTTAGGATCGATTTTTAAACGTTAGGTTAAAAATGACCAAATTTTGGAATGAAGGACAGTTAGCGAGATATTTTTTCTGATTGTTCTGCCGTATCCTTACCAGTAGACTAAACTTCTTAAGTAGAAAGTTGTTGGTATATTGAATATCATTGTATGTAATGAAAAGATTATAAATAAATGTTCTAGTGCAAAAATTAAACGGAGCTGTATTATGACTGTCTATGTATGACTGAAAATGTGTGTATTAAATTGTTTGAGTTATGGGCTCATAATTTTACATACTGAATCATCATTTTGTGTGCAATAAAGAAGCAAATAAGTCAATGTTTCTTTTATTGTCACCTTTTTATTCTTAATGAAACGAATAGCTATGTCGATTTAACATGTAAACAATTGCTTGAAAATTTAAAAACCTTCTGAAACGCGAAAAACAGCTAGACCCCCTTCAGCCAAATACACCAAACAGAAAATTTAAGTATGAAGTCTTAATCATGCCAGAAATGCAACAAGCATGTACTTAATACTATAAAGGAATTAGGAAGATTAAGTTTGCAACTTCGTTATATTACAATTTGATTAATCCTACGGACAAAAATATTTTTCGTTACTTTGAAATTTGATTAATCTAATGGACAAAAATATTCCACTTATCAACAAAATTGAGTGAAACAGATACGCAAGAATTGCGACCTAAATATTTACTGCATAAAGAAGAAACACATATTGCAAGACAATTAGGCTAAACAATATTTTTATGGGTAATATTTGGATAATTTTATTGCGGAAAAAAAAAAAATCGACACACTTTCATTTACATTTCCTACGGAGGGAAGTTTGTCGATTTTAATTCATTTTAAAAATAACTAATCAAACACCCTGTACTCATGGGTAACTAAAAATCCTTTGTTCTTGACGAAAAAATATTTTAATGTCATAACCAATCTCAAGTAGCACAGTGGAACCAAAGCAGTTATGTTCCATCCTACAAACAACGATAATTGTACAAGGAACTTTCCCCCGAAGCCCAACAATCGGCAATCAAATCAAACAAAGCTTCTCAAATCCAGGTAGCAACTAAATCACCATTTTGCCGCTAATGAATCCCCGTGTGCCCCTAAAACACAAGACACCAGGTTATTCTAGAAAGTTGTCTCGCTGCATTGTTCTCCATCTTCTCAAAGAGATCTCGTGCCGTGTGTCCGTCCGTCCGCATGCTACACGGACGCTGACCTTAAAGAGTCAACCAGCAACAGAGGGCAACGAGCCCCAAAAAGTTGTTTTGTTGTTGCCAGTTGTTTGGATTCGCTTTTTTGCTTCCTTCTCGCTGGCTCAGGTATATAATAAGTGGACATAAAAGAAAGGTTCAGGAGGGTAAATAAAATGATGGCTCTTGAGGAATGCAATAAGTATTAAGTAAAGAAAAAGGTCTTAAGCAGAGGATTATAATTCTGAGTGGAGTTGCAGATGAAGGTAGTGTTTACTATTGAATGTTAAAGAAAATATGCAAAACTGCCGTTTCAAATCTTTTATTGCGGACTAGAAAATCAAATGATGGCACCTGCTCTTCACCGCTTCCATATTTATTACAGGAACTGATTTTTGATTTGAGCTCAATGTGTCATGTAAATACTATTTCCAGCACCAATATAAATGCAATTATTATTTTTAATTTGGATGAGGATTTAATTTGAACACGACAAACTTCTTGTCGTGTTCTTTACATACAGCACATAAATTAAGAACACAAGTAGGCTTAATGTCTTACTACAATGCCATAATTACTTGTCACACCTCCCCTATGTCCTTACCCTAAAAAAAAAAATTGTAAAGCATTCTCAACTATGAAGGGTAGGCCCATGCTTAAGACCTGACTTGTATCACACGGGCATCATCGAGACCTGAAGCAAATCATGGTTTCTGGACCCTATAATAAAATTGCGGAGTGGGCGCCCCAATAATATTAACAGAGGTTGTTGGAAGGAGTTTTCTTCGAACATACAGTCTAAAACAGAATGTGTAAGGAAAGACGTTACAGAAATTCTATCATAAGAACTAAATAATAGAGTGGTTGATACAATCATGATAAAGGAAAAGTAACCAGTTAGAATTCATAAAAAACAATTAGTCAAGTGAATCAACACATTTTTCAGTAGGTAGGACATATTCGACTTTTGCAATTAAAATGCCACCGAATTTGGTTTTAAACTAATCATTAGTGTATTTTACCCTTAAATATATTTTTACAACTAGGTGAACACAGAATTAAGAAAAATGTAAACGATTTACTAGAGTGATTTAAAGCCAGGAACAATCAGTTTCATTAGTCTGCACGTTTATTGATAGCCATTTTCTAAAGTCAAAAGTCACACAACAGAAAATCACCCAAAATGAGATTCATTTGATTAAGCTTATATTTTTTACGAGATTTAGTTGCTGTTTTAAATCAATTCCAGGTTATATTTAAAATTTCAGTTCAAAAAGTAATTGGAAATATCAAAAAATGACTCAGAGTTCAATTTCAACACACCACAACAACTTTGAAAATTTTGAGTCCCCCAAAATGTCGGGGCCCAAAGCCTGATGAGTTTTGTTGACTTGTTCGAAAATCAGGCCTTGCCTATGCCACTCTCATAACATTTGTTTGCCCTTGTGTTGCCTTTGCGCTACAAAACAACAAACAAACCTCCCATAATGGAGAATGTCATAGCAAATATGCCATAACAAACAGGTTTTTTAGGTACAACTATTTTAAATACAACTAATTTTATGAATTTTGATATGTCTAAAAAGGATTCACTACAGTCGCAAAGGCAAAGATGCATCATCTTAAATCAATGGCCTACTTAACCAAAATGTTATGTACTTTCAAAGCTTTATAAAATGAAAGTAAATGGCGCACTTAGAGAACAATATACCATGCCCCAGAATGACGCAAATGAGTTTCCAAACTGCTTCAGACAAATGTCAAACAGTCTTGTCTAAAAGACAGGAGATAAGGAAGAAGGAAATATGAATTAATATTGTGGTTACCAGTTTCTAAAGACACTTCTATTAATCCTTTCAAGAGTGTGGTTTCAAGTTGCGCAACTATTAACAATAACCAGTGCATTTAGGAACGTTCCTAATGAACAAGCATCCAACTACAATTACATACTTGCAATGCAGGGTGGGCATAATTAAACTGACACTGCTTAGAGCAGTATTTCATAACTCTGTATAAGTACTATAGAGACCACATAAAAAAAATCAAAAAATCGCAAGTGACGTTTCAAGGACAATAGTAACGACAAATATTAAAAACAGAATCAGATTTATAAAAAATAAAATAAAAACTTTACTCCTCGTTTTTATTTTCTTCTTCGTGAATCATTTTTCCATGGTCTTAATAGTATGTGTAACACATTTTCTGAAGATAAGTCCATTAGAACATAACATTGATGGATCTAAACAGATGCATTAAAATTATGATGACCCGGTAGTTTAAAAAATTATTTGACAAGAACAAATTTATTAAGCAACAATTTTTTTAATTTATTAAGAAGCACCGTGTCTCCAAAATACACTCTTAAAAGCGATTTTTTTTTTAAATCATAAAACGAAGCAGTGCATATTCAAAAACACATTTGTACTAAACTTCAAAGAGTTGAGATGCGTCTAACAGACGATTTTTGAATTTCCGAAAACTGAACTTGGGCAATTTTCTGGTGTAATTAAGTGACATTTTGGCTATTTTTTTCTACTTGTCCACAGATTAGTATAACAAAAATATAATGAATTTAGTAGTAATGTTTTTTGTTTTATATATTATTAGTTGATGGCAAAGTCATATGTAAAAATAATTATTTTAACTAAGTCAAATATACATTTGATTTGACCAAATATACATTTGATTTGACCATTTGATTACATATATACATAATTTTACAAACGTTTGAAATGCTAAGGTTTTGTAACGAAAATACCTTAAGCATAACTATTTATAGAATTTGAATCTGGAAAAATTATTTTAGAATTTTAGGGAGACTCATTTTTTCTTACATAGCTCAACAAAATTGCATGAATTAACAAATGAAAACATTAAAAAAAAATTCGTAGAAATTAATATGCTGACAGCAATTATTTTTCTAAAATAGTAAAGAAATATGTATAGTATCGATTTAAAATATTCACGAAAAAAAATATATATATAAACTTACATTTTTTTTTATTATGAAATTATGCGTATTAATATAATTTAAAAATTGGTGCCTGTGATATTATTTATAAGTTTTTTTTTTTTTGTTTTTTTTCAATCTCTCTTAACAATTAACTAAGGATCATATGATGTTCTGAGAATTTCTCATTAAATGGAAAATGGTAACTATTGATGCAATTGTAACGTGGCGCGATGGCCCTTCACCATTCAATTAATGCGAATGTTACACAAAAAGGTTTTTAGCCTAATCCAGATAGGTAATTCTGTGATGCTTTTCTGGTTGGACTGCAAGGACGCGGAAGCTAGAAAGCTCAATCAACCTTTTGCATTGGCGCGATTCGACTTCAACTGGAACCGACATCACATTCCATGAGATTTTCCTCCACCAACTGGTAAGATTGAGGAAAGTAAAAAAAAAAAAGTTGGCGATATGCTTGTGTGCGTGCCCAAGCAAACAACAGCAAACTTTAAATTATAATGAGTGGGTTTGAAATAAAACCGATATCTATTCGGGAGAGAAACTTGGATATTAAGTATAATCAAAAAGCAATATCACTCGATTCTAAATTCTGGTGCAAGTTTCCTTTTTCTATCTGATATACTTATTTAAATTCAAATATCAAAAAGGAAAAAAAAAATTACAGAAATCTTTAATTTTTAATGGGCAGTTCGTGAATATCTGTGTTTTTAAATTTTAATACTACTAACTTTCTGGATAAAATTCCATAAACTAGAATCCGCAAATATCATACCGCACGTCCGACATCCGTAAATATAAAATATTGCGAAAAGTTATCCGCCTTCCGTGCCTATGATTAAAAAATCCATCTCTTAGTGCAAATTCTGCATTAATGTTTGTCAATACTTTTATTTCTCGTTACATTTACTACAATTGCTTTTAAAGAGGAATTCCTATAGTAAGGATCATTCCCTATACTCGCTACGTTAAAATCTTCTAGCGCAGGGCATTTAGAAACTATTTTCTAAGAAACCTTGAAATTTGTTAAGTAGGTGCGAAAAAGATCACTCAATGAAATGACATAAACTGTTTTCATTTAATGTCTATCTATTATAAATTAAAATAGCAAATGATAAAACCAGGTAGAGCTACTGCAAATGCATTTAAAGATTTCAAACACAAAATACATTAGACGCTATTTTCGAGTTCTTAATTAATATCATTTCATTAAGTGATCATTTTCATACCTACTCGTCGAATTTCAAGGTTTTATAGAAAGTAGTTTCTAAATGTACTGGACTTGAAGATTGTAACATAATGAGTATAAGGAATGACCTTTAAGACTTTCTCTTAAGTAAAATCTCATTTCAAATTGGTTTTGTACTGCATAGAAAAAAAAATTATGCGCAACCGGTGATAATCGTTTGGGGCATCTTAGCTTCTATAAAAAAATATTCGCATGTAGCAAACAATATTTTGCGTAAAGTTTTATTTGAAAAATGATTACAATAAAATTTTAAATTATTTAGTGGAAATTTACAACGACAGACTGATTTTTTTATTCACGTGTACGGAAGTCGGAAAAAACATTATTGAATTGAATTTTTACGGAAATAGGATGTACGGAAAACTGATATCACATTTTAGCAGTCATAACCAACTAGGAAAGGAGAACGGATATCTAAGTTACATTAAATAACTAGTTTAATTAGAAAGTATGTTTTACGATTTAGGTAACATCTAAAACAAAACCGTTAGTACCAACCATTATTATTTTATAAGCAAACGGACACACGACACGCTAGCATAGAGAAGAAAAAAAAGAAAGAAAAAAAAAAGCACAGACACAAAAACACAAAGGGTCCGCAAGAGCAAAACAACTTAGCAAAATGGACAGTAGTAAAGCACGCTTGCCCTCATTTTTAAGTAGAGGCCTCACATTGGGCACTTGACCCAGATAACATTAGGTTTTGCTTTTGAAGGAGTTTAAAAAGTCTTATAATCTGGTCATAAGGAAAATGGCAGCTAAGAGTTTCTTAATTCTAGATAACATTTCATTTCCCAATTGAAATCGCAGACTGGACTGGTCGGGAAATGTGGACTTGTTGGGAGACAGGGTTGCAACGCATTCCGTTGATGAGGATAAATTGAAGCGATTGATGATTCAGGCGGATCACTAAAAAATGCAACTGATCGGAAGACATTAGTTTCGCTTTCATAACAAGATTTTTAAAAGCTGGAAAACAAGTCAATAGAGTAGCTAAGATTATATGGGGGCAGAGAAGAAAGTAATCGTCTTTCAGGATAGGAAATATTGGTACGGTTAAAGGAGTTTAATGTTAAATTAACAATAACAAGAATAAAATACTCTAAACTTACAATTCATAACCTCTTAATATTCCTAAAATATACGTTGTACTTTATTTTGAATAATATTTACAGATTTGTGTAATACTCTAAGATTATGATCAATCAAACCTTGATTAATTTAAAATGACAATTGTTTATGTTTTTAACCAAAATATGCCAAAAGACTTCAAATAAACCCTTCATAAAAGTAATTAAAATCTTAATTGAAACTTTTAATTAAGTTTTAATAAAATATGCCTTGACAAGTGCAATCACTTTAAATTCTTTCTTAAATTTTATTAATTCAATCAATCCTTTGTGGACTTCCAAAGAAGTTCACAAAGGATCAGGAAAAGCTCATAAAATCAGGGTAAATAATTGTGGCCATGACCTAATATAATTGGTTCTCAAAAGACGTTGATTGAACTTTTCTATACAAATATATCTTAGCTTCCTTAAAAGATATCCTTACAATGAATCCGTCAATATTCATATTTTAAGAACTGTCGATTTTCAATATTTGAATTATAAAAAACCATCGCCCTTAACAACATAAATTCCCAGTAATCCAAATTGCATTTACTATTTTTAAAGGAAGTTAAACGACACTTCCCATCCCCTAGAATCGAGAGTGAATAACCTACCTATACCTGTTGTTACTAACAGTTTAATCTGCCTTTTATCAAAGCCAGCGTCGCGGAACGATTATTCTATTATTCAGCTAGCAAATAAGCTTCGAAATGGGCTTTAATTTTCCTGTTATTCACAAAGGCGAAATTCCCAAAAAGACATTCTTATGATCGACCAGGTTTTTCGGATCGCATGCTCACGTACAGTTATGAACAACCATATATTTACGAGGAGAAGAGTCATTCTTCCTATTGTTCTTGGTCTAGCAAAATTGCAGAGCAAAAAAAAAAAAAAAACTAGAAAAAGATATTTAAAAATCCAATCGAAATCTGGCAACAATCTTTTTATTCCATCTCGCTTTAAGTGGAAGCAAGCAGCCGCCATTTTAGATTCAGCATCGGAACAATTGGTCGTAATTGAGTGGATTGTTGTTTCTAATTAGGACACTGACGGATAATGGAACTCGGGTGGTGCAAAAAAAAAAAAAGCCCGCCACTTTGTCGTGCCATTATTTAACAACACCTACGCGTTTCTTTTCAAACTGAGCGTGTTTATTGGTATAAATGACAACGACAAACTTCCAAGTTCAGTAGCTCCGAGATGATGACAACGCGCCGCCCACATTGGTCCAGAAAATAAAAGCAAAATAATACGTTTTCTTTCTTATATCAATCATTTAAGCTCTTAAATGGTTCTTTATTCCCAAGCGGCTCCAATCAAAGCTCAATATTTTCTTGTGTCACTTTATCTTGTCATAGCACGCAGGCAGATGTTACAAATAAATTAACTAGATTAAGTGAAGAACATCCCTGTCTTCATTAGTTGAACTAAACTTAATGAGGTAAGGCAATATCGAATTTCAAAAATTAGAAAATTACCGCTTAAATTAATAGTCAGCGATATCGTTGAGAATGGATTTATTGGTATTATTTAGTTTTTATGCAATTTATTTTGACTTTGAAGAAGATGTGAAGTTATTGCATGATCATGAAGCAAGTTGTATAGATTACTTTGAAGTTTAATTTCCCGTTTTTTTTTTGTTTTTTTTAAGCCTCGCGATTTGGAGGAGAGCAATTTGATAACATGCAATACACCTCCATTTTTTTATTATTATTTGTTAATAGGTGCAAATTATAGGGGCTGCTTTTAAATTCGAGAGTCAAATTCATCCCAAGAACTGCAGAAACTTAGGGGGGGGGGGGGGAAACAGATCGAAGGCACATTTACTAATTATTATTTATCATAGAATGTTTTAGCAACAATTAAGAAACATCAAAATGCTAATCGCCTTCATGTCTTTCCACCTTGAATTAATTTAGCTTTGATAAAACACCATTTATAAAAAAAAATTATTCGCGGATTAATATTCATGAATGTCAAACAGTGTTCGGAAGGGATGATTCACCGTCTTAACAACGATGTTAAACACTACAGCTTTATATAAAAGTTTCTATTTCCCCCTCTTATCCATGACACGACACGGGGTGACGTCACCCATTAGGAAGGTACCCATTGGGCAAGACAGTGTCACGTGGTCGCATGCGTGAGGCCCCGCGGGTACGGATGTTCCATCTTCCCACGGCAGCCTGGCCGCGGAAAAACATTTTTAATAGCGGTTTTATTCTCATCTCTCCTGCACTGCGTTAAGTTTTTTTTACCCTGCTTTCTTTCAAACCCTCCCCCTTTCCCTTAAATGAGAGTCCATCTTGATACAACAAAGGGAATGAAATGAAAAAAAATTCTTGCGAAAATGAAACCTTGTTCTACTCTTCGGGAACTTTTCGGAATTAACTTTTTTTCGCTTCGGCAAACAACTTTTTGGTTGAAAACGAGCGATCATATTTGTCGACGAGTTGAGATGAAAGTTTCCATTCAAGGTCGAATGATTTTCTTTTAAATCTTGAATTTATCTTAAAAGTGTTCCATCACAATTTCTTTTAAATCTTGGAACATTTTATCCATCTCAAGTGTACCGTTTGTTTTCTTTAGATTTTTCATCCAATGCAAAAAGCACTCAAGCCAATCGTCTGCGAATAAACATTTATATCTTGAGAGTCGTAAAGAGCATACAATTTCTTTTCGGGGAAAGTTATCGTTCTTTTTAGCTTTCTGCAGGTTATCTTTCTACTGAGATCGATAAGAAAGGTAAAAACACGATGAAAAAAGTAAACTGCGGTTTCCCGCCAATTCTTGAACTCAAGAAAGTTAAGACGAGTGAGTTTCAAATAGAAATGCAATCATAAAACGAGACAAGGAGTAATATAACTAAAAAGGTGGTTTCTTATCATCATGTCTTGATGCCTGTCCTAAATGCTGTATTTACACTATTCAACAAATAAGTCGTACAGAACATTGCTTATCATAAGTTGTATTCCAGTAATTGTTGAAACACTGATATCCACAAATTCGTTGCATGTTTCCCATCCAGATCGGACAAGATCAAAAGTAGTTGTACAACTAAGTTAACAAACTCTCTTAACCAAAACAAGTTTATTAGTACAACGAAGACGAATGAAACATTAGCGTAACATAAATATTTGAAACCGAGTATCACTTGCAGAGAGATTTAAGAGTAATATTTGTTTCAGATCTTAATACTGAATTTTAAAAATGTGATGTTGTGCATGACCCCCACAACTCCCTACCGCTGCACCCCGGCAGGTTCACTCTTTAGGTTTTAATTTTGTAAAATACAATTGGCATTAAATGATACAATTTTCATTTTTTATTATGTAGTGTTAAAATACTTTAGGAAAGTAACTTTTAAAAAGTATGGGAACTACTGGGGTAAAGTGATTATTTTTAATAGAAAAAAAAGTTGATGCTTTTTAATACCTAAAATATTTCCAATTATATTTCAAAGGATTTCCAAATTACTTCTATGAATTCTTACCACATATTTGTACTTGCACATAACTATTAAACATTTTTAAAAAATCGCTCAAATTGCGGTTGCAGAGTTCCAATTTCACAATCCTTTATAATATATGCACCTCCTTTCAAATTTCCAGTGGCAAGCAAGCATCTATTAAACCTAATAACAAACACGAGGCGCCAAAAAGCTAAAAAAAATTAAATAAATAAAAATAGTTTGGGGTGAGTTAGGGCTCTCGCACCAAAAGTCATCATTAATATCTATAATCAAATCTAACCCCAGCACAATATTGAGTACTCTTTTTCAAAAAAAATATTAAATAAATTCCCGCGAAATTCTTATCCATCAAACAAACAATAATCATAACCAAGGAGAGGGTATGATTATTTCCCCCTCAAATTGCCCTTCCCTGCATCAATATGAGCAAATAAATAAATGAAAAATGGAATGGTTTTCCCTTGGCGAAGACGAGAATAAAAAAAAGAATTATCATTTGTCGTGACCCCAGCGTTGCCAAAACGAAAAATGTGAATTATAGAGCACTGAGCTAAGCGTCACGACTTGAGAAAGGGCATCTCTTCTTTATTCCTCATACTTGTTTTTTTAATTCTTTACTTATTCACAACGCCTTCTTGAAAGGGAAGAAATTTCTCCCCCAGAGGTAAAAAAAAAAAAATATCGGCACGAAGTTGGTTCTGAATATAATACCTCCCCCCCCCCCCCCGGTGGCGGTTTTTGTTGCTATGGGATTCGCCAACTTTTGCCGCCAAAATGAGTACAAAACCGCCAGTTCTGGCCAAGGTAGACATACACAAAAGCGATGAACGAAGGATGAATATGTGGCATATAAATAAACAATTCTATTTCTATACGGAATAATGTTTCACGTAGAACTTTAATGAACACAAAAGTTTCTAAATATTTTAATTTCTTGTTCGAAAACTCTGGTATATCTTGGAATAACTTGATTGTAAAAAAGATCCAATGGTAGAAAATTAGCGAAAAACTTGAGTATCTAGAAAAAAATATTCTTCGCCAAATGGTGGCGGTGGGAATAGAAAATGTATTTTTTAGGGAGAGCGGGGGTACAATGTCGTCTCCTCATACTTTTTTTCTCTTCCCCCCATCTCTAATATTTTATAACTACAAATTCCACGCATATTTTGTGATTATCCTAATATCAGTAAAATGAACTAAAGATTTTTAAAAAGACTGCTAGTTAATTGTAAGAATTTATAATTTTTAGACATTTACGAAAATGTAATAAAATAAGAAACATAATTATAAGACATAATTAGAAGCATGAGCAAAAACTTTAAAATCTGTAAAAACTGACATAGTGTAACAAAAGATATTTGAATGTCGTTTTTAATTCATTTATTTGTAACATAAATAATATTTATAAAATAAATAAAAATATACGTTTTTGAAGGTAACCTGACATAAACAATCTCGTTTATAACAGATAACGAATGGACCTAAATGGCACAGATATATTACATAATGCAATGTTAAAAGCTTCGTGGAGTTTGAAATAACTATTGACAATTACATTGAGAAATTGTTCACCTCATCAGTAGCAGCTATTGAAAGGTTTCAAACGGATTTATAGAATGGAGACTTTTAATTCTGAATATTCAGAATATAATTCAACTTTAATTACCATAATTCAAAGTTTTTTCAGGGTGGCCACAAAATTCAGGAAAAAAAGTTCCCTGATAATTCCCTGATTTCTCTGACAGATTTCTAAAAAATTCCCTGATTTTAGAGCAAACTTTTTTTCAAATTGCCCCAATTTTCTTCGGTTTTCCAGATGTCTAGACACCCTGATAAAATAGAACATGTATGCTAAAGAGATAATATGCAAATTTTTTAAAAGTAGTTTTGCTGGTAATGAAAAGTTTAAATTATTCCGTAACATTAAACTTCTAATGGATTACCACCACAAATCTCCGCGTAAATAGCGCAAAAATATGGATGAACGTACCTTAAACGATACAAAATCCGATTTTCATGAAATTTAAAAAAGTTCCCTGACATTTCCTTGATTTTTTCCAGAATCAGAAAGCTCCCTGGCATTTCCCTGATTTCCAGGTTTTCCCGGTTCTGTGGCCATTCTGTTTTTAAATCTATTCTACAAATAAATCACCTGACAATTACAATAAAATAAACGTAAATAACTGTTTTACAACTTCAAGGTGCCAGTTTTGATGTTTGACGACCAAATTCAGTAAGTTTGCGAAATCTTAGATCCGTGATTATTTCTGATAAAACGAATTCTCATATGCTAAAGCAGTGTCAATCATGGAACGTAGAAAGATTAAAATTCCGATATCTCCAAAATTCCAGTTACTACTTTGCTTTGTTAGTCATCGATTAAACTTATCAAAAAATTTTATTGAAAAAATGCTCAAATATTACAGAAAACTCTATCGCTGCAATCTATGTTCTAATTTAAGACAGGTATCGACCTCAATTTCTCTCCCTACAGGTGTAATCATATTCCTTAATCTCTTTCTGTCTTCAGCTTCGTATTACATTTCAAAAATGCCAGACAAGTAGGTAAAACTGAAATTTTCCAACGTTCTTCTTAATTATACGTCGTATTAAATCCATTTTTATTTTTAGATATCTAAAAATACGATTTAATTTGGTATTTTCCGTTTCCTGTTCTGTAAATGAATGCAAGTGGTGCAAGTATATAGGCTTTCTTACAAGAAGAATCACTAATCGTTTATTTTGACAAATCAGCCTACTTCAATGTTTAATACACATTTTCGGGTGATCTTTAAAGTCATGCAAATCAGAGGAGTTCCAGAAACTGTGGACACAAAACATAGAAAACCTTCACTCACTTTGTAGAAAAAAGGTCCCTGTTCAAAATTTGTGATTTGATTATGCACACTAGTTATTTCAACACAATAAAAATTGACGAAAAAAACAAAGACAAATTTAAGATAGCCTTATTCTTTTGAAACTGTAGAAACTCAAATTGCTCATTGCCCCTGAAGACAACTGTACTTTTATGTGCAATAACAACTTACTTAAGTCATTTTAAGTTCAGATCGAGATTTTTTAGTGACCACTACGAGGAAAATCCCCGATTCAACGCCAGGCCTAACTTTTTTAACCCCAAAACTTGATAGAATGCATTATCCACCACATCAAATCTATCTGACTAGTTTCAGCTCGATTGGATGACGGCAAGTGGTTTAGGTTAATTAGTCTTCGGAGGTCTTAAGAGTAGCGTCTGTAAATGCAGCCTTTAAGTGACAGCCCCAAAACTTGATAAAAGGCATTCTCATTGACAATGATACTACCTGCTGATATCAACTTTATTGATGAGAAAGATGGTTAAATGAACCCTCTGCAGATTTACCTTCCACTAACACAATAGAAGTAAATATGTAGGATTGAAAATGAACAAACTTTAACTTGAATTTTTGGTACTTACGTATTATACCGTCGACCATTTATCGGTGATTAAATGTTCTCCAAATGAATTTTTTTCTTAGAGCCAATATTTTTTGTAAATCTCAATAAACTCTTTATTAAAATAATTTTATATCATCATTCCCATTGAATGTATGAATACATCATGAGCTGACATCCGGTAAATTGAACTTTTTTTAGAAAAATCTCGGTAATTCTTCTAGAATTTCTTGAAATAAAACCTATGCAAGTATGAAACGTGACCTTGTAGTCTTTACGAGTGGTAAATACCACATAGCCATCAAGCACTCAATAAGTGAAAAAATTATTTTGCCGTTTAGGCAAAAGGAAAAAAAATTATTCATTGGCGAAATTTTTGTAATAAAAAATTGATCGAAGGCATAATACGCAAGTACTGAATTTGTTTAATGGTAAATCCTACTGAAATCATACGTTTAAACATTGCCCCTTACACTGCCAAGGTGCAGAATTATATCACTGGGTCATCACTTCTTCCTACTGAGAGCATGTTATACCCACCGCACCACACGAAAAAAAAAAACGAGAAAAAAAAAAAACATCTTACCCTATCGAACCCTTACAAAACTCAAAAACCTCAACCCTAACCGCACCTGTTTTGTGCACCTCGCGGAGAAATTCCCATATAGCAAATCCCTCTTAAAAATAACAAAATTTAAAAAACGAACGCAACAACTGAAAACGATCCCTGGTTAAAACCGATTGGAAAAAAAACGGGGAGGGAGAGTTGTTGCCATACCTATTTTGCAATATCTGAGAATCCTATCCGCTGTAGAGTTCCCAGAGTTTGGAGTCTGTGAGGGTTATTAGTTGCCCCCCCCCCTCCCCCCTCACAGCATCTTCGACCTTCTCTCGAAATCACGATCTTTTGCCTTCATCTCAAACCGGTTTCGGGCAGTTAAGGGGTGATAGCCTCATGTTTTATTTATCCCCCCCCCCTTCCCCTGTCCTTTACCTTTCCTCTCCATCTCGTTTTTAAAGGTATTGGGGACCGGTTGTGTTGTGTATGTAATGCAGTGTAAATGCGTTGTGTGCATTAATATTTACGAGGGAGATCGCCTGTATGTCTGGTTAGCTGGGATTATGATTAGCTGATGTACATATATATTTTAAATGGATTGAAATATCCTTTGCCGGAAAGGGGGAAAAACTATTGTTTGTGGATGATGGGTTTTTTTATCCGGTTGATGACACTTAAAAAAAAATTTGAAAATTGGTTAGATCTGGAAATGGGATCGATGGGTTGATGTTAAAAATTTATGGAATTTGAAAAAATAACATTAATGGAAATTATAAATATATAGAATTTTATCAATAAATTCATTTGTTATTGTGGTGAATAAATCAATTGTATTATGTATATAAATTAATTTGATATGTCATTAAACTTATATGAATTTATTTTGTGTGATAAATTAGAACATTTATTACAGTGTCCCACCTAATGCATTGTATTTTTGTTAAACAAAAAAGACATTTCCTTTATCATAAAGCAGCTTGATAAAAATATCTGTACATTAAAGTTATAAATTACATTATATATATATTTCTAGATAAGTGATTAAATTATAAGTGTTTTCTGTAATTATACTGAGAAAGGTGCATATTTCCAAACAAAGCATATAGAGAAATACAGTTTCAAAACATACAAAATGTGATAATAGACAAGAAACAGCAACAGAGTGGCACCTCCTGTTGAAGTGGATTCTATCAAAATATTGACATTATCTCAATTTCAATACCGAATTTAAAGAAATGCAATAATTAGAAAAATACTACATTAAAATTAAGGCCTTAGTGCTATTTTCTCTGGTAAACGTTTCATATTTGAGACATTTCGCCAAATACTGTTGTCGGAAAAGCATTAACAAAATGAGGCAGTAGAAAAATGACGATCACTCTTGTTAGATACAATATGCAATCGAACTATTTTTAGAAATTAGATCCAAATCCCATTAGATTAAAAAAAAATTCAAAATTTCTAAAGGTAAACCAAGTTAAAAAATTAAGCTCTTATTCAACCTAGTATCATAAAAAAAAAAACTCTACTCCTAGGTTTAGGAAAAGGGTTGCTACAAATAATTATTCCGCTAAAAATACACAGATAATATTTTAGTCTATTTTAAAAGAGTCTGTCACAACTCGAAACTTTGTTTTGTTTTTACGTTTCTACATAAAAACAAATCACACAGAAATATATGGAGTTGAAATTGTTCTTTCTACCCTGTAGATTCTTTGGGTTTCTATGTAGTACTCAGACGCTGAACTTTTATCACTAGCTGAACTTTCTTGACACACCGAAACAATGGAGTTCTCCTTCTAAAGTAAAGTAAGAAAGCCCGAAATATACCAAAAAGAGGCCTAATTACTAAAGCACTTAACAAGAGCGATCTGTTCTGCCGCTCCACCACTCACAACTTCAATTCATTTTCATTCTTTTCTTAATTTTCTTTCAAGAGGAAGATGAAAGGAGGAGGGAATGACAATAAAAAAAGGGCTACGGTTGAAGTGTGCCTCTCCCCGGCGTCTGAATATTTCAGGAATTTCCTAATTTCTGTAAGATGGGTCATCAAGAAAGCAGTCAGGCAAGAAAGATCCTGAAAGGAAGGCAATAGTTTTTGCAATTTCCCTCAATGCAGGCGATAATCTCGCACGAAAAGCAACAAATTGTTCGGAAATTTAAATGTAGGCATAATCTTGCTGTTTGGAATGCATTGGCTAAATAAACTCTTGTTTTTGTCTGAAGAGATATCTAATTTTTGTCAATGAATTGAAACGATTTCAATAGGCTAAAATAGAAAAATTCGAAAAATATTCAAGCAATCGAATTTAAAACTAGGATACATATGTATTTCTCTTTCATATAAATTTGAGAGGTTCAAAATCATGATTACATAAAAACTTTTAATTAATGATTACAAACTTTTAATTCTAAACGAGTTATCACAGAACAATTTCCCAAAGTCAAACCTAGTTACATTTCTGAGAGATAAAACACTTCAAAACATTTCATTTAACAAATGGCTTAACCACTAGTTCTAAAGGAAATTATGAAACGCTTGGCTTAAAAATTCCCAAGAAACGACTTTAATACCACCAACCAATTTCAAAGCAACCACATAATTTGTTCCTCTCCAACCAAAGCGAGTGCTTGGGCAGTCAGTAGACGCCGCCCTCCAGAAGAACTTTCTCCGAAAGTAGGGCAGTCTAATATCCAGACGAGTTCCGTGATCCCTTCGCAACCCCTCAATGGCGGGGTCACACACAAGACACCCTCTTAGGAACCCCCCCTCCTCAAGGGTGCACTATCTTCTCGTGGGCCCCTCCTTCACCTTAGCAAAGGGAGTCGGAATTCCTCTACCTGTACCTTGGAAAGGGGTGGGGTAAATATACTGGATGGTGTTCTAAAGATCCAGAAACGAAGGTTCTTTTCTGGGTGGGATAAGAATAGGTAGTGATTGGACAGGGTGTTACACTTATGACTAGATGCTCAACTGTCCGATAAGCGATACATAAGACAATATATTTGGTTGTCATACTGTTTGGATGGGCAATAAATATAGTATGTGATGGAGGACCATACATTTCAGTTTTTACTACATTCTTCCACTAAAAATACCAGTTTATAACTTACAATAGTAGGAGAGACTCATTTGAATTAACACTTCCGATCATTGAATTAACACTTCCGAGAAATTGTAAGCAGCCAAATAGCATCCTAGGACTATTACTACGTACAATCATTTTGATATCGATAAAAATATGTTTAACTAGAATTTGGTTAATATTATATATGAAATATAAATTGTTCAGCAGTAAATGAATGGAAGAATTGGAGAGCATAATTCAAATTCATAATTCTGGATTTTTTTTTTTTTTTTTTTTTTTCTAAATAGCTACAAATATCTGTATCATGAACTTTTATATTGTAATAAAAGAGACAAGAACAGAAAAATAACTTCCAACTATGAACTTTAACCCTTTATTTCCTTATGGGACTCTTAAGTCCTGTCAGTTTTCTCATGGTACTGTATTAATTTAAACCCTTTGAGCTCAATTGGGACTTTGAAATCCACTTCTATGAAGTTAGTTCTTCAATTGTTGGATGCCAACACATACTTACTTTACTTTATATGCAAACCTATGGACGATTTTCAATCTTTTAGGCAACCATCTTGGCCTTACATCGTTTTATATACTTGTCTCTAGCAAGCTTCCAAACAGAAATAAATAAGCATATGCTGACATCCAAAAATTGAAGAACAAACTTCATAGAAGTGGATTTCAAAATCCCAATGGATTTCAAAGCGTTGAAATTAATACAGTACCATGAATAAACTGTCCTCTGTCAATAAATAAAGGGTTAAGATAACGCTTTTCTAACGAAGTCCATGAATTTTTTTTTTTTTTTTTTCAAACAGAAACATAACAGAAAGACACAAAACTGAAATTAATAACTTTTTGTGGAAAAATAACTCCCTGAGAAACATAAGCCCACCGACGCTATGGTTCGTGTGTAAGGTCGCCAAGTGCCATCTTTTTCCTTCTTCAGAATAGATGGATATACAGGAATGCGGGCGAAAGACCTTGTATGTGTTGGGGAGAAGGCAGTAACATGAAAGTCGACACCCCTGGGAACTGAGGATTGAAAGTCCACCACATTAATGGGATATCTTTTTTGGAGGGAAAGTGCGGCTGGATGTCTTGTTATGGCAACGGATACATACAAACCGTTTCTAAGATAATGGAGGTGTAGTGTTATGGGTCATGGGAAGGTTGTTCTTGTAAGAAAGTGAGCATAAAAGTAGAATATTGTGGGTGGATTAATTACCATTCATTGTGTTGTTTCCAATAAAATCCGTATAAGAGGCCAATGCTGTAAGATGGCAAACGACAATTTGGTAATTGCAAGGTATTTAGGGAGAAACCATATCATTCACAAAAATGTTGACAGTTTGGAAATCAACTGCATGCAATTGAGAGACGACATCCTCATACGAATGTCTCTCAATACAAAACTTCATACAGTTTCAGAAAAACTGAAGTAAAGTAGATCTCAACTAATTTAACGAAAAGATAATATGAAAAAGTTATTCCAAATTTAAAAAATATATTTATTATTGGAAAGAAAAGAAGACCAAGTCATTATCTGGACAGATAATTTTTGACACGGAAATGAAGAGAATGACAAGTTTAAAACAAAGATAGGAAGACATTTTATTGATTAAAAGGGGAAAAGAAGGGAAGAATTTTGGAGTACCGATTCAAATCAAAATAGCGAAAAGTATTTTCAATGTCTAAAGCCAACAAACATTTTCTGTTTCTGGATAACAACAAATACATGGAAAAGAAGCAAGAAATTTTACAAAGATTCACAATTATTCCAATATCAAAATTTATAATATGAAAAATGAACTATTCAAAAGGATCGATTCTAACAAACCAAAGCATGTCAAAGTTACTTACAAACTGGCAAAATAATGGAATTCAATGAATTCCTCATAACAAATAAATGAAAATAAATTTATAGGCAAATTAACAGTCCCAAACTAAACATTTTATTCGTTTATCTGGAAAGAAAACTTCGGTTTTAAATATAATTAAATAAAACAAAACTATAAAGTAGTGTCATGTAAAAAAAAATATGCAACTATTATAATCATGACTTAGTTAAATACGTACCACTTCATCAGAGGCAACAAAGAGTTCAGAAAAGAACCCGATTTCTAAATATGGTCAAATTCGAATGCCGACCACTACTCAGTAACAAGTCGGACACATTGTTGTGGTGACATCAAACAGCACATAGTTATCAATCTTCTGTCAACAAATCTTCAAATGGAAGCAATCGCTTTTCCATAAGACAACAGATCAAAGTTCGATTCCTTCAACAAGAGCAGTGAGTCATGCAAGCGCCATCTAATCATTATACCATTCCTCCCTTCCAAGACCTCTAATTACGTCTTATAATTTGAGTGCGCGGCAAAATTTTGACGAGGCAAGGACGTTCATAAAGAAATTGTCCCACCAACCGACAAAAAAAACCCCTCAACTCAAAAGAAGAAACCGAAAAAACTTTAAGGTCGCCTCCAGCAGTTTCTTATATGCATTTACCTCCAGCAACGATGAAAATACGGTTGAAGCAGTGGCTAGGGTATCAAGTTGACATCTTGAACCACCAACGGCGGAAATTCGTCGGGGAGGTATGGAAAGAACAGGCCGGGCAGGGGAAAAAAAGTCTTAATTTAGAACAGTCTAGAGCTGGAATAACAGATGCAACCCAGTTGTCAAAGTGCTGTCCTATTTTTTTTTTTTTCTTCAAATATGACTTCCTCCTAAATATCCATAACAACAACATCTTAATTAGCATTAAGCAAGGTTATATTTGAAGGGTAAGGGGTCTGTTTAACCTTCAATCGATCACACGCGGCTAGCTACAGTGTCATAGTGTCTCAGATGACCGCGAATAGTGGTAGGGGAGGTGTGATTAAAATTTTTATTCTGCTGATACCATGAAAAAAGAGCCTCGGACTATATTTGTTCTTGAAAATGAGCAAAGAAAATTCAATTCTGTGTTTCGTATTAAGCAATAGTTACTATTCGATTCTTCTCTGAGAAAAGAAAAATATATTCCTTAATGATCTTTAAGTTTTTGATTCTTATGTATTAACAATCGAACTATTGGCATGACTAAAGAAATTCACATAAGCAAAAAATAGATGGAAAGTAGTAGAAGTTAAAATCAGAAAATTATGGAAAATAATATAACTCATAAAAAGTTTTTAAAAAAATCCTTTATATGCATTCTCAATTTTTATATTCATTAACACAGCGCCGAAATCAAAAACATTTCTATCAGCAAAATGTGCGGCAAACTACGTTTCCATATTCATTTATTAAAAATAAACGGGAATTTATGCTCTCACGTCTAAATATCATTTATTCTGATTAGAGTAATTTTATTATTTATTTATTTAAAAAAATTGGCAACAGGGAAGACTTTCAACAATGGTCGGTTCAATGCTTTTTCATCATCAGCAAAATATGCGGGAAACTACGTTTCAAATTTTGCTTATTAAAAATGAACATGAATGTATACTCTAACATCAAATATCATTTATTTATTCTGCAACAAGAAAGAGTTTCAACAATGGTCGGTACAATGATATTTTAACGCGATTGGATGTCGGCTAGTTAGTTTATTAGTATTCCGCAAAAGCGGCCATTTAGTGGCAGTTACAGCCCCAAAAGTTAAAAGAATTCATTGTCATCAACATCGAGCCTATCTGCAAGTTTCAGCCCAATTGGATGAAGGTAAGGGGGTTAATTAGGCCTCCGCAGATTCCGCCATCGACTAACATACATAAACACAAAATCGAAGTTAATATAAAGGATTTAAAAATAAATAAAACAGAACGAGCCAGAAACTGCAGAAGTATAATCTAATTGTAGACACCTAATTTTTTATGCCCACTGACGGCATCACATATTTAAAATGATAAGACTATTTTGGGATCTTAAAAACATTTTTATACGATATTACTTAGGAATTTTTGTTGACACATTAAAAGTTCCATAGTAAAATCCTTAATATTAGGAGATTTCAAGTTTTCTCAACTTACGCAAGTTTTCTACTAGTACACACTTAACATTATCAAGTAACATTTTTAAAGCGTCATTTACAATGAACTTCTAAAATGATTTAAAACAATATACTCACGAAAACTTCCTCCAAGCAAATACAGTGAAGCCTTTCCTTTGAAGGTTTGAAACACGACTAAGTTTATCCCTCTGAAAAGCTTGAGACTGGTTTAACGGAATGCCAATGCTTTTCGAAGTAACTCAATCTATTTTCTTGGCGGCATCCTTTTAACAACATTGTTTTTGTGGAAATTTATATATGTATGCAGAAAAATATTCGATCTATCAACGATCTAACTTTTAAAATAAAAGATTCGAAGACAATTTCAATTGCTTAAAATAAAAAGGTTTTTACCTTTTGATAAATCGTGTATAATTTAATAATAAAAAAAAAACACCATTGGAAAAAGTCGCCGCTTTTAAAATGAAAATATGATAAAAGCCAATAAGAGAACTACATAAAACAAATGCTGAAGTTATGTTTATGCATGAATTTCACAAACATTTCAAAGAATGGAAAATAAGTAAAAATTCTCCGAACTTGTGATTTAGCTATGGGTTTCGTAGAAATTTCACATTACAAAACAAGCATACTAATGATAAATAACCGAAGCTATAAATGTAACTACATTATCATGTTTTGATAAAAGTACTTTTGTTGATTTAAATCTTTCCAGGTTTTTACTCAAGAGAAATCGAAGTTGTAACTTAAGAGAAAGAGTTTCTTGAAAGTTCCACAACCCAACTTGTTTTACCAGTTTGCTCATATATATTTTGATCAAAGGGGATAAAAGCAAAGAAGGTTTGGATTCCAAGTTGTGAAACAAAGCATTCTATTTCCATTAAAAGGAAAGGGCTAAGCATGAACTGGAGTTATGGAAACCAGTGAAATGAAAACAAGAGAATTAAATTGAAAAATCCAAAAGAATAGAAACAAATAAAATAAAAAAAATTCAAATTCTTCTAAGAATAAAATTTTTTGTGAGTACATTTTATTTTTAACTTTTCATCCAGATGTTTACGTTAATCCTTTCTAGTCATCCCACTTTTCAAACATAAAATGCTGTTTATTTAACATCTTTAACATATTCGCTCTTGAACTTAATCTATCTTACATTTAGTAAGCAACCATATACGAAAACATTCTTCCATTACGTCTGCCAACTAAAGCCTTACGGCGAAAATCAATTTAGAACATCGGAATTTGAGTTGCGAATGGCGTTATTTGGAGTAGATTTTCATCGTCTTATAGAACATGTTAACCAATCACAATACAAAACTCTAAAAATAAGTAAGCGTGCGAGAGTACATTTCATATAGTCTGTTTTCGATAGCAACAGGTAAGAATTGTTGTTACTTTTCTATCGAGAAGCAAATGCGAAAATACCCCCCCCCCCTCCCCTTAAAAAGAAAAAAAATTCGAAATAATTAAGGTAATCTAAATATACAATGTTTCGGCATACTGCAATATCATACATCGTACTTGTGCCATTGAAAAATTGAGTAAAATAATAATAATAAAAAAAATTAAAAAAAAAACATCAGTACATCCAAGCAAATAAGATGGAACAAACTTTCTTGATGTCGACTATCGTAAATAACTTGAATTTCAATCTTGGAAAACCAAAAAGCACCTATTTCGATACCTAGTCCAAACCGGCCCACTCCGATGAATATTCATTGTCTTGAACGACAGATCGCTAATACTTTTCTGATATATTTTCAACCACATTACCAAATTATTGCTTCAAAGCTAATGGAGACTTGTACCATGTCTTACAATATTATATGAGATTTTTTTCGGGAGGGGATATTAAATTATGAGACAACAAATCATAAGAACACCATTTCAATTTACCATTTTACACAAAAGATTCTTTGATTTTTGTGATTTGATAACAAACAGAAAATTTTGGGAGGGGATATATCCCCATATCCCTCCCCCTGGCTACGCGCCTGGCACCACCTACTGAACAGGAAAATCCTGTCAGTATTTAGGTTTTATTTTTGAAATTCAAACAAATTTAATTGGCATTACATTTTAGTTAAAATTGAATAGAGTACTTTTTATGTCTTATAAAAATGTCATAAGTTTTGAAGCAATATTTTGGCTGGTTATTTGTGGTAAAGAAACATTGTAACAGGTCTACAGGACGACAAAAAAACTAACGATAACTCCAAAAACATTTTCAACATTCGTTCATAAAAACTAAAAGGCAAGAACAGAAAACCGACCAAGCATGGACGATTACGAACGTCTGCCAAACCGACATACACTCAACAACCAACACCTTTCTTCTTCTCGAGGGAAAGTGGGCAAGACCACCAATAAAAAGAATAATGCATATTACTTCTCATGAAAAGATTCTACAACGGACTTTTTTTTTTCCCGTCTTGCTTTGTTTCAAAGAAGCGGGAATGCCAGATTATTATTGTTATTATTATGATTATTCTGGCCGACGCCATTAGAGCGAGTTGGTCTGCCAGAGTTCAAGCAACGCATCGTTGTGCTTTGGTCTCATGTATATTTGTAGAATCGAATGAAACTTTGGAATTCAGGTTACGGCTAATTGACGTTATTAAAAATAAATTATATGTATAATTAATTCCACTTTGATCGTTGGGGACAAGTACGGTGAGGCAATACTTGGCTTTGTCCTGACCTCGGTATGCATTGCTTTAAACAATGAACAAAAGCCGTAATATAAACGCAGTTGTAGAAGGAGTCATAACCAAAACAAGTTGTGTTCAAAGTTGGGTCGAATTGATTGCGAAATCATAAGAAATAGTTTACAAAATAGAAAGCTCTTAATGATAATAAATTGCAACAAAATCATGGATTGATTATTTTTAGATTGGCATTGCCTCTCTACACCGAGTTTCGTTTTGTATGAAGCATATCACCTCGTTATCTGACAGAACAAAAAATACAAGGCGATAAGTAACCGAAATCGGTTGCACAAAACAAAGCATATTTCCGCAGTTTTGTCCATGTAATAATCAATATTCAATCATTTAGAAAAACAAGGATGAAAATATTGCAATTCACTAAAATTAATTTGAAAAGAAAATTAACTTGGCTGGCGAACATGTTATTGTACATTCACACAAAAGACAGGCTCTTAGCAAATCTCACTAAATAATTAGATGCTTTTACTATGTTCAGTAATCAGAAAAGGCATTTCTGCATTAGTCTCATCTTATAAAGAATCGAACCCCATGTGGCACAGAATCAACCAATCGGTTTAATAACCATTGTGATTTACAAGATAACAATGTTATATATATATATTCATATTCACGCACGTCAAAATGAGCATTTTAATATATTACGGGGGGGGGGGGGGTGCATTACATTGGTGCGCGGCAGAGTTCTAAATACGCGGCAGAGTTCGCAAGCCCCAAAGTCAATGTAGCAGAACCTACAAGTGTACATTGTACCGACCAGAACAGAGTTCGCTTCCTCTCAGCTCAGGTCCTACAAAAGTTGGAGCCCTGATTTTTTTGCTATCTTGTTCTCCCAAGTATGCAGAGAGAAAACATAATTGTGACAACATAACTGCCAGCATTGCACAAGGGAAAATGGCAAAAAAAAAAAACTTTGAAAATCACCGAAATCACCTAAATTTTGTTCTTCTACTTCTGACAAAAACTTTAGCCGGGCCTAAAGACGGAACGGTTCGATGAATTTTGACTATTCTAATTTTTTTATTTTTTTTTTATTTTTATTTTTTTATTATTATTATTATTATTATTCCGGAAATCGGCATCTTTAGCCAATGAAAAGGAGAAAAATGGGTCGATGGATTTCACATATTCTTTCACTTGATGTAAAGAAGTGCTTTTAAACTGTAAAACAGTCAATTTAATAAAAATTTATAATAACAAAAAAAAGAGCCTGTGTGCCTACCTGTGGGTCTATAGAAATCTACTTTCACTAGGCGTAGAGCTCTTAAATTTTAAACATACGTAATTTTGATTTTCACAAACAGAATGTTAACATTTAATTACTAGTATTTTTCGTTAATTTTTTTAATAAAATCGAGGGGAAAAATCGTTGTTATTTGGTGCTTTCTCGACTGAACAATATAAAAAAAAATCTATTATCATTTGTATCATAAATTCTATTATCATCGGAGGAGAGGGGAGGGGAGTAAGAGTTCTAAAACAAAATCTTGAAGGGGTGAGGTGTATTTGTATTATTGTATTAACGGAGGAAAAAGAATTAGGGGAATACTAATAAAGAGCTAATAATAAGGACTTATTTAGAAATGAATCTTTCAGCTAACGAAACGAGCCTATGCTTAACGTAGCAGTAATCTTTTAGCGAGCGAAGAAAGCCTAAGCTTGCGTAGCAATGAAACTTTTAAAAGCAAAGAGCCAAAAGTTAGGACAAATACACAAGGACGAGTCCCCGCAACGTTGGCCCACGCAGCTAACATCCACTCATATTTTCAAATAAATGGCATGCTTATCATAACAAGGCAAGTTTATTCCTGTTTAATTTACATTAAAATCTCTTAAACCAATTGGATAGAAAGCTGCATTCTGATGTCTCTTTCTTCACATGTAATATGTCCCATTGCTCGTTTTATCAAATTCTATCATAATCTGTAAAAGTTATACTCGAAAACCTCTGTATTCGCTGAAGATTTTTACACTTACACCATCTGTAAATCATAAACCTTAAGCGCGTTAAGGAATGGAATTTAAATTTTTTGACGATTGTAATTATTTGATTAAATGATGAGAATTATTTTAAGGACTCGGAAACTAATTACGAAACTTTCTTTTTAATGGACGAATGCTTTTCGTGCAACACATACAATCCGATAGAAGAATTGGGAGGGGAAGGGGGGAATGGCGACCTTACATTTTTATGATATCGAATGAAATTGAAACCTGTCCATTTCAATTTAGAATTCACAGTTACCGAAGGAAAGCGACATATAAGGAAGTAGTGGGCATTTATTAGGGAGTTCACTTATCACTTTCAAGCGATCTAGAAACCGGCTCTGTCCTCATTAATGTGTTTGGCGAGATAGAATGTCGAAAAGGTGAGGGGGAAGGGGGGTGACTTGATATGAAGACCTAATCGAAGAAGGCCACCCCTGAAGAAAGTTTTCTTTGGCTAGACGTAGATTTGAACATTCTAATTAGACTAAAATTATTTGAAAAGGAAAGTGATATCTTTCAGTGCTTGTTATATGATAATTTTTAGACGACCATAGAACAGAGATCGTTTATTATGTTACGATATAGTTCAAATCTTAGATAAAAAAAGAACACGTGAAGTTGAAGTTGTAGTACATTTCACAAATCCAAATACCTAACAAGACTTTTTTCTATTTTAAATATTTTAGAAATGAATTTCTAAAAACTAATTCTTTTAATATTTAAAAAAAAAAAAATCACCCAACATAAACCAGGTAATTTATGATACATAAAAAAATAAAAAAAAAAAATAATAATAATAAATAAATAAAAAAAAAAATGAATAAAATAATTCAAACAGAAATGCAACAATATGTATGTTTCACATTTTTTTTATAAAAAGAGTTTGTAACACTTTCGTCGATCCAATCGATGGACATTGGGACATAGCCGCAGAAAATAACGGACAATAGACCTCATGCAGAAGATTTCCACAACTTGCTTTATATTGAATTAAAATTTCAATTAGTTCTTGCAAATTTCAATATACATATGAGTTACACGTATTACCTATTTGGCATTACTAATAGATGCAAATTAAAAAAACTTTTAAAATTATGCTATGTATCTGCAGAAAGAATTAGCGATTTAAAAGTTTAAGGCAGA
Source organism: Linyphia triangularis (assembly GCA_963978545.1). NCBI lineage: Eukaryota > Metazoa > Arthropoda > Arachnida > Araneae > Linyphiidae > Linyphia > Linyphia triangularis. The sequence continues at coordinate 57,098,023 of OZ021731.1, read as the reverse complement.
AAGCTCTTTTAAAATTTCTGCTCAGTATGTTCAGTGAAATTCTAATCCCATTCATTTAATTTTTAAATCCTTAATTTTAACTTCGATTTTGCTTTGGGAGGCCAAAATCTGGGATGGCTAATTAATCCACTAAACTTACCGTCATTAACTCGAAATAGAACTTGCAGTTGACGATGTAAATGCATTCTATTAAGTTTTGAGAAGAAGGGAAAAAAAGAAAGAAAAAAAAATTAGTCAATGCACAGAACTGGTGGTTGTCTTCGTGGTGGTCAAACATCATGAAAACTCAATCATAGTTCAAAATCGCTTAATGTCGTCAACGCATACAAAGGATTTAAAGGAAAACTTTGTTTTTATGAGTTAATTTCTTTTAATTATACTCTAAAAACTTAGTTTTACAAAGTCATCATACAAACGCAAAACAAACCACTTTTAGCTCTAGAAAAAAAATTAAACTTCTCATCACTCAGACGGGAACGATTTCAAAAAAAAAAATGTGTCGAGAGGACATCCCACCTATACGCGTGGGCCTGAGAACGACCGATAATTGTATGCAAGACACGCGTTCGTTGTCAAAAGGTGTAAGAAAAAGAGAAACGATTCCCGCCTCTTTTAAACGGTTTCAAGACAAAAAAAACTGATCGAAATCCGAGTGGGTGCTTACACCTAGTGTTCCGTAACAAACTCAATATGCACTTCGATAGGAAAGACTCTAATGAAAACATTTTGTTGTACCGCCACGTGTTAATTTCAAAAATGTTCTCAATCGAATTTTCTTAAAACTAATTTGTTCAAAATCAAAAAGCTCGAGAAGCCTATTTTTATTTAATTTTCTTTTAAACTGGTAAGTATTACAGATTCTTGCCTATTTTTAAGTTTTTAACTTGGTTTATTTTAAAAATATAGATGTTACACGGATTTTTCAAAATTCATTAAATAAATATCCAAGACAATTCTATGTAGTGTGCTAAATTTTATTCATTTTTCTGGTTTCAGCCAGTAGACTTGGGAAGTAACGTAAAATGTTAATTTTATTACTTTTAAGTTCTGACATAATAATATTTATAAAAAAAAAAAAAAAAAAAAAAAAAAACTTTTTTACTAATATAAATATTTTTTTACATACCCTTTAATTTGTAAAATGGAGTTAATAGTTTTAAAACAAGTGGTACACCTTTTCCAATTTCTATGGAGTATTTCACTGAATAAAATCTAGAATATTAAACAGGCCGAGTTTTAAGAAACAGACCTAAATTTGTTTTTGTTTTTTTAATATTTGTATCCATATTTTAATGAAAATGCAATATCTATAAAACAGCTGTATTTAAAATGCAATATTAACCAAAATGTCAGATTAGGTGTTTCAAATTTAAATGCTTATTTTACTTATACAAGAGTTTTAAATGTATTGCTCATATTTTCAATAAAGTGTCCTAAATCAAACTTTTACGTGTTCAAACTGATAACTTCCATGTTACAAAGAGAAAATAGAAGAGTTTAAAAATATTTTTTAAAAATACAATTAATTACAGTTATTTACAATAAATAGAACACTTTCAGAATTATATAAATACAGCTAGTTTGAAGTGTACCTTTATGTGATTATTTTCTCGCTCTAAATATGTCAGGTACGCACAAATTAAATATTAATAAAAAGATTTTTTTTAAATATTTAGACAAAATATTTCTTGGAAAAGATCGGGGAAGTTGTTTTTGCTTTCCACTTGTTTCTCTATTTCAGTAATTTTGGTTTTTTCCTAATAACTATTTCTATTTTTTACTTCCAATTACTCTACATGTAATGCAAGTATTTTTTGCACTTCTACATGTGGTAGAACATACTGCTTCCTAAGAGGTAGTAGAAAAAATGTCTGTGCGTCTGCCTGCGATCAGCATAACTCCCGAACGACCAACGATGTTCATCTTTTGCATGCGTGTTCATGGTGGCCATGGGACCTGTCCTTAAGGTTTACGCCAAAATAGCGCATGCGCATAAGGTAGCTGCCATTGAAAAATTTATTATTTCAGCAGTTGCTAAAAAAACAGCTCTAACGATTTTGATCAAAATCGCTGTGGTAATGCACATCGCCAAACTGACACATTTTGCTTAAAGTAGTGCGAAAACAAAAACGGAAAATTGTGTCCATATCAAATTTAAACGCAGTGACCAATATTGTAATTGAAAGAATAAAACTAGCATATTCCTCAATATTAGTTTTATTTCTTCAATCAAGAATTTTCCCACTCGACATCAAAAGTAATACTTTATGATGTGGCGAAAAAAAATAGCGTCTGAATTGACTAAATCTTTTCTTTCTCCTGTCTACAATCGTAAGCGCGTAGGTTTTCCATAAAAACGAAAAGTGACTCGTGGCTTGTGTCAATAAAGAAGTGATTAGTGGTCGATTTTTTTTTTTTTTTTTTTTTTTTTTTTGTCTCTCTCTTTTCTCTACATCAACCCACACCTACAAATAAGATAATGACTGTTACAGAAACATTTTCTTATAATGTCAGTGTAGCTTGGAATGTGTTTGTTAATGTGTGTGTAAGGAAAATACAAGATTTTCAAAGATCTATGGGGAAAATAAAATAGCTTCATATTTAATAGAACGGCAATTAAAAATTGCGCTAGTAAAAACTCAACCTTTATACAATGAATTGGTCCGCTGATACTAAAGGCTGATTTATACCTGAGCTGCCAATACCTGGAACGCCAGCCGGTAAGTTGAATGGAATGGAAGGTCACTGTCATATGTCATACGATGATCATATTGCCAGCTTTGCTCTTACACTTTGTGAGCATAATGCCCCATGTTAGTGATCACGGGGGGAGAGAATGTGATTGGATGATGGGAGTTGATGGCGACAGTAAATAGAAAATGTTTGATCTAATGAGCGCAAATAAGGTGATCATGTGACAAACTGGCTTTTCATGGGACAGGAATGAAGCGATTACACCGTGATAGTGCTGGTGTCTAATGACTGGCGATCTTAACTGGTACGTCGACGGGTAACATGTATATCAACTTTAATTATTAAAAAGAATTTTCTGCATTGAAATAGTTGCAGCATGCACACAACTTAAGTGTTTAAAATTTAAAAAAGTGTGTTAAAAAAAAAAAGATAATACGCGTTTTCCACTGTACCTTAAATTTTGACAATCTCAAAAAAAAAAAAAAAAAAAAGAATCGAAAAACTCCATAGCCCACAAGAAAAAAATGTATTGTGATAGTCACTAAAAGCCCTCTTCTATACACTTACGGTACATCAGGTCCAAATGCCGATCATGTGCAATTTGGCACCATTTAATAGTTAAAATCCCTTCTGATTAAGATTAATGATATATGGTAACATAAGTTTAGCCATTTTGCGTCTGAGTATGTTGACCTCTGACAGACAAAGCTTGTTATGAACTTCTCATTACATTAAGAGTAATGTTGAAGCAAAATATGAAGACTGAGAAAGTTCTCACTGAATCGGTCACATCGCATTAAAACAAAGAAAAAAAGAAACTAGAAGTAAGGTAACAATTCGAAACAAAGTCTGGCGAAAGCGTTAAAATTCCCACACAGTTGTGAATGTAGCAGTCTCAAAAGAATTTATGAGAAAGATACAATTAACCAGGAAGTTAGAAACCAGGAAAGTAGAAAAACGGAAAATAAAAGACGAATAAAAAAAGCATTCGATTTGCTCTGCTTCTAACTTAGTTTCGCGTCTAGAATCTGGCCACAGCTCGAAAATGCGTACAAACCGTAACTTCTGGCTTGAGCGATCTTGCAAAACGAGCAAAAACGAAGAAGGGAGAACGGTGGTTGATGCTCCACAAAATCGTCAATTTTGCTTTAAACAGAAGTTAATCGAGGTGGATTGACAAAAAAGAACTTGGAACAGCTTATTTTTGTCTTATCTTCTTAAGGTACTAGAATTAGCGACACATTGCAACTTTAAAGCAAGGTAGACTAACATTTTTTGTTCTGAGAAGTGGCAACGGATTTATTCGAAGGTGAAATGAAAGGAATTCATATTATGCGCTTGAAAGTAGTAATTACCATCGACCATGGTTGCGTTGGAACAATTAAGAAACCATTGCTGGGCGTATCGTCAAGAAAATTTCGAATGACATTCTAGCTAACAATCATTTTCATCCCAGGAACGCAATCGGATTCAACAAACATGTAATTTAATTCGTTATTTTTTATTAAAACTTCGCTGTTGCAAAAGAAATGTTTTGAGTTTTGTTTTCCCGGGTGAAATTTTTCATCAATTCTTAATCAACTATATTGCCAGATGTATTCCGACCACTAGTTTTTATTTTTCCTAAACTACATTAGTCTGATAAAAAACGAAATCGTTTGGTGAAAATCCCTTAATTTGTTCAAATTTAATTATTTTCAATGAGCACCACTTGAATTCGGCGGCCACCATGAAACTATCTATGCAATTAAAAATAGCGGATGCAGCACCATAGAATTTGGGATAAAGTGGAGTGGAACAGTGACTTTCTCTCGAAAACGTAAAACCGCGATTTATTTTCTGTAACAAATTCAAAAGCCAGGTCACATAATAGGTTGAAGTGGATTAGAACTAGAACGATTTGAACTAATATGCCCCTCTCCGTGGATAAAAAAAAAAAATTCTTAAACAAAACCAACAACAAAAAGCTTTGTTCGTATAGAAGCGCATGCCGATACAAAATCCTCTTTTTAAGTCCCCAATCACGAAATGTACTATGAATCACTGTTAATCGCATCTGTTAAAGGTTGATAGTCATAAAGTCAGACATATAAAGGTAAAAGCTCTTAAGGATCATTCCAAACTGTGGGAAAATCCAACAGAAACGCGTAAGGGATCCTACGCAAAGCTCGTCTAGGTACTTGAGCAATTAAAATAAACTAAAGGACAAAAGATCAACTCTTTCTTCCCAAAAACTTAAAGTTGTAAAGATCTCGCGTACGCTGTCTGGTAAGAGTTCGATTGAAAACATTTTTCCTCTTAAATTTTAAATGTAAATTAATTTAACTCTTCAGGAGGGAGTATTATTTAACCTGAACAACTTATACAACCATCAGCAAAAGTTGCAACACAGACTTTAAGAAATAAAAATTAAATTTAAAACCACGCATTCAACCTCTGTTTCTACTAGCTTTACAGCATTACGTAGATAGAAATAATACGTGTTTCAAACCGTATATGCCAGAGTATCTCATGTAAATCCCAAAGATAACCTACACATTGAATCATCATATTGTATCATTGAATCGGTTTTGTTCATAACAAGATGACGATGACGAGAGCTTTCCTCGTGTACAAGGAAATCTCCATTTCCTTCCAAGTTCAAGGGATGAGAAAGTCGGAATAGTACCCTTCCCAGGAAAAACTTCTTTAAAAAAAATTGTTTTTAATTTAATTTAGGATAAATGACGCCGCAAATGGTGCTTGCGTCATTAAATTTGATCGCTGTTTGTGATTTCAAAAGGAAGATGCAATGGTTGATCTTATCGATCAGCCGCAATCTCCTGACGACAGCTGCATGTTTATAAAAATATTACGGATATGAATTAAGAAAAAAAGGTGGATGGATATCCTACTCTAAATCACACGCGTCGACATTCGGTCCAAGACCGAAGATTTAACCTCTTCACGAATTAGCTTCACTGAATTTGGTCTAAAGTACAATAAATACGTTACACTTTAAAAGAAATAGTAACATCGAATGATTACCAGAACAATTATTTTCTATGTGTTTATTTTCGGTCAGCAGAAACAGGCTATTTAGTGAAATTATCTAAGGTACTGATAATTATAATTCATTAATACTTTGTTCATTTGTTTAATAATTCGCGTATTGACTAGCGGTTTCTTTAAGTGACTGAACTTAAAGCTATGGTTAAAGGCTAATATAGATTTCAAAGTACATGGATTTCTTCTTCGGCTACTATTCATTGAAAGATGTTGTCCATTTTACTTCATGTTATTATACAAGATGGACATAAACAAGGTGGCGTAATGGTATTTCATTGAAACTGTATAATACTATATAACTACGTATAGTTACCATTCTTTTTACCCGATTAATTTATGCCTATCATGCATGCATAAAAAAGTTTATTATAAGTAATTATTTAGCTTTACAGAGTTCCACTGAGACGCCATTACCCAACTAGTCTTTGAGCACCATGTATTTGCACCCAAAAACGAGGTTGTAATTGCCTCATACAATATATTTCATGCTGTTTTTTTATTGTATTGTTTGAACATACTGTGAAAGAACATTTTAAAATTTTCAGAAATTCATACTTAAATATATGGATCTATTAGAGACCAATCAATTAATATCAATTAGTCGTCGTCACCACAACATAATTTACGTAATTTTTGACATGATAACAATACGAGAGGAACAATCTGCCAATGGTCATCAACAAAGGACGATTTTTCAGAATGCCACAGACCGGTACAACGTCCCCAAAAATTCACTTTAAAAGCTCATAATTCATTTTTTTTTTTTTTTTTTTTTTTTTTTAATCATACCAAGCAAATGTTGCGCTATTCAGAAAATTTTCAATTGAATTTATTTTCAGAAAAAAATTGCATGACAGATTGATGCTGACAATAGCCAACTACAACTAGAGAAAAACTGCATTTGCTGTCACTTCATCTATAATCCCTGGAATGTTGTCAACAATAACCACCGATTCAAAAGGAAATCAAACTGACAAATAAAAGGTCAAAGTATGTCCAAATGTCACGAGCCTCATTCGTCAAGCATTACTAACAACAACCAGTCAACCGTATTAAAACTAAACAAGGGGCGATATTTGGATAAATTTACATTGCGAAGAAAGTTTACGTGACGAATCCATATACGATAACATAACACTCGAGTTGGATTGTTTTTCAGATAAAAAGTGTACATAAGACATAGTACAACTCATTGCCTTATCACCAACTATGAGGCAAGTTAAGGCCATGAGAGTTAAATCAATACACACTATAACCTGGACTTCAGTAAATTTATCGTAAGCAAAGATAACAATCAGCAGCTTTATTTACGTGATTATTTAGCTGAAGAGTTTCGACTTGGAATAATTTTCGAATGCCTCGATTTCATTGCTGCAATATTCAATTGCTACTGACATAAACGACCATCTTGTGTTTAAATATATATCCGGAAAAAAAATTAATAATTTTAAGGTTTTTCAATAAAGTAACTCAATTTCGTTATCCACCAGTAGGAAAACTATCAATCAACAGCTGAGAGTATCATATAAAAGTAAAGAAACTAAAGAGGAAATAATAAAGAATCTTACTTTAGTAGTTGTAACACAATGCTAATTAACACTTTCTTCCCTTTTTACTTAACCAATGTTAACAAAACGTAATGCAATACTTGCATTACGTTAGGTTAAAAGAACACTTGAATTTTTTTTCTTCACATTTTGGAACGTACTGATTTCAAAAAAGTGGTCTAGAAAAAAAGTCTGCAAGTCCGTGTGTCTGTGGTCAGTATAACTCCCGAACTGATTTACCTACGACGTTCAATTTTGCATACAAGTTAGTGGTGGCAATGGTATCTAAAAGTTTTCCGTCAGAATTACGTATGCGCATAAGGTAGCTGCCATTGAAAGAATTAAATTTTTCAGAAATTGCTAAAAAACAACTCGGATGATTTCGATTAAAATCATTGTGGTAGAAATGCGAGAAAGGTATAAAAAGTTGAAAAACGAATACCTTTAACAGAGTTCTCTTCCACTGAGCATTGCCCATCAACGACCATTTCTCCTATGTTTCACTTACAAGCAAGGACAATGAAAAAATTATCTAAAAGTATAACGCCAAATTCGCCAATTTGGAGTGTTTTGTGTGTTGTTGTTTTTTTTAGGGGGGGGGGGGGGGGCAATCTAAAATTTATTACCAAATATATCGTTAAACTGACAATTTTTTTTATGACCGAAAATTTGAAAATGGTAAACAACACCAATTCACGTCAAATTTAAATAGTGACCAGTGTTATAGTGTAATTGAAAGTTGTGCGATGTTTCACACCTCTGCTTTATTTTTACATTGAGAATTTCGAAACCTACCTCAATTTTAAATTACAATTCTCTTTCAATTTTTTAATGATAAGTATCCCGTGATTGAGAGGAAATTATAATTGAAAACCCTGTTTACTTTCAGCTTTTTTTCTTTAGGTTGTCAAAATCGAAAAGCATAAATGTTGCTTGTTATAAATAAAATAACCCAGAAAGTAAATTTTAATACCCTTTTGCAATTATTTCCACGTAATAAATAAACCCCGAAGCAGATAACTTAATAATCGGGGCGACACTTCCTAGGATTGCGTGGGAAGTTTAACGCTTTTGCACTTGAACGTTGTTGAACCTGTGAAAACCCACGCTTTCACTAAAGAACAGCATATCAAGTTCAAGATTAAAGTTAAGAAAAGTTTGGAGTGGTCAATAATTCCATAGAGTTAGAAAAAAACACATTGAAAAATTTCTGCGAAATCGAATATTTTTCAAAATATGAGTGTAATAAAGTATCTATACAATTTTGCATGTTTAACTCTTTCAGTCCAGAAGCAATTTGGATGCATGTTAGTTTATTAGTCATGATTATACAGAGACACCATCAAAGATAGTTTCTAGTAATAGGGCCCGAGACTTTACTTATTTTTCAACATAGTTTTTAAAAACATGTATGAAACTTTAAAATATATATATATACGAAAATTTTCAAATTTGGATGGTGCCATATGCGGTCCCAAAAAGGTTGATGAACGTCATTTATAGTCTTAAAAACACTGACTTTTAGAAAGTTTTTCAGAGAAAAAATTGTTGGCAAAATAAACTATCATAATATAATTTTCAGTTTAATCATCATAGTAGCGGTTGTTGTCATAGTTGTAGTGGTGAACAAAACGGCTAACAGAATTAATAAATATCAACTATATTGTGTCTCTCGAGCTTCAAATATTTCTCACTTATAAATCATAAAAGTTAGTTTGTCAAAACAAAATAAAATGTACAGACAAATAAGTGTTTCGCGGCTTTATACTTCCAAATTATTAAGAGACGAAAAAAAAAAAATTATTCGTGTCGTAACAGATAAAAAGACTGACGTAGATCTATCTCTCTGTTGGAATATGGCTTCTGAAAAGATTACTCGCTAAAAAAAAAAAAAAAGCTAGAAAAGATTAAACTTTTAAGAACTTCGGAGTCTAACGTTGCTTTAAAAACTCAAAAATAAATGCCCTGATCATAAATCATTAAATTATCACATAATTCAGAGTTGAAATATTGCAAACAATGCTTGCGGAAAATTAAAGTTTTTAAAATGGCATATTTATGACAACCTTGCACGGTGTGTAAAAATGTAACTTTTGTCAAGAAAAGTATTAAAGCTTTTGAAATGAATTATACCTAAAAACTTAAGCAACAAACCTATTTCGTGGGATGGAAAAAAAAAAAAAAAAAAAAAAACATAAATCGATTTTAAAAATTAATAGCAGTAATTAGTAGCTATGAAACCTTACAAAAGAACAGGATTGAGCGAAACTCATCAAGGATTATTATTTCCAGAAACAAATCAAATAAATAAACCAATTGCTGGAAGTACTAATTTCAAAAATGACCACCCACGAATTTAAAACGTTAAAATTGGAGAAAAATAAAAGTAATCTACAGTGCTACAGAAGTCCAGAAAGAGGCGAATTTATTCAGTGGATGAAGTTTAATGGAAGAAAGGGGAAAAGAATCATCTATGCCAAAAGAAGAAAAAAAAGAAGGAGAAGAAATATAAAGTTCAATGACGCGCTAAGATGTAGAAATTATTCTAAATGTTATTAAAGTTTCTATAAAATGTTTCCATTCTAGATGGTTTAGTTATTGTATTCAACGTATTGGAAACTGAAAATACAGCAGAGACTTTCGTCTCGCATCGCTGAATTTCCCGAAAACAAAACCTAGAAATCCACTCGAATATTCTTTTATTTTTTAGAATGGATAAGCATTCCCCATAAAACGATTTTGTATTTTTGTAAAGCGCTGTGCATGAAAAATTTAAATATTTAAATATCAGATAGAAGCAACCATAAATAAAGGCATTAAAAGTTGAAATTGTTTTCGTTCAACTATTTTAAAAGAATATTTATTTGGGAATTCCAACTTTAAATTGAAAGCATCCTTTCTTTTAAGGGAAAACACAGAGGCGCATGACTTGTAAATACGAAAAAAATTCACTTTTTTCAACGCCTTTTTTTTTTTTTTTTTTTTTTTTTTTTTAAGGACTTAAAACACAAAGCGTTTACATTAATGATTTGACAAAAAAAAAATATATATATATGATTTTTGGAGAATAAGAATAATGACCAAAGCAAAAGCTTTGTCGTGTACTTAAGATATTTTTATCTGTAATACATGATGTTAAAACAACAGTATTTTTAAGTTAACATTCGTAAAACTGCGTTTATTTTTACAATACCAAATAATTGTTAACTTGATGCATATTTTTAAAAAGTAAACGCCATTGGTGATTAACGACAGTCAACAATGTTGTATCATACTAAGTAAAATAATTATGATCAGTTTATCATTTATTAGCTAAACACGCTAAAACGGCTTAACGAATATGATTGTGTTCGAATAAAAAGTTTATCCGCACTGTCTTTTCAAAACATTAAGTATTTAAAATACATATGAAGTACAATGAAATTCCAATACTGAATAAAATTTTAAAGATATAAATGCCTTCTACCTAAGAATCTTACCCTGACATACAGAAAATGGTCATTAAAGAGATAAAATATTTAAATCAGTGGAACACTTAGGTCTAAAGCAATACCGCAAAGAAATCTTTGAATTTTGTACCTTTTGTTCTTAAGAGTACAGATACAGTAATACCTCAGTTATGAGATTCTTTTGGGTTATATAAAAAACAAGGCTAAATTGAAATATGAAAAAAGATTTGAAAAATAATTCCAGGGATTTACTTGCTTTATTTTGGATAATAGTTATGAATACGTCTTACCAAAGCATTAATAATTAAGTTCAAAAATAGGTTTGTTGCCAACACATGGGGAAATAGATAGTTTTCCTTACCGAAACTTAAAAAATCATGGCTAGGTGAGAAAAAAACCGGTTATGGCTATGATTATAAACTGTTCCAGCATAAAATATTTATACACATGGGGATTTGCTCCCCAGCCGAGAATAGGAGTTTAGTAAGGAAAGTTCTGTTGCATGAGCTATACCATTAAAGAAATATTGCGGGAAATTCCATACTTCGATTATTTTTCTGGATATTTTTATTTCAAAGCATTTTTCCAAGATACAGAAAATACTGAGTAGAGTAATTTTTGGCAAAGATTTCTGTACGGTTGCCAACACTTATATATTACAAATTATATACACACTATATAATTTGTAATATATAAATATAACTAAACTCTTTCACTCAATATAATTAATGAAGTAATAAGGGAAAGACTTAATGCAGGGATGATTCTCCCGTTTTAAAAGCTTCGGGGCACAGCAAATATTGAAAATTGGAGCAGCCTATAAAGCCTTTTTGGTACAGAAATAAACCTATTTGTTGAAGCACATTCAAATTTTGGAGCAGCAATGAAATTCAAGAAATGTTAAGTACTTAATTATGAAACAAAACGTCTAATTTTCAGAGTGGTTTATAATCTTTTCAAAATTTGTTATTCTATTCATCATTTCTAATTTGTCAAGTACTAAAATAATCAATTGGTAGTAAAGTAAAAAAATTCTTGACAAATTTCTTAAAATTTTTATTTGATTCATAGCTGAATTGGTAAGAAAAAAAAAAATTGGAAATTTTCAAAATTTGTTTACTTTCATAGTAAAATTCTTAAAGAGGAACAATTCTGCAGCAATTTAACTAAAATGTGTGCACTTTTTAAAATCCTTTATATTAACTTCGATTTTGTGTGTATGTGTGTGGTTAATTATGTCGACATGGCGAGCAATAATTAGCTCCCTTGCCGTTATCCAATCGGGAGGAAACTTGGCAGATAGATTCGATGTCGATAACAATGCATTCCATCAAATTTTGGCGGCTGTCACTGTCAGTAAAAGGTCACTTTTACGGAATACTAATAAACCAACTTGCCGTCATCCAATTTCGCTGAAATAGCAATTAACCGATCACTGAAGAAACTCTTTATATTTCCAAAATTGTTTTCATAATTAATAAAATTATTTTAATCAGAATAAATAAAAGTTATTTGGATGTGAGTGCATAAATTCACATTCATTTTGAAGGAATAAATTTTGAAAAGTAGTTTACCGCATATTTTGCCGATAGAGATGTTTTTAAAATTAAAATTAGAAGCCGACACCATTAATGGATTTATATTAAAAAAAAATTGATGAGTTATGTTAAATTATTCATAAGTTGTTCTGCAATGACTCAATTTTCTGGGACCAATTTTTTTTTTCAGGTATACCTCCTGAATAATCATAAAATTGTAATTAAAAACATTACTTTCCTTAGTCAAAAACATTTCAGTTTAACCCAAATTCTTAAAAGAAAATGAACTTTATTATACTTTTTTAAGCATACAAAATCCAATAGCAATCTTTTTTTTTTTTTTTTTTTTTTTCTAATTAAGTTTTAAAACATTAAAAAATAACTTAGTATTAAAACTTCGATATTTCTCAAAATAAATGTATTATTAAATTTCTTATTAATTGTAATCACTTTCCTCAAACATTAAAAACAAATATTTAGAACCCACTAAAACATGCTTAATGCCCACTAGTGGCGTTCTACAAAATTGCTTAATGTAATTTTTTTTTAATAATCCTATTTTAACTACTAATTTTAGTGTACTGAATAAAAATGCCAGTTAAAATCTGGAATAATAAATGTTTTACAATAAAGTTTTGCCACTTCTTTTTACATTGCAAGCTCTGGCAGGAAACGTAAAAAAAAAGGAGAACATAAAATTTCTTTCACGCACAGAATTTTTACAATTCTGGCCATTATGATTTTATACTTTTTACAATTCAGGAAGATGGTTGAACCTTGAACAAAATGCTGTGTTGCATAGTGGAACTCCATCATAATTTCTTATTAGGAGCAAAAGATCAAATTTGACAATAAATCATAGCCAAACTGATTTTTTGTATGGAAAATATTTTCGGTACAATAAATGTTTATTTTCCTTAAATACCTACATATGTGACTTTTAAAAAAAATTATAATCAGTCATTTGAAATAATTATTTTGATTGATAACTTGACACAACGTAGTTGGAGGGTGTTGTTATATATGCTACATGATTGTTATTAAATACAAATCCATCACATCCAAATTCAATTAGCTCATACACTTAAAAAAAAAATATTCCTGCAACATAATTTCTCTGCTCTTGTTAACCTTTTGATAAATTGAATAAAACAAATTTTATCCAAATTGAAACTTTTTTAATTTGAAGCTAATTTGGATAAATTATAATAACTAAGGGATTGTTTTAGAAATATAACTTTAGGCCATTTGAAAGATTTTTTTTTTTTTTTTTTTAAATATATTTATATGTTCGCTAACAAAAAATTTCTAATTTACATTATACTGAAAAACGCTTTTTGTGAATGTTAAAACGTAATTGCAGTGTAATTAACTCTTGACAAACTCTTAGGATTATGCACTATGATTATGATCCTAATGTATTAATACAAGTTTCAATGTTCCATTATGTTGCTTTCATAATTTTAATAATTCAAAGGTTAAGAAAAAATTACATCAAAATATAACCTTTAAATTAAAATAACAACTATTTTAATTAAGTATTTATAAATCGAAGAGAAACTAAGAAAATTCTTTTTAAGAAAAACCGTTTAAGGAGCAAAGCTTAATTTTTCAGAACAACCATAAAAAGTAAAAAATGAAACAAAATCCACTTACCATGGAATTCAAAGACCGCGCATAATTGTACTCAAGAGATACGCAGCCGCAGTAGAACCACTTGTTACAGAAATTCCCGGGCAAAAAACGTCAGACGACGATAACAACAAACAAAAACCCAAGTGAATGTCACGTGATAGCACAACACATCTAAAGTTTAAAACGCGCACTTTTCGATCGAACTTTGCACACAAACTATATCAGAAAACAATAGAATTCTGAACAGTCGAATAACGAAAATATCCAAGATGGGGCTAGAGAAAAATAAACGCAAACGATCTTGTATACTCCGAGATCGTGGCGAGTTTTCGTACAGTCCACTGACGTAAAGTTTGTTGCAAAACTCCAAACGAGAAACTGCGCGACGTCGTTCTTCGTCTGGTGGCAACGGACTGAGAAAGGTTGCCATCGGATTATGAAAGGAAATAGTCGCCAATGTCTGTCGCCAAGAAATACCTATTTGGCGCACTGCAGGGAGTAGGCAATTCTTTGTGGAGCCATGCTGTGAGACGAATTTTAAGTGGGTTTCGTAGACGTAATGATTTAAATATCCTTACAAATGACCCATCTAACAAACGAATACTGAGAAAAATATATGTGAAGCTACTCAACTGTCATCATAAACCTTAAGATTTTAATTTTGGATTATATAAAACATTTAGTCTAATTCTTGCTTTTGTAAACATAACTTAGCTTGATATCTCAGCAGTTTAATACCATTTTATCCATTACGAAAATTAAAAAATATCTTTATAATTAATTAAAGACAAAAGATGAAAAGACTGAAATATTTGGATTGGATAATTGGATAAAAAAGGATTGAAATAAAATCGTTTCTTGACTTTTTACATTCTGAGTGAGGTATTTTTGGAAAAAATGCAGGTGAAATATATGTCCAATGTTAAAAATGTTAGTTAAATGCATTTTTTTTGCTATTGCAGGGGTTGATCAATATACCTAGTATTTTAAAACTATTTTCAACAAAACTAGGAAGTTCATTCTCATGTTCTAACTCTCGCCAGCACCTAGGCAAAGGAATGATTCGCAATGTCCTCTGTTTCATGTGAAATTGAAAACTGCTGAATTTTTACAAAAACTAGTATTACAAAATCATTGCTTAGAAAATCATCGTGAGCTTAAAATAGAATATTTCGAAAGATAGATATTAACTCTAAAACTAAATCGAAATTTTAAAAACTGATGGCGTTAGTCTTTTAGCAAGACATAATACCTCTGTGGCTTCAAAAAAATAGATTTCTACAGTTTGTTTAGTTTTCCCTGGAGAGTTTCGCGGAGCACAAACATAATTCGTTCATTTTAACGTATTGTTGCGTGGATGGGTTCGAAAGACTTGAATGAAGCCAAAGAAGATCAAAACTTGCAGAAATTTATTCCGATATAACTTCAGAATTTCTCGTTCTAGTACACTCAATACAGCTCTTTACACAATAATAGAGCACAAAACAGCAGTGAAAAACTTGACAACACAACTCCTAAAAATCGCAGCTAAAGACAATGCAATACAGTTCACTTTCGGAACTCTCTGAATGCTCGCTGAGAGACAGCTAACTCAGTAACTCCAGTCAACTAACTCCATCACCTGCTCTCTTGGGCTTATATAGGAAAGTTAATACTTTCGCGAATCTTCCAGAGATAGAAATTTGGAGAACTTCCCAGATCGTAGTCGAAAAGTCCTATACATGGACCAAAAATGCCTCCAAATGGTCGCCAAATTTGGCGACATTTGGCGATTTCTCGCCAATTTGGCGATATTGCTATTAACCATAATGTTAAGTGACCTTCTCTTTGTAAAACTCGCTTCCCAGCATTATCTCTGTAAAACTCGTTTTCAAGCTTTAAGAGACACATTGCAGGAAAGCAAACTCTTGCACTGCCTTATGCGAAATATACATAAATTTTCCTATTTACATAATCAATTCTGCGGAATATTTACAAATATACAGATATTCGTAACAGTATAATAACTCAAAAACCAAAGTTCGCATCTGTAAAAAAAATATTTATCAGCAGTTTTCCCAAGCATTTCTCTACACAAATGTTCTAAACTTCATACTCATGAAATATTTTTTAATCTAGTGTTTTTTTTAATATATAGAGACAGAAAGAAGTGATAAAAAACAAGTGTTAGGAACACGTGTTCAAAACACTGTGTATTTTCTATTTTTATTCTTGGTCAGGAGGTTGTGGGGAGGAGGAGGTCTGCGCTTGACCTACCTTTGGATTCGGTGGGCCGATGCCATGGGAAAAATTCAATGAGAAAATTGCCGGTTTAAACAAAGTTGCGCCTAACAGCAACACCAAAGAAATATCCCGAAGTAAGGAAAAAGAAATGGACGATTTTGTCTGCAGCAACAGAAAAATAAACGTTAGCGCGCCCACTCAAGCGGTAAGCAGAATTAGTTAACAAAACAAAGAGGAGGAGGAGGACGGAATTGGGAACGAAAGGTAATGCTAGAAGTTAGTTTGAGAATTGTCATAAAGGGGTATAAAATAAAAAATGTACATTTATTGCCAGAATCTTGTTTGATGTTGCTCTTTATTTTAATCCTTGGAATCAAACAGTATTAGAATTGCAAATAAACTTAAAAGATTTCATAAATCTCTTTGCATGTCATTTTTCCCCCTCTCTAATTGTACGGTTTTATAAGATTAAAACGCAATCCCTCGAAATTTGTCCAACGAAGTTCAATATTTGAAATCAAGATTTAAAAATTCTAACATATGTAGTATTATGTACATTATGTGGGTACGGGTCACTTGCAAACTGTGTTTTAACAAATAGCATAATTAAAAAAAAAAATCTTTGAAATGCAATAATTAGATTAATTAGTTATCAAATTAGTTTCATGAACCATCCTTTTCATAATTTTTATAATTAGTCAAAAATTGATATTTAATAAGTATTTTTCATACCCTATTCACATTGTCAGACACAAATTGGACCAACTACTTGTTGGACAAAATATATGAAAGATGCAATGGCGTATCCAGAAGAGGGCTGATAGAACTGCAACATCCCCCGAAAATTGAAAAAAAGTTACATTAAATTTCTAGATTCTAGATAAAATTTCAAAAAAATTTAGAAGGTTGGACTTAATATTGTAAACAAGTAATTAGTAAACTGGGTTCTCTAAAAAAAAAATAATGTAATTCTTTGTTTAATTTCATCTTCATTTATTAATCAAAAATTTAGATTAATTAAAATATGAGTTAATTAAAAAAAAAAAACAGTTTTGTTACTTCACTTTCATCAAGCATTCAAAAATAATTATACTTCAAAAAATAGTTTCAGCCTCCCCCGAAACGATGTAGATAAGCCAGTGCAAAGATGTACCTTGATAAGAAACTTATATCTAACATTGTTTTGATGAGTAAATAACATACATTTTAATCAAGGACATTTAGAATTGGGGTAAATTTACTTTGAAGTAATTGAAACATAAGTCCTTTAAAAAAGAAAAATTGATAAACTGCAAAGTTAATGACTTTGAAACAAACCTTGCTTAATGACAGTTTTTTATGTCTTTAATTTTGAACAAAATATTTTAGTTTTCAATGGTCGACAGCCAATGGTCCTTCACAAATTAATATCATTTCTTTCAGAAATGTATAACCACTTATCGATTAAAAATTTGATTTTTAAAGCTGGAAAAAATTATAAAGTAGTTAAACATATATTTATACTCATCTCATTTAAAGCAACTGAATATTTTGTTGCATGGAAATTTCAATTAAAAATTGCGGCATATAAAGACTCTGAATTTTGCTATCATAAGAGATAGAAAAAAAAAACATAAAAAATTAGCAAATTAAGCTTCTTTTTGGAGATATTTTGATAACATTTCGTTTTAAAAAGTTTATCAAATCGGTGACCTTTTTCAATAATTTTGCGACAAAAAATAATTCTCAATTTTTATTTTTACAAAGAATTCGCGTACTTAGTAGATAGACAGACATTCTTTTTGTATAAGCGTAACACTACATCAGCAACATTTTAAGTGATTAAAAAAAATTTAAAAATTAAATAAATAAATAAAATTTTAAGTAATTTTTAAGTAATTGTTTTGAAAGTCAAAATATTTTAAACATATAATATAGGGAACAATTTATTGCAAGTGTTCAAACAAGGCCATCCAAAGATTTAAAAAAAATTTATTCTGAAATCACTGTAGCAAACTTCTCCATAGACAGTTTATGCAGACTATTAAGTTTATGTTTATATTTTATGTAGACTATTAAGTCACACGAAGCAAATATTTCATAATTTTTATTCATTTTAGGATTTTTAATATCCTGAATCAAATTCTCTTTATTGGGGCCTCCTTGTCCTCCAATGAGGACGCTAATGTAAGTTCTAAATAAAAAAAAATCAACAAAAATGCTCTTTAATTCTAAAGAAATATAATTAGGTCTTAAAATCAAAGTTAAAAAATTATAATATATTTAAAAAATGCAACCATGATCTGCAGACACCTAAAAAAAGCCAAAAGACCTTTTTTATTGCAAGGCTGTAGCCAAACGTTTATTTCGGGGAAGGGTTGTGAAAATATATTTTTATCCATCTACACAAAAATGGAAAAGGTTGTGAAACACCAACCAACCTGTTCCCTTTGTTTTTATTGAGGTGTTCGAAATTATATGCCCCGAGTAGGTATAATGAATAGTAGTTTTCGGTTTTAGTATACAATATGTATTGGAAAATATTTCGGAAGGGGTTTTAACGCTATACCCCCTCCCCCCCCCCCTTCCCGGTTACCCAGACAGAATACATAATTTCGGTGGAGGGGGGGGGGTCAGAGGTTTACCCCCTGAACCCCCTTTCTCTCCCCCACACACACTACCTTTCTCCAGCTCTAGCTAGCTATTACATTGATAAAACAGAAAAAGGAGAGTTAGACAATAACCATTAATTAATGTCATATCGCATATCCAGAGGCCTTAGAAATCCAACCATGGCCTTTTTTGGGTTTCAAACACTTTAACATCTAACACTTGACAGCCGTTAGTGATAAAATAGATAGAAAACTAGATTAAAAATGCTTCAAAAATAAGTTAAACTATTAGATATTCATTCATACTATTCAGTCACAGAAAAACTAATTGACTATTTCAGCTTAGCATCTGAATCTCGGGGAAAACAATGTTTGCGTCTGATAATTATCCAGTACTGACAATTGCTTCATTCTTTTAATCGTTTATTTTATCTCTGCACAGTTGTCAATTAGTGGTTTCTGTGAGCAATTTTTGCTATTAACAGGAATGATCTTATTAGAAACTATTGTTTTATTTTTGTGCAACTATCTTATTTAAAATGACCTAAGTCGAAGACTAATGCAATTCATCATATATTATCGGGCGTCACCAACGCCGGGCCACATAAGCTAGTTTTACATTTCACGATCCGTAAGCAACTTCAAGTAATTATGTCGCAGTAACATTCCATTGCAATCCAGTTGTTCTCTGACTCGCAGTGCGCGCAATGCCCCTATCCCACGTGACATAAGAACTTCACTCCGAAATGCCCATTAAGATCAATTAATTACAGCATGCATTCGGCAATCCATTCATTAGAATACGGGTAAACAGCCAACGGATAATTAATGGCATACCAAGCTCCAACAACCGAATTTACATTCTCCAACCGGCCATCAGACGCCAATTCTGGCAACCCGCGGTCCCAACCTCACGCAAGGCCATTCTACCTGGCCGATCTCTTCAAAAAGATGCATCGTCTGCGAGATTCTGCCGTGAGGGATCTTGGGAAGGGGACCGGGCCCGCCTGGGGGCCCTTTTCAGAGAAGGATTATGACTGTGAAAAAAATAATAGTGAAAAAACATGAAGGGGGGACCAAGACTACTAGCTTGACGTTTAGCCGCATCACTAAACTCTAGCTTTTTATTTTTTTCTTTCTCCCTCCCCGCTTTTTCCACTTTATCACCTGACCTGCTCGCTGGGGTCAGCGGACATAGGGAAAGACCTGTTGGATAGGAATTTGGCCGCAAATTCGTTTTTCTTTTTTTTTAGGTTCTTTTTTTTTATTGCTGTTGTTCTTTTCTTCTGCATTATCGTTTGGTGTGGGGGGAAAGAAGAATCTTAAGAACAAATGGTTCCTTAAATCACTTTCAATGGCCGTGTACAGGTAAAGCTCTCGCCTGCCATTGTCTTTTTCGCGATGTTTTCGAACGGTAGAATCGGAATGGGAAGATGCAAAAGTTTCTGTTATTTTCTTGATTTTTCTCCAGACAACGTAGCTTCTGTTTAGATTTTTTTTTTAGTTATTCGGTCCAACGCGTGTGAAGTAATTGATGTTACTTGAATTGTCTGCTATTAAAGGTCATTTAATTTTCTAACCTTTCATTACCAACACTGTTTCTATGCAGAACTTTTTTATTTATTATAAAACGTTAGAATATTAGAACATGTTAAAAAATAAGAATATTAGAACATGTTAAAAAGTATTAATTTGACTATAACTATGGCCATTTTACGTTTTGCTGAACAGTAAAATAAACATTTAATACCACTAACTCGTGATATGGAATGAAACTATAATTTTTACTTAAAAAAAGCTTCGTTCATATATTCTGAAAATGTCACGTTATCAATGAACCACACTGGAAATGATTAGGGTTAAGGGCAGATACATTCGTAAAACTCAAATGTTTTTATTGCTAAAATAAAGTTTAATTTACTGGATTCAAACTACATTTTAATTAATTACAGTAATTTTTAAGGTTTAGTATTGTTAAAATGATTCCATATGAAACCTTTTTGAACATCCACATCCCCACCTCCCCACTATTTTTCATTAGGTTGATATTTAAAATTGCAATTAACTGCATTTTTCCCCCAACTCTTTCAAAGTTCACTAGCTAGGTGTTGCTCGGCCTATAGGAAAGATAAGACTTTGGTTTAGTTAGGGGATGATGATTTTTGTTGTTTATAATGAAATGTTGTTGATGATGAATTTGTTTATAGTTTTTAAGAATTTAATAAAATAGCTATGTATGTGGTGTAAACTTGTCTCTAGGCATCACAATTTGGCTTCACTTATGTCACTGGACGTTTAAAAAATGTCATTTAGAATATTTAAAAAGAACTCGTCTAAGCTGGATATTTTCTAATCATAAGAATTGGGATGTAGTTCAATATCAACCATAATCAGTTCCAGGGGCATACTGGGACATAAAATCGGCCCAGTGATTTTAGATTTATGGTGGCCATAGTTTTCAAAAAAATAGTAATCAAATTTTAATAATTATTGTTAATAATAACATATATCGAAATTAAATAATTGATTTTAATCTATAATAATAAAACAAGCTGTGTGTCTGTCTGTCTGTGGCTCTGTGGATCTATAGAAACCTACTTAAAATTGGAGTAGAGTTCTGAAATTTTCAGCATAAGTAGTTTTGGCGTTCTAATTTTAAGCAACACAAACAGAATGTAAAAATTGTAATTAGTTCTTTTTTAATTAATTTTTTTAATTAATTAATAAATATGTTACAAAACGATATCTAAAAGGGCTACAGCTTTGAAATTTTCAACATAAGTAGTTTTGCCCTTTTAATTGAACTTTTAAAAAACAGAATTTTAAATTTTTATTTTGTTCTTTTTTAATTAATTTTTTTAATTAATTAATAAACATTTTACAAAACGACTACTAATAGGGCTACAGCTCTGAAATTTTCAACATAAGTAGTTTTGACCTTCTAATTGGACTTTTGAAAAACAGAATTTTAAATTTTCATTTAGTTTCTTTTTAATTAATTTTTTTAATTAATTAATTAATATTTTACAAAACGATATCTAATTGGGCTATAGCTCTAAAATTTCCAACGTAAGTAGTTTTGACCTTCTAATTGGACTTCAGAAAAACAGAATTTAAAATTTTTGTTCACTTCGTTATTAATTAATTTTTTTAATTAATTAATATATATATATTACAAAACGATTTCAAATAGGGCTACAGCTTTGAACATAAATAGCTTTTTTCGACATAAATAGTTGTGGCCTTCTAATTGGATTTTTGAAAAACAGAATTTAACATTTTTTTAAAAAAAAATTTTGATTAGTTAACAAATATTTTACAAAATGATTTGTAATTGGGCTACATTTCTGAGATTTCACAAGAAATTTTGGCCATCTAATTGGACTTTTGACAAAAAGAATGTTACAATTTTAATTTATTTTTTAATTTATTTTTTTATTAATATTTTCACAAAAAGCGACTTCTAATTGGCCTAGAGCTCTGAAAGTTTCAACATAGGCCGTTTTGGCCTTCTAATTTTGCTCTCCACTAACACGTGTTAAAATAATCTTAAAGGGGTGCTGAGTTATTGTATTAAAGGGTAATTTATTTTCTTGACAAGGGAGAGGCTTCTAATATTAAGGCTTTACGTAGCAATTACATTTTAGTGAGTGAAGCGAGCTTATGCTTACGTAGCAATGAACCTTTCAGCGAGAGAAGCGAGCCTATACTTGCATAGCAATGAACCTTTTAACGAGTGAAATAAGCCTGTGTTTATGTGTCAATGAACTTTTCAGCGAACGAAGCGAGCTCGATTTTGGGTAGCGATGAACCTTCCTGCGAACGAAGCGCCAAAGACTGGGTCCTACACATGACAGATTTCCGCAACGCGAGGCTTCACAGCTAGCTAAAATATTGCACGTTAAAATTTCGTAGCGAAGCACGGGTATTTAGCTAGTAATTAAATAGTTTTAATAATAATACTAGCTGAATACCCGTGCTGCGCTACGAAATTTTACCATTAGCATTTTAGCGATCAAAAGACATTCATGTATTCTACACTTCTGACGTTTGCTCCCATTTCAATCCCGACAAATTGATTTATCAAAATAGGAACTTTCCTTTGTTGACATTTTAAACGAAATTTATAATTGTGAATAGTAAACTGGAATAGTTTATTGTGTTTATGTTTGCTCTTAGTTCTAAATTTCAAAGTAGTAGCTGTATTGGAATTAAGTTAATTAGACATTAAGTTAATTCTCGTATAGTTTCAATGTTGCGTCGTCTTTTCATCCCTTAAAAATTCGTTAATCGATATTGGAATGACTTATTTTTTCAACATTTGCAAAAAAATATCAGAAAAATGACTACATTGGAAGAGGAACATTCGGATATCCCTCGTTTGGAACATTTAACCCCTTTTCGACCCCTTAAAGTTGGTTAATCGAGAACAGAATAGCTTACTTTTTCTATGTTTAATCTTTTTTGACATTTGTACCAAATTTCCGAGTTGTAACCATATGGGAAGTGGTACATTCGAATATTCCTCGTTTGGAACGTTTAACCCCTTTTCCACCCCTTGATCCACCCGAGATCGGAATAGTTTACTTTTTCTGCGTTTGTCTTTATTGATATTCACACCAGTTTTCAGAATTGTGAAAATATGAGAAGTAGGACATTCGAATATATCGCTCGTTTGGAACGTTTAACCCCTTTTTGACCTCTTAAAGTGGGTTAATCGAGATCGGAATAGCTTACTTTTTCTATGTTTACCATTGTTGACATTTGTACCAATTTTTAGAGTTGTGACCATATGGGAAGTGGTACATTCGAATATCCCTCGTTTGGAACGTTTAATCCCTTTTTGACCTCTTATTAGAGTGGGTAAATAGAGATCGGAATAGCTTACTTTTTATACGTTTGTTTTTGTTGATTCTTGCACCAGATTTCAGAGTTGTGACGAAAGGGGAAGTAGGACATTCGAATATCCCTCGTTTGGAACGTTTAACCCCTGTTCCACCCCTTAAAGTGGGTTAATCGAGATCGGAATAACTTACTTTTTCTTCGTTTGTCTTTATTGATATTCTCACCAATTTTTAGAGTTGTGACGAAATGAGAAGTAGGACATTCGAATATTCCTCGTTTGGAACGTTTAACCCCTTTTCGAGCCCTTAAAGTGGGTTAATCGAGATCGGAATAGCTTACTTTTTCTATGTTTACTATTGTTAATATTTGTACCAATTTTTAAAGTTGTGACTATGTGGAAAGTATTATTTTCGAATGTCCCCCGTTTGGAACGTTTAACCCCTTTTCGACCCCTTAAAGTGGGTTAATCGAGATCGGAATAGTTTACTTTTTCTATTTTTACCATTGTTGATATTTGTGCCGATTTTCAGAGTTGTGACTATGTGGAAAGTATTATTTTCGAATGTCCCCCGTTTGGAACGTTTAACCCCTTTTCGACCCCTTAAAGTGGGTTAATCGAGATCGGAATAGTTTACTTTTTCTATTTTTACCATTGTTGATATTTGTGCCGATTTTCAGAGTTGTGACTATGTGGGAAGTGGGAGAATTAGTGATGAGTGAGTCAGTGAATGAGTGAGTGAGTGAGTGAGGGCTTTGCCTTATATATAGAGAGATTTTATTATCTAAATACTTAATTATAATAATTTCAATAATTAAATACTTACATATAATTATTTCAAAAATTAAATAGTTTTAATAATAATATTTTATTATTAAAATATTTACATATAATTTCAATAATTAAATAGTTTTAATAATTATATTTTATTATTAAAATATTTACATATAATTTCAATAATTAAATAGTTTTATTTAAAAATGTATTTTAATAACTGAATTGCTGTAGTTCTGATGAAGTGATTGCGATTTGCATTGACTTTTAAAAAACCCTACTACTTATTTTGAATTTGGAAAAAAAAAAAAAAAAAAAAAAAAAAAAACCTAACAAAAGGGACTTCTATAGCAGACCGGCCCATTTTTTGACTGACCGTAGGGGTATAGTGTGGCTGGTACGCTCCGGTACGACGTACCGGTATTTTTTGAGAGCTGGTGCGGCGTACCTCCTGTTCTTTAAACTAATTAATAATAACTCATAAATCTTTATACATGTATTGCGATATAAGTTTGTGAGTAAATAAATGCATAAATTAAGAGTACTACGGTTTTATATATATATATATAATCGCTTTTTGAAATATGTTTCGCAGTTGTTATCATCAATATTATGTTTCCTAACTTATAAGAAATATTTACAGAATTGGTTGATAAGGTTTCAAAATTGCTCAAATGATCAATTTCAAACAACTTCATTAATTTATAACAATACTGTAGCTAAATTAAAAACTTGCAGAAATTGTTTAGTTGAGCGATGCCTCGGTTTGATTCTAAAACTCTTTTCTAGAATTCTAAACTTTCAAAAAATGCAAATAAAGTAAAGCAACTTGTTTAAAGTGTTAAAATATTTTTGTATCAATTGCAAATAATATATTAGAAAAACGTTTTAAATATTGTATGATTATCAAACAATACCTTTTCCGATTCGTAAAACGTGCATATTCAACAGACTTCTTCATCGAAATGCTTGAAGTCACAAACAGAACGTAATCCATCACAATAAAACGTTGAATAATTCATTCAAATTTTTAAATTGAACTAGCCAATCAGAATATTGCTTGACGGTGTGATCAGACATTTCACTTGTTCGTGTTTAAATATTTCCGAAAAAGCTTTTTGGTCAAATCGTCTGACGATGATGTCGTTCTAATTTAAAGTTCTATTTTTTCAATTATTATTCGTTTAATTTGGAAATAATATTTAGCAACAGTTTATTCCAAAATCTTTAGTGAGGAAACTGTAGTGCAGAACACCTGATGATGATGTCATTCTTATCAAAGTTATTCTTGTCATTCTTATGTTAATTCAATGACAAAAAACAAAACAATTAATTCCAAACACCTCTTGAGTTCACCTCCATTAGGACCCCTATAAGTGTTCTAAGTCAAATTTTATAAGGATGCGTTGATTGGTAACGAAGTCT
This sequence comes from Linyphia triangularis, assembly GCA_963978545.1. Taxonomy (NCBI): domain Eukaryota; kingdom Metazoa; phylum Arthropoda; class Arachnida; order Araneae; family Linyphiidae; genus Linyphia; species Linyphia triangularis. The sequence goes on along the minus strand of OZ021731.1, from coordinate 57,072,256 downwards.
GTAAAACAATATTAAATTTAAAACTTGAAAAAAAATCATTATTTTTTTAACTTCTTCCAACAAGTGTGGCAAAGATTTTAATGGAAAATACAAACCTTCTGAAGCAATATTTTGGCCGAAATTACGTTTGGATAAGATTTGATCACGAGAAAAAGATTGAAGAAAATATTCCAAAGAAAAGTTTTAAAATTTTGACAATGTCTATATATATTTATAATTATCCACGAACATTAACTCTAGCATTAAATAAAAACAAGGATCGTGTTGCAAAAAGGTAACAATTAAATTGTGTCGAATATAAATTCTTGCTTTATCATAATAAGAATTTGTAGTTATAAATTTATTGACGGAGGTGAGCAAGGTAGGCTGGGTAAAAGTGCGAACTTAATAAGTCATTAAACATTATAAAGAGTTAAATATTAAATTAAGATTCTGAGTCAATAATATTTTATAGTTTGAAAATTACAAGGGATGTATTTGTAAGTTCTATCTTCATCAATACAGAATTTTAAAACAATCATCAGAGAATATGTAAATTAAACTATTAATTTGTATACACAGAAATTTATCTCTCTATTAAAAAAAATAAACATATGAGGTAAGTTTCATTTCGCTGTTATTTGGATCGTATCTTAAAAATGTTAAAGTCCTAAAATAATTAAATTGAGTACTTTAAAAATGTACGGGAAATTATCTGAATATTTTTTTGTTTTCACAATAAAAAATATTTCAAAAACTATATTTAATACTAATTTTGTATTTTCATAAAATTTTGAAAATATTTAATGGCTCTGATTGCTGACTTCTAACAATATTGTTAGTATAACTCAAATTTTACATAGTATAGTTTTAATTTTTAATCAAAAAGTTACCAGATCATTTTCAGAAACTCAGTTTTGAAGATAGAAGATAAAATATTTTTTAAAAGATTGACGAAATGCTTAAAATATTCGCAATTCGGGTAATATCTTTCTAAAGGGGAAATTTTCAACAGTTATAAGTAATTTAAATACAAATATATTTTTATTAAAATATAGTAATATTCGTAGAAACCTCCCCTTTTTAATATAATAGAAGTTTATAATTGAATTAATGGCAGTCGGTTATGCAACGTATACAACTCATCATAAACTAGGGGTGCATAACTTTCAATTACCCTATAATACTGGTCACTACGTTTAAATTTAACGTGGAATACTGTTATTACAATTTTCATATTCTCATTCCCTTGAAGAAATGGCCAGTTAGGCGATATTTTTGGTGATAATTCTTACATGGAAAAAAAATCACCTCTAAAATAGTGAATTTGGCGATATACTTTTCGATAATTCTTACATTATCCTTTCTTGTAAGTGAAACAGAGGAGAGAAGAAAACGGTCGTTGATGAGCGATGCTCAAGAGTAGAGATATTTATAGTATTCTTACGGAAATTTCGGAGGTGGGTATGTATGGAACACCTTAAGAATTTATAACAGCAATTTCGATCAAAACCGTTAAAGCCGTTTTTTAGCAATTACTGAAAACATGATTTTATTAATGGCAGCTACCTTATGCACATGCGCAGTTTTCAACCTAAACCTTAATCATAGATCCCAAACCATACACTAGATTTGTATTCATTCGAGATGATACACCTCGGTCAATTCATTTGAGAATTATGCTGACCACGCACACACAGACAGGCATTTTTTTCTAGACCACTTTTTGAAGTCAGGTTGTTCCAAAACGTGGGAAAATGCAAAAAAAATATTGAATTTTATTTTGTCTAAAGATAATACTTTCATGTATCCTATGTAAACTATGGGTGTGGAACATCGCACAACTTTCAATTACATTATAATACTGATGTCAATTTGTGTCATTTACCTTTTTTATATTTTCATCATTCATTTAGAAGAAATGACCAGTTTGGCGATACTTTTTGCGATAATTTTTGTATGGATCTTGGGGAGGGGAAAAAAACAAAAACAAAAAAAAAACACTCAACAACATTTGTCAAATGTTATTGAAACTACAACGTGCAGAAATTTGCGAGGGTTTTTCTTCCTTGTTGTAAAACGTTTCGATTTTTTAAAAAAAAGTATTTGTGAATAAAAAAAGACAAACTATGAAATTGTGCTTTTTCTTTTTTTCTTTAATCTTTATTGCCCTTTTTAGCGTCAATCCAGCTTCATTTAACCTTTGCTGGGATATTTTTTTTTTTTTTTTATTTTTTTATTATTATTATCATCTACGTTTATTCATTTCTACGAGATTACATAAATATCTCGGCGACAACTGTTTTCATCAAAATAAAATTGTTTCTTCGATTCTTTTTGTTTCTGGTGACAGATATTGATTAGTGCTCACCTTATCTTTCTCTTTCGTTAAGAAAACGATCCCAAACCAACACAAACTATTGAATATGTTAATACAGGATGGTCCACATGGACTTCTTTTTATACAAATCATGCCAAAATCAGTGTTTTGATTTACTTGATGTTTCATTGTAAATGGCAATGGCCTGCCTGCGCCATGCTATATCAAATTCCTGGTTCGACAAATTATTTGTACATATAAAAATGAGACTACTAACGTATTGTGTGAAGCTTCTCATGTCAACTTCTTAATTGCATTTTAACACACGTCATCCTGTGCTCTTTGATGGACAATGCAAGGAGATATTGATTTTCTTTGCTTCCAAATCCCCGCCAGTCTGTCAGGCTTAGTCTATAATTAGTCATATAGTCTTATTGTAGTCTATAGTAATCCTTATATGTTGAACCCAATCCTGCCTAAATTATTCTGAAAGAATACTTGAATCATTAAATATTGTTTACAATTTTGTACTGATTACGGACAGCTCGATTGCATGACTTACAGGTTTGGTTAACCACATTTGAACAAAATTTGATTGCTCATAATCTCTTCAAAATAGCAGCCGAAAACACCAGTCATATTAGCATAATACTATAATACTACGAATTTAAAGAGCTCTTGAGAAAAAGGATGACAGAAGACGAGCGATGAGTCATCCCTACTACGACAATCACCACCGCTGATACGATTAAAAAAAAAAAAAAAACTCACCGAGTACGAATAAAAGAGCATCCCCAATTATATTTCTTGGGATAATAATAATAAACTCTTTTTAGAAAACCCTCTAATTAATCCCCGGGTCACGCACTGCGATTTTGTGACCATTTACCACACTAGCTCCTCTGGCAGGCTGGACACGCAATGCTGCATCACAATACGCAACCCTATATTGAAAAACAAAAGACCACATCATAGCGACCTTGAGCGTGTTTTTGGCAGGCAAAGTCTTGCCCAGGTCAGCAGCCATAAACAGTCATTACTGCTAATGACACAATGAGCAAACCATTCCATTATGAATACAACAATAACCATTTACCAGCGATCGGGAACGACAACTTGATTTCTGATGCTGCGTCCTCTTGAAAGTACCTGGAGACTCGGCAGGTCCTGATAATCCTCAGCACAATTCCCTTTGTGCTATTTTTTCGAGTGTAGGTCAGCCTCGCGTGGTTTATCATTTTTGAATGTGTCTTATTTAATTAGGATTGAGTTTTAATGAGATTTGCCTCGCCAATCAGGTTCTTTTTCGCTGTGGCCAGAGTAAGTGGACGTAGATTAATTTCCTCCCGATTAAGCTCGCTTGGCTATATTTGCCTGTTTTATCAAAATGAAAACAGGTTAGGTTTCTTTTTATCTCTATATCTCATTGTGTGTAATACATGTAATGATTTTATAACACCACGTGTTTGGAGCTACTTAAATCCTCTTTTATTTCCTGACTCATTGCTAAAGAAAAGGTAACAGAGCATTCTTACAAAAATCTTTCTCACTATACTTTTAACCGAGGCCGTGCGCGAAAAACCAAGTGTCTTGCTAGATGCTCAGTCTACAACTATTAACACTCTCGTGAAACTGAGCATCTAGCAAGACACTTGGTTTTTCGCGCACGGCCTCGGTATTTTCGCAAAAGGCAAATTGTTCCGACCATAGTTTATCACGTGACCAATAGCCTTTTGCTTAATAGCCACACAACCTGGGTCAAATATTCTTAATATCAAATAAACACCGCTTCATTCCTGCCATCAAACTAAAAAGATGAAAAAAACATATATATATATATGTATTATTTTTCTTTAGTCGCAATGTATTTTTATGATGGGAGAGGAAAACAAGAGCCATTCTGAACTAAAACAGCGCATCTGTATGAACAGAAAATAAAAAGTTCAGAGGGGAAAGTTTTCCTGAAGAATATTTTTAAGAAAAACTTCTCCTTTTTGTTTTAAAGAAAAAAAAAGAAAAAAAAAGAAGAAAAAAAAAAGGAGTCTATGAAGAAAAAGAAAAGTAATATGAGAAAAGAGAAAGAAGAATAAACAGATATTTTAAAACAAATTTTGATATGGCGACTGTCTTTTATCAGTTGCGTTTGAAAATATCGTCTAAAAAATCACGATCGTATTCTTAAACTTCCAATTAATTGACTTTAAACTCAACTAGGCGAAAAGTTTTGTTTTTGGCATGGACGACACTGGATTGTTATAATTGTATAGTTAATACGAGGCTAAGGAATGCGCATGAATTGGTTGCCTCCGTGTTGTGAAAGAATATATGCTAATCAGTGTTAGCTCAGAGGAAAGGAATGTTAAGAGATAAAAGCCACTAAACTAATGATTTCCCTACTCCATGAGAAAAACCAATCGCTGAGCGAGGTACTAGATAATCTTTCGATTACACTAGACTCCAGTACCGTACTAGGTAATCTTTTCATCTCACTTCGAACACAACTAGTGAATAACTCCTCCTTCTTTAAAATAATCAGTACTAGATTTCATTCCTTTCACAGTCACTTTTCACTGCGGTAGGTAAAACTATTATCATGTCTTGAAATTAACTCATCAGGTTGAAATCCTTTGCAAAATCGTCTTCGTGTACTTTTCGTAACATTCTTCAGAAAATCTCTTAAATAAAAGCACGAAAAGACGCCAGACGACGAAGATTATTTATGGGACAAAAGAAGATCATAACTTACTCTTTGACACTTCTCTACGAACTATAAATAAACGTTGAGGAATGGTGTGAGAAAGAGGGAACTTCTCAAAGCATTCCGTGCGATTCTACAATTATGAAATACAAACTGCTTGGAACGACGATTGCTCTATATTAGGTAATGGGTAAATACTAGAGGTCAGAAATATCGATCAAAATAAATATAGATACTATATCGCTGCATAGAAAAAAATATCAATGTATCAATACATGATTTTTAAATTTTTTTTTTTTATTTGATTCTCAATTTTGTCAGAAACTAAGTTTTTCGAGGCAAATTTCTACTTTTCATGAATTCATGCCAAAATTGTTTTAATAAATAAATTGTAAAAATTGTTTTTATCAATAAATTATATTATCAATCAGGATAAATAAAATTATTAATCAGAATAAATAAAATTATTAATCAGAATAAATAAAATTATTAATCAGAATAAATAAAATACATTTGGATGTCAATGCCTAAATTCACATTTATTTTTGAAGAAGATGTTTTGAAAAGTAGTTTACCGCATATTTTGCTGATTGATATGTTTTTAATATTTAAAATTAAATGCAAATTCCAGGCTCACGTTGGCAACAGATACGGCTCTATGTTAATGACTACTAATAAATGAGCTTACCTTTTCATTGCATTATGTTTTCTTTTTGGTTAGGGTGCCATTTCAACTGCAATTGTAACTAAAGTCCAAACTTTAGTTTGGAAGTTTTTGAAAAGGGAATAAAGAAAATCGAAAAAATACATGGAATTACAAAACGATCATCAAAAAACTAAAAATTTTTGAAAATATCGATTTATCGGTGACTTGTATCGATATTTTTATAAAAAAATCCGATAAAAATATCGTGGTAACGATATATCGTCGACCTCTAGAAATACTAGAAGACATACACATAGCTTTCAATATATATTAAGTATACCATTCTTAAAGAGACATGCTTTGAACAGAAACCAAAATTTATACATGTGGCCTCTTTTATTCAGTTATAAACACCCATATGTAAACACACTAATCAAACGGTGAAACTGTGTTTCCGACAATTCGAATTGATCTGCATTCCTATGAGGAAAAAATCTGGTTCAAATTGGTTCAGAAGATTTCAATTTATGATAATACCCTTTATCAGTACATTTATTCAATATCATATGATTTCACCGTAATAATCAGAAAACGTTGGGGAAAAACGTATTTACTTCTCCTAATTAGCTTATATGGAACATCTGTGCCAAATTTCATGCCTCTAACTTCGTTTGGAATTGGGAAGTATGGGAATTAATTGCGAGTTTTGTCAATCAGGGATTTCGCCTTTATAGGTCTAGAAAAATAATTCAAATATACTGGAATGAAGTTAAGATTTTCTTTGATTCAAGTATTAAGATTTTTTAATTTTTAAAGTTAATTATAAGTTTTAAGTCTCAATTTTTTGTAATTTTCAAGATTTGATCAATGTTTACTAGTTTCTGTAGTCCGTGGTAAACAACAGTAAAATGTTAAAAAATTTAGTCAAATTAAATTTCCTATATTTAGAAAGTACAATGAAAAATACTTCTTGCAACGCTTGCTTTATTAAAAGTATATTTTAAACCTTCAAATCAAATTTAGGACTAAGCAAAAATCAATTATTTTTTTTTAGTACTTAATGGCCCATGCTCATAAAAGTTAATAGTATAATATTATGTATTACACAAATCTTATATTTTCTCATAAACGCCCGTCCTACTTGTACAATTGTAAACCTTCCTCCTCAGCAAACTTGTCTGCCCTCCTTCCTCTCTCCCCTTTGCCAAAATTCCTTATCCGACATGGCGATTTAGCTGAAATCCGACGTTACCACCGAAGGAGGCGTACCAAGAAAACCCAGGTACAATAGACTCAAACTGCGAGACTACATGGGTATGCACAAAGAGCTCTATGTACACCTGTACTTACTGAGAAAAAGGGGGTTGCGCAGAAATATGCACCCCCCCCCCCCAAGACTTGCTTACGCGTTCGAAACGGAAATTTTAACGGCTAGAGTATTTATAGCGGACAAAATTAGTTTTTATACAAAATGTTTGCTTCGTTTCATTATTAGTGAATAATTTTGTAATCTGCAATTTATTTCAATCTGAAATACATGTGTTTAAAAAAAAAAAAAAAAAAAAAAAAAAAATGCAGACATAAGAATTAAAATGTTTGCCATAATGAAATAAATAAATTTAGTAGGTTTTATTTAACAGTACTTCATGCGTACATTTTTTTTATTTAAAACAAGGTAAACTTTGGCTTCAATTATTAGTTCTAGCTACCATTATGGTATTGCAAATTTCCTCAAAAGTTCGGAATCAAGATTAGTTATACAATATATAGTAAACTAGGGGGCTTTGCCCCCTGCTCGCTAACGCTCGCCAACCCCCAAACGCCTCATTGCGCTCGGATTGAGCGGCTTTGCCGCTCGAATTTGTGGTTAAAACATCTTGCTGCACTCAAATAGGTTTGCCAGCCATAAAAAATGTAACCAAATTTTTATAAATTTAATGTAAGGCCTAATAGAGAAAACACCCAAATTGCAAGTTTCATAATAGAAAGTTAAATATACTATCCGCCAACATTCTGACTTAAAACTTCATTAGCTATGCCCTTACATTGAAGTCCCAATATCTTTTATTTATTCTGATAAGTCGCCCCGTTAGAGAACGACGTCCAACGCGAGGCATTTTCTGGATAGAAATACTTCAAAATAATAATTACTCTAATACAAAAATGCTTCAGAAAAAGAGAAAAAATCAACTTGGAAACGAAGAGTTTAAAAAGAGCTTTAAAATTAACAACGGGTTTGTTGTTTACATACGTAAGGATAGCTTTAATTATTCTAATACAAAAATGCTTCAGAAAAACAGAAAAAATCAACTTTGAAACGAAGATTTTAAAAAGAGCTTTATAATTAGCAACGGGTTTGTTGTTTACATACGTAAGGATAGCTTTAAAATTAGCAACGGTTGGTTGGGTGGTTGAACCCCCGAGCAGCGGATTTGTTGTTTACATACGTAAGGATGTTGCCATTCATATATTCAAAATCATTGAGGCTTTGTAGTAGCTTAATGATGAAAAATATTGAAATTTAACTAATTAATAAAGTGTTAATAAATTATTTTGGCACGTTTTGGCAAATCTACAGCTTATTTCCTTTAAAATTACACCTTGATCATTGAAATTGGTTGAGCAGTTTAGGCGGACGGACTAACCCCAAAAAACGTATTGCCTATTAAATATATAGATAACTAAACTCAGCGTCTCAACTGCTCATGTAATAAATGGTGATTGATCATGGAATCAATGAAAATTTTATTTATATTTCGTATAGTACTTTTTTTAGAAACTCTGTTACTTTCTTACTGTAGAAGACCTACATTCACTGATTTTTTACGACTGTTTCTGTGTCAGGGATATTAAAAAATATTTATTGTCTGAATATCACCATCATTATTGCCATCGTATCATCAAGAGAGTATTGGGACATTTAATCCCGGTAATTTTAAATTTATGACGGCCCAAATTTTCAATATAATTATTATTCAAATAATAATTGTTAATAATAAAATAATTCCAGTACTTATTTTTAATAATTAAGTAATTTTATTAATTAATATATTTTATTATATTTAAATATTTATATTTAATACCTAATTTCAATAATTAAATAAGTTTTATTTATTAACTAGCTGAATACCAGTGCTTCGTTACAAAATTTTACCATGTTAAGTTTTTTAGCTGACTTTGTGGCCCCGCGTTGCGGAGATCCGTCATTGGTGGACAGGTTCCAGCTTTTGGCGCTTCGCGCGCTGAAAACTTCATTGGCAAATAAGCATAGGTTTACTTCCCTCGTAGAAAAGTTCATTGCTAAGCAAGCATGGGCTCGTCCGCTCTCTGAAAAGTTCATTGCTGTGTAAGCATAAGCTCGCTTCACTCACAAAAAACTAATTGCTACGTAAACCCTTAATATTTGAAGCTACTCCCCTGTCGAGAAACAAATTTTTTATTGTTGTATTATTGTTAATACAATAGTACAACACCCCCTTGAGAATATTTTAACACGTTTGTGAAAGACTAAATTAGAAGGCCAAAACTGCTCAAGTTGAAATTTTCGGAGTTCTAGGGCTATTACACTTCGCTTTTTGTGAAAATATGTAGCCCTATTAGAAATCGTTTTGTAAAATATTTATTAATTATTTAAAAAAATTAATTAAAAAATAATCAAAATTTTAACGTTTTATTTTTCAAAACCCCAATTAAAAGACTAAAACTACTTTTGTTGAAAGTTTCAGAGCTGTAGCCCAATAAGAAATCGTTTTGTAAAATATTTGCTAATTAATTAAAAAAAGCTAATACAAATTTTAAGATTCTGCTTTTCAAAAGTCCAATTAGAAGGCTAAAACTACTTATGTTGAAAATTTCAGAGCTTTGCGCCTATTTTAAGCTCGCTTAAATCTACACACATAAATTTTCTCTACATACTATTTTTAACTTCTTTGAGTGAACTTGGTAACTATAAACCATTGATAGTTTGTTGCAAAATCTAAAACAAAGAAATCTGAATTTTAAAAGATGTATGGTTATCAGAATATGACATCAGAAATGAAAATATATATTTTCCTCAAAAATTATAAAATAAGTAAACAGTTGAATGCTATAATATATAATTAATAAAAAAAAAAAAAAAAAAAAAAAAAACATTTTTTGTAAACACTGACCGCACAACCCTATGACCAGTACGCTCCTAGTCACCATTACTCGCCACATTATTATTGTAATCGATCACACACACATCATTAGTGTCATCGTCATTATTATTCTCATCGCCGTTATCATCATCACCATTATATAACTATTATTATTTTTTATTATATATTAATTTTATTATTAGGTGTTAATATTATTATTTTCGATTAATATTATTATTATGTATTAATTTTATTATTATCCTATTTTGAGATGAATATACATATTAATAATTGTTATTATTAATATATATTAATTATATTATATTATCGTTATTATCTAAACTTAGTAGGATTAAAGTGCTCTTTGTAATTATACAATTATCACTAGCGATTCACACCTAATAAATTTTTCAATATAAACCGAAGGTTCAAATAATATAAATATTTACCAATATTTGTATTATTTTCAATATTATTTACCTACATATTTTATATTCACTTTTTATCCATACGATCGGCAATATTTTGAGGTAACGATATTACATTACATAGAAAATAATTGATGCATGATAACCTTCATTTAGAGAAATTAACATTATGCCTCCTTGATCAGGCCCCTGCGTCCCTGACTCCTAGATGCTATATCGGACATTAAAAATCTCCTTAACAATGGAACGGAATACAAAATGCGTCCGCTCCGAACACGAGTCGATCTTATCCGCTCTCAGCACTCCAGTCCCCTGATCTCACCCCACAAGACCCCACAGAGGAATCGTCTTGTTTGTGGCTTTTAGAAGGAGGAGATTTGGGGGAAAAGAAGGTTACAATTTAGAAGAGGGCGGCCCCATCGCTCTCAGTCAAGAAGAAGGCTCTGATTCATGTACCTGACAACATGGAGAGAAGGGAGGTGTCATATGTCAGCATTAGAGGTTATTATAAAGGGAAAGTGCAAAATGGTTGGAATGCTTTTTTTGTAGCGTGAACGCCAATTTTTAATCTGGTTAGCGAAAGGAATGTCTGGGGATGCTGGTTGAGAAATTTAAAAAAAAAAGTTTATTTCACTTTTGTGATAATTTTTATTATTTGACCGTTATGCCGGATCCAAAGCGACAGCGGCAGTCTCTGGTAACAGCAGCAGGGGTTGTAGCAAAAATTAGGAATAGCAAAAAAGACTAGAAAAATAGATATAACAGTTATTAAGGCGAATCAAAAACTAGAAAACAAATGAGCTTTATACATTTTTATGATATTATAAACTATAAAAATTCCTTTTAAAATCGAAATGTACAACTAAAGGCTATTAACAACTATAGGGATTTTTTTCTTATGGTGATCAAAAACTAGGGGTGTGGAACACTGCATAACTTCTAATTACACCATAATACTGGTTACTACATTTAAATTTATGTGGAATAGTGTTATAGTATATATAGGATTAGTTTAATTTATTTTAAAAAAATTGCCAGTTTGGCGATATTTTCGACAATAATTCTTACATGGGGAAACAAAATCCTCCAAAATAGCGGATTTAACTGTATACTTTTCGATAATTCTTACAGTATCCTTTCTTGTAAGTGAAACAGAGGAGAGGAGAAAAATAGTCTACGATGAGCGATGCTCAAGGGAAGAGAATTCAGTGTTAAAGAAATTCGTTGCTTAAATGGGAAAGTAAAAATAAAGAAATTCGTTGCTTAAATGGGAAAGTAAAAATAAAAAAAAAATTAAAGGTATAAGCAGTGAATTTGTATTGGAATTTTTTAACAATCAGAAAATTCCAAGTTCCTAAAAAGTGCAACATATTCGCACCATAAATTATTTTTAAAGAAATCTTTGCAATCCGTTTCTAAGAAGAAATTAGAAAGTTTGTCCAAATATTTGTTTTGAAAATGTTAAGCTGAGCATATGACATATGTTTTGTCTCACTTCTTAAGACTAATAGTAGCTTTTTTTTTTTTTCATGGGAACTAGGTATCTGAAAATTCTCGTGATTCATGAGCAAAGCAAAAATAATTAGAAAAAATTATTAAACATCGACACTGATTATACCTTATCGATTAATAGAAGTTTTAATATTTTAATAAGTCGGTACAAGTAAGTTATTGTAAATGTGCCGTTTAAAAATGATTATATTAGCAGTGGTAGAAGTGGGAAACAAAAAAGTGAGGGCATGCCCAAAAGTTGGTGACAATTGCAAGCCAACCCCCCCCCCCCCAACGATAAATTTTATCATTTCGTATCGTATAATAAAAATATTAATTAGTAAGGCAACAATTTTCACTTCCTAACAGTAGCATTGGTCCAAAATTGGTCAAAAATGTATTGTTATTTTAATGAATATTGTGCAATTAAGTTTTTTTTATTTGTAAGTAAGAGATAAAGTGAAGTAATAATTCATCATTATATACATTACTCAGTGGTAGAAGTGGGAAAAGAAAAGTGGGGGGGATGCCCAAAAGTTGGGGACAAGTGCGTACTCCCCCTCCCCCCCCCCCCCACACACACACCTATAAATTTTATAATTTTGCATTTTACAATAAAAATATTAACTGGGAAGGAAATAATTTATACTTCCTAACACTAACATTGAATAAGGGTCCACATTTTTTTTTTTATTTTAATGAATATTCTGAGACTTGGTTTTTTTTTACTTGGGAGTAAGGTATAAAGTGAAGTAATATATATATATATATATATATATATATATATATATATATATATATATATATATATATATATATATATATATATATATATATATATATATATATATATATATATATATATATATATATATATATATATATATATATATATATATATATATATATATATATATATATATATATATATATATATGTGCATATTTTCATGAAATTAAATTAATAGAGAACTCTAAAATGTTTCTTTAAAAAAAAAAAAAAAAAAATAGTTTGTCCTTATATGAAAACAAGAATAGGAATTTTTTCCAAAGTTAAAAGTTGACCAAATGAACATTATTTGTAAATAAAAGTACTTATATCTTTATACAAAGTAGTATAATACGTATTTATAATAGTATGATAAATATAGCATAAAAAAATTAGTTAACCATTTGAAAACTTTAAATCACTTTTTTTCAGTGTCACTACATTTAAAGTTTCATGTTATTTTTCTTTAATAGTTTTCAGACTTATTGAGTATTTTTAGAAGTGGGGGGATGGATTTTAATAGTTTTAGAAGTGGGGGGACGCATGGGTATTTTCTTGAAAAGTGGGGGGACGCGTCACCCTGCGTCTACCCACACTTCTAGCACTGACATTACTGTTTATTTAGATTTAAATAGTGCTTCCAAATGTGCATAATTTCACTAAATTAAATTAGTAGAGAACGCTAAAATGTTTTTTTTTTTTTTTAATACCTTTTCTTTTTATGAAACAAGAATAGAAATTTAACTTAAAAGGAACTTCCTCCAAAGTTAAAAGTTGACCAAGTGTAACAGTATTTGTTAATAAAAATACTTATATCTTTATTATACAAAGTAATATAATGCATTTTTGATGTACCATAACTTTTTTAAAAACTTTTGAAAACTTAATATCACTTTTTTTCAGTGTCACTACATTTAAAGGGTAATATTATTTTTATTATTTTTTAGACGGAATGAGTGTTTTTAAAAGTGGGGGGATGGATTTCAATAATTTTAGAAGTAGTAGGACGCATTGGTATTTTCCTGAAAAGTGGTGGTGGGGGGGGGGGGAGGCATCACCCCGCGTCTACCTACACTTCTAGCACTGACTATAAATGTATTTAACCTCACCTCCCCCCACTTATCAAGAATGCACTGGAGTAACCATGCTACAACAACGCTCTCCAATATTGCTCGACTTTGGCCTGTCCCGACGTGAACCGGCCGTTGTTACAGATATTGGCCAACATCGCCCAATACTTGATAAATACACTGAAAGTTTTAAAATTGAAATAATTTATTTATATGAAAAGAAAGTGGGCCAACAAATACGTTTTGGGATGTTTTTGATTTGTTTATTAAAAAAAGTATCGTGTATTTTGGATGGATGCGCAAGTTTCGGTCAGAATTGAGCAATCTTCCTTAACTCCTGTTTCCAACATTGATCAGTACTGATGTGCTGCCTAGGAAGTGATGAATAAGGTTACCAAATTCTAAATCAATTCGATTATTTAAATCCATTCAATCCAATAAAAATTGGAATTCCTGAGGTATAAATAAAAAATTTCGAAGAATTGCGTTCTATTCTCAGAATGCTAAAACTTTATTTGCATATTCATACTTGGAAAAAACATTCCCAGTAGCACAAATCGCCTAGCCAATATCAGCTCGACAGTGGTCAATCCCGATGTGAACTGTTCTAGAATAACCGTTGCTCCGGATCTTGATCAATCTCGCTCAGTGCTAATTAAAATATACTGGAATGTTTGAATTGTCTGATACTGAGTTTTAAAATTGAAATATATGTAGTGTTATAAGAAAGAACAGAAGGTTAAAAAATAGGTTTTGTGATGGTCTTGACATGTTTATTTTTTAAACAAATCGTGTATTTCGGAATGATGCTCGAGGTTCGGTATAGACAGGTCAATTATCCCAGAACACTTGTTTCCGACATTGGTCAATAGTGCTGTGCCACCTGGGAAATGTGAGATGATTCTCATTCTCCCCCCCCCCCCGCAGAGATAGGTGTTTAAATTAAATTAAATTAAATTAAATTAAATTATCAGTTATAATTCAATTTAACTACTGTATTCGTGCCCAGACTGCGCATTTAAGATTGCTTTGAGTAATTATATATTTGTAAATTCATCAGAGTTAGTCTGAGAAATATAATATTCCTTAGATTTCCTCAACGTGCTTACATTTAATTTTTCACTTTTCTATCGTGCTACCATCTGCCATATACTATCACAACCCAAAATGTTCGGACTGTTTCTGATATTTTGAAATGCTATATATTGCTCCGATTTTGTGTATTTGGGTGTGGCGGCCAAATCTTCAGAGGGCTAATTAACCCTTAATCTTCCAATCAAGATAAAACATGCAGTTAGACTCGTTGTCGATAACTAAAGGTATCCTATCAAGTTCTGGGTCTGTCACTGAAAGTACGCTTTTACACAGGCTTATATTGTCATTTCGGATGACTAATTAACCACTTGCCGTCATCCAATAGAGCTCAATCTTTCAGATAGATTTGTTGTTGATGACAATGCATCCTTTCAAGTTTTAGTTTAAAAAAAAAAGCTAATTCAAGGAACGAAGTCGATGGTATTCTTCGTAATGATTAAACACCATGAAAACTCGATCTGTACATAAAAATTAGCGATGCAATGAAAGGATTTATATTAACAACTTTTTTATAGGGATGTAATTTTCTTAACTTCGCTTTTCAAACATATAACATTGTGTGTGATTGTTGATGAATAATTCGTCAGAAATGGAGGCCTTAGGATTTAAATTGTTATATTATTTATCAATTTTGGTTTTGTATAAAGGGAGAAAAAAAAAAAAGGATCGTCACAAAAAAACATCGTCCAGAAATAATTTATACAGATTATAGTTTTAATTTTTATATTTTAATCATAATTCTGAAATTTTGATTTAATTATAAATAAGAAGATATTATGTTTAAAGAATAGATTTGATTAAGAAAGGCTATTTGAAGCTTAAACAATATAGAGAATGGGAACCTACTTTGAAAAATTTATAAAATTGTGTAAAAAAATTATTCTTTAAACCAAGAATTCTCGAGAAATCTCTGGTCCTACTTATGTACATACATACGTTAAAATGATCTCTTTTCTCTCTCTCTTTTTTTTCTTCTCTAAGATGAATTAAAAGTGGTGTCTTTTATCCTAAAAATCGGTTTATATTTTTCAAAATAAACACTTGAAAAAAATATTTCTTCTCCATTTAGTAATGCTACATTTTATCAGACTCTAAGAACGTGAGAAAGTTGACTTACGAGATTAGCATAGACCCATGAGCATTAGCGATGTAGATGTAGACTCGAATGGCGTCCGTGCTGGAGTAATATAATAATACAAAATGGCTAATTAAATCATTGACTTAGAGCTGAACAAGCTTACCTCTCCTGCTAACCTTTTCCCCACATTAATGACGTGAGAAGTTTAGAGACTTTGCTCATCCGTCTGTCTGATTAACATTCCCAGGACTACAAATTCTACCAGGGCCTGATTTCCGATAAAGCTTGTAAGATCCGTGCCCTGGTCCCCTAAATTTTGGGAGCCCCCGTATTGAAACTCTTATTAGTTATTAAAATATTAATACCTCAGCAATTATTCAGTCAAAAGGGTAACAGATAGAATTTAGCATGATTCTGGTCTAAAGAGCCAATTTGATTTAACCTTTAACTGCTGTATGCGGTCTGACAGACCTCGAGTCATTTTTGAGGAATGTTTCCACCCATTAAAATATTTCAACTTTGACTTTTATATTAGTTTTTCCGATACTTTGTTTCTTAAATTTTAAATTGATGTTCACTAATTTCTTTGGCGCAGTATGAACTACATGTTGCCCTTGCGTCAATATTATCAAATCACCCAACCACAGCACTCGTCGACGCGTTGATTGGAGAAGAGATTGAACCAGTGGTGTGAGTTCAATGCAACTCATATGACAGTCAACGTATTAATATAATATTTAAATAGCATCAACAATCGTCGAGGGGGCTTCCTTCTACTATGTTGCGCCTATAGTAATTGGTTTTCTAAATAGGACTTTAAATACTACAGATTCGTGCAATAAATAAAATGAAAGGTCAAGTTGGGACTGAAATTCAATCGATTATTACGATCGAAAATGGCAATTAAAGTTAATTTGAAATTCGTTAGGCCTAAAGTTCAAGTCATACAGACATGTGTCATATTTCAGTTTGAAGGTCTGGATAAGATTAATAGGATTGTATGAAATTCAACCAGAAGTTTCATTTGGAAGTATACCGTAAAATGGGGTGAATCGGAACACTTTTCAACTTTCAAAGTAATAATCGGTTGTGATAAGATCGTTAAGGAACATATTTTTGACATAGAAACTTGGGTCTTACCTTCTTCTTTGAGAATCAACCCAAAAATTTTTGTATAAACTAGGACTTTAATTTATTTTAAACTTTTTCATGGTGTTCGATTCACCCCGCAGAAAGGGGTGAATCGGAACACTCGTTACAATTTATGTCTGATCTTATTTAAATGTTTACAGGGTGGCAAAAAGCAAATAATAATGCATTGTGGTGAATAGGAACACAAAATTATCATAAAAAAATCATTTAATATGACGGATAAAATTTGTGTTTGTCAATTATTGTCAAAACAAATCATATGTTTGAAAGCGTATCAACTCTTATATAACTCTCCTATAACTCATCCAAATAGTCTTTAAAATTAAAAATACTTTTTAATCCACTTTATGTTTGCGTGTCGTATGACTGCAAATTCTTTAAAATATCTTGAGAAAGGAGAAAAGCATCCTCATTTGTTTAAGAAAATCTCTTCGTTCATAAGCGCTTTTTGTAAAACACACTTACATAGCAATAATTTTGTGGGTGTAAAACTTTGCTCATATAGAGTCTTCATACATTTTTCCATATAACTTAAAGATAACGAAGTTATTTAGAGAAAAAAACCACTGTAACAATAGGGTTTTCTGCCATGCGGAAACTAGGCTCCTCTTCCGACATTTATTCAAGCCTGCAATCTTGATTACTGTCTTGAAGGGAGTAATTAGACTCTTATTCAGTCGTTGAATCTTGTGTGGAACATAATCTTGCCAAAAACAGCTTTTTAATATCACTTTTCAAGTGTTCCGATTCACCCCGCAAATCTCAAAATCGAGACGAGGCAAAACATAAAAATTCGTAAAATAAAAAGTTTTTAAAACCAAGTTAAATCAAGTATGGCATGCTGTTGTGGATGTTTATACTTATCTAAAAATATATTAGTTAAGTCTATAACTGGTACATGTTATTAATTACGGGATAAGTTTTGGAGAGGTTAAAACTCATTGGATTGTAAGCACACTGTTTCAGAATTTTTTTTAAAAAAAGGACAGTGTTGAAAACCCCACAAAACATGTTCCAAGATTAAAAATATGTTAACCAAATGAAAAATATATATATAATTAATAAAACTGCTTTATTTATGTAAAATAATAATTTCTTTGTAATTTCATAAAGTTTCGTTCCGATTCACCCCGCTGTTCCTATTCACCCCATTTTACGGTACTAAAGTTCAAATGTAAGAGTGTTTTCATGATAAATCTATGGAAACTTTACATCTTGGTTCCAAAGAATACAGATATTAAAGTGGATATTTATTAAGAGATTTTTATATTAGTTTGTCACCGAATTTGCCATCTTAGTGACACTTTAGTTTATAAAAAATACCCTCCAAATTAGCAGGATTTTTATTATCATAAGCCTTTAATTTGGATGTCAGTCATTTACAGTCGGTACATCATAATTATACATACTTGGCAACTGAACTTGGATGTACCTGATTAGAGACCAGTGTATAAGAGGCCTTTTAGTGACAGTGACAGTCCCAATTAAACTTGTTCGAATTTGTTTACCTATATACTGGTGAATAAAAGTTACATCTTTTGAAAACACTTGCTTTTGACCAATCACGACACAACCTTAAAAAAAATTAAAATATTCACATTCCATTACCAAATCCTAAAGTGCTTTTTATTTTCCCCAACGGGGATAGTGGTTTACTAAGGCGTTTCTATGCATCGGCTCTGTGAAAGAACTCCCCCATAAATTAAATATTATTTTCAAAAACAGTTGAGCTTTAAAATAATTACAAATAAAATAACCAAAGCATCCAATTATTGTTTAACATTTTTATTTTCGAAAGCTTTTAAAATAAGACATTTTTTATTTATCAGAGAAATTTTAATTTGGAGTAAACTAAAGATTCACTCACCTTAAAAACGCATTCTTTCTCGAAATTTTAAAAATAATATAAAATTAAATAATGTTTAACTATTCAAGGACTTTAACTCCCAACAAAAACAAATAATAAGTAATAAACACATTGTAATCGCGCGTGTATTGCTTCAATGATGGCAAATGTTTTAGATAAATATTTGTTATTTCTTACTGATATAAGCCTAGTATATTAAGCGTTATTTTATCAGTGAAGAATTTATCCACGAAATGACGATGGCGATTTATAAACTTCAAGACGTGTGTTTATTCGCTGTAGGCTTTGAATCGTTTGGTTTAGAATTCGGAATGTTGATTCTTTTAAATATGTCCTACTTGTTTTGTGTTTATTCTAACTTGATATTTTACACTATTTTATTTTAATACACTTTAAAAATTCTTTAAACCTTTTTGTGCCAGAAGATTTTTTTTTCTCTTTATAGTATAAAACTATATAAGTTCATCGAACCTATAAATTGACATTAACTAAACATTTAACCCAATTCACTGACCTTTTCATAGAAAATTTAAAACCCTATCTAATCTTTAAATACTTTATTTAGTATCTTAAAATTAGGTATACATCTAATTTTTATCTGGAACACTTAGAAGCCTGACCAGCTGTTAGTTATTAATAATAGAGATTATGTACGTTATAGAAACGCCACACAGTCAACTACTCTACCTCTACAGTCGGGGAAAATAAAATACAAGTTTGTAATTAGATGAACAAATAATTTTGAGCATCAAGTTTTTTACTTTCAATTATCTATATGTTAACATAGAGAAAGTATTGGATTTGGGGGGGGGGGGGGATTTTTATTTTTGCATTTTTATAATACATGTTTTGGAACGAGCCGAGTTCAAAAAAGAGGTCTAGAAAAAATGTATATGTGTCTGTCTGTCTATGGTCAGCATAACTCCCGAATGGATTCACTTGCGATGTTCAAATTTTGAGCAGAGGTTAATGGTGGCCTTGACACCTGCCGTTAAGGTTTTCGTCAAAATGCTGCATTCGCATAAGGTAGCTGCCAATGAGAAATGTACGTTTTTCAGCAAATGCCAACGGCTCTTACAATTTTAAATAAAATCACTGGTGTTATGCCATTTAAGGCTCTCTAAACTTCCCCGTCACCTAAATTTTCGTAAAAATGCGATAAAAGCGTAAAAAGGTGAAAAACGATGCCACTACGATAAAGTTGATTTCATACAACTTGCTTTCATTTCGCAAAGTGTCATTTGTGTCTTTGGAATTGAAAAATGTCCGTGATACTTGCGTACACTTCAAGACATTTTATCATGTTAAAAATTTGACATTTGTGAATTAGAATGGCGCTTGCATTAGAATATTACTTAGAAATTAGAAAATTATACTTGAATAAAATTATATATCCTCGTCATTAGATATCTTATGTGATAAACTCCATAGCGATTTTCTTCTCAACAGTCTACACTGGATTTTTAAAAGAATAATTTTTGATTCGGTGATGAGCTACTTTTATTTCAACTTCTGATCATTGGAAAAATCATAAGCGAATTAATATTTTTCTTGAATCTTTATTTAAAATAAGCAAAACTGCTTCCAGCGGTGTTTTTTAACATTATGTTATAATTTTTTAATGTTCAACGTATTCCATGTTTTGTAGTTTAGTATCGAAGCTTAGTTAAATCTAACTTCTAAAAATGACAGAGTGGCTATGTATTTTAGGATTTTGATTAATCATATCTGAGTTATCTTTTTTCTTTATGCGATTTTTCTTTTCTTAGAATTTCCTAAGTTGTTGAAAGCGGCGATCGTTATCATCACTCTAGAAACGCGCGCTTTTGAGAATACAATTGAATCTTGAGCCATGCTTCATTTAAACTGTTTCTTAAGCTGTTTTGCTTTATTGTGATTATCATTATGCAATAACATATGAGGAGCAATTTTATTAAGTAAATCCAATTCAATTTGTGGAAGAAGGTACTCCTTGTATAGCGTAGAGAGGTAGAGCAAAGGTAAGTACTGCTCATAGAATTCCAATATGTAGGATTGAAACTGGCAACAGGTTCCATAACTCATCACGAAAAGTGACTTGAGGGGTGTCAAATGAAAACTTTTTTTTGGGTTGCTGGAAATAAAAATCCGCGTGGATCAACTTTAAAATATTTATATAAATTCCAACAATGCTATAAAATCTGGTCAGTAATTCGTGATTTCTCCTTTCATTTAATTTATAATTTTTGAAAAATTGATGATATCGTTTGCATTTTTAGCACATTTCGGTAACTGACTCTTTTTTCTCTTCCAAATGTTAGTGATGGTGTCTAATGGTGGTCGGCTACAGAGTTCACACAGTATATTTCATATAGAACTCTGTGACATTGCCTCTTAAATTATGGAATCCAATTCGGCTGCTGTTGTTCAACTTTACCTCGCACATTTCAATAACGGCAGTAAACAAAACGCGATTTTTCGAAATCGCGTCCACATAAAATCCGCAACGGTTAAATTCCCGGAATAAATTCCCATTCGAGTTGTTTACTCACATGAAGTGCTCGTGTTGACAAAACGACGCACTCCTTCGCGTATAATGTAGCTGGACACAAACTAGAAAGATGTAACTACCTTGGTTCGCCTCTTTTGTTTTCAGCATTTTGCTTCAGTTCGTCTCGCAAGTGCGTTCACCGACGACATGCACAGCAAATAATATTTTCCGAGAAATGTTTTTCCTCGTTAGTCGAAAACGAGAAACAAAGAACACATGTACAAAACGTGAACTTCTCTGCGCATTTGAATTCGGATGACTAAAATAATACTCAGGAACAGCGACATCATTTGTTATTTAGAGTCAAAGATGGGGCTCGATGACACTTATGCTGCCAGTGGCAGCTAGATAAACAGAGTCTACTTGTGGAACGGTTTTTCGGGTCAGAATACTCTAGATTGTGAAAGCGAAGCGAGTCAGTACTTATGAACTTTTTATGATTGAGTTTTGTCCATTATAAGAGTAGCTTCAAAGGGGAAATCTACATCTGCACTTTGAGGAATCATAGGCATGTCCCATAGATCCAATGCTTCATTTTTTTAGGCCACAGTATCTGCTGAAATATTACTTTAAAAACGTGAAATATTTTAGTAGGTATAAACAATAGCAATAAAAGAACGAAAACAAAATTTGAAGGAAAAATGACAGGGTATTTTTTTATAACACTTATAAAAGTTTTTATGAGCTATCTTATAATAACTTTGAAGATAAAAATCCTATTTGTTATTTTCCCTTCAAATTTTGTAAATGAGTTTCTAATAATGTTGTTAATCCTAGTGAAATGTTTCACAAGTTTTAAAAGTAACATTTCGGCAGGTATAGTTACCCCAAAATCAATGATGAAATCGCATGAAATATTTTTCAAATCAAAATCACTTGATTTACATTTGCCTAGGGCTCAAAGAATTTAAATAAACTGGGTGCCTTTTTGTCCCAATCGCCGTAGATAGATTAGTAATTTTTTTCTCTTAATTTTTTTTACTAAATAAATAAATTTTTAGAGGGAGTGATTGGAAATCTTAGCAACACCCTCTTTCCCGATATGCGAATTAACTAGTTTCTAATATAACACTTTTTTAACATAAAAATTTCCAGCACTGCACTATTTTTAATTGCGAATTTTAATATGTATGATCATGTTTCTAAAAATTTAGCATATCTGAAAGATATTAGAAGAGTTTTCATGGAAGGATTTCTTCTTAAATTGTCTATACTGTATAATGAAAAGTTAGCAAAGTAGTGCAATAAATATTCTAATTGGAGAAGAGTGTTACATATATCATGTCCATTATCAAACTACCATGCTAGGAGGTGGTTTAATGAGTATAGGATTTTAAATGTTAAAAGGTTGGAGGTTGATAGTCGAATATCAGGCTTTTAGGGATGATTGAATGTTTTACATTACATTAAAGTACATAACAGATTTAGGGAAGTTGTAATTATCAGAGGCAGTGTACAGGAGTTTCTCTAATTAATGATACATACTAAAAGAAAATTCTCTTGATAGGAAACTTTTAACTCTGATTTATGGACGGCTTAGAAAATAAAAGATTATTTAAGTTAACTCTAAATATGGATTATAAAATATTTGCATGATGTCCGATGCTGGCTGTTGTAGACTGGCCGTTGCTACGGGTCTTGGACCAGTGCTGGACAAAATATACTGGATGTTTTGAAATGTTGATGCAGAGTTTTAAATTGAAATATATTTTTATACGAAAGGACGGAAGGGTAAAAAGTATGCTTTGCGATGATTTGTATTTTGGAACGATGCTTGAGTTTCGGCATGGATTGGCCATTCTTCCCAGAACCCCTGTTTCCCACATTGGCCAATCCCGCTGTGACCTGGGTAGGAGCTTTAGGACATAGAAAAACTTATCCTTTTGAATTACCGGCAAATTTATTCAACAATTTTTTGTAAATAGAAGTATAAGACAGAGGAAACTGCTGATGAAAACACTTGAAAGAACTAGAACTCCTTAAAGCACCTGAACAGCGATCGACCTCCACCAGGATCTCATCCCGAAAGAACATTAGCTGCAGTTGTCTTAATAGACCATTATCTTAAATGGAGTGGATAGAGGAGAGAAGAAACAAGCAAAAGTTGGCCTTGGTCAAACATGGAGGAGAAGGCTGCCGCTAGTCGTGCACCAGTATCACGAAAGAATGCCAGAATTCGATAGCCATTGCCTTCTTCTCAACTTCTGCTTCCATACTTCAAGTCGTGATTGGCAAACACCTCTCTTCTTTATTATGTTCTTCTTTAAAAAAAAAGAAAAAAGAAGCCGCAGCGGTCGGTCTTTGTTTTCTTCTTGTTTTTTCTAGCTCGTGTTTGCCGGTTGTGTGGTTGGTTTGTAGAGGACTTCGCTCTTCTGAGGGGTATGAAGATAGGGACGAGTTTTTTGGGTAATCCTTGACCCGCATGATCTTGCCGGCGAAGAATTCTGAGGGGGGTCCTATACATCAAGTGGAAGGATCAGGTGGATGAGGCTTGAGATTTGTGGATAAGGAAAGGTAAGAATTCCGTTGAGAGGTGGTTTTGCAAGCGATTCTGGAGCAAAAATCGCGATTCGGATTGGCAGAGACGCCATTTTGCCTCCCCCTTTTCTGTTAAGGATTATTATGCTGTATTTTTCGAAAAAAAGAAAAAAAAAAAGTTCTGGTAGAGTTGAAGTTAAGAGGAAGGTGTAAGTTTAGGACCTTGGAAAAGTATCTGAATGCTCTGAACTGTCTGACGTTACTTTGTTCTGTCGTATCAAATCTCATACCTTAGGGGTGTTAAACGTGTTGCAACATCGCCACTTACATTAACATAAAGTTAAACTCCCCTTCTGTTTCTTCCTATCGCTTTTACGAGGACATTTTTTTTTTATAACAGAGTGGACTTGCATCATGATCGATTAATCCTATTTTTTTCTTACCTTAACCCAAATGGTAAACAATTAAACGTTTATATTATAAGCCAGAAATGTGGATTTTTAGACACAAAGAGCAAATAGTGGACGGGGAAACTGAAAATGTTTGTTGATATTACTGTCAAAATTACTAATGGTGTAAAAAGGGGGATGGGGTACAACTGTTGGCCTTGCCCGTCTCCTCAATCATCACCACTGTCATCATCAATATGCCTGATATTTCCCTCATATCAATATGCCCGAACGCTTGGAGAGTTTGAGTTAAATTTGACGCAAATTAGTATTTTGTCCGAGCACATACACATTTGGAAATGTATCTTTGTTACATGGATAATTTTTTTTTTTTTTGTCAAGTACCATACAAATTTGATGGCATCGGCATAAATTTAACGGGGTTTTATAAATTAAAAATGACCCGTTTTCTATGAAAAAGCCCAACCGTGATTAATTGGATTTTGCGTTTAGATTATTGGAGATAAAACAGCAAAATTATATTTAAAACAGAACTAGTTATAAATATCACTGTTAATAAAATTTTGTCAGTAGGTATCATCGAAGATAATGGAAAGCACTGCTTGTTGGAGAGATTGGGTCGTGGAAAAACAACCTCCTAAAAGAGTTTGTCTCGACATTTGAAAGTTACAGAATTGTCTGCTCTTCCCATTCAAAATAAATCAAAACCGACAACACGTATGCAGTAGCCTTATCAGCGACATTTCCATCAGGGAGAAATTACACCAATTATTTGAACGCACAAAGTTTGAAACACTGTTTATCCGCATCTCTTATCACCACGACCACCAAGCGACGCGTGGGTCAGACAGTTTTTTTTTTTTTATCCTCCGACATGGAACTGGTGAAAATTAATCGTCTCTTAATCGCCCAAATTAAACGCCATCGCTGCCAATTATCGAGGGAGCGGGGCGTGGGCTAAAACGAGACTTGGAAAAATGAGGCCGCGAAGGAGGATCCTCAAATCTCTGCCTCCTTTTCAAAACCGGCCGATTCGATTCATTATTTCCAATTGAGGTTGTTGATTAAGGTTAGCTAAAGATAAGGGAGGCTGGCTATTACTGCATTTCCCTACCCAAAAAGGCAGCATTTCAAGCTTTGTTTGTTTGAGAAATCGTTATTCATTGAGGATTGTGACTACTTGTACGTTTATTAGATAGTTAATGAAATTCATTTCCCCTTCCCCATTTTCTACCCAATAAGCACACAGGTAGTTTCAATTCCCTGTGAAAAATTGTCTACGAGGAACTGATTTTTAAAAATCTGGAATAATTTTTTTAGTGCGCTCTGACTCTATATATGTGTTGTCTAATTGTTTGAGGGCAGTTATCGTTTGGGTCTGTTTATTGAATGGCGTTTTTTTATTTATTAAAATTTGGGGTTAAATTGTTTAAATAATTAAAAGTCGTCATGTTAAACCTCTTCAATAGAAATTAGTCCAGTTGATTAATTTTTTATTCAGACAATATTCTTAAAACTATTTGAATGACAGTTTGGAAAATTCCGTGTTTATTAGATTGGCATTGGAAATATAAAATACTTTTTATTTAATCATTGATTTCAATAATACGTAGTATGTCATGCACACTTTTAGGGAGCTGTATGGATAATTTCATTTTTATTTGGCGCTGTTTTATAAAAGAATACTATTCTATGTTGTGGTTAAATTTGATAAATTTTCATTATTTTATATTGAAAGAAATATACAATAATAAAGTGAATCTTTTTTTTTTTTTTTTTTTTAACTTTCAGCATTTCAAAATGTTTTGGAATATCTCGATGGCGCCAATTGTTGGAGACAACACAAAACACACTACTATGCTTTAATTTTAGATGCAAATCAAAATTTTAATTGCAATTAAATTAGTATTAAAAGGCTAATTTTTTGCTTAATGCTAATTCGTTTTGCTTAAACCTGATATTTTGAAGCAATATTTTGGAACTAGTACTTTTTTTTAACTACCGTGACGTAACGTTTGAAGAGTCTGTTTTATGACGTAATCTAATCAGACTTACGTAGAAAAGTAAGAAGAGCTCTTCTCTCGAGAAACTTCGACTCAAAACTTCTTGCCCCCCCCCCCCCATCTCCCCCCTTCTCTCTCCCCCTGTGGAAAAACAAGCCGCTTCATTATTTCCCCATTGCGGGCTGTCTCTTCATTCTTGACAACTTTTTATCCAGAAGATTCTTCTTCGAAACGAGTCTGTTAGGATTGACTTTCGTGGATGCAAATACTTTGTGGGACTGTTTATAGGTTTGTTGTGTGAACGCCCTGATTGCATTCTGTTTGGGGTAGGGCTATTAATTCTTTGTGACACCGTTCTTCGAATCTGATGATGACTGATGTTATTCGTAAATGTTATTCGACCGTGAGATCGTCGCTAAATTTTTGCTTTTTGAAGAGAGAATATTTTTTTTTGTCCGTGATGTAGTGGTGAGAACAGAACTCGATGCGTTGTTCTGTTCTCATCTTATTCCTTCTTCCATTTTTGTATGACATGATTTTCTGTTGGACTGGGTATGTATTAAAACGGGATGTATTCGTTTTCAAGTTCATTCCGATTAGTTCCAATTTTGAAACTCGCCAAGTACCTAACTTTATACTAAACTTCAACTTAACTTGACAACACTAGACGGTAGATCGCCACAGTGCTCATAAGCAATTTATCCATTTTGGCGGCATGAAAGCATAATGCTCGCTAGGAAACTCAGCCTAGCAACCCTGTAGCGAACAAAAGGTTATAAGGTTTGACGAGAATTATGTCTTCACTCCGCTAAAATGGATTAATTGCCTATGAAAACGGTGAAGATCTATCGTCTAGTGATGTCAAGTTAAGTTGGAGTTTAGTATAGTAATTGCTGCCAATCCAACAGCACGTTGACTTACGATACGCGAAAGAATATGGTTCTAGAATTTCGTTACATTGGAGCTTATGGCATTAGGGCGTATCGAAAAAAACTTTTGGAAATTCAAAATTTCAAGTTGATGAAAAGTTGTCACTATGCTCACATGTTTACCAAAAAAAATTTTAGTTCAATCGAAAAATATTTAAGTCTCCCGGAAGGAACCTGAAGTTTGATGTTTCTTGACCAAAAATAAAGATTTTTAATTTTTTTTTTAAACATAAATATAATGCACATTTTTATTTTTAAGAATAAAGATGTCGAGTTTATAATACTAATTAACAGTAATAAAAAAAATTATATCTGCCATTTAATAATTAGGTCTCCCTGAATCTACATGAAAAACTTAACTTTTTTACAAAATACGGATATTTTTCAATTTTCAACCCATTCTTTTGGTTAGTTTCAATTATTTTATTCATAGCCTAGGTATAGTAGTACAGCATTTTGAAATATCGGGAATATCATTTTATGAAATGGCGTTTACTAAACTCAAGTATTAATTCATATCATTTCTGCACGACTCCACGTTGGTTGGAGTCTCCAACCAACAAAGACTCTAGGTTTGAGACATGAAGGTAACGTTATCGAAAATGATTCAATGTCACAGGGTCCGAATGAAAGTGCACATGATAGTAAAATGCTTCTACAATGGGAATTACAATGGGAATAAAGTTGAATTATTTCAGTGAAATAAGAACTGCCAGAAAATCTACTCTCTTTTTCTAGAGATTGTGACAGTAGAGCCAATCTCTATTAGAGTAGAAGCTCTATTAGCAAGTGCTCTTTCGTGGGATTTAAATGTTGTAAAACTGGAAAACCAGGCAATGGTAATAGATAAATTGAAAGTTTTTCGTGAGTGGGTAAAATATCATTAAGGTATTAGTTCAACTATTTTTCACTCTTATTTTCATTTTTCACTATTTATGTAATCGAAAGGATAAAGCAATAAATGTAAAAATTGTAAGTTGTAAATGTGGTCGCATAAATAAACGATAAGAACATGTATCTTTGGTATAAGAACTATATTTAACATATTTTGGACACGCAACTCCAGACAGTGGCTCTGGGTGAAACGTAGTGTCATCATTACAACTTATGAAATAAAGCTGCATTGATAAGAAAACTATTCAAGGTCTTGGTTATGATGGTAATGAATGAAATACTGAAGTCTAATTGATCAATTTCATTCTTCGTAAATACTTTAAAATAACCAGAACAAGTAGTTGTTTGTTTATTTCATTTAAACGAATTCCCCTTTAGGAAAGTTATGATTACTCTCGATGTTCCAATTTATTAACGTACTTCTTTTACTGTCCATTAAGAAAACGTCTAACAAGTTGTCGAGATTTACCAGTTGTCGAATACAATAACATTGATAGGGTTTTTCCAAAATTTGATTTTATAAAGTTGAACACCGACCAGAAATATTGGAAAATATGTCAGACTGTACTAATAATCAAATTCCCCCAAGGTTTAGCAAGCAGAAACCCAGGAAACATCTCCCATTCAAAATGATTAAAAATGGCAAATCTAATTTCACGTATATGTATTGTATCACTTGATCCAACCTCGAAGTTGAAAAAAATAGCTGAGTTTGTAATGAAAATTTATACTCCCTTATGGGTTACAATATAACGTCATGTAATGATGATATTACGTTTCGTACAGAGCCACTGTCTGGAGTTGCGTGTCCAAAATATGTTGGATATAGTTCTTATACCAAAGATACATGTTCTTATCGTTTATTTATGCAACCGCATTTACAACTTACAATTTTTACACTTATTGCTTTATCCTTTCGATTACATAAATAGTGAAAAATGAAAATAAGAGTGAAAAATAGTTGAACTAATACCTTAATGATATTTTACCCACTCACGAAAAACTTTCGATTTATCTATTACCATTGCCTGGTTTCCTAAGTGTTACAACATTTAAATCCCAAGAAAGAGCACTTGCTAATAGAGCTTCTACTCTAATAGAGATTGGCTCTACTGTCACAATCTCTAGAAAAAGAAAGTAGATTTTCTGGCTGTTCTTATTTCACTGAAATAATTCAACTTTATTCCCATTGTAATTCCCATTGTAGAAGCATTTTACTATCATGTGCACTTTCATTCGGACCCTGTGACATTGAATCATTTTCGATAACGTTACCTTCATGTCTCAAACCTAGAGTCTTTGTTGGTTGGAGACTCCAACCAACTTGGAATCGTGCAGAAATGATATTAATACTTGAGTTTAGTAAACGCCATTTCATAAAATGATATTCCCGATATTTCAAAATGCTGTACTACTATACCTAGACTATGAATAAAATAATTAAAACTAACCAAAAAAATGGGTTGAAAATTAAAAAATATCCGTATTTTGTAAAAAAAGTTAAGTTTTTCATGTAGATTCAGAGAGACCTAATTATTAAATGGCAGATATAATTTTTTTATTACTGTTAATTAGTATTATAAACTCGACATTTTTATTCTTGAAAATAAAAATTTGCTTTATATTTACGTTTAAAAAAAAAAAAATTAAAAATCTTTGTTTTCGTCAAAAAATATCAAACTTCAGGTCCATTCCGGGGGACTTAAATATTTTTTGATTGAACTAAAAAAAATGTTGGTAAACATGTGACTATAGTGACAACTTTTTATCAACTTGAAATTTTGAATTTCCAAAAAAAAGTTTTTTTCGATACGCCCTATTATGCATGGCTACGTCACATTAACGGATGTTCTCTGATAAATGAAATGTGCATTGTGATTGACTAACGTAATTCAAGTATTCGAATTTGTTTTTAAGGTGAATTGAGGTTGGTCACAAGTGTTGCCATACGATAGAACCCTACTCAAAATAACGTCTTGTTTAAAGGCTATAAGTATTTTCTTCGAAATGTAAGTTCAGATTTTGGGATGAATGGTGTCATTTGTACTGCACGTTATTTCATAACCCATCTCATTTTTAAATAAAATGATAATTTGTTCATTTTAATTGGTAACCGTTTTTTTTTTATTACTTTCAACTTCCCATATGTATAATACATAGGGTAATGAAAGTATAGCATTCGGTTAAAAAAAAAAAAAAAAAAAAAAAAAAAAAATATAATAATAAAAAAATTCGATTTTTTTTTTTTTTTTTTTTTTTTTTTTTGCATTTCACCACGTTTGGGAACAACTTGATTTCAAAAAAGTGATCTAGAAAAACTGCCTGCCTGTGTGTACGTGGTCAGCATAACTCCCGAACAAATTGATCTACGATGTTCGAATTTGGTGTGCGGGTTGGTTGTGGCCATGGGACCTATCATTAAGGTTTTCGTCAAAATCGTGCATGCGTATAGCCTCCTGAGACCCCGCGTACATTTAAATGCACATCGGATTATAGGCGCATAATTTTTCTTTGCATGAAATAGCCAAATTTAGTCCTACAGCTGATGATAGTTCCACCGATTGTGACGAAGTAGAGCCTGTAATGAAACGGCAAAAACAGTTCTTCTGCCAGTAGAGGTGTCACGAAAAGTTGGTGCGAAGCACATGCCAGCAATGGACACTAAGACTTTTTCCTTACGTTGTCGTATGTCTGGATGCTCAACGCGATTTTTTTTTTGCACTAACTATAAAGTATTTTTAAGTAACACGTCCTCACGAAATTGTTTTGCAGCCTTTCGTGATTAAATTTCACATCTGAACAATTAAATTTTAAATTTTAGAATTTTTGCAAACTTGAGGAGACAGTCATTTTTTGTCGAAATGTACTTAAAGTGCATGGATCAGTTCTGAACTTTAAAATTACGTTACATAAGCCCAAAAGAATAATATACATAAAAATTAGCTTTAAGTCATGTTTCAAACAGTTGTGGGTCTCAGGAGGATATAGTAGCGGCCATTGGAAAAATCAAATTTTTCAATGATTGCTAAATAAAGGCTCTAACGATTTTGACCAAAATCGCTGTGGTAATGCCTCTTAATGTGTTCTAAACATCCCTACCTCCGAAATTCCCGTAAAGTGCATAAAAAGTTGAAAAACGAATGCCTTCAACACAGAGTTCGCTTTCCATGAACATAGCTCATTAACGGTCGTTTTTTTCCTCTTCTCAGTTTCACTTATAAGAAAGGATAATTTAAGAATTATCAAAAAGTGTATCTCTAAAATCACCATTTTGACAGAGGTGTTTTTTTCCCCTTTCTTCTTTTAAGACCCATTAAGAATAATCTCAAGAAATATCGCTAAACTGGCCATTTTTTCTAAATGAATGATGAAAATATAAGAAAGGTAAGTAACACAAATCCTCTTCAATATTATAGGTGTAATTGAATATATTGTTTCGAATCTCTATATATTTGTAAATGTTTCGTAGTATTAATTATGTAAAAAGGGAAATTTATATACATTTTGCATAAGGCAGTGCAAGAGTTGACTTTACTTCGTTTTCCTGCAATGCATCTCTTAATGCTTGAAAACGAGTTCTACAGGGATCATGCTGGAAAACGAGTTTTACAAGGGGCAAACTATTTAACATTATGGTTAATGGCAATCTCGCCAAATTGACGACGGTTTTGGCGACTAATTTTGATCGCCAAACCTGGCGACCATTTGGCGACATTTTCGGTCCCCTTTTTGACTACGATCTGGAAAATTCTCAAAATTTCTATCGCTAGAAGATTCACAAAAGATTGACTTTCCTATATAAGGCCGGCCGTGAGTTGAGTTACTGAGTTAGTTGTCTCTCAATGAGCATTCAGAGAGCTGTATTGTGAAAGTGAACTGCATTGCATTGTCTTTTGCGTCGATCTTAGCAGTTGTGTATCTAATTTTTAACTGCTATTTGAGCTCCATTGTTGTGTAAAGAGCTGTATTGAATCTATTAGAACGGGAAGTTCTGAAGTTGTAAAGGAATCTGCGAAGAGTTACATCGGAATAAATTTCTTCAAGTTTTTATCTGCTGTGGCTTCAAGTCTTTCGAACCCATCCACGTAACAATATTATAGTGTACATGCGCGTGCATAAAAATGAAGAGACGAATATTCTCGTTTGGTGAAAAATATTTCTTAGAGGGCTACGTCAGAGTTTTTTTTCTCAGTCTTAATTAATAATAATCAAACTATTTGATTATTTTTACTTTAAAAACTTGAAAAATTCCTGTCTCTACACACTTTAGACTCTAAATAAAATGGAAAAATTACCTTCTTATTGAGAACATTTTTTAAAAATTGCTGATGGAGGGTGATAATTTTCCAGGAATCTTAAACTAACGATAGGGGAGAGTTGTCTTCAACATCCTTTTATATTTTCACAATAATTGCTTAGAATTATGAGTAGAAAAAAACATATTTATTAACAACTTGACCAATCGGATTGTCTCGGGTACAAAAACATGTTTTGGTTATTATCTTGAAGTAAGAGTTCCTGCTTCAAAAATAAAACTATAATAGTAATTTTTCACCCTTAAAAGATTTATCTGATGTTTAAAACGTTTACAAAAATTTCTTGAGTGGCATTAGTACTCCAAAAAATCTCTTTGGTGTTGTTCTCGTTTTGGAAAAAAGGCTGTAGTATAAGCCTTCGACTTTCAAATGTTGTCTTATAAATTGTGCTAAACTTCAATTTAAAGTTTAAAATTTAATTACGATGTCATTAAAATCTATGGTAAATTTTTAAAGGGGCACTTTATTGGAATTTCAATATGAATTAGATTCTAGGTTTCCAGTTTTACGCTACCTGTCTAAAGTATTATTTTTATTCCAATTTTCATCACAGAAATAGCTTGGAATCACGCCAATTTTGATTTTCAATGTTCTGACTGTTAAGGCAAAAAGTAGTTAGCTATCCTCATATACTTTAAGACGGGAATTTTTCAATCTTTTATTCTTAAATTCCACGAATTAGTTAAGTGGTATTTATAAATAGACATGGAACTATATTTCGCAAAAGAATAAGTCATTGCGGGGGTGAAACAATTCGATGGTTCTAGTATTCCGTTTACTTACAAAAATATTTTTTCAGTGTGGACTAACGCCAATTTCCATCAGCAACAAAGCCGACCAAACGGTATAGTGGTTAGCGTGCTAGTTTCTAGACCGCGAGGTTGCGGGTTCGAGTCCCGTGTTGGCATGGGTGTTTGTAAATGTATGTTGGCTTGTCTAATGACGAAATGTTTCGGCGCATTATAGCCCTCGTGTTGCTGACGGCGCCAGATAATCTGAATACAACCAACCAACCATCAGCAACAAAAGCAAACAAAGGGATAGTCAATCTTAACTCCAAATCTGCTATTTTCGCAGGTTGTAACTCATCTGCAGCTGAAACTAGATCAGTGTTGCCATTAGAACTTCTAGAACGCATCATGGAACGCGTTTTCAGGGAACCTTGAAATGCAGGTGAGGAAGAAAAAAATACATATAAAGCTTAGCAGAAAATCCACCTTTTCTATACGCACCTGTCCCTCTCCCCCTAAAAAGTTCTTTCTTTTTTCTTTTTCTTGCCTCCTCTCTCCTAGTGAAAAAGACCTGTTGACTCAAGAGACTTGTATCATAAACACGAAAAGGAAATTTTGAATGTTGAAGAGTTTTACCGACTGTTAGGGTTCGACTTCGGCTAAACTGGGTGCAGTGTAGAATGAAAGTTAAAAAAATAAACTACTAAAAGTATCTTGGGAAAGGTATCTCAAAATGGATGAAAAGCGCATTATTCTTTTTTTCTGCGGAATGTAAACAAGTTATTAAAAATTGTAAGAACCTAAAGAGAAATTAGGAAATGATAATTCTGCAGTAAAAAGTTCAGGTGATCTAATTGAAAAAAAAAAAAAAAACACCTTACTTTTATCAGCAAATAAGACAACTTCTTTTCAAAATGGCATATCTGCATGAATTTTAAAGGTACAGGTGCTATTTAAAATTATCGAGACACAATTTTTGGGATAAAATTGTTTTTTAAAACTGTTAAATAAATAAATAAATAAATAAATAAATAAATAAATAAATAAATAAATAAATAAATAAATAAATAAATAAATAAATAAATAAATAAATAAATAAATAAATAAATAAATAAATAAACAAACAAACAAACAAACAAACAAACAAATAAACAAACAAACAAACAAACAAACAAACAAACAAATAAATAAATAAATAAATAAATAAATAAATAAATAAATAAATAAATAAATAAATAAATAAATAAATAAATAAATAAATAAATAAATAAATAAATAAATAAATAAACAAACAAACAAATAAATAAATAAATAAATAAATAAATAAATAAATAAATAAATAAATAAATAAATAAATAAATAAATAAATAAATAAATAAATAAATAAATAAATAAATAAATAAATAATACCAAATAGTTGACACTTTCTCAGAAGAATATAACTTTAAAAATATCAATCCTAGTACCAAGTGCTCCATTATATTATTTATTAGTCTACTGATAGACGATTTGTGCTTTGGAGATAGCAGATATCTCAAGTATATTGTTTGCTGGTCTAAAAATATAATGTAGTACTAGGGTCATTTCGTTGGTTACTTTAAAAAAATTCCTGTATCTTCAACACAAAATTGCAACATTCTATGCAGTGGTGAAGTATCGATGATTATTCTTTTAAATAATATACAGGACTACCGAAATCAAATGTTTCTGTTCAGAGCCGCTTGTAGTAATCAGATCTAATCAACAAATCTTTATCAAATTTCAAAAATGTAATATAGCAATCCGGAGAAATTACCAGAAGGGGAAAAAATAAACATCAGTTCAAAATTTTACCATTAGAGGAAAATGGGACTCTTGAGTGACTTATGATGGATGTTAACTTTATATTCTGGACTTTATAAGGAAAGTTGTATATAAATTCCAGGAAACCCTTAAAGACTTAAAAATCAAACAGCCTAATAAAGCTTTGAGAATATCTCCTCTACCATTGCTGTCATTTTTGAAAATTCAAACAATTGTTGTCGTTATTGAAAATTTAAACAATTTTATAAATTTTTAATATTTTTTTTTTACATATCATATCCCCCAGGTCTCATCTGGTGATGATTTTTCTCTCCATGATCTATGTATAGGAAATTTTAAGATTATTACTGGCACCAAATAGTTCTAAGCAAGATAAATTTAATTTCGACAACTCTGTAGTATAAAAATCAATAAAATATCGATTTTTAGTTTTGATATGAGGGATCCACCTAGAGTCCCATTTTATATAGACAGTGGGATCCTATAATGCTAGACCCCCTTTTGAAATCCTGTCTAAAAATGATCAATTGACACAAACATTTCCCCTCAGAATATCGTAAAGTTAAGATTTCCCCTCTCCAATTCTGTTAGCATTTGCCATAGAAGGCATTAAACCGAAAAGGGGACTTCTTGGATACAGACTGCCTTTTTGGGATATTTGTTGAATCAGGTGGTTCTTTGTACATACGTACGTCGCTCTCAGAGGTTGACGTGTGCTCGCGTGACCTTGTTGTTCACCTGAACAAATTTGTGCTTATTAGTGTTTGCTCTAATAGATGCCAGCAATAAAGTCACCCCGACCAACAAATAAAACGCGATAAAGATCAAAATGCCACAAATATCTTAAATAGCGTGTAACGTATATTGTTATTTTGTTTTAATATAAATTTAAGTGCGCTGCATTGAAAGTGTTTTTAAGCACTATTTTAATAAAGTTTCTAACTCAATAAATGATAATGACGCTTCAATTCGATACTGTTAAAACAAATTACGGTATGACCTTTTCCTTTCCACCTTACTATATTTTTTTGCTACGTCTCTAAAAATATTTTTGACTATTTAATACGACAAGGTATTATGCAAGAAAATAATAGACAGGTTTACAGTGTAGATTAGATAGAATTGAAAATGCCACCTACTAAAATTCAAGAAGAAAAAAAATCATTATAATTTTAGCAACATTTTGTGTTAGATGGTTTTTTACATTAATATCTTTTCATCTTAACCAAAATTAAGCATTAACTCATTCTAATTCACTCTATGTATTAAATTAACTTCTTAAGATCTCATCAATATCCAAGGACGTTCTGTCTTTTGTATTTGATGAGGTAGAAATGGAAACTTCCCCGATTTGAATTTTTAAATTTTTTTTTTTCTTCCTTTTTTTTTTATTTTACGAACCATTCGTGGTGTCGCCATCTATCGGAATTATTTTAAAAGAATGTGCTAATGAACCCGCCAAGTGGACTAGATAAGGTGAAGATTTCTCTGAAAGATTGAAGACATGTATTTGAATCGTGTTCAGTTTTTATATTTCATATTATTACGAAATGAGATTTTTTACAAATATCGTGTAGACTCTATGCTTTTTTGCTTCAACTAACCAGATCTAGAATGATGTTATATAACAAGGCGAAAGTATTTTTCAGAATATTAAGTACATGTTTCAACAGGATGGTTCTCCAGTGGTTATTTTACAAAAAAACCCTACTTAACGAAAAGGTAATGTCCCGAGTAATAGAAATGGGTACTTTATTTATTTCATATTTTTATTTTTAAAAGATATTTAAACATTAAAAATTCGATTTGAAAATTAATGGTCATTTGAATATTTGAATAATTTTTCTAAGGGAAAGTATGTAAAAAACAACAACTTTACAGTTAAACACCGTCAAAGCGAACTCAATTAGCATGAAATCCCGTTTAAAGCGAAGTAAAAGCAGTTCTCCGTACTTAAAACTTAACGTTAATTTATTCGTTTAACACGAAATTCTGTTAACGCGAACAATTTCAACGGCCCCATCGACTTCGCTTTAAAAGGGTTTGACTGTATAAAATTCTTAAGAAAGAGAAATTTTCATTATTAAACTTGACTCGGCTAGGCCCAGACACAATAAGAGTTTTAGTAAAAACTATGCAGCAAAAATTTTCCATCGAGTTTTTGTTACACTACAAATGAAATTGCGATGATATAAAGTTAAATAACAAAGTAGCAAAACACTTCATAGACATAATATGACATGGTAGTAAAAATATTTCACAATGGTGCCTCTTCATTGATTATTCTCCCCAATGGGAAGAGAAATGTGATCTTACACAGGATTGTAAGACAATATATCTGTTTATTCAATTATAAAAATGTTGCACAGAACAGGATCATTTGATATTTCCGCGGCTTCTTGATGATGATTTTAATACGCACTAGGAATGGAAATACAAATGCAATTTCATTGAGTTACAGAAAATCTAAGTCGTATAGTATCCAAACATATTTTTAAGATTTTCAATAGTTTAAGATGCGATCCAGTGCGAATACTCACATGTTCACCTCAAGTATTTCATACTCGAGCAGCGCCGGTGAAAGAACGAACATGTGACTTCTTTTTTCTTTACGTAAGCACTAGATAGGTAGATTGTCATCTAAAAAATTATATTTAGCTATAAACGGAATTCAAACTAGCACAGAGTGAATGGCTATCTATGCTAATTAAGCCATTATGCCCATTAGCAGAATGTTAACATATGGGTCCGAGAGGCAACTGCAAGCTTAGGATCTTCATCGAACATCATTCTGAATTTTTTTTAAATAGAATATATGGAAATGCTAGTAGATTATGAATGCTAGTCTTCCAGAGAAAAAATGGCAGAAACTGTTCGAAAATCGACTTTGAATGAGTTGAACCAAATCCGATAGCCAAATATACATTAACTTGCCAAATGACGAGCATTCTTTTTTATTTGTTAACCCACAGTTCTTTAATTTTCGATGAGGAATGGTACAGACGATTTTATTTCTCTGGAGTATTTTTGTATTTTTAAAGTTCGCCAAGTTGGTAATAAACATTACAACTTATTTTTTATAGATATAAGTAATTAGTATCCCAATATTGAAAAGATAAACACTTGTAGAAAAAGGACTGAAAATGATTAACGATCTCTTTAAATGAAGCCTAAACTGGTTAGAGAATTTAATGCTTATTTACAACGCCTTCAAGCTGCTTACCTTTGTCGATACTGTTGCTGAGTAAAAGGGAACATAGTTGGTTAAAAATATTACGTCATCTTTTCGTACGTGCAATTTCACTTCTCAGAAGCCAAATACTTGTATTTTTTTTTAAAAAGTGAGCAAAGTTGGAATTAAATATTACGTCTTATTTTAAGACCATAACTATTTCCGATTAGTCTTTAAAATTATTTCTTTGAATTGAAAATATTTTAAAGAACTAAAACTATTTTCCCGTTAACTATTTATTATAATGATTTTTTTTCTTGCTTATAAGTTTCGGAATTAAAAAAGGAGTGAGAGACATGTACTTTCGGGTAGTTAATGAGATTTTTTGCTAATAAAAGGCAGAACAAACCACAAATTTATGAAATCCTCCAATCTGCAACTTAGTAACCTAGTGCACAACATAATAATTTTTTTCACGAACTTGAAAAAAATAAAATTAATTAAAACAAATTCGTAAGTTTCTTAATTTACTATGGTTAGCTATATCTGGACAAGCTGGATGCCAAACATTATTAAATCGTAAAATCATTTTCCGCTTCTTTAAAGAAAGATCGTTAATGATTTTCAGTCCCATTTTTTTACCAGTGTTTTTTATCCCCCTTTGAGGTATTAATGTCCTAAAAATTTAAATTTGCTTCGTTAGATATAAAGATGAGGTTAAAAATTAGTTTAAGAAGTTGACTTATTAACATTGTTCTCTTTCTTCTGCAAAGAAACGCAATTCTGGGAATCGCATATGACTACCGTTGAAAAGGCAATTCATAAACACTTAATTCCTTGTGCGTCTGACAAGACAATGCTGAAACGAGAGAAACTTCGTATTTATGATACAGAGCAAACACAGAGAATCAAAATTCTGAAATATCTTCATAGCTGCTAGGAAAATAACTTCGCTGACTCGAGTGCAATAATGTAAAACAATTCTGCCATTTCCCGTCGCATTTCAAAAATAAAATAGCTACCACAGAATACAATGGTCCATAAAATTCGGAGTCGCCTGTTCCAGATCATGTATGAAGATTTATCAGTTATGGGATTATATGTATTATTTATGTGTGTAATTTAAAAAAGCGTATGTAATTTCAAATGAATTTAAGTTGCAGAGGATTTGTGGAAACTTAAAAAATCGCTTTATCTAGTTCTAACTCTAATTATTTGATTGAGGATGTGTCTGGCATGCTAACCGATTTTTTTAACTCTTTTGTACACCCTGATATATCGTGAATACTAGCATATGCCACTCACCGAAAGGAAATATCAATGTTAGGAGTCTATCCAATACCTATGAAAGTGGAAATCCTAAAGGACTTAGTTCACTTATCACTTATTCCACGTCGTTCACAAAGATAGAGGCTTGAAATTTGGCACAGAGGTTCATTATATGCTAATTTGAAAAATGGAAGCTTTTCGTTGTTAATTTGTCATTAAGGGTGGAAAATCGCGGATTTGAGATTTATTGAATCAATTTGTTCATTTTTTATAGGTATCTTGACCGATCAGATTTTAGGGATCACAATTTTGTTTCTTTTACAATATTTTGTAATCGAGGAATGAGAGATAAAGGGATAGCTCAACTGATTCAATTTATGAACCGTCAATTTTTCTATAGGTATCATGATAAATCTAGTTTATCGAGAACGCAATTGTATCTATTACTGCACATAGATGATAACTGATAAAATTATCACTATTAAATAAGGGTGGTCAATGTTACTTAAACTTATTGAATAACCTAAGTTAATTTATTATTTGCCTAAAACTATTCAAAGTTAACCAGCATGGATCAAGACTCTTGCTGGATTGATTCTAAGCCATTCAAGACTTTGCTATGCCAGAGACAAAGCAATATCAGCAGTTTCTTGGGACCATTAACTTTTACCGAAATTTTCTGCCTCAAGCAGCGTCTCTTCAACGATAGCAGGAGAAATGCGAAGACCCCAATTGCATGGTCAGTATTAGACAGATGAGGCTTTTATCAGATGAGGCTTTTATGAGCTGGCAAAAGCTACCCTTCTGCATCATCTACTCATCAAATGCTACCTTAGTATGTAGACGCCTCAGATTTTGCCATTGTAGTTGCTCGGCATCAAGTCATTTCATCAGGCAATCAACCACTTGTCCTCCCCTCCGAGAAGGGAACTACTATGGTGAAAGGAACTATTAAGGTGAAAGGAACTACTGAGGTGAAGGGAACTACTATGACTACGTTCAGCGTCTTATGCAGCTGTGAAATATTGATGGTACGTGCTGGACTGGAAGCCCGTCACTTCCGTCTTTAACAGATCACCCGGCACGCGCCATGAAACAGAAGCAAGACAAATACTTACCACGTCAACTACGGCAGTTGGAATTTATTGGATAACTGACCACACTAGCATTGTGCACTTAACAGATTCAGTCAACATACTATCTGGAACTATGTCAAAATTTGCTAATGTAGGGTTGATGTTATGAGGTGGTATTGGTGACATAGGATCTGACTCCAGAAGTTAATTAACATATTTAAACTAGATACATAAATAACAAAGAAGGAAAGAACGACACATATACGTTCTTGCACACGCGGGCAGTCTGGTTCAGTCGCGGATAATTTAGTTCGGTTGTTATGCAGGGTTGGCGATTCTTATAAAATCATTCCGCGCATAACGCGTAGAAGCAATGTGTTAGATGCTTGGGATTTGTGCGCTCAGCGACCTATACTTGTGCACAATAACGACTAATCAGGGCGGGTTGGCTGTTTTCTGATTATCTGGCACCGTCAGCAACACGAGGGCTATAACGCGCCGAAACATTCGTCATTTGACAAGCTAACATACATTTACAAACACCCATGCCTTAACCGGGACTCGAACCCGCAACCTCGAGGTCTAGAAGCTAGTAAACTAACCACTATACCGTTTGGTCGGCCTAATCAGGACGGGACCTACAGCTTAACGTGGATTACGAACCACAACGAACATCCATGCCTAACGCGGGATTCGAACCCGCCACCTTTGGCATGCGAAGCCAGAGCTCTAACCCCAGTCAACAGCCATCAGGTGGGCCGTTGGCCGCTTGTGCTATGAACCTAATATTACCGTTTACTGTGATAGATGCGCTGCCCTGCAGAACCATAGCTACTCCTTCACTTATGGATAACGAGATATACGCTACACTTCTTCTATTTCTTGATTTTTGGTACTTGAGAATTGGGAAAATTAAATTTTTTATACTTGAGTACTAATGCAACCTTGCCGAGTTTTGGACGAAGTTTTAACAAGAAAAGAAAGACAAGTTGCGATGATGTTATCAACTCATTCAAGCTGCGCAAAAGTAGATGCGTCGTTGACTATTCGGCAACCTTCAACTCTTAAATCATTTAGTCAGTATGTTTATGCTTATAGAAGTTTACCATCACAAAAGCACCAGATAAAGCAAAACTGGGCATACTGATGGCATTTTCTTCCGCCGTTCACGACAAATTCCACAATTTCAGGATTGTTAGTAAATAGGGACAGAATAATTTATTTGAGAATATAATAGTGTATGTTGCCTTTTTTGGAACGGCGAAAGATATAACATAGAAATCGAACGAGTCTACTAAGAAAGATAAGTTTTATAGGATTTTCATCTTATAAATTAACCACGATTGCTGATTCGGTTGAAAATAACAATCCCACGCGATTACTTGGGAAGTACTACCATCGGCGTCGAACTAATAAAGCTATCACTCGTTCCGCGAATATAAACTAAAATTAACACTGATTTTGGCAGCCTTTATCCGCTCTCTAACATTTTGTCACAAGTGTTAAGTTGCGATTGTTCTCAAGTTCCGATTTCATCCTGGCTAATCAGGCCGGAACCTACAGTTTAATGTGGATTTCGAAACAAAATAGGATTGGAACCTGGCACCTTCGGCAAGGCCAAAGCGCTAACCCCACAGGTGGGCATGGTAGCCCTGGAATTTCCTCTATGCAACATCCAGATTTTCTTCCATTCTATCTTAAGGTTGCCAATATTAAAGAATAAGAAAAAATGTCATATTATGGGATATATCTAGATTCAGAAAGTGGTGAAACAAAACAAGAGTTTGATCATTATTTCTCCCACATTATTTTTAATTAAGAATCATTTCAGAATAAAAAAAAAAAAAAAAAAAAACGTACATCACATCGATGCAAACTGCTTTAATCTAAGACTCTTAGAACTGAAAATATAGACATTGTTCAAATTTCATACATTTTTTCATTTCATTTTTCATTCACTGTTTTTTACCCATATTGTACAAGGAAAGATAAGTTTTATGGGATTCTTTTTATAAAATATTTTTTGAACGAAATTTGTTTTTTTTTTAAAAATTATTTTACTAAACAACAACTTAGTACAGTACCGTTTATTATATATTCAGTAAATTACATCATTTGCAGTTCATTACATGCATAAAATTTATTTCAACAAAGTAAAAAAAAAATAATAATAAACTTCATGATTTTATTGTAACAGACATGCTATTTTATGATTTTTTCCCAAAATGTGCTCGTTTTTCTACGTTACACATTGTTATCACTAGAAATAATGTATACATCTCAGTGATGCAATTCCTTGACCCTATTCATAACTACTCTTTATGTTAGCATAACTAATGCTTTCTGTATCGCAAGATTGTTAATTCATAAAATTTCTATACAACGATAAAGTGAATAAAATAAATAATAAAAGTACTTAAAAAGTAAGGACTCTAACTACTAATTTCTTCAAATTTCTCAATAAGTTCATAGTTAAGCTACATGTATGCATAATCAAAATTATTTGTAGTGCATGGCTCTTTTGCTGGCATCAAAAGAGGCAGACTAGGTTTGTTTTTCAGCTCCTGACAGTGTAATTCTTTAGCAGCATCATGCAATTTCTCAACAAAATCGGGAACACCTAAAACATAATGTAATAGTGTGATAAGAAATACATCCATAGTTAAAATTTAATTCAATTAGATAATAATTGATTGAAAACAAAAAGAATGCAATTCACAAAGTATTTGAATTTTTGAAATAATTTTAATCAGTAAAGAACTAAATTTTAAGATATAAAAATAAATCTAATGTCATAACTTGCATAATTGAGAAAAATATTAAAAAATATCAGAAAAGTCAAGTTAATATTTAAAAAAAAAAAAAAAAAAAAAAAAAAAATGCAATTTTTGCTTGGCAATAAAATCATTTATTTTCAATTAAGTACATTTATATTTAATTATCCATTTTCACCAAATTATAAACTTTTTTTATACATCTTATGTTTATAAAGAATGTCATCTTAGATTGAATCATATGCAAGTCAATACAACTTAGTAAATGCACAGGACCAATGAATTAGAAATCTGAGAATATTTAGGCAAATGTTTTCAATAATGGTAATGCAGAACTTAGACTCATTTGATACATAATCAAAATGTTGATATTATTGTTGTTGTTGTATAGTAGTAATGTTGATAAGTGTTGTTCAACATCTACTCCTGTTTTAGCTTTTCCAGTTGTTAATAAGGCATTCATTCTGGATATGGATGCCAGTAATGAAGGCATGGGGGCTGTTCTTTCTCAGGAAATGGGATAGGAGCAAGTCGTTGCATACATCAACAAGAGCCTTTCAAAATCCGTACGCAACTAGTGTGTTACGAGAAAAGAGTTAATGGAAATAGTAGAGGCAGTAGAACACTTTTATGATTACCCATATGGCTGAAATTGGTTGTGAGTTTTAAGGATACAGAGAGACAAATAGTTAGATGGATCCAGCATCTACAGGATATGATATGGCTATCTGCCACTGAAAAGGAGCATCCCACTTCTGACATTAATTTTAAGAACTTTCTCAGAAAAAATGCTACAACTTTTACAAAATAAAATCTGATTATTTATTCTTCATCTAGGAAGCATACAAAACTTTTCTAAATAACAGTGAACTCGCGATCAATGCTTAATAAAAAGTTCAGTGCATCCAACTTCAGATACAGCGATAATTCAGACACGGGCAAATTAGTACAAAACTCCTTCCAAAACAGCTCTAAACCTTCAACTGACTCAAATTCCACATCTTGGCGGTTTTTACATCCTCTCATGAAAACTTTCCTGAAAATTCCATAGCAAACAATTTGGCAGATCAGCACACGTTGGAAAACATCTAGAAATTTCTTGATTTACTCAGGTTTTGCCAACTTTCTCGAGAGTGTATTATCGCTGTTAAGAAATAAATTTAAGACAATAGAACTTTAAAAAATAACTATATAAACTATTTAGAATTATATATAGAAAAATTACAGTTTTATTATATACCGAAAATTACAGTGAAAAGTATGGTGTGCATGTTCATTTCCCCATTTAAAAAAGGGTTAGGTTTTGGGGGCGTTTAGCTGAAACTATGATTAACAAAACAAAATGTCTTTGTATTAATGTGATTTAAAAGTTGGAAACAAGACCCATACTTCTAAAAAAAAAACTTATCCTGTTTTGGAAATATTGTTCAAAACTGTTATCTACACCCTCTCAGATGAATTGAACTATGCAAAAACTGACAGAAATATTTAACCAGAATTCTAGAAAGATAACACAAGATTCTGCCTAAATATTTGCCAGTTGCATTACAAAAGAGTTTTCTTTGTTGTATGATCTGTCTGGCTCTTTGGTGACATGGATAAGACTCTTGATGAATAGTTTTTAAATATTATTTTTCACAAAGAGTGCAGTTTATGTTTCCATC
The DNA here is from genome assembly GCA_963978545.1 of Linyphia triangularis. Taxonomy (NCBI): domain Eukaryota; kingdom Metazoa; phylum Arthropoda; class Arachnida; order Araneae; family Linyphiidae; genus Linyphia; species Linyphia triangularis. The sequence continues at coordinate 57,027,494 of OZ021731.1, read as the reverse complement.
TTTGAAACCACAGCTTTCGAGAAACTCAGTAATTTATTTTGTCTTGAAAATTGTGGTTCCATTTAAATGGACCAACAAAGCAGATCTTTTTCTAAAAGTTAATGGTCTGTCTTTTTTCTTATTCAGTTTAATTTCTTTTGCAATGAACACAGCATACTGATACCTACAATGAAATCACATATCTAATAAAGTCCTACAAAAATTTTGCATAACCCTGAATATATTACATAAACATGCATGGGTTTATAATTCACAGGTTGGTGTATATAATATAATCTAAATATATTGAGTAACTATAAACAGTTAAATTACCTGATCTTGCCATCCAGTTGTATGCTGGTGCAGGAAATGCTGCTTGTGGGTCATCAAAGTAAGTAAGAACATAATCAAAACCATTCTGAAATGATAATGTTCCACATTACCATATTGCACATTACAATTATTACATCTCAAAATCTGTTTAAATACAGGATTATCTGATTTATTTCAAATTTATGAAAAAGACATGTATTGAAAGCAGTATAATAAACAAATGATCTTTGTTCATAAAATTATTAGCCTTTTTATTTGAAAATTATTTGCAAACAAGAAAGTTGAAAAATGTTTTCAAATCCATTCGACCAGTGGATTTGATTTCAGTGTTAGCTAGGTACACAATCAACTTATGAAATAAATGTTAATTTTGTTAATTTAAAATTTAGTAATTATTAAAAGTAAAAAAAAAGGTTGAAATATATATATATATACATATTTTCAAATAAGTGCAAAGGATGTAATCCATAAAACAAAAATATCCTGAACCATTGAGAAAATTATAGAGAACTGCTTTATAGATTAATGTTCTTAAAATTAATAAATAATCTTGTTAAAAAAGAGTTTTTCTGTTACTAGTTTTTGACCACACAACATTTAGAACTTAATAAAATACTCGATTTCTTTATATTTAAGGCAAGAAAACAGGTTAATGAATGGAGCAGTATTAAAGTCATGTTTACATTTAATTACTTCAAAATGAAATTTCCCCAATCAGTCGTTTTAGTTAGCACTCTTCAACAGACAAGAAATGTTGCAATCTATATATCAGTTTTATTAATACACAATGAAACACTAAGCATACTTAAAAAAGAAATAATAATCATACAAAGTTATTAATTGTGCGTGTTGATGGGAATCAAATTGTAATATATACCTTTTTAAATTCAATTTGTATCATTACTCATTTGAGGGGTGAAAACCAGAATAATTACCATGAAATATTTCTGTATTTTATTACAGTCAAACCCAGTTAATGCTTAACAGGAAATCCCGTTTAACGCGAAGTAAAAGCAGTTCTCCATACTTAAAACTTAATTCATTCGTTTAACATGAAATTCGGTTAATGTGAACTATTTCGACAGCCCCATTGACTTCGCGTTAACGGGGTTTGACTGTAGCGCTCTGAATGATAATTCGTTTTCATTCAATGAATAAAAATAATGTATTTTGTGATACGCAGAAACATGAAAAACAAATTCAAACCTCATCGTAGCTCCTGTGGGGTCTAATGACCATTCTAGAGCTATAGTCATGAACTCGAACATATTTATTGTTAACAGGGCAGGATGGATGATCAATTGATCTGGATACAAGAACCATAGTGTTTGTTTCAGGGCTTATCTGGAAGACATATTGGAATTAAAATCGATTTGAATAATCACAAATGGTACCAGTAAGTTTTCTAACCAAAAACATGATTATTTTAAGATATGATGACCAAACCATAGGTATCACCTTTTTCAATAAATCTAATCCAATTGATAGTTATTAAAACTATCTTGCAATCAAAATGAAACTATACATTTCCAATGTATCATGCATCAATAAATATTAAGTAACTTTCATTATTAAGTTTAACAGTAAATTGAAAAACATATTTGATAGTTTTTAATGAAATAAATTGAATGCATATTTAAATATATTTTATAGGGACCAAACTAGCTGAACTACTTCCTTTTGCATACACCATACAAGAAATTTTTCTTCTTGATGGCTGAAAAACTAAACAGTACTACATGTTATAAAGCAAATAATTTGAAATGCCTAAACTCTTTAATGAATGAATGAAATTTAAAAGAATCATAATAAAACTTCAATAATAAAAAAAAAAACCTAATTATTTTAAACTATATTTGTTAATGAAAGTAAAATCCATATTATATTTTAATAACCACTTATTTTAATACTTGTGCAATTTAACTGCCTTCTGAGTAGTAAATTATTCATAAACCTAAGTAGATGAGACACTCACTGTATTTGGTTTGAACAAAAAATGATTGAGTCAACAAAATATTTTTTTTTACTTACCACAGCTCTTCTAATATAGACATACTCTCTGCTGTACATAGGGTACTAAAAAGAAAATTAATTTCAATGTATTTACATCTTTACAGATGTCATTCATAAGTGGGAAGAGATTGATTACATTAAGTCAGTGTACTTCAACCTGTGTTCCGTAGACACCTAGGGTTCCACTCAAACGCTTCAGTGGTTCCGCGAGTCAATGCTAAAATTCGAACGTTAACCTCTGTTCTCAACTAGAGACGCTGCATTGGCTCATTTTGGCTAAAATTAATGGAAGAATAACCAGAAATTTTCAAATTCGCGGTAAAAGAATCGATGTCTTTCGTAACAAAACTCTATGATAAAGCCTTTTCCACTTGCGTCTCCACAAAAACCAAGTATAGAAATCGACTTGATGTCTCCAATAAACACTGATTCTTCCAGATATTGATAAATTGAGCAGTAATAAACAAGCACAACAAGGTCACTTATGTTTTTAAATATATTTTTGTTTTACTTTTCTTGGTTTTCTAATGCATATGTAAGTATAATACAAATACTTTATATGTAATGCTTTATCTGTTTACTTATAAATGTAATATTTATCTTTTTGTTTGAATAAATGTAAATTTATAGAAAAGGTTTTATAATAAAGGAAGAAACATTCCCTGTTCATAACATGTAATAGGACCCTCCCCCCCCCCCCAAAAAAAAAATATTCAAATCTCGATGCACTATTGAACAAAGTGTTCCATAATTTTTTTTTCTCATAAGAGGGTTCTGGTGGATAAGAAAGGTTGAAGGACACTGTAGTAAGTATAAAGAACTGACATAGGTAATTTTTTCACATGGAAAATAAATTACACAATAAAAATACTACAATAATATCAATTATAATTTGGTAATGTTATGTGGATAAGTTAAGCATTAATAAGCAAAATGTTAAAATTGAATAAGGGACAAAATTAAAATTGATAAAATTCTGCTTATATACAAGTTGATAGTAACTACAATATATTCATATACAGGATTGAAAACAAGTTTGTCCAAAAAAGATATTTTTAGTCTTATCAGTTGTAGAATTAGATGGCATTGTTTTGAAGTTTTTAAAAAAGTCCTTAGACTGACTTCTCAATAAAATCGATCCTGAAATGTTTTCAACCACCAAGTTGGAAAGAAGTTCGCTTCGGATTCCAGTCAATATTGAATTGGTTAAATGAAGACGGGAAAATAATTATTAAAAGAAACACTGAAAGCTTCAATGTATCAAATGTATTTTCTGGTTAAGACGAACATTTGACACCCTAAATCAGCTTATGCTCGAAGCCAGTGTGGAAAAAAAAAATCTTCAAGATTAGTTATTGAAATAACTTTAATGACAGAACTGTTTGGCCAGGTATCAAAATTTTCATGAAAGAAAAGGCAACTCTGTCAACATTTCAAAATTAATTGTGATGAAGAATAGATATTATGAATTATTTGTTTTTAATTTCATTTGTGTCTAATTTTTAATATTGTTTATTTTCTCTTTCAGTAAAATATGTCTTACTCATGATACAGTTTCATTTTTCTAAGCATATTTTAATTCACAAAATTTACTTACTGGTAATGAATCTGCAGATAAGTTTTGAAATGACACTTCAAAGATAAATTAAATTGGGTTAAAATGTATAAAAAACATTTAAGAATTATTCATAAAATTTTCATTAAGAAATGTATGAATGCAGAGCAGTTCCTCTAAACTTGAGGCAAGTTATCATAAACTTTCGTAATTCATGACACTAAAATGAAAGGAATGGTTTTAAACTTCATTACTTCTAAAATTCTCATGAATTATTTTCAAAGAAACCACTACAAACTTAAAATGATGTAAAGTCGTCCTTTTGAAATAATCTAAATTAGGATAGCATAGATATTTAAAAATTTATGATCAACTAAAAATATAACAATTATAAATATATTTTTACAGGATAGTGCATGACCCAATGCATGACTTCACAACCACCATCTACGCCTTCTGTATCAATGATATCCAGCTTAATAACAAGCTTGTCCCATGTTTTTCTATACTCTATATCAGTCTGAAATAGAAACAAATATATATTGTAAAAAGTATTGGTGAGCATTGCTAAAGTTTGATAATAAATCAGTAAGAAAAAATCATTTTTATAGAATGAGTGACGCAAAGCAGCAAAAACGCTGAAATGAAGAGATTCTTATTAGCCTTCAGAAGCTATTGGCAACATTAACAGTTTTTAAAACTAAGAGTCTAAATAAATGCAATATATCAAATTTTAGTGTAACTAAAACTAACAGCATAAATTTAAACTCTGAAGTTAAGCACCACTTCTGCTGGAAACTCCTCAATATGTAATTTTAAACAAAAACACAAAATTAGATAAGTTATATTTGTCCAGTTGTAATCACTTTTAAGAGAATAGACCAAAAATTCAACAACTTCAGGTTTCAAAATGGCTTAAAATTTATATGCACTTAGATACCTAGAATTTTGATTCATTCATATAAAATTGATACTATTTGATAGGGTTTTATGAAATCTTATCCAGTAATATCAATTTTATATTAATCCAAATTAAATACTTTATTGATGTGCCAATAACTAATGTTGCAAAACAGTAAAAGAAAATTTCCCTACGATTATTTGCTTTATCAAAATTAAATAATCTCTTTTGACAATAGTAAATCAAAATATCCATATTAATACACATAATACCATGCATGTATATTGAGTTAAAACAATGCTTATAAAAACTCTGAATGTAATATGTACATATTAAAAAGTATTTTTAATAGATACAGTCACATATTTTTCTTATTAAATTACCTGAACAGCAAAAAAAGTTCTGGCAGGTACATCATAAAATGTTCCCATTACTGAAAAAGAAAATAACAAAAAACCTATTAATATGTGATTTTTTTTAAGTTCATTAAAATATTTCATGCAAGTTACATATGTGGTTTAATTACAAAGTACTAAGTAAACTAATTGAGTATCCATACAGTATTAGAATTGGCAATGTCTGGCAAAATGTAAGGCTGGAAAAATATTTTTTGGAAATCAAAGCAAGTGTTACAATCATCATAAACTCACAGCTTTTCAATTGAGAAAAGATTGTAGAATATAGCTATAGATAATTGGCAGAAAATGTGTTTGTTTGGAAATTTGATTGTTTTTAATAAACTGAACAGGTATTATTTAGAAATCCTTTGTAGGTGACAAGTATTAATCAGGCGTCAAGTTTTTTTGCAATAGTGGCACTTCAGTTTATCGGGTAAAAAATAGCACCCCCCCCCCCAAAAAAAAAATAGGCTGCATGACAGCCAACATTTAATAACTTTGAGGAAATCTGTTTTGTACTGTCCTTTTATTTGGTAGGCTTTATTAGAACACAGATTTATTATAAAACAACTTTTTCAAAAAATGCGTTATTGTCTTGCAACTTTTTAAAACTAGTTAAAAAACCTTTGCATTAATAAGCCTGCTTTTAACCTTATAAAAGACTTTTCCTAAATTAAGGTATTTGCATACTAACAATAGCACTTTCTTTTTGATAAGAACTAAAACGTTATGTTAGACTGCATTCTAAGGGTGAAAAAATTTCTTCGAGAGGAAAGTGAACCAAGAAGATTGTTTCTTGACCCTAAAATAATCCTAAATTATAATAAAAATTAAAACAAGAATTAAATAACAGCCTACTAAAACTATAACAAACCAAAGAGTGAATAGAAAAATAAAAGTTAGTATTATTTAAAAATATAATAATAATACTTACTTTTATATTCATAGAGGTAAGAGTTAGGAAATGCCTTTCTCCAGACTTGTATACATTCCTTTTTTATGACAGCTTCCCACCCATCTTCAATTAGCTTATTAACTAATCCTTGACCAGTAATAGGATTTGTCGGATGATCGTCACTGCTTCGGTATCTATCCAATTCACAAATGCAGCTATAAGAATATTAAATTCTCACAATAAAAGATTTTAAATGAAAAAAAATCTTTTATATTTACAAAAAATTAACAATAAATCTTTAAAATTTAAAAATATATGCTGTTCAAATCAAGAAAAACAATTTTTTAATCTATAAGTGATTTTTTATTTGAAAAGTAATAAATTAAAGTTGAATTAATCTGGGAGAATACATTTAAAATGGAGCTCATAAACGAAACTCACTCCGAATTACAATTTCGAATATCGAACATTTCTTGAAGGAGAGACTCATCCAGTTTTCTATAACTAAAGCAAAATAAAAAACATGCTAAGTAAGCAAAAGAAATGAGTAAAAGACAGATAAAAGTAGAAATAACAGAGAAAAAAAATCAAACAAATTAAAAAACTCATTAACGCAAATGTGAAAAACTACATTAATTAGCAATTATTTACTTATAACTTATTATTACGAGGAATCGTTAGTCTTATCCTGCCTCTTAGACATAATGTTTCATTGTTTTGACCACAGTGTGTTCTATAGTATTGCTTTAAAACATGCGAATTTTTACATCAGATATAATAACAGCCAATAACCAAAATGAATATAAAAGTGTGAAATTAAACCATTATGCCGAATTTTACACTACTTATTATTTAATAATATAGTTTAGTTACCATTTAATAATTTTTTTAAAAAATTCTTTCACATAGATGTCAGGATGACTGACTTGCCATTTGACCATTTACTATGATATTTCTATGGGCATGACCACATCCCCATTAACTGCATCAAATTTAGGTTTATTAGGGCCAGTTACCAATGTATTAATACAGTCGAACCTCATTAATCCGAACACGCTTAAAACAAACTACATTTACGATCCCCATCCTACTGTACATACAAATAACATTATTTTCTTTGTTTATGATGAACACGCTTATTACAAACTATCGGATTAGTCGAACTCGTATTTGAAGTCCCTAACGTTCAAACTTCCATTCTGTAAAACGAACAAGTCGTTTTTCACTTGTTATCAACTTCGTTTTCCCAAAACGTCTTCAAACAAAGACCCAGTATACTAGTTAGCCGCTAGGTATTTGGCTGTTTTGCCCGTTTGCAACAATTTTCTACTTTCACCAACTACTTAAAACCGGTTGATCTGTGCTGCTCCTCCCTCTCCAACTAACCAGATCCAAACCTATTGTCAAGTTCACGTATACGTTCCTGGAGTGATTAAAAGACTTCAATAAGGGGCGCATGTTTCCACTCGAGTTATTTGACCCCTAGGACAGTTCAAACATGAAGAATCCCCCTGAGGTGAAGTGTTGAAAGGGAAGGGTGGGAGGGGGGAGGGGGCTATCAGGACAATGGATATGTCATATGTTTCACATCATCTAATTACCGGTTTTGAACTTGTTGAGATCTCCAGGGGTTTAAAGAGGGATCTACAGGCGACACTGTGATAGTCCCGAACCCTCCCTTTTATTGTCTCCTTGGAATACTGTCTCTTTCTTTGTAAGTCTTTTTGTTAAAATTCTGGAATCTGCAACAAATCATTCACTGGATTCATCGGTTCACCTTCAGTTCCAGTTGGCATTCGTTATCTGTACTGTCCTTGTGAAGGTAGATCGAGATTAAAGCGCGTATTTTAGAATGAAATCTAAAAGTAAAAAAACCTTAACTTTGGAAGAAAAATGTGCCTTACTCATTGAAGTTGATGATGGAGTTAAGACAAATCCGTTGCCCTCAATACATTGCGCCGATATCTCTTGGGAAAAGACAATTCAATGGAATGCCTGAACAGTTTAGATTTGATTGAAGATTTCTGGACAAATTGCTCAGAAAAAAGCAGGAAACAGAGTGTAATAACCAAGTTTTTAAGAAAAAACAATGATATATGTATCTTATCACCTTATGTATACCTTCTATCATACAATATTTTAAAAAGAATTTCTCTTGTAATCAATTAATAAACATTCTAGCTTTTAAATCTTTACTTTTGAAACTTTTTGTATTAGTGATATAGATATTGTATTTTTCTTTGAAAAATTCGAAATTTATCGCTTTTACTTAAATATGCATTAGAAACTAAAATTGTGTTTCAGAAAATGGCGTGAAATTCTTTTAGTTTTTAATAAATTATTTTATTGTTTTTCGGATAAATCGAGCTACGGATAAAACAAATTAATTTTAAAGGTCCCTTGGAGTTCGTCTTAATGAGGTTTGACTGTATTCATTTTACTGTAATTATAAGCTACAAAGTAGTTATACTACTATTGCATCTACTTAATTCAGAAACACAGATTAAATCAGAAAAGGCCCAGACCCTAAATATTTTGCTGCTATGTGAGCAATCTTCCTCAAGGGCGTGAGTAAGTTACACTGCGCTTGGAAAACTATAGGGAAAGTATACTACTTTTTTAAGGAAAGGTGTTTTTATTGAAATAAAGTAAATGAAATAAAGTAAATGAAATAAAAATAATAATATCTTTAAAAAAATTTGATTTAATACTTATAACGGTACTCTTTCGTTAGACAGGTACCAAATATAAATCGTCATATTGCAATAACTCATTTAAATTAACAACCTCTAAATCATTTATAATACCTATAATATAGCATTTAGCAACCCTATAACAAACTTTAAACATTTAGGCTTGGCTTTTAAACATGTAAGCATTTAGCTTTGGAACAATTGGTACCCGTGTAATGGAAGAGTAGCCCTATAACAAAATAAAAAAAGGGAAAATATAGTTTTCAGAAGGGAAAATATTTAAATACCCAACTTTAAAAACTTTATTTCATTTAAGTACCTCATATGAGGTAATAAATCCACGTATGATTTACATCGGGGGGGGGGGGGGGATAGGGATAATTGGCAATATAGCCCAGTTACGTAAACATGCCCCCCTGACAAATGCTTCAATTGTGGTCCTTTATTCCTAACCAGAGCTTTTCTTAGACCTACTTTCACTTTCCAATGATATCTAAGCTTCTTCCCAATGACAATCGTACTTATCCCTTGATTTAGACAAATAACAAGTTCAATGTATGACTAAGCTATTAAATTTTGACCAAGTTATTAAACTTTTTATACTTTGGATAGACATAAAACAGATATGAGCATAATTTTCGAGAAATTAAAAACTTTTTTCTTCAGGATTCTCAAATAATGATAATATTACAAAAAAAAAAAAATAGTTAGGAAACTATGGGTAAGGCACTAAGAAAAAAAAAATGTGTTCATATTTTTTAAACAACTCATACTTTTGTATCTCTTCATCTGTAATCTTTTCACCCTCCCAACTGAACAAAGTAGCTCCAAGTAAAAGTGAAAAAGGCCTTCTCTTAGATCGCAGGCTCTTAGCCCATTGAGAAACAATTTTGTTGATAGTTTTTTCTGAATACAACTGATTATACAAGTTCCACATTTGGGACATACGTCGAACTCTTTGAGAAGCAATGAAATTACACTGATTTGTCAATATTTCCCCCAAAACAACAAGCCTTTCATTGCACTGCGATTTAAAATCTTCCCACAACTTTTTTCTTGCATCGAATTCTAAAATAGATTTAAATGAAAAAACGCGCCGCTCAGAAGCATCTATTTTTGAAGAAAGAGAGAAACGTCTTTTCCAGTCAACAGATAGTTCATTTTCACTGTAGTTACGATAACTACTGCGAAAGTTTCTAGTTAGATTATTGTAAACACAACATCCATGCAGATTCACCTTTAACTTTGCCATGATGTAAAGTGATATATGGCCCTATTTTTTAGTGAACCTACTCAATCACTGACTATGTTTCTGAAGATTTGAATTGCATTAAAACTCAAAGTATCTAATGTAGTAGGGAAATTGCGTTGTCTGTTACACGTTTTATAAAAATTAAACTTTGCATTTTGTTTGACCGGATGATAATGATAAACAAACTTAAGAACAGTTGCAGTTAACAATATGTACAGTTACATAGTGCAGTAAGAAAAACGCTTGTATAAAAAAAAAATTGTGGCTTCGCAACATGATGAACTGTTCATAAATTTCTTTAAGAAAATTTAAATTGTAGTTTTTGTAAGTGACTTTGTTTGGTGTTTGATGATATTCCGGAACTTAATGGTTTGTAAAGTCTAATTCAAAATTTTGAATATTTCTGCTCAATGAAACAAACTATTTTGTGGTTTGTTAAATGTATAAAAATGGTAAATAAATATTCTGCATTGGACGTTTTGGAACCCATTTTCCCACTTATTCTAAAAATAAATTATGCGTTTGTGATTCCTTACACGTTTTGGTATACAACTGTTGATGAATATACTCAATCATAAAGTATATGACCATCACAAAGAGGAATGACATATGCACATGATTTTGCACAATTCGCATCATAGCATTTTGCATCAGGGATTGGTCATAATGATGATTTCTTTAGCGCTAATTAAACATTTTTTTTTTTTTTTTTAATATTAAACCAATTAAAATTTAAACACAAGCCATGCATAGGCTCTATTATAGGTAATATACCATCACAAGCAAATTCAGGACAGTAACCCCGTAAATATGTTTCAGATTCCAAACCCAACAAATTCAAATCCAACACTTTTAGTTTGTGAGAATAGGGCTCTAACCAAGCAGCACCATCAAATGAACCTCGAAATACCCAAGAGCCTACTTTAATGCAGACATCAGTCTTTAATGAAAATTTAACCCTGCATTCGAAAGAAAAAGTTGCGAGTGTGACTGCCTATTGTCTTCCAGTATTTGGGCAGATCATCAGTGGTAGACAGTAGGTACGAATACTGCAGGAAAGATTCAGACAAACACACTTTTGGGTTTACACAGGTTGAAAACAGTTTCTTTTTGAAATTTTTTATTTCAAAATTGGTTTACCAGATACTACAATAAAGCAACATAAAATTGCCACTACAGCTGATAAGATCAATTCACTATGGGGATGGGTTTTAAGTACTTTTATTAAACAAGCTAATAACAAATTTTAAAACAAAACATAGAATTTTTTTTACCTTATCAACTATGAATATGAAAAAATCATAAAGTTGTAGAATATGGAATTTGTTCAATGCAAGAACATTTCTCCGTGGTATTTAGTTTCTTATTGTAAAAGAATTTTAAAGTTCATGAAGAGGGCAATACAATAGGTTTGGTTGTAATAAAGCTTTAAGTTTCTCTCCTGATAATTTTACCACTTATTGAAAAATCTGTGGCAGAATGGAAAGCTCTTGCTTAGTTTCTAAAGTACTGTTTTAGGCAATAAGCTAGGAATTAGGTTCTTTTAATTTTTATATATATGTTTTAAAAGCTTATTTTTTCTGTAATTAACCGACACTTGATTATATTTAGTAATTTATTGCTTATTTGAGAAGGCGTGTGAACTTTGGCAATCAATACAAATAATTAATAATAAAAAATAAAATAGGTTTGAGTAGTTACAATTGGAAAAAAGTGAGGAGTTGACTTTTACAGTTATTGTATGGCTCTGGGAATAAAGTAAACTCGTTTAGTTCTATGCTAGCTCTAGTTGCTTTTTCAGGGTGGCTACAGAATTTGAGAAACAAAATTCCTTGACATTTTAAGAAGATTTCTTCAAAAATTCCCTGATGAAGGCTATAATTCAAAAAATCATATAATGGGGAATTTTAAAAAACAAAAATTTAATAAATAAATTTAATTCTAAATAGTCAAAGTATAATTGCGCTATAATAAATTTACTGTAAAAATCAAAACAAACATCTTAAGAGCTAGAGATTGGAAAACATTAATTAAAAACTATAAAATTCACCAATTACAGCCATACTTGTTAACTTCAAGGTAAAGCAAAACCAGTACAATACTTTTCTTTTAAATTTCAAAAAAAAAAAAAAAAAAATCAAACATGTTATTTTCTTTAATATATGTCACATGCTGTTTTCTGTTCATAGCATAATAGCCACGCTGCTAAGTTATAGGATCATCAGAAATAATTATTCGAGGCATAATAATGATCCCAGATAATAAAAAAAAGAAGAAAGAAAAGAAAAAGCGGAACATCAACAGGCGGTTGTGCGCGGGATATCGATGGTTTGGCTTAGTTGATGAGCAGAAAAAGTTCGGAATCGTAATTATCCTAAATCGGACAGATATTGAGGGCTTTTTAGATGGACTTAAAAAAGTACATGAAAAAAAAACTGTATTCAACACGATGACATCACAGCACCCACTTCACGTGACGTGAGCTGAGGTAGATATCCATACGGGGCATGCGAGAAGGGAAACTCAAAAATTTCAAAATTCCCTGATTAAAGGGTAATTTTACGAAATTCCCTGATTTTTCCAGAAGAATGAAATTCCCTGATTTCCAGGTTCTGTAGCCACCCTGTTTTTACACATATCTAGAATATATTTACCCTCGTAAAACCAGAAAACTTTTTATTAGCGAGAATATTAACTAATGGGAAACCTTCACATTTTTTGGTTTTATTTTTAAATAAAAGTAGAGAAAAAATTATGAAAAACAGTATAATTCTTTCAAAAATTTGAGCTAGGAGAGATAGTTAAAAAAAATATTTAGTTTTCACTTTGCGATTTGGCAGGAAAAAGTTACTTTTGCGTGTGACGTCAATGCGCAGATGATGAACCAGTCTAAAACCTGTTTTAGACGAGAAGGAAGTGAAGTTCCTCCTCGGATTTTCAACGGAATATCTGCGTAACTACGTCATGGATTTTTATGCGTTTTTGGTCACGTGACTTGTGCTTTGATTTCAAACACGATTTTTGATTAATTGAAATCATAAAGATAAAAAATAATTACATTGCTCAAATATATTCGTTAGATAACACTAGAAAATATAAAAAAATATTCATTTTCCTCATTATCTCTCATTGAATATTTGCTTTCTTGATACAAAATATATTTTTAACAATAAGTATTGTATGATTAGCTGGTTAATCTATTATAATCCTTCATTATTATTAAGATATTTTAAATGGGATTCACAAAATATTAAATTGATTAATTAGAAAAAAAATATATACATAAAATAGCAATTTCAAATTCTTTTTACAAAAAGTAAAGCAACACCTCATTATTTTTTAAGAATTATGAGAAGTATCCAAGTAATAATAATAACTATTTTTGAAAAGGTAGGGTAGATTTATTTGGCTATTAGACAATAGCTTGTTTTAATATTTCCTTATTTATTATGAAGAAATAAAGGAATACAGTTACGTTAAAATCATATAATGAGCAACAGTAATTAACAGAATCATGTTATTTCTGTCAAACATGTGTCCAAGTCCACAAGATCAAAGACATCACTGTAAGTAGTTCGTTTTTCAAGGAAGGATGTCAGAATAGCATAATTGTCTTTGGTTTGGACTAGAGTTTCATTGTGGCTGCTAGACTTGACACAGTATATAACTTCATTTACTTCAGCAGGTATTTTTCTAGAAAACATCACTTTGAAAACTGACTTTAATTTAGAGTAAACTTGCTTGTGAAGTTCAGAATTACGACAGGCAAGGTTAATCATGACAACACCTGAAAATAAATACAAACAATTAGAAGAAATAAAAGTATATCAACAAAAAAAATTAAGGATAAAGTTAAATGAAAAGAAGTACATCTTGAATGAGTTTCATGTACCTATAATGATTATCGGTTTATATTTTCTGATAGGCAGCTAACTTTTCTTCTTTTAAATTTCTCTTTAAATACTTAACATATTTACATAATTTATATGTAGGGCATGCTTCTTGGCAAAGGATTTCGAGCAAATGTACCAAACCCATATTTTAGAGTAATTTCCCATTCTGAATATATTAACAAATAACTAGATATATAGTAGTGTTATAAATATCTAAATTCTTTGATCACGTTGTTCAGAGCGAAAACAATTTTAATGATGTTTAACTGACACTTCTTTATCACTTGCACAATAATGCATAGGTAAATAATTACAAATTAAATTTAAGAAAATTTACCGTGAAAAAAAGAAGAATTTGCCTATAACTTTTTCACAATAATAATTTTTTTTAACTGAAAATGTGATTTCTTTCAATTGTAGGATTTTTTTTATTGTTTTTGTAAGTTTACAATAAGAAAAAAATTCTTGATTTAATTAAAAATTAAAAAAAATTCCTTAATTCCAGGATGCCAAATTCTCTAATATTTCCATTTTTTACATTTTCCTTATTATCGGGATGACTGTAGTTCTAAAATGCCTGCTTGGTAAAATTGGATATTTTATTAGTTTTAATGAAAACTTAGAAGGGACCTTAGAACAAATGTAGTGTTCTTGTGTCACCCCTCTACCATTTGTGAGAAGCACAAGTCAGACAGAAACAAACTTTTGTAATGTGAGAATGTATGACTATCTTCCAAGAATGTAATTCTGTGTGTGTGTAACTTATCCCTTCATTTTGCTTTAACTGGCACTTTATACATTTATTGTCTTATATATCGAACAAAACTTAGTAGAATTTCAATGTATACAATAATTTCTAATCAAGTTGTTAAGCCCATCCATACTCCTGAAGTAACGTTAAAATTCATTAAAACAAATTGTTTTAATTTAAAATAGTATATTAATGTCGATAACGGATTTATTTTAATATTCATTTCCATAATTTAGCCTTTTTGAAAAGTTCTTGTATAAAAATTAAACACATGTTTAATAAGAAATTGTAACAGATATGAAAAATTTGACAAACAGCTTGTTAAGTAGACTACCTTTTTGTAGAGTAAATTTTTTAAATGTCAAGTTTCAAAATGAAGATCTTAACAATAACAAATAGCTGATCTTAGTTCACACACTTAAAATAAGTTTGAAATCAAAATACTACAATATACAATAAAATATAAAATTACAAAAAAAAAAAAAAACTGCAATTGCATATGATTTTGAAATAACCCAGTACCTGAATCATGCACCAGGTCCAACATATTCTGTAACATTGTTGTTTCAAGAAAAGAAACTGGTGGACCACTAATACCCAAAGCTGTGTCTTTGTTATCAACATCCACTATCACTGCATCATACTTTAACTCTGAAGAAGGAAACAAAATGAAGTTTTTTAAAAAATATATATATGCATGAAAACATACCACAATATATACATATGACATATAATTAAGTAACTGTATAATTTTTATATGTTTGTTTAAGCAGCATAAATTTGAAAAGGAATTAGTAGATAAATTTTTATCTTCTGAGTATCACTGCTTATAATTAAGAAGAAAAATGTCTAGAAAATATGGGGTAATAAGTATTACATATACTTTTTTAAATCCTTTAAATTAACTTAGATTTTGTTTGTGGCTTCCAGGCAAATATGTGGAAGCCTAATTAATCCACTTGCCATCATCTGATTGGGTTGAAACTTGGCAGATAGATTCGATGTCAATGTATTCTATCAATTTTAGTTGGCTGTCACTAAAAGGTTACTTTTACACACGTTTTTTCGATAATGGTTTTGGAATACTAATAAATCCCATTTAACTGATCATTGTTGAAACTTATTTTAATCAGAAGAAATAAAAATAATATCCTTCAAATGTATACATTTATTATGAAGTGAAGTACAAACAATTCAATGTTGCATTGCGTAGTAACACTGTAAGTAAAAGAATTTTAACCAATCATTGTTGAAACTCTTTCCTGTTGCCAAAATTGTTTTAACCAGAATAAATAAAAGATATATGAACGTAAATGCATAAATTCCCATTCAGAGTCATTGAATAAATTTTGAATGTAGTTTGCCGATAGAGATGTTTTTAGTATTTAAAATTAGATGTAAACACCAAGCACACAATGACAACAGAATCAGCGCAGTAAAATATAAAAATTGGCAATGTATATAAGAGATTTAAATCAAAAACTTTGTTTTTATGGGTTATATTATTTAAAATCTTAACTTAGCTTATAGTTGGACACATTGTAATTTGAGGAATGCTTCAATCAGATAAGCAAAAAATGGTATCCGAGTTATAAAATTCCAATTACTGAACTAATTTTGCGCAAACCTATCAAGCGCATATAGATCACAGGCAAGTGCATATTACATGAAATGTACAAGTTTTATACTATCAGACATACAAGTAGTATTGTATGTAAGTGTTTTACTTCTTTTTTGGGGGTACAAAACATTAAGAATTAGCTTGCTTAATGAATCACTTTGCCTGCTGACAAATAAGATATAAATTCATACAATAACTGATATTTTTTATTGTTAATCTTCGTACATATTGCAAATAAACTTACCTTTGGCAACTGAATTTTGAATGAATGTTAGACCATCCTCAATATGAACTTTAAGCCTTTTGTCAGTCGTAAGATTGAACCACCTTTTGGCAATATCTAATACACAGGAATCTAATTCTATGACATCCATTGTGGCCTAGAAACAATGCTGAGTTATTGGAATTGTACTAATTATGTAATCTGAAAGTTAAAAAAAGCTTGTAGTATGTGAATGCTAATAAATTAACAACATTTTTGGGCATTATTTATTTGACATCCACTCACAAAAAACCAAATTTAAATATTTTTGATTGCATTGAATTTGTATTCAAAGCAAGCGAACAGATTCATGAAATTGCAATTAGTTGATCATCTTAATTTCCAATCTCTATAAAGTTTAATCAAGATAGCTGATTATTTAAACTTTATAAGATAATAAACTTCATATCATCAACTTTCAAGACTGAGACAGTATAGTATTTCTTTTGTTTTATAACTATATATTTGGCAGCAAAAACATATTGGTTGAATTTAAGTATCATGAACTAAAAAAAAGTATTGCTTACTTTAAAAAGAGTTTGGTCATTAACATGCTCATATATAATTTTTACTGCACATTTTTCAGTATTAAGGATAATAACTGCAATATTAACTTACATCAGGAAAATGCTTGTGTAAGTACATAGGTAAGGTACCTCCACCTAACCCTATTATCAGTACACTAGGACCTACAAAGAAATATAGTTAAGCATAACAATTATAAAAGTACATATATTAAAAAAAAAAAAAAAAAAAAAAAAAATATTAACATAGCACATTATTTTCATTGTTTATCTCTAATGTATAGCTAGTATATTCTTTAATAAAAATCACAAAGCCAATAAGCGCAACCTTATTTTTAATTGATTAAACATTTACTTACACAGCATTTTGTACTTTAAAAATGCTAGTCCTGAAATAATGGCAACATGATGATCACAGGCAATATAGTCGAAATCAATTTGTAGCTTTGGAATTCCTCCTTTTTTCCTTCTCTTTTTAGGAGCAGCTATATTATTGATTAAATAGTAAGTCAATTATTATAGCTATTTTCTTTTTCAGTATTTTATAAATAACAGTTTTAACAACATTAATAAGTTTTAAAACATTGTTTTTACCTAGCATTAGTTTTGCCTCTGATTGAATTATGTATGGACTATTTAAAAAGATAAGTCTTCTGTACTGATCTTCATTATTTGAAAGAACATCTTCAACAACAAATTCACCACTCATTTCACTTTTATCTTTACACCTGATCTCTCGTTTTCCCACATCATCACCTAGTGAAAGTATTGGAATCTAGTAAGAGAGAAAAAAAATACCAGTTATAACTAAAGTTTTTTTTTTTTACACACCTATTTTTGAAAACAATTATATATATGTGGAATGTATGATGTGTCTGGAAGTTTAAATTGTTACTCATTGTTCGTTCTACTATTTTAATTTAAACTAAAAAAGGAGGTTACGCACAGAGGGAAAGATTCTTAAGTAGATAGAGAAAGTAAATTAACAGGACTTTGATTAATTACCCTTAAGGAGCTAAAAATTTTATACATGGAATATCCTTATCATCTATATTTCATAAAACCAGGATCATGAAAATCAGCCTTAGTATTCCCATGGTTATACTTAAAAGAAGGTTATTGTGACTTTGATTAATCAGTGGTAAAAAAGGCATATTTTTATCTGGTATTTCTTGTATAATAAGAGATAAAAAACAACTCACTAAATAGTCAACACTAAAATTTAGAAGAAATGTATGCATAGTTCATACATAGAAAAAGTAGCCTATCAGGATTTTAGTTAATTATCTTTTAACAGTGTAAAATAAGTAATGATGTTCTAAACATCTAATATCTATTTTGTTATCATAAATAAGGTAAAACTCCACACATAAAGAAAACACTACATTCAACTAGTAATATCTATATTTTACAAAAGAAGAAAAGTTATATCTATTACTTAGTTCCATATAAAGTAACAAAACAAATGGATGATTTTTCTTCATCCTTTTAAAAGTAATACATAGACAATACAATTAATCTACGTAATGAGTATGAGTAACAAGATATTAAAACAACAAAGACCATACCTGCCCTTTACAAGCAATAGGAGCAAGCTCTAAGACTTTTTGAGACAAGTCATTTTTAACTTCTTCCAAACTAAAATAAACATTGTCTCTTAAAAGATGAACTACTATTAAACGTTCACAATTCGCACTAGTTGCCAATTCCTGACGGCCTTGAGGTGTTGAAAAAAGCCATTCAGTTTCCCTGAAAAATACCCAATTTTGTTAATTCAAGCTATTTTTAAGGATTGCTTTAATAAAACAGGAACATTAGTCTTCATATTATTCATATTCATGTAAGTTTGTGCAATGGAAATTTATGCAAGTTTAAAACTGAAAAAATTATTTTAGTTAATTTAAACTTACAGGGATGAGTTTGGTAAAAAATCAAAAAGCTGAAAACAAAAATCCAAAAATTTTATGCGTAAAACACATTTTAAGCTATACTGGTTTAAAATAGCGGCACCTAGACGTAGGGATACACTTTGTGCTGTCATCAGGCATGGTATAGCTCCAAAGCAAAAAATTAAAAAAAAAAAAAATCCAGTGAAAGCGATGAAAACCGGCAAAAACTACAACTATAAGCAATTATAACACATTGACAAACAGGCCGAATTTAATTAAACCCAGTTTTCTAAATTGTTAAGCTACATATACTAAAAATCTTAAAATCTAAATTTTTATTCATATCGCTAAACTTGTTCAGTAAAGTAAAAAGTAACAAACAATTTTACATACAATTGCAGTTAAAATAACAATTTTAAACACAGATTATTTAGAAAAATTACAATTGTGACTCCTTTTCAGAATATTTTTATACAAAATGATACAAAAAATTTGAGTAATTCTGCATAGATTCAAATCAAACGGCGAAATTTAACCTTAAACAGGCACTAATCACGAATATGGCGGCTATCGCATTAACGGAAGTCTAGATGATAGCTACAATTCGGTGTTGAAAATTTCGGTAATAGCTGGTATTGTATTAGCGTAAACCTCAGTGAAAATGAACATCACTTTAACAAAAGTATTGTAAGCAATACCGGCGAAAATCTAGGTATCGGCAAAAACGAACATCGCAACAAAGCGCGTATTGGCGATAGCTTCCATAATATCGGCACAAATCTCAGTAATATAGATCTTTTCTTGGTAATACTAGTGCAAATTTAGGTAACATCGGATGTTACTACAGAATGGCTTTCGACGAAAATTACTCTCAAGCCAACAGAAATATCAAAGTTAGAGTCAAATATACCGGAGCAACACTCAACAATAGCGCTATTGGATCGGCATAACACTTGACCAAAATTACAATCACAACAACATAAATCTCGGCGATAACACAATTCAACATAGTAATATGGACATTCTTTCGGTAATATCGGTGCAAATCTCAGATTTTACAACAAGGTAGCACTCAGCGAAAATGACCATCAAATAAACGTAAATATCAGTGTTAACGCCGAATATACCGGAGCAATTCTCAGCGATAGCTTTGTTATATTGGCGTAATACTCTGCGAAAATGAAAACCACAGCAACTTAAAATCCCACCGATAATGCACGTCATAGCCACACAAATCTCGGCAGTAGTGGACATTACATCAACGTAACGATTAGCGAAAAAGAGCATCACATACCAACGTACGTTTACACTAACAACAAACGATAATTTCGTGGATGTCAGACTTGAAAACAAGCACATTATTCGTATACGTTAATCGCATGAATGAGTTTGAAGGAAATTCCATTTTGAAAAGAGAAAAAACGGCACCAAAGGATCAAATTTCGGCGCAGTTGAAAAAGTATAAAATGCAAATTTAAGTGCCAACCTAACTAAAAAGATTCATTTCAGTAGATTTTTCTACTTGGAGCAGGAATGCTGTAGGGTTTCCGTTCTTCCCAATCGGGCAGAAGGGAAGCTGCTTCGCGATTCAGCCTTAGAAAAAGGTTATTTTTCTGTGGGATAGAAAAATCGGGAAAAAACAGATTTTTTTTCAGAAATTAGAAAAGCAGAACTTTCTTTGAAAAAGCGGAAATATTTTTTTTCTAAAAAATGGAAAAAGCGGAATTCCGCCACATGGCGGAACAAACTCATCCCTGAACTTACAGCATATATATTGTTTTTGATGTTTACTCAAATACATTTTAGAGTATCTTCAATAAAAGAATTAAAATTTGAAGCTACAAAATCTTTAAAAGCTTTCTTTACAGTATTTTGCCTCGCCTACAGTTTTTGGAGCAAGTGTGAAATTATAATGGAATTTGAAATGGCAGCCTTGATCAGATATGAATTTATAAGGGTATAACTACATTGTAAGTCTGTGTCAAAAGAACATAAAAAATCACATTACCTTCCTTGGGGTACTACAAAAATGGCAAATTTCAGAGATGATGTTTCTTGTCTGTCAGTAACAAACATTCTGTACTTGACAAGTCCATTTTCTGCTGAGCACAGCTCTAAACAAATATCATCATCCACTACCTTCCTTTACAATTAAAACATGAATAAGTACACAATATTTTTTTTTATGTTTTATAAGTCTTGATTTTTAAAAAACTAAAATTTAGAACATTTCCATCCAAAGGTATTAAACATTTAGATGAAAGGGTTTAAGAATTCTAAACAGGTATACCTTGATAATATCAATGAAACATGCATACAAAAGCTTCAATTTTTGTGAATAAGATAGTTTTATAAGATGTAATTGGTATTCTTAAAAAAAAAAAAAAAAAAAAGAAGGAACAGTGTGAAGGGGAAACAGAAAGAAAAGAACACATTTTAAGAGAATAGAAAGTGTTGAAATAATCAGCATTTACCTTAAAATCAATACTGAGAAAAACAAGTAAAAATAAACAGATTTACGAAATTTAGAAGACATACATAAATTTTGACAAACCTTTTGCTAAGATAATGCTTTAAGAAAGCATAATGTTGTGCAGATTTGACATATTCTACTATATCATTTTTAGAAGAGCAACGCTTAGGTGCAGACTTACCATCATGCACAATCTCTAAAACCTTGAAAGAAAATAGAAAAAAATTAAAGTGAAAACCAGTGATAAATATACAGTAAAACATTATCTGAAAACCAAACGCTTTCCAGCAGTAAAATTTTAACTTCTGCAGACCTGCACCGTTACAAATAAAAGTTTCATTAAATAACTAACTTTGTACATAGCTTTGGGATTTTTTTAAAGCTCTAGAACCATGTATTAAGGTTCAATTTATGAAAGCATTCATGTAATTTTTGAATAAAATATTGAGCAGCATTTTAATATACCTTTAAACCAGTTTTACAACTGATTAATATCAAAATAGTTAAGTATAAAAACAAAAAATAAACAAAAAGTTTTATTCCTTAAATCTTAAAAAATAACAATAAGTAAAGAAATGAAATGAGAATGATTTTATTCAACAAAAATATAATTTCCTTTTTTTCTACTACTTAGTTCCAAGTGATTTATTGACAAAAAAAAAAGTTTACAAAAACATTTTTCTTTAAAGGCATGACAAATTATGATACCTAAAATTTAATACAATATTTTTTAAACTCAACCTTACCAAAGGAGCCCCTTCCATTTTCTTAAGCTTTGTGAAGACAACAGCATATATAGGAAAAGCCAATGAATCATCATGTTTGGCTTCAGCTTTTGTGCAGCGATGAAATCGCATGAGCCATCCTCTATCAAAGGAGAAAAATATTGAGATAATTAGTTTATTTGGGGATAATATTTTAGAACAAAATATGCATCAATTCAAAAATCATCACTAAATAAAATAGTTTTGTAGGAGTGACTCGGAACCTTATCATCTAAAGAGATATTAGATAAAATACACATAAAAGAAAAATCTTGCAAATTTAGCATATATTAAAAATAAAATATACAAAATTTCTTTTAGTTGGCAACAAAAACAGTTGTACATTTAAAATTTAGGCAAGAATATAGTTTTCATAGACATCAGATAGTTATTCATCTCATTAAAAAAAATAATTTCCCAAGATATATTATTAGAAACTAGTTGGATGGGCTAGCATTGTAGAGACCCGTCAATGTGCATTGACTTTAGCAGTGATGCTTTATGAACCAGGTTTACTTCACTTGCTAAAAGGGTCATTGCTACACAAGCCCTGATTAATACTTCCTCCATAGTAAATAAAAAAAAATAAAAAATCTCCAGTTAATACGATTCCCTTCCTACTTTAACTGAAAAAGATTATTATTTTTTTTTTTTTTTAAATTTTCATGTTGATACAAATTCTCCCAAAACAAACAAAATATAATCATAAAATTCTCTTTCTGACTCTAAAATTAATAATTTTTTTCAATCTCTTTTCTCTTAATATAGATAGTTCCCACCCCTGAAAAAAAAAATCAAAATCAAATACAATCAAATACCACTTTCCCTATAAGAAAGAAACTTACAAAAATGATATCCTCCTAAGTATTTATTGAATCATAAGAATTAAAAAATATATAAATCAATCAAGATAAGAATAAAAAACAATAGCACTCAAACAGATCCATTCCCCACAAAAAACTATAGTATCTACGATTGTGGTGCTATCATCTGGTGGGATTTCTGGGATCTGATGGCAAAAATGATTGTTTATCCAGCAAAAATACTTAAAAAATAATAATAATCAATAACAAAAACTTAAAATTTTAACATTGTGGCTGGGTATTAGATTGAAAATTAGAGGGCGAAAATTACATGTTTAAAATTTCAGAGTTCTTTGAATACTGGAAGTGACTTTCTATTGACATTGGCAATTACAGACATACTTTTTATTTTATTAGTATAGATTTGTTAAGTACTTTTATTTGGTTTTAGATTACTTGCACCTAAGTACTAAATCCACAGTAATAAGTACAATATGAACTTACTTATCTGCAAACCAGTCTAAAAGTTTTTGCAATACATGTTCTTGCAACAATGAAAAGCAAAGGTAACGCCCTCCATTACGTAGAACTCGTTCAATTTCAGAAAACATTTTGTTTATTCTGTTGCCTATTTCTTCCGATTTATCAACAAGAAGAGCGTCAAGAGTTCCTTTATCAACTACAACTGCAAATGTCCCATCTTCAAAGGTTAACTAAAGCAAAAACAAAAAGTAACAAGAGATAAAATATTTTACAAGAATGATATATTTATCCTGCTGATAAAAGTAACTTAATATGGAAGTTTGTACACATTTCAAACACTTAAATTTTGTTATTCTATCAAGACAGCTAAAAAGGAAGTGCGCACTACAAAAAAAAAAACCCCCACTTCTTTCAATCATTACTTATTTTTTTAATAAGGTTTTCCTTAAGGTAAAGCTTTTAAAAAATGCACAAAGGCAGCAAGACACTTGTTCACATTACCTGTGATATCACAGGTATTTATTAGTAATCATTACATTAAAAATGTTGGGAGTACAAAACAAGATTTTAACATTAACTAAAGTCTATATTAACCAGAGAAATATTCATGTATTGTGTAACAAAATATAAGGGAGATTAGATTTTCTCATATTTAATGCCTTTATTAGGCTACATTCTATTGTTTTGCTAAAACTACCAATTTATTTAAAGCATTTTATTGCATACCAAAGAAGGTTTATAAAAACCTCAGGTGGTCCTCATAGATATGCATGTAGTAATTCTCATTATAATCATCATCAGTAATATAATTTATCTTATCTATCAAGGAATATATACATAAAAATATCCTGAATAATGGATGCTATTTTACAAGAAGCATAAAAGATCAAGAAATATAATTTTTTACTCTATTATGTTAATTGTAATGCAAAAAAAAAAAAAAAAAAAAAAAAAAAAATGCCTCACAAGTATTAAATTGCCTAACACAACAACAAAGAAGTGTTTTCATGCACCAAAAGAAATACATAAAATAAACAAAAGCGCATTTCCTTACATTCAAAACATCCATAGTTTCAAAAGACATTTCGGGGCGGCATTTTCCATAGATGTCTTTCATTTGACTAATCACAGGAGCACTAATATCAATGCTGATTGAATGGCAGATACCCACATCATATAGATCAGCAGATAGTTTTGAATTACCACATCCAACAACTAAAATTTTGTCCTTTGGATGAATATACTTGTCTAGAACTTCACACAAACTGTCATATTCTCCATACCTATAAAACGAATATGAAATATTTCCTTTCAGATAAGAATAAAAAGCATATTAAAGGTTAAAAATAAAGTTTTTTTTACTAACAATGAATTGCTATTTATTAAATAGCTTATATCTCAATTGATATTTTAGAAATAGTTAACAGATTTTTATAATGTTGTAAAGTTACAATTACAACCAAAGTTGAGGGGAATGAAAGAGCTTTCTAAGTCTATTGAAATCAGATTGAAGCTCTTTTTTTTTACTGTCAATAAAGAACTTTTATAACAAAATCAGTTTAGGTCACATAAAATTTTCATAAAAATAGAAGATTACCATTCAAAGTGCTTCTGTTTGGAGAAAAATTCATTCCAATAATCCCGTGACCCAAAGTCTTTAGTATCCTTAGGCAACAAGTCCATCTTTTGTAACTTTTACAATTCAAATCTATAGAAGAGAATTCAGTTATTCAAAATACAATGTTAAATATACATATTTTTAATTAAATTTTTTTTTTAGTTCAATTGCTTATGGTAGCAAAGAGGTCTATATAAAATTAGGTTTGAGATTTCAAAATAAAAGTAAAAACACTTATAAGTAACTAACAAAGAACCCCTTGCAAAATAAAAAGACACTAAATAAGAACCTATTGCCATTTTTACGACCTTATTTACACTAAATCAGTTAAGGTCGTAAAATTGCATTAATTACTTGTTTAGTGTAAACAAAATTGCCTTATCCCATTGCCGACAAAAAGTTTGAATCGTTTGGCTTCCACCGAGGCTTGGTCAACTCGGACCATTCCGAAGGACAGAGGGGCCTTTGAGTGGAATGCATCAATTACACGGCAAGCTGGGTATATGCCCGGATTGATCGTTTAAACCAGCGTTCGCCACTAACGTTTGAAGATAGGCTGTTTGTCTTATGTTGGAGCTTCTTGCGAGCTGTAGATTTATACAGAATATGCCAATGATACATATATTTAATTAGTATTATAGATTCAATAATACAAAGCAATCCTGAATACTGAAAAAAAAAAATAATTGACATATTTTTATTTTAATAAAATTACAGTTGATAAATTTTTAAAAATAATTGAAAAATAATAATTTCCATTATTACAAAAATCAAAATTTAAAAAACAAAGGAATGTTTTGTTGCAACATAATTTGACCTAACATTTATAATTCAATCATACCTCCACATTCTCCCGTTGTAGTCGTTATCAATTGGGAGATGATGACAGTTTAAAATGTTCAGTTTCTCATATCATAGAGTCTATGTCTGTCAAAGTATTTATCACAGTCAAACTTAATAAATCATCCAAATGTGTATCAGGTAATTAATTCTTGTATTTATTCCACTGAGAATCATCTTACCGAACATTTTTCATATAGTTTATTCAGGCTACATAGTGGAGAACGCTGGTGTAAGAAACTGACTGCTTCGAGATTATATACTTTAATCGTAAAGTTACAAACTCTGAGTGGCAATGTGTTTTTTGAGTTTCGGTTCTTCTTTGAATTCTTTTGTTATGCTTTTTGTAGTTCTAGATGTTCTTAAGTTAAAATTTAAATATTTGTAGCTAAAGTAAATTAAAAGGCTTTAGTAAGTTTTTAAAGAGTATTGAGATTTACATTAAACGAGTATTGAGAGCTAGGAATATCGATCTTTAATAGAGTTTAGAGATTGGTATCCGACACTGGTCTAGATAGTAAATACACACTATTTTGGACAAATTAAAATTATGTAAAAAAGGTCAATACAACGAAATTCGATGTTTGTTCTTTTGTATTGCAGGCGAGCTGCAGAAAAGTTGTTGCAGGCCAGACGCAGCTCGTGTAGTGGCAAATGCTGGTTTAAACGGACTAAGGGCAAATACTTGGCAACTTTTTTTTCTTATCAATGGTTGACTGGATAATACTAAGTACCCAAGGTTGCTTAAGAAACAATTGTGCGATTCTTATATTCTACATAGAATTTGTGTAATATATGTATAAGTACCTACTGGTTATGCATTCACTTCACAGTCCCTCTCTTTTGAAATAGTTCAACTACTGGATAATCGCTGATACAGTATAAATACTTACTTATAATATCAGCAAGTTTTAAGAATGAATAGCAATAAATATCTTTTAATGAGGATTGCATATGAAATCAAAGTTAACTAACCATAAGATTCGACGGGTTTCGTATAATTAAATTGCAGATAAAAATTTTAATAAAATACTAAATTTTATGCAAAAAGAAATTCTGGAACAGCTGTAGACATCTGGCGGTTTTTGATAACTTTGATTTGTGTTAAAAGTGTTAGATACTGCAAGTTTTTCGCAATTCGCGCCAACCGGACAGGAATACGGAAATTATCCCGAACGCTTATCCATAAAATTTGATTTAATTCATTAACGATGAATACAAATTTGAACTTAATTCATAGAGAAAAATATCTAGAGGATTTTAAAGATAATAAAAATAAATAGGAACAAATTAGTATGAGACGAATCAACGACTGGAATTAGATAATATTTTTTTAAAATATTTAATAGAAAATAACTTACTTAAGTTTTAACAGTAAGTGCTTAACAGCATGATTCTCTTTATTTACAAACAATAAAGCAACAAGCGGCATGGCTTAAAAAATTAATTTAAGAGATATTGTATAATTTTGTAGAGTATACAAATGATTTATTTTTACATACATATGGTGATATAATGGTGTAAAACTTGTCACTAGAGGACACTGTACATTAATTTACTCTAAAATAAAGTATTTTCCAATTGATTTTCAAATTATTTAGTGGTGAATATTATTTAGATAATTTTTCATTAAATTATATAGTAGAAACATAATAGTTTTTATCCAAATTGAAAGAAAATAAATCGCTGACCTAGTAGCCACCTGAGAAAACGAAACCATTTTGACATCTGCAGCTGTGACCGCGTTTCAGCGTTGCATTTTGTTTTTTCTTCATTGCGAAGTACGGGTGTTTATGTACAGTGTGTAATAAATGTGACATTTAATGAATTTTATTTAAATTATCCTGTATATATATATCCTTTTATATGAAATGGAACTTTTAATGAACAGCGATTATTATGTTCTTTTAAATAATGAACATAGTCTTTGGTGTAGTAGAAGTGACGGGTCTTTCACAGCTAAAAGTGGTAAGTAAAACACTTTCTTTTTCTGACAGTTTTTTTCTTATTTTATGCTCTAATTACGATCCCTCTTCAAGGAAGATATAACTGTTCAATTATATTTTAAAGGGAATAATTTAGGAAATTCACTTGCACAAACGTAATATTGTATTATACTGAAGTCTCTGGTTTTGATTTACTGCTAAAATAAACGAAATACATCAGAATTGTATTTTTTGCCTAAGAAATTATACTTTAAATATTCTAAAGAAAAACTTAAATATTTTTACACTCCATTAGTCATAAGCTTCATGCAGGATATAAATTACCTACATTTTTGACGTAATATTGTAAATGGTGGATATTTTTTTATTAATCGCTAAATTAATTTGGATATTTTCTTTTATTTATCGCTAATTTAAATTTTAAATAAATGAACAACTTTCGAGAAAATAAAAAAAGTGAAATTTTTTTTTATTTTATCAATGAAAACTGTGCCTAACTTGTAATTAAGTGTTTGGATATGATGGAACTTTAAATCAAAAATTTTGATATAAAAAATAGTGCTGCACTTAATAAATAAAAAAAAAAATAGATAGTGATAATGGATGTTTACTGTATACTTTTCATCTTTGTCGTTTTATAATTATATTATTCATACACAAATTTGCATAATTCCTTAGAAAGAGTCAAATGCAAATGATGCATCTTTATTTTTTACAGTACCTGTTAAATTTGTAAGTGTTTCTTGAAATATAATTGACGTGAAAGAAGATAAATAGATTTGTGTGCCTATTCTATGACCTATAATTCATTTTTATGATCCTTTTGTTTTACTTCTCAAGCTGCATAACTTACTTGGTATTGTTACTAATATAATTTCCTTAAAAAGTTTGTTTCTATTTATTTGTATTTTAGTTGCTTCTTTCTTTTGTTTCAGCCTTAATTTATATACTTCTACTTTATTTCCATGTTTAAAAAATGATTGAAATGTTTTTCACAAATATTCAGATGCTCTTTTGATGTTTTACCTTTTTTTAAAAGCAATTTCCTTTTATAAAAACTATTTTGGAACATCAAAGCCTGGTTTTAGATGCACTGTCTGTGTCTGGTGTTAATAAGTTTCAATAGTATGCAGGAGAAAGTGAGGGAGGTCGGGGTATATTGAAATTGCATAATTTTATGTTAGAAATTTGTCAAAAAATTTGTTTTTTATTGGATATGAACAACATTCATGTCCAATTTATTCATTTGACTGTTGGCTCATAATATAGATTAACATTCTCTCATACCAATCTGTCTTGTATTGAATTCTTCATTTGAAACTATAAAAAATAGTTTTATTATAGGGATTTAATCATAAGTGTTTCTTCTGTAGGCAAGAAATAATAATTATATTAATTTTTTTATATTTATAATCTTATGTTATTCTGTATAACAAATAGCTTCTTGGAAAGTTTGAAAGCTAATCCTAGATTTTACCAAACCTAATTAACAGTTTTTCAACAGTTTAAGATATTTTTTTATTCAGTTCATTTATTTAAATGTTGACTTAATAATTGCTGATGAAGATTTTTCCTCCCTCTTCCTCCTTTTTTTTTCTTTTTTTTTTCATGATACCCTGTGTTAAATTAAATTTTATTAATATACTAAATTATTTTTAACTATATAAAATAATTATTTTTACTTAATATATGAGCATTATGTATACTAAGTCATCCTGAATATCTTGTAACCATGAATGAAATGGGTGTCCTAGAGCAACCATGGAATCAAACAAGGGTATGAAAATATAGTTGAAAAATACACCACATTATTTTTAAATAATCTTCTAATCATACAAACAAATTCAAAATTATACTGCTTTTTTTTGTATTTTATGCATCTCAAAAAACTTATTTTGTATATATATATTTCTTCCCACTACTTTCAAGGAAGTTTGGCATTTGTCTTTTATATTGATTTTTATTCTTGGTAACATTTTAACTATTTTCTGGATTTGAGTCAAAAGTAGGATGCAAATTCTTTGGCAGATATACTGAAAAGGAAATGAGTTAATGAATAATTTTTTTACTATAGCTAGAAAAAAATTTAATTGTATAGAGTATTGCAAATTATTTGTCAGTCATCCCTGATTGGATTTATGTAATTAGTTTGGATTTATGAAATTAATTAAAAATTAATTATGTGAAGAAAAATATTTTCTGAATGTCATATCCAACATTTTAAATTGAAATAATTAAATAAAGAAAACAAATGAAAGGAAAATCTTTTGTTTAGTACTTAAAAAAACTCATTATCTTTTAATTGATTTTTAGCTTTATTTGAAGTAAATACTGTAAATACAAAGAAATTTTCAGCTGCATTAATGAGAGTTGACTTTTCCACTTATTGCTACTTTATAGTTCAATTATCAGTTAATTGTCATATTTTATAAGTTTAGCAAGTTTTGTAATATCATTATAGATATTTTTAAAAACTGACTAAAATTTTTTATGTGTGTACTGAAAATAATTCTTGCATCTTTTCTCACTATTATTACCTTAGAATACTTTTAACCTTGAAACATGATTAAAATTAATTTTTCATTTAGGATTGTAATTTTATGTAGAGCTGAAGTACATTTTTCATAAAAATTAGCAATTAGAAAAATTTCTATACTATGTTTAAAATAAAAACATTTCAACAAATGTTCTTTTGTTAAGTTGACTGGTGCAACATTTTTTTTCTTTCATAATTTGTACATTTGTTTATTTTCATCATCTTTTGAAAATAAATCTGACAATTGTTGTAATGAAAAAGATTTTATAGATTATTATTACTTCTAATATAAAAATATAAAAATTTTTAGCTAAAGAAGTTGAAAATTTAACCGACTCTGTGTGTATAGGGATTGTGTTTGGTGTTATTGGAAAATTTACCATTCAACAAGGTATGATACTTTTTTTATTTTGAAAAATTAACTTGCCTAAAGTAATTGAATATCTGAACTATATGAATTAATCAACTTTTTAGATATTGACAAGCGATTAGTTGTGATTAAAGATCGTGCAGTAGTCGGGGTTTTGCCTGGAGGTCATGATGTTTACAAAATCCAAAAAATTGCTCTTTTACCTTTGAATCAACAGCATCTTCCTGATGTGGAATTTGAGGTACTTAAGAAAGTAGTATATTTGTGGATTGTAAAATGGCTAACTTTTCATTTTTCAATTGCTTAATAGTAAAATGTTTCCAATCGATTTTAGGTGTGTAAAAAGCATAGGTTCAATCCCAAAAAGGCAGAAAAACCTTCAAATAACCATGATACTCAACAGAAAGCATTTCAGAAAACATGGAATACCTTAAAAGCTGCTACTGCTCAAGTAAAATCTAGAAAGGTAACCACAGCTTTCCATAAAAATATTGCTTTGATTATTAAGATTGTTTCTTATTGTGTTTCAATATATTTGTTAGCTGCCAGAGAGCTATGCTGTATTTCTTTTTGAAAATTTGTTTTTAATGAAATTATAGGAATCTAAATTGAAATTGGCTTGTTAGTCCTGCCTTTACCTTACAACATATTGTTGTATTAGAAAAAAAGATCTTTGAACTTTTTTATATTTCTGTTCTTTCAATACATTTTTCTGGAATCGGTTAGAATGTTTTTTCCCCAAATTTTTTTAGAAGTGTTAAAGAAATAATGTTTTTATATTAAATTCAACACAATCAAAAAATGGTTTATTAAATATACATTTAATTTAGTTGTGGTAAATGTCTGCTGAATGAAATTTAGTGTGGTCTTTTCTAAGTATTTGAATAAATTTTACTCTGCTTGAAATCTTTTAATAATTTCCCTTACAGTTTTTATTCTGTGTTTATTAGGATGCTTCAAGATGTAGCAATGTGTGTGTTTTATTACTCATAAGCTAGAGCATTTTTGTAATATTTTTTAAATTATTGTTCAGTCAAAAGTTATTTTATTCATAAGCTTAAGTTTAGTCATCAGTAATTTCAATAATACCCAACAGAATTTTTATCACAAATTTTGATTGAAGCGCTTACAAAAACTGATAAAATATAAATTTTTATTATCTACAGTACAAAAACATAAGAATGTTTTGCTAAAAGAACAAGTCAGAAGGTATAACATCACACGTTCTAAAGAAGATAAAATTAAACATGAATTTTCCATACAATATAAATTTTTTTGGGATAATTATTTGCCAATAATACTGAAACATGTCTACTTGGATAGTGTTTAAATCAGTTTTAAAGTTAGCAGTTCCCTTTCTGTATTAAAGTGACATCATTTCAATTCCCATAAAAAGAATTCTTCATACAGGTCAGCGACTCATTGATTTCAGCAGTGTCTTTCCTGACAAGTAGGATACTCATACCTGCATTTTTAAATCAAGTGGAATTGGGGCCATGGGATCAGTTTCCACAAATTCTGGCTTCAAAGGTATGCTTTTGGTGGGGGAATAGCACCAATGCATGTTTTCTTGCTACTGGCAGCTGGCAAAATGTATTGGTGTTCCAGTGTTCGTGGTACAGGGCTAACTGAAATCTGTTTGTACCTTTTTTAATCAAAGTTGACGTTTCTTTATATAATTTGGGAAGGGTATTTGGTGTTGGCTTTCACTTTTTCTAAAACAAAACTTTTTTTTCACAATTATACTTTGTTTGCAAAATTATTTACTAATATTCTATTTTATAATTTTGATGTTGTATTTCTAAACAAAGTAGTGTTAAAACAAAGCTCTGATGAATTTTTGTGTGATGATTTTATAAAACCATTTTTTTTTTTTTAGTGAGTGTGTGTGTTTTTTAATTTTGCAATTTTCTATTTTAGCAACCAAAGGAGCAAAGAGATAGAGAAAAGTTAGAAAAGAAAATCATTGAGGTACAAGCAATTTTTTATATTTGTTTAAATGTTAACTAATAGTTAAAAAAATTTCTATTGTTATGAGGACAGTTATTATCTTTAAGTGCCATCCAATATTGTTTCCATTAAATAAAATATAAAATTGTGATTTGAATTGACAGTCATTGACCTAAATCAGAAGTCCCATGACAGAATCCCTACAACATTGTTGCAGCAAAATATGTATAATATAGGTCTTTGAGTAAACAACCAAAATTTTGTAAAGTTAAAAATTGATTGTCACATCAATCATAGTCCATTATTCAAATTGAAATAGAATTGCAATATTGACTAACTAGCAGAATACCCGTGCCTCACAATGAAATTTTAACATGTGCAATATTTTAGCTTATCTGTGA
This sequence comes from Linyphia triangularis, assembly GCA_963978545.1. Classification (NCBI taxonomy): domain Eukaryota; kingdom Metazoa; phylum Arthropoda; class Arachnida; order Araneae; family Linyphiidae; genus Linyphia; species Linyphia triangularis. The sequence continues at coordinate 56,994,351 of OZ021731.1, read as the reverse complement.
GGCGTTGCGGAAATCCGTCATTGGTATAGGTCCCGGTGTTTGGCTCTTCGCTCGCAGGAAGGTTCATCGCTACACAAAATTGAACTCGCTTTGTTCGCTGAAAAGTTCATTGGCACATAAATACAAGCTTACTTCACTCGTTGAAAGGTTCATTACTATGCAAGAATAGGCTCGCTTCTCTCGCTGAAAGGTTCATTGTTGCCTAAGCATAAGCTTGCTCCACTCACTAAAATCTAATTACTACGTAAAGCCTTAATATTAGAAAACTCTCCACAGTCAAACACAAAAAAAAAAAAATCCATGTTAATACAATAATACAACATCCCTTTAAGATTATTTTAAAAAGTGCTTGTGGAAAGCAAAATTAGAAGGCCAAAACTACTTATGTTGAAAATTTCTGAACTCTAGGCCTATTAGAAGTCGCTTTTTGTTAAAATATTATTTGAAAAAATTAATCAAAAATCAAATTAAAATTTTAACATTCTTTTTGTCAATAGTCCAATTAGAATGCCAAAACTACTTGTGTTGGAAAATTTCAGAACTGTAGCCCAAGTAGAAATCGTTTTGTAAAGTATTTTTTAATTAATTAAAAAAACCAATTTAAAAAGAACTAAATAAAAATTTAAAATTCTGTATTTCAAAAGTCCAATTAGGAGGCCACAACTACTGGTCTTAAAACTTTCAGAGCTGTAGCCCTATAAGATATCATTTTGTTAAATATATATTAATTAATTAAAAAATAACTAAATAAAAATTTAAAATCATGTTTTTCCAGAGTTCAATTAAAAGGCCAAAACTACTTATGTTGAAAATTTCAGAGCTGTAGCCCTATTAGAAATTGTTTTGTAAAATATTTATTAATTAATTAAAAAAAAAATTAAAAAAAAAAAAAAAACTAAATACAAATTTAAAATTCTGTTTGTCAAAAGTCCAATTAGTAGGCCAAAACTACTTATGTTAAAAATTTCAGAGCTGTAGCCCTATTAAAAGTCATTTTGTAAAAAAATATGTTAATTAGAAAATTAATTAAAAAAGAACTAATCAAAATTTAACATTCTGATTTTCAAAAGTCCAATTAGAAAGCTAAAACTACTTATGTTGAAAATATCAGAGCTGTATCTGTATTTCAAGTCCTTTTGCAAAAAATAAATTAATTAAAAAAATTAATTAAAAAAGAACTAAATAAAATTTTAACATTCTGTTTGACATGTATACAATTAGAAGGTCAAAACTACTTATGCTGAAAATTTCAGAGCTCTACTTCCATTTTAAGTAGGTTTCTATAGAGTGATAGACAGACAGACACACAGCTTGTTTTATTATTATAGGTGTATAGTGTGCATTTTGTGTTCTCTACTTTTAATGGCTATTACTTTTTATGGTTTTGCTTTTGACAGCTTTTTTATTCTATTTATAGGAATTCACAAAAATGTTCACCGACACTGACTCATTTTATTATTCCCAAACTGGAGATCTTACCAATTCTGTTCAGAGGCAGTTCGCCCAGTCTAAGGATTCTGAGTTTAAAGGGTTACCCCTATGGAAAAGAATTGACGATCGTTTCTTTTGGAATAAATTCATGTTATCAGAATTGATAAACCTTCAGGTAAGTTTTTCATTCATAGACTATTGTTTTAAAGTTTTTTGTGTGATTAAAATGTTGAGTCTGAGTAATAATTCATATTGTTTCCACGACGTAAAATTATAAGGTACTTTAAGAGTTAGAGAGTGTACTAACTTCTATTAACCCAATGCCAGTATTGCACAATTTGTCACTCTTTGCATCCACTTTTGCTTAACTTGAATTCCATAAAAACATCATTGCAAATCATCTTCTGTTAAAAGTCGCAAAAATAATTGTGTCAGTACTCAAGTACCAATAACAATTTTGATTTTGTGATGGTGGTATGTAAAAACTCGGTTTTCCAAAGAAGATGTTTGTCAATTTCCTTAAATATTGCTAAATTCTTCCGTTTCGATAGCTTATTTCTTATTGAAGTAGTATAACTTGTTTTTGTTATTTTGAAAGATTTAGCTTGGTACTAAAATTTGCCTTTCATATTTGTTAAGTATGTTAGAAGAATTAAACTTGTTTCTTTTTTTGAAAGTAATATAACAAAGTACAGAGTCTTGTGTTGTGAGAATAAGAGTTTTAGGTTGATGAAATACTTTATTTTGTTTGATCAAAAATGTTAGTAGTGCTCTAAAAATGGAATAATTAATTGATGAAAATGTTTCTTAACTACATTTTCAAGAATGCTCATAAAGCTTTGAATATTTAGTTATTTTTTCTAATTTATGTATTAACAAAAAGGTTATTTTTTTTATCTACTTTATGTTTTTGAATAAATGTATTTTGTTATAAAATGATACAGTTTGATTTATGAACTTTTTTACTGCAAAACATATTAAGATTTTATAGAAAATTATTAAATTTATAATTTCTTAAATATTTGACTTTAATTATAAGTATTTGACTATGAATAATTCTTATTGTTATGGATATACTTTTTTTTATTGACGTTTTCAGTTCAAACATAGGTATTTTCTATTTTTAAAATATACCCAACATTTTCCTGTATTACATTTTATATTTTCCAAAATTAATCTTAAAATAATAACAAGATGTATTCTTGAATTACAGTAATTTTTTTGTTTATCTTAAGATTAATATCCTCAATTCATTTACTCTCAAGGAACCCTTATGTGACCCATGGATAACCCCAGTTATCCAAGGTTTTGTCCAGATTGAACAATGTTGGATCGACATCGTAGACGATGCAGAATCCCTCTCTGCTGAGGGATCAAGATTCTTCCCACCACCTGTGCTGTTGCCAGACTCATCTGCTAAAAACTACACCATGATACTGATATCTCGGAGAAGTCGGCATCGTGCAGGGACTCGTTACAAGCGAAGAGGGGTTGACGAATCTGGCAAATGCGCAAATTATGTGGAGACGGAGCAGATATTTGAGTTCCAGTCTCACATTGTTTCATTTGTGCAGGTCCGTGGATCAGTGCCTATTTTCTGGAGCCAGCCTGGCTACAAGTACAGACCTCCACCACAACTCGATAAAGGTTTATTATTTTGTAAAGTTTTTTTGAATATTTAATTTAGTTTTTTAATATTGTGAAGTGTATTGGTATCTGTTGAAGGTAAATAATAATAAATGAATACTTTTTGAATTTTAAAGCTTCATCACAATTGATTTGTAAAAAATCAATACAGTCAAACCTCGTTAACGCGAAATTGTTTAATGCAAAATCCCATTTAACGTGAAATATAAGTAGGCTCCAGTAAAATGAATCTTAAACTTAATTTTAATTTATTTTTTCAACACAAAATCGCACAGCATGAAATCTTGCTTGAGACGAAAAAAAATATGCTCTTCAAACCTTTTTTTTTATGGCCTTCATTACTTGAGCTGAAATTTAAAATTATTATGAAAGCAATCTGAAGTTGAAACAATATGAAACAGACAAAATGCCCAAGTTATAAAATTTCCCTATAATAGCTGTGAAATTAGCTGATTTAGGGGCAAATTTAGATGGCATAACTCCTAAACTGTTGTGATGTTACCTACCTTTCCTGTACCAAACAGTCGTTAATAAATTAAACTCAGTCGCATTTGTATATTGAATCTTATCAATATGAGTCGAAAGCAGCAATCGTTATTGTTAAAAATAAGGTAAAATTTTTAAAATTAATTCTTTTTTAAAAAAAAAAAATTACCGCCAATTATGGAATTGCCAACAGCAATCTATCAAGGATTTTAAAAAATCGGGAAAAGATTGAAGTGGCTTATGCTGTAAATTAATTTGAACCTGCAAAGAATAGTAGTTGGACAAACCAAATATAGAAGGTGTGAATTAAAATCAACAACTTTAAGTACACATATAGCTAGTAGTTTAAATCTGCATTAAGTAAATAAAAAGTTTTTCGATGGTTAACACGAAATTTGGTTTACATGAACAGTTTTAGTGGTCCCTTTGACTTTGTGTTAATGAGGTTTGACTGTATTTTGATCATCTGGCATGCAGCATAAAAACCAATGACATGAAATTCGGAGAATAGTCTGACATTTCTGGAAAATATATTTCTTGGTAAAACTTGCTTTTTTGCTCTATTGTAATACCTTATATCAAAATGCCAATTAGCTTTAAGTTATATACAAATAAATTGAGTACATTTTAGATTTTACCATTACTATTTTGTAAAAAGCTAATTCTTGTCTGATTTAAATTTTATTGCTTAATATTTTCATTCACATTAACCACAGTCGCAAAAAAGAAAGTATTTAATTCATTTTAAAAGAAGTTTAACAAACAGTTTCGCAGGCTGAACCATGTGTCTGGTATCTTTAAATCTATGTTATTTTATAAGGACTAGGGCTGGTATATGTATATACAAGCTCTAGTTCTTATAAAATAATATAGCTTTAATATATTTACTGTCCTTTTGCTTAAGGCATTTTAATGAGCTAGTTAAAAGTTTTTGCTTTATCCTAAAATTTGGAAAATTATATTGAATTACAAGTATTCTTTACATGTATTAAAAGTATTTCTTAAAACTAAGTAATTTAATTGCTTTAGGTGAAGAAGAAACACAAATAGCTTTTGAAAAACACTTTGAGGAAGAACTTAAAATTTATGGTTCACAAGTTATTATAAATTTAATGGAGCAGTCTGGAAAAGAAAAAGTTATTAATGATGCCTACCTAAACCATATATTGGACTTCAGTTGTCCTGATCTCACATATGTGAGTTTCGATTTCCATGAATATTGGTAAGTTTATCTGATTACTAAATTTAAAGCTTGTAACTTGTTAATGCATCATATTATTTGCCATTTAGACATGAAAAATATTTGGCACATCACAAATTCAAAGTATATGTTACAGATTTTTTAGGCAGTTATTCAGTAAATCCTTAGTAAAAAAGTTTCTACTTTTCTTCAAATCTGACAATCACAAATTGGATGCACTTTGAAATATAACCTTTCTAAAATTGTACTGACAATGAACAGGTACAATCGAACGCCGTTAACACGAAGTCGAAAGGAGTGCCGAAATTTTTCACTGTATCTAATACTGCTATTTTTACTTCATTTTTGTAAGTTCACATTCTTTTCCTTGCATGTTCAAATTGATTTACAGCATTAGCCGTTTTTTTTTTAAATCGTTGATAGAGTGATGTTGGCGGTTCTATTCTTGGCTGCAATTTCTGTTTTTTTGAAGGATTTGTCATCAATTTCATTAAAAATTCGTTGCTCCACTTCTAATGATAACGATTAGTGTTTGTGACTCATATTGACAAGATTCAACATTCAAATTTAGTTTGTAAACCTACTGTTGCAAACAAAAGAGGCATGCGACATTACAATACCAGTTTATGAAGGGTTACCATCTAAATTTGCACCGAAATAAATTCGTTTTACAGTGATTTCCTTGCATATATTTGCAGGAAAACTGCATATATTTCACGTTAAACAGAATTTGGTGTTAAGCGATTTCACATTAACAGGGTTTGACTGTATTGAATACATGCTCATGTGCTTAACAGACGCCAATGTAAACTGCCGCATTGTATCTTTTGTCTGCCATAACAAAATTCTCTTATTTTTGTAAACAAAGCATGCTAATAGCTTTCAACTAAGTTGTAACTGAAGGAAACATTCTTAAAATCAACTAATCAAATAAAAAGTTTTATATTGAGCCTAAAATTTTAGGGCAAGTTAACTTTTAAGCTCTGGGTTAAGAATCAGCCCCACAAATGTAGTTTTTCTTTTTTCCATCCACAGTTTTTTAAATAAAAAGTGGTTCTGTTATTCCTTTTGCTATATTTATGTTTATTTATTTTCTGTATTAATACCAAAAAAAGTGTATTTGCACTTCATTTTGCAAATAGTTCTATAAAAGTGGATTTTGATTCATTGAGATAATATATTTTTTTTCTTTTTTTGCAGCCGAGGCATGAAATTTGAAAATGTGTCTGTTCTTATTGAAAGCATTCATGACATCATTCGTGATATGAGATATTGCTGGTAAGTTGTGGCTTCTTGTTTTTTAATTTTTTTTTTTTTTTTTTTTTTTTTTAAATTTTAAATTTGGTTCTTGCAAGTAAATCCAATTCTGTGAACAAGTTTTTTTTTCTTTTCTGGAATAATGTGGTAAATAACCTGATCAAGTATTATTACTTAAATGTGATACATCTGTAGTCTTAGCAATAAAATAAAATTTAATCATTTAAATAATTTACATTTTACTTTTTCTAATCAATGGTTTGTTACTCTTATAGAATTTATTTGTAATAGTTTTGTATTATGTTTTTAGGTATATTTGGTTTTACTTCATTTTTGGATTTGTGTTTGTATGTATTTGTGTTGCAATAGGAAAATTATCCTTTTTTTAATAGGACTGATAGTGAAGGTTTGATTTGTGACCAGCGTGGAGTGTTTCGTTCAAACTGTGTTGACTGCCTTGACAGGACAAACATTGTTCAGACAGCACTGGCAAAAACAGTCATGGATATTCAGGTATGTATGTAATGTATTTCGAATAAAAACTTAATGGAAAACAATACTCATGAAAAGCTTAGTTTTTAGCACTTAATATTTGGTCTACCATAATTTAATATAAATGTATATTTGTATAAATATTTGTAACATTTTTCAGTTTAACAAGCTTGGGTTGTTGCCTCCTGAAGGTATATTACCCGCAGGTTGCCGAAGGATATTTCAAATGCTATGGGCAAACAATGGAGATACAATTAGTCGTCAATATGCTGGAACCGTAGCCTTAAAGGTTTGTTATAACTTAATGGAGTATCTATATCCTCTATATTTATCTCCATACTTAATTTTTATATCTGTGTGAATCTGAGATTCTGAATTTTCTCTTACTATAATATATTGCTCAGTAAAGGGAATTTTTAACAATTTTGTTGATAATTTTTTTTTTCTCCAGTTTTTAGTTAGAATGTTTTGGCTTAGAATGTTGATCTTATGTTGCACGGTTAGATTGACATAATCTTGGTATAAGCTTATCACTACCTTATTATGTCAAAGTTTAAACTACAAAAAAATAATTTATTGGAAATAAAAATAGTTTTGGCAACATAAAATAAAATTAATTTGGGATTTTATATCTAGTGTTGTTCTAAATTGTTTTCACCATCCATTGTCATGAGCGATTACAGTACTTTCTAAATCTGATGGAAGAGAAGGTAAAACATTTTATATTTAATAACTACATAAACTAAAATGGAATTTGAAAGATTTCAATTTCTATTTCATAAACCATCTACCAGCAATAAAAATAATATTGATATACGAAATGAATGAACTGCAAGAATTATGTTTCAGCTGGTCCCAACAAGCTTTAATTGCTCAGAATAATAAGTCATAAATTTAGATTTTGTGTGTGTGTGTGTTTACTTGTTCATTTTTCACAGTTAAGTGTAAAATATATATATATATATATATATATATATATATATATATATATATATATATATATATATATATATATATATATATATATATATATATATAGATATATATTCTTTGACTTTGGCTTTAATTCAAGTATTTTATCCAGGGTGATTTCACAAGAACAGGGGAACGAAGAATTGCAGGGATGATGAAGGATGGATATCACTCAGCAAACAGGTACTTTTTTTGCTAAAAAGTCTCTTGTAGCTTGTAATGATTATAAAATAAAAAGAAAGAGATAATGTAATTAGAGTTAAAACAATTTATTAATCTATGTCATAAATTCGATTTAAGTTAGTATTTAACATTTTTCTTTGCTGTAGCCTTAAAAATTTAGTTCTTATTATTAAATTTCCAGAATATCGTAATAAGGGCCATGGGATCTGTCATTAAGGTTTTTGTGAATGTAACACATGTGTGTAAGGTAGTTACACACATGTGTAACTACCATTAAAAATTTATTTTTTAGCAATTGAAAAATACTGCTAAATCATTGTCGTAATGCCTCTTAAGGAGTACTAAACATTCCTATTCCTAAATTCTAATAAAAATTCGATTGAAGTGTTACAAGTTGAAAAAATTAACATCTTTACCATAGTTGTCTTTGTTTGAGAATTGCCCATCGATAACTGTTCTTCCCAAAAGGATTAATTTAAAAATCTTCTCCAATTTTGCAACATTTTTTTTTTGTAATGGCCATTGTAATAATTATTGCCAAAAATATCGCCAAACTGACTAATATTTTAAATTAATGTATTTATGAAAACGGAAGTGGTAAATTACACCAATTCATGTCAAATTTAAAGTTATATAATCAAAGTCCTTGAATTTTTTTTAATGAAATTTGGTCCTTGAAAATCCTTGAAAAAAGGATAAGGTCCTTGAAAGTCTTTGAATTTTTAAGTGACCAACAACAATGGGATAGTGTAAAATAAATTGGTGTGGGAATGCTATGTTGCGTCGTTAAAAACTTATATATCTTTTTCTCTCTGCGTGTGTAGGGGGGGGGGGGGGAAGAGAGAGTGAAAATGACAATTTTAAATAGTTTTGTTAATATTACTTTAACAATCTCAAAATAGCTCACGAGCACCTCCAAAAATTAAAAAAAAAAAATAATAATAATAATAATTGTGTGTTTCGACTTATTCTTTTATACAAATAATTTTTTTAAACTATTAAGTTATATGGATTTTAAATAATTTGCTTTGCACAACCCATTTTAAAAGATTGTTTAACACTTTATAAAGGATTATAATACATTTTCAAACATATATTATTGACAGAAATTTTTAAACAATTTTTCCGAAATGTTAGAGATGCCTTACATGCAATGGGTTTGCATAAATTCCCAGATTCTGTAGCTCCTCGAAATCTGTTTTCAAAATGAATGAAAAAGATTGTGATTGTTGATTGAAAGTTTTATGGCTTTTCTCCTTCTCAAAAAGAAAATGTAGAAATGTTCCTCTTTCTTGATAGATCCTTCCTTTCCTTTTCCAAATTTGCTCCATTAATAAAATAATTGGAAAATTCAAATCCATCAGTCGATTTAAAATTTCTTGATAAAATATTAATTTGTGTACCATCTCAATCATCTCCAATTTTAAGCGGGATATTTCAATGTTGACTCATTACTTGCCAGATTTGTTTAGAACATTCCTGTTTTTTTATCTTATCCAGTTAGATTTTGTCATCTCGACAGTGGTGACGGTTAGGTGACAATAATAGTAAAAAATGAGTATAAATCGGAGGAGAAAGCAAACTGCAAAATATATATGATATTGTTTATTCCTTCAGAACCGCAGGTTTGCTCTACTTTTTTGGATTATAAAAAACCCCATCTTTTATTGTCATTTGTTTTTTCCTCTTGAACGAATTCATTTCTTAGGTACGTTAAGAGGTTTACAAATAATTTATTAAATCCGTGATAATTAAAAAAAAAAAGTTACATAACTTTTGTTGATAAATTGGTTAGCGTTCCCGTTAAAATTAGAGGCAAAATATTCTTCAAGGAAAGAACGCAAAGAACTGAATGTGCTAGGTCACAGTTTTGTTCTATAAAAATGTATATATTTGGCGGGAATTTGTGTATGGAAGTTTTAGACTGTATATATGACGAACCATACAAATTTGACGTCTGGAATTCTTCCACAAATACAGATCATTCGTTGAAGAGGATAATTGCTATTGAATGAATCGTAGCTAGATGTAAACATATATGTCAGTTCATTTCTAATGAAGGAGAAATGGCCATGTGTGGGTTGCCACGCCTCTTTCAAGTGTTTTACAAAAAATAGAACTTGCCTGCTCAGCTCTGAAGTTGTGGATCCCAGACGAAAGCAAGTTCCCATGAAATGACTTTTTTGTTTGCTTACTTGGCTTTGAGTTTAGTATTACGTAAAGAGAAAAAATACAAATTAAAAATTTTTTAGATGAGGGAATGTCGTTCCGCCTTCCTAAAAGGTAAAGGATCGCCTTTGCCTCATGTTCCCACTCCACTACACTCCTGACCACCAATAATCTCCGTTTTGTAGTTTTACGTCTGATGTATTTAAAATTATGGTCCTTAAATTTTTCTAAAAAGGTCCTTGAATTTTCTTAAAAAGGTCCTTGAAAGTCCTTGAATTTTTTTCTTCAATAAGAGTGGGAACCCTGATAATGTTCCATATCCCTTAATTTACTTTTACATCTCCAATTGTATTCTTGTATAACTAAAATCTAAATCCCTTTCAATAAAAGAAATCCATTTCAATACAAATATTTTAATCATCTGTTACCTACAATTTGTCAGATACTACATGAATCGGTTCAAAGACGCCTTTCGCCAGGCCACTATTGACCTAATGATGGGCAACCCTGTCATAGAAGACATTGAGGCTGTCACTCCAGAACGTGAGGAGGCGGATCCAGAAAGTGATCTCAATGAGCAAGAACACCATGAAAGAGTCAAGCAACTCATCGAGGACTGTAAGAAGATATTGATTCCAGAGCAGGAAGTGGTATTGGGCGGATGGGCTCTTATAGATGCTGATCCTGTGTAAGCTTTTTTATGTAATGACTAGTTTGTTTATTGCTAGAATCCCGTTTTTTTTTTTTTTTTTTTTTTTTAAAGTCTAAGTGAGTCTAAGTGAATTTTTGAAAAATTTCCTCATAAGTACACTGAAACTTACTGACATAGTAATTCAAAGAAAATCGGGAGTATCGTCTGCTTAAAGTGAAATGGCGCCAACTCCCAGTTTGTCAAAATTTCTTTTGTAATTGTAGACAAACAGTTTTACTTTAAAATAGATTTTATTGATTGCCACATATCGAAAAGTTGAAGTTTTTTTAATTTATATATTTTAAATTCACTAGTAATTGAAATATGATGGTACTAATGTATCTCGATTTTGTTTCTAACAAAATAGATTTATCTTTATATTTCAATTATAAAACGCATATGAAATATGCAAGTATCTATTTACATTTCATTTTATAGTAATGTTTTGCATTTGGTTGTAAATTTATTATTTAAATTTTTTTTTTTTTTTTTTTGTTCTTTCAGCACTGGTGATCCTGATAAACAAGATATGGATGCAATTCTAATTCTTACCAAAGATTCTTATTTTGTGGCTGAGTGAGTTGAAACTTAAAATATATATATATTACAATATTTACACCATACAAATGCTATCTTGTAGTTTATTATTAGTGATGTATTTTATAACTACTTCCAATTTTTGAAACCTTTATATGTTTGTTTACTGTTTTATATGGTTCATTAGTATGAATATTATTTAAAACTTTTTTTAGTTGTAGGTTAGTTAAAAACATCTATTTTTTCTTAGGTATGATGATCAAACTGACAGAATTATTAAGTATCAGCATGTCATGCTTGAGGATTTAGAAAGAATTGAATTGGGTAAGTTTGTTGGATTTTTCAAAAATAGTTTCATTTTGAGTTTTTATGACCAGGTTGTTAAACTGGAAGTTTGATAAACATTTCATTGGAATTCGAAATGGTGTTAACAGCAGTTTTAAAATAGTTTGAGGGTTTACTTACCAGTAAAATTCTGAAATAAGTATTTGTAACTTTAATGAGCAAAATACTGCAATCACAAATACATATTTTTTTATTTTACTTTAAAAGTGTGTATTTATAAACTCAAATACTCATTATATTTTGCCCATTTAAAGTTATTTGTTAAACTTTATTTTTTTGAAAATATTATTCATTTAGGCTTTATCAAGCAGCTTTATTTATAGATAGTATATAGTTGAATCTTTTTGTATTACAAACTGTTATGCAAAATTAAGTAGGTGCAGATTAAGACATTTTTTCCTCTTGTATGTTTCTGTTTACATTTGCATTTATCACTTTTAGGTCCTGAGCCAGGAGTATTTAAGTCAAAGCACTATTGTTTACGTTTGCACTACTCTGTTTATGGACAATCTGGGTATTTTCATATGTTCCGTTCCACCAACACAAGATTTTTCAATAACATGGCAGTGCCAATAAATAGTGAAGAAGAAGCAGCAGGTACGTTGTACTTTTGTCAAACAATTTTCTTTTTCTGTTATCTTCATAATATAATCTGAGGGATAATTTCTTAAAAATGTCATTGTATTTGGTTAATAAATTATAATTTTGTTTTTAATAATCTTGTGCTATTTGTTATAATTTGTACCTTGATAATGAATAGTATGAGGGAGAGCTGACAAAGTTATTCACAGTGTTCGCAGGTTTATTGTTTTGTCTTTGCAATTAATAGAACCTCACGAGTAGTGAAATAACCAGTATTGAAAAATGCACTACTAGCATACAAGAAGTGCCACATTCACGTCTCAGTGGCACCAATGCTCTACAGTATGGCTGTGATCTTGGCAGATAGGCTTTTGTTAGTTGTCTTGATGTGTGGTTGTAGTCTTCTGAGTTTTCTCCAAATTGAGATGTATTGAGGAACATTTTCCATTTCAAAAACGTTCCTGAAGACATCTTCTCTTCACACACAGATATTGATTTAACAATATTACAGCCTAGTATAGGCTTCATAAAGTTCTCAATACAGTAAACAATAAAGTTGGATTCATTGAGGGAAAAAGTTTTTATGGGGGATTTTACATGAAATAACCGGAGAAAACCAAGAAAAATTACATCAGGTAGCCAATCAAACTAGTTGAGGCTGTTTGTCACAACACCAGTGCTACTTCCAGTTTTTGAAAGCATACACTTTATTTTTGCTTTTTAAAAAGTTCAAAGTTTCTGAAAATTTCATACATCCAGTGTACACAATTTTGGTTAATCACCTACCAAACCAGGAATGCTCTTGGGGAAAATAACTGAGCCTACAAATTACGTGTTGCTATGCTGTTTAATCCTTAAAACCTTAAAATGTGATTCTTATAATATACACGCTTAAACTTTTCTTTCTCTTTTAACAAGTTTTAATTGAAGACAAGTTTTAAAAAATATTTTCATTCCAGAATCACTAAAAGCCATCTGTGAGACATTCAAAGTCGCCCTCTCTGTCAAAGAGCTAAATGTTCCAATATTTGAGGGCAAACTGGAACGCAGGAAAAGTAAGATGCCTCTTTCGCAAGTAGGCGTTAGGGCAGGTGTATTCCGAAGCAACCGCAGCAGCAACCATAGTCACAACCCCAACCATGGTTTCCATCTAGAACTACCCTCCTTTTCGTCGATGCCAAGAAACATATCAGAGGGCCAGCTCAACTCGTTAAAGTCCGTTGGCTCGAGGGCTTTAAATAATGTCACTTCACATTTTGCAAAGCTGAACCCTATTCGGAGTGTTAAGGCTCTGGGGAAGAAGTCTGGAAATGGTATTGCATCATGCCCTCCAATGAGTTTGGCATCTGTCGATGAGAGGACTGCATCTGTTGTGAGTAACTATTGTTAATTATTGCTTTAGTTTTGCTTGAAAAAGGTTGAATTGCACTTCAGACTTTAATTATTGCTTCTGTTTGCAGTTCATCAAGTTTAAAATTCATAGTGCCTAAAGTAAATCTTATTAGAACAATTTTTGTAGGGCATCTGTACCTTTAAATAATTGTACTCTATGTGCTTGTATGTTTTTGACTATAAAGGCCAATAAATAAATAATGCTCTCTACAAACAAAACTACAGCAAAAGTTGGTGTTATTTAAAATTATAGTACATGGTTTACATAGTCAAAAATTTTAAAAAGTAAATTAAAAAATAAAAGGTATACGAGAATACAATTCAACTTCAATAATATTATTCTATGTATAGTTCCTATTCTACTTATCTCAGCTAAATAATAGAAATTTTGCTGTAATTTAATATAATTTTTTTTACATAAAATAGGTATTGAAAATGAAACACTTCCATCTTTTTATGAATTTCAAGTAACTTACTTAAATTGCTTCGTTTAATTTATGTAGAAAATAACTCAAAGTTAAAAATAATGTCCTTGTGAGAAATAGCTACAATTTTATAAAAATTGTTCTGTTTATTCTAAGATGCCCGCATCTTATGTTTAGGGTCCACGTTATAGTATGGACAGTTCTTCAGAGTCAGAAGAGGATTCAATCCTTCACCATAAAATCTACACTACAGCTGGGTTTCATGGCCACATCAGCGACCGCACCCTAAGCTCAGACTACTCAGAATTCAGCGACGTGGACGAACCAGAAATGACCATGTCCACTGAATGTCTAAGCAATGGTAGCAAAACCATAAGCAAACACGATGCTGTTCTCGAGAGCTGTGGCATACTTGCCACCTTCAACTTCAAACACAATGGTTCATCCAGTGAGAATTTCGTATTCCTTGAAGATCCCAGTCACTTCAATCAACGACGTTACAACACCGAAGTGGACGACTTTGTCATTGATGCCATGAAGAAAGCATCACTTCGTCAGATGAACAGAAAGTCCTCCCTGAGCGAACAGTCATCCTGTAAGCAGCAATTGCCCCTGACTTCGATGCCTCAAATACACATAAGTACTGAAAGCAACCTGGCTGCCTACACCAAGCCTGAAGAGTCCTCGAGTGCCAATCTCAAGGTTGGTGTCTGCCGCAAGCTGTCTAAGTCCTCGGAGGATCTGGAGTACAGACCATGTATGATGGCCACTTCTAATGAAGTCTCCCATCTTCTTGTTCAGGAAGAGGTGATGTTAGACACGGATGGTCTGAATGCGAAGATGAAGACATCACACAGCGAGAGTGCAATCCAAGACTTTTCCTTATCGTCCCTTAACTTATCCAGTACCCTGTCGCCCATTGCAATCAAGAAGGATCTGGTCTTATCCCCTCTGTCCAGGATTGCTAAAGGCGTGCAAAGCTTTGGGATGAATCTAAGGCAGCATCGTAATATTCCTGTCTCACCCGACACTGAGGACTACGAGAAGCTGAAACAGAGGAGGAAGACCTGTGCGACACGTATAATCGAATTGTGATGTATCTATCGGTTCTAAAACATATATTTGTATAGAGATGAATATATAAATTATTAATGAAAAGATTCTATATCAATATATTAGTAATGTTTTTGTTTGATGTTTGTTTTTATCTTGGATTCTATACTTGCAGCATAGCTAATGTCATAACCATTACTGTGTCAACAGACTCAATTTTTACGTTTGGAGAGAGTCAATCTGTATGTTGTGATCGCTTCTTACTTCATTTATAGTAATGAGTTTCGGTACACTGAGTTTGTAGATTGCCTATTGTTGGCATCGATTGGGAAAAAAAAGCCATAATTTTAATTACCATATGTTTGGATTTAATTGTTTTTAATCATGACGCAGAGTTAAATGTTATCCTGAAACTACAGTGAAAAAATACTCCTTGATTCAAATTGTAGAATTTGGGATGAAAAGTTTAAGTTATTATTAGCAAAGCATATCAATATTATTATAACTATTGAATTACAATTCATAAGTGCTGTAAGGTGAGAAGATATATTGGAAAAACTGTCTTTTTTTAATAACTATTAAAACAAAAGTGATTACAATTTTCGGCAGACTGCTTTGACTAAGATCATTATTTACTTTTACATCTTGATCCTACAATTACTTATAAGCTCTATTTGATTGGTCTATTATTTTAACCAAGCTAGTCATCAAAAGGCTTACTTTGCTGCAAGTATAAAATGACAAGATAGTCGAACTCTTAATTTTCTTTTCTTTGCTTGTGTAATTTACAAATTAAGCAAATATTTTTGTTTGAGTAAATTCAAGACAAAAATGTACTTAAAAAAAAAAAAATCTTCTTATATAAGTTCCTTAATTCATAGTTCGACAAAATTTTATAATTTTAAGATTTCTAAAATTAAGTCTTTGTGAAAGACCTATTTGCTTTAAAAAAGCAAATTAAAATTATTAATTTTAATTTGCTTAAATCTTATTTGAAAAAGATATATTCATAGGGTGCTGAATACCTTACTTTATAGCCTACCGCACAAATATATTAAAGTTAAAAATTAGACTTATATTCTTACAATGTTCATATTTGCTGAAGGAAATAATTTTCATTAGTATTGCTGTCTAGTGTTTTATATGACTACTAAAATTTCGTGTTGTTAAACTAAGTAACTATGTCAGGAATTCATTCTCGGAATATTAGTATTAAAAATGGAGTGCATGCTTCTTATTTATAATTCATTTGAAACTTTTCACTTGTATATTATTATCTAGCAATACTCTTTTATTTAGTTCAGACAGTTTTCCATTTGAGTAGCTAAAAACAGTTTAGCTAAATTAGAATTAGCTATTCCTAAGTGTTTTTTATACATTTAGTTTGTTTTTGCCAATTTTGCATATTGATGTTTTTTTTGTTTTTTTTTAATAAGTGTTGTAATTAAATCTAGTTTTCAGCAAGTGTCTGAGAATAAACTTCTAGAGCAATAACAGATAAGAACTTACTAATTTGAATTTATTGTCGTCTATTATGGGTATTTATGTTTTATTGTATTTACTTTATTTTTTAAAAGCACATGTGCTATTGCTGTGATTTTTATTGATTTTTATGTACCAAATAAAAGTTAAGAAGACAGCATTAGTCTTATAAAAAGCAGCTGAATATATTTTTAGGCAGAGCCTAATTAGCCATTAGAAATTTGAGTACACTTTAGAAATTTGAACCTGCACCTTTTGGTTCTCTATTTACTAATTAACAATTTAAATAAAATGAAAAATGATAATTTTATAACAAATTATAAGTAGATAATTATAGAATAAGCAAAGGCTATAAGCATCCATTATAAAATCATAATCAAAGGAAAGACGTTGGCATTTGGATGGGCAATTCTCAACATGAAATGCGCTGGACATTTTTGGTCTTCCTTCTTCTCATAAATGGACTACAATTACAAAATTATGATGAATCTAGTAGTTGTATTTTTGTTTTATATAAAATTAGTTTACATTTATAAGCCACCGATGCTCATGACACGGACATGTCTCGTATGTCGTCGTTATAAGATGCATATTTGACCTAGTTAAAATAATTATTTTTCCATGTAATTTTACCACAAACTAATTTTTTATAAAACAAAAACATATCTACTAGATTCATCATAACTTTAAAACTATAATCTGCTTACAAGTAGAAAAAAAATCCAAAATGTCCTGTGTGTACAGTAGAGAATTGCTCGGATAATTCTTCACTAGAGTGTTTTGACATAAATTTAAAATTAAAATATTTCATTTTTTTTTCTAGCCATATCTTCAAGAAATAGTTTTTATTTCAAATATCTTTTATTGCACTTATTATGTCATGGGACCATTTTTAATGGCATTTCTTAAAAAATATTGAATTAATAAGTACTTACTTTAAAGTTTAGTTCATGAAAATTAGGCAATTTTAGTCTGTCTTTAGCATAGTTTCTCAACAAAGTACACCGGTATAGTCTGTATCTGGATTTCTTTGATATATATAGATTTACAGTATATGGATTTTTTTTTTTATTCTTTGCAATTATTTATGTATAAAAAGTTTGAAAAATATATGTTTGTTATATATTTATCACTTTAAAATAGAGTAGCTATTTTTAAGATATTTATTAGTTGTATGTAGTGCAATATTGTACAATACAGTCTCATTGTAGAAGTGATTTTTAAATTTATTCTTGTTTATTTACCCGATACATTCCATCTTGTACTTTTTTTTTTTGCTTTACTATACTTACCAGGATGTACATATGTAGGAGTTTTTCTGTATAATCTAATTTATACATCATTAATTTCCATTACACAAATGTTAATGAAAAATAATAAATCTTAACCATACTTGTGCACTTTTATAACCTTTTTTATGTGTATAACTTTTCTATCTGTGAAAGTATTATTAGTTTTATTACTCACGGTTATAAATTATGGATTTCTGAAACCTTTAAAAAAATTCAGTATAAACATTTAAAATCACATTTTGTTCGGAATAACTTCTTACATGTATCAAATTAATTTAAGTGTAAAACAGTTTTTTCAAATTTATGTTGGATTATATTCTTTGAAGTACTATATTGGTTTATATTCATAGTACTATACTGATATTGTCATTGATTTTTTTAAATCAGAATGTTTAAATTTATGATTTAGTTTTTACCTTTAGATTATGAATCTAAGTTTCTAGATTCAGTTAATTTTTATATAAGATTTGAGTGGGAAGTTTAGAAACTGTTGGGTTTAGTCTTGAACTATAGCTTTAATTTGCCTTTTCTAAATATATGATTTGCCTCAATGTAAAGATGAAAATATTTTTATTTTCTTATCATTTCATTAAGTCTAGGCTAAGGATTATACCATTGTATTTTGTAATTAATTTTTAATACCATTTTCATTAATTTTTACACCATATATACTATTGTTTTGACATTAAGAGGCTTAATTTAATATACTTGAAAGCAATTAAATTATATTAAATTTTTTTCTTAAGTAAAAAAAAAATGCAAAAAGGTAGCATACAAAATTAATTGGTTGTATTTTTCAAAATTAAATCCTACAACTAATTTTTTAATTTTGAATTGTCACTCTCTTCAATTTTTTTTTTTTAAATTAATGATATCATTATTTAAATGTTGTTTTTTAATACATTAGTACAATTAAAAAGTTTTACTAACATGATATGGTCCAGTGCTTATAATTTACAGTTTATTTAATGTTAAGAACTGTTTGTGAAAAAGTATGTTTTCACAACCTTTATTTTTTAAAAAGGCAAGTATGTTGCGTTTTATATTATAAGTATTATACATTAACTTTTACCAAAGAATTTCTGTTTTATCTATATTTACATACTATCCATTCTTTACCTTTTTTTAAAAAAGTTCTTTGAGTTTATGTAATATTTTTTTTTAATGTTTAATATTTTCAATACAAAGAGTATTATTTTGTCTAGTCTTTTGATTTTTTAGTTTATATGTGGTGCAATCAGTTTCAACAAACTACAATTGGTATTGCATTTTAAATTTTGATAGATCTACATATTAATCATTTGATTTAACAAAACAAAATATTCATATTGAATTCAAACTAGTAACTAAATGTATGCAACAATTGATACTGGGTTATAATTTAGGTCCCACAGTTTGGACCCTGAATCAATTGTTAATAACAATAAACTTACTCTGTTTAGATTTATTCCAAATACAAAGCAGGATTCTACAAAAAAATAGGTGAATGTAGATGGAAACAGTAAGTGCTACATAAAAGACCACACAAGACAATTTTCGCACTTATTTTGCTCATTACTTTTTCCTGTAATTCACTGATGTGCAACAAGTGTTCCTATCCGTACCCGCTTTTTAGAATCCAGCACTTTATTAAATGATATAGATCTGAAATGTGTTAACATTCCAACAACCACCAGTTTATAAATTTATTGCTCCAGAAAGAGGATTTTACTAGTAATTATGTTATTGTGTATAGCAAAAACCTATTAATTTAATCTATTTTGGATTACATATTTATGTTTATATACGTACAGGAACTGATGTGCTTTGAGTGGTTATTTGAATGAATTTGTTTTTTAAAATGCAATTGCATTTTTTACAAAAACTTCTTAAATATTTTATTGACTAACTTCTTAGTTAAACTCTCTCAATTATATGTTGTAATTTTTTTAATTATCTTATAATGATTTCTATGTAAATGTTATTATATGTGTACCAATTTATATTTAATTAGATTTCAACATTTATTTTACTATGGAAGCTCAAATAATTCAACTTCTATACTACATTATAATATTCTTAATTTATTACAATCCAAATGTTAACATAGTGTGAGAAATGACCATTGAAATTATTCATATTTATTACTAAAGTTTCTGTATATATTTTTTATTTTTTCCAATATTTGAAGTAAATGTAATCTATTTCTTACATGATTGAATTTTGGAATTTGTAAATTTTGTTATATTTAATGTTAAGTATGATTCAATTTTAGTGAGAGAGAGAGAGACAGGGTGTATTTGTCAAACAGTATTTTTACAGAGGTTATTCTTAGTATGAATGTATGAAAAATAGGGTTTGTGTGAAGAGTTTATCATAAGAAAATGTGTAGTGGTGTGTAATAAGTTTATGTAACATACATTATACTCTTATTCAATTTTAATCTTGAAGAACTGTTTTAATTGAATATATTTTTCCTGTACAAGGAAATATAATTTGATCCTGCAGATTTTAGAATTAGTCGGCATTTTTCAATCGTACAACCAAATTGAATAATAAAAATAATAATAATAATCGATCATCCAACTTAAGTTAGACAATGCTCTTAAACACTGTTGTGTTAAAGACTTTTTCTTGCCTTTCTATCATGAGCTGAAATTCCAAATTTATTCGATTTGACTTCATGTTAGAAATGCGCATATAAAACCACCTTTTTTCTTCTAATTGATTAGGAAATCTTGTGGGTGGTTTTATATAGCTTACCCTAGTTTATATGAAAATTAAAGTAATTTTATAATAGTAATGCGTTTTTCAGTTTTGGTTCTCAAGGATTATTCTAAAATTTAAAAATAATGTATAAAAAGGGTCAGTAATTTAAATGTTTCAAGTTTATCATGTACTTTGTCCTTTCCCTGCATCCTACAAAATTTTCTTATGAATAAAATTTAACTCAAACTGAGACAAATTTCCTTGAGAATTCTATCTTTTTAGTAATGTATGCATCCTTCATTTAAAGCTCAAATGTCTTGATAGTTTTCTGCATTCTTTATTAACAATGCAGAACTACAATGCAAAATTTAATAGGTTCAGAAAGGTTACATATGGTATTAATCTATCATTTGAATGCCAATTTCTCCTTTGGATTTTACTTGTAAAGACTAAGACCCTTTGACAAATCTAATTACTTAAAAGTAAACGGCAGCTATTGCTGAAAGGCCTCAAGAGTAAATAATGTTAGGATGCATGTAAATGCGAGTTCTGAAATAAATGTTATTCTTCCTATCTTTAACTGTTTTCAGCAGTATCTTTTTATAAATAAGCAAATTTGCTGCTTTTTTTTTCAAATACTTAAAAAATTTACGTCCAATGAATACCTTATAATGATATTGATACATCTGTAAATATTGCATTCAACCTCTCATTCAAGATTCCTTCTCATTGCTTTAACTTTTCCCAGGTTCTTCATTCATATGCGTTTTATAAGGCTGCATAAAAAACAACTTTTTATTGCAAAAAAATCCAATGCAATTTTTATCTGGAAATTAGTTTATTCAATATTGTAGATGTTTAAACAAACCCAAATTTATATATTGCAATATTTTATAAAATTGTACTCTCAAAATATCATGTGCTTATAATTTATTTGAATTTCTATACTGTACAAAACCTTGTCTTGGAAGTATTCTGAATCCTATTTACTCTTTTGAATATCTTTTTTAAACTCTGGTGTTTCGGCTTTCTTTATCATATTTATTTTTGTAGTATTGCATACAGTAGATAGCAGTCGAACCGTCTAGTATTCCTGTGCATTCAGTGATTCACTCCCTGTGATATGCCTTAGCTTCACAATCTGCTAACAAATTGTTGTAAGTAGATTAATAAAGTAATTATATTGAATATGTAAATAAAAGTCGATTCAGCATTGATAGTTGTCCTTTTATTGACTAGACTGAAATACCTTGGAACATCAGCATCAAACACAAAATCTCTTAACAGCCTGGATACGAATTAATATACCAGGCGTTTCTAAAATATCTGGCAAAAATGGTAAGGGGCCAAAATAAGATTGTGTATTAGAAAGTATGTGCATAAGATACATTTGAAGGCATGTTCAGATCGTAGCTGAAAATTATCCTCTCCATCCTCATCATTGTCAAAAAGATAAAAAACAAACCTGTCAATTGAGACGATAAACCACTGGTGGCATTAAAGGTTTTAACAAAACAGGGTAGAGACTGTCTTCACCTACAAAAATAGACATTGAGGGATGTTCCGTTATGGAGCTAAATGCTACAATTAACCCTCACCCTTGCACCTCCGCATGGTGCATAACTCTCCTTTATCTACTATTTGAGATGCACCATTTTTGTGCATGTGTTCTATTATGAAATGTGCTATTTCATCCTCTTTACCTGCCTTTAAATTTTTGCCAGATATTTTACACAGTGGCCTCAGAACCTGGAAATGTCGGAATTTTTGTATTGTTTTGAAGGTACGCTTCCCCGTTCATCTGTATTTTGGCATAATTTTCAAGAATTATGGTAATCGTTAGAAGTTTCATGTTACAGTATAATTTAAACTTTTCATTACTGCCAAAACAATTTAAAAAAAAAAAAAAATGGCACATTATCTCTTTGGCATAAATGTTCTATTTGACACACATATGGGGAAATTTAAAAAAAAGTTTGCCGTAAAATCAGGGAATTTTTAGAAATCTACCAGGGAAATATTGTTTCCTAAATTTTGTGGCCACCCTGTTTTAGAATTGCCTTATATACATCTAATACATTATAGTTAGTACTGCATTAATCTGGAATTATAAGGGTTTACCAACAGGTCTATTTTGACGAAAACCATTCATATTCGTAAATTGTGTGGGAGAAGATCTGGATTCTCCTCAGGCAGCCTAACAAATGAATTGGTTTGTTCCAATCACCCTTGCATTAATTTGTTTCTGAGTAAATTATTACATTCAAAAGATTGCAAAGTATATGGCTTGCCTCTGAACTAAGTCTGGGGAATGGGAGAGGAATTTTTTTATACTTGCAAATTATTCAAAAATCCTACATTGGATTATATGCACTTGATAACTGTTTTATAGACACAAGATAATGTAACTAAGTACAACATAAAAATCCAATCCTCAAAACTTAGTTTAAAATCAAACTACTAAAATTAATCAGTTCAGTGCAATGGTGTGCACAAATTCCTAGATTTGTATTTTGTAATGCTGCATCAATTGTTTATTGAGATGTAAAAGAATAATGATGAATGGTTGCATCATTTTATTTACTACAAAATAAAATATATATATATAAAAAAAATAGCATTTATAAGTTGAATAAATAAATTCTATGCTATTTTTATTATTAAGAAATAATTTTATCTTTCAAGTTCGTTGAGATATTAAAATTGCTTTCTGAGTTTATTGTAAAAACTATTAAATTGACTAGACAATAAATTGTAGGTAGCTCACACTGAGTAATTATTAAAGTAAATATGACAGCTTTTGAATTTTCCTAATAAATATTTGAACACACTATAATTGTTATTGATTTATGAAAAATTTGCAAATATATATTTTAATATTCATACGTAGATCACCAGAAATATACTCTAAAATATATTTAAAACTTTTATTTACTGCTAACTGTATGGCTACGTATTGCGGAGACCAGTCATTGTATGCATGTCCCAAGTTTTGAAGCTTTGCAAACCTAGCTGAAAGTTTTATTGCTATACAAATCCAAGCTCGCTTTGCTTGCTAAAAGTTTCATTGCTATAATTTTTTTTTTTTAATTTCAAAGTTCTATGCATATTGGAAGTCACTTTCTATAAAGTCATAGACTCTTTGTTTTATTATTATAGAATAAATCTGGCGAGTTATAATTATATTGCTATTTTTGTTTTCATTATTTGGTTTTCAAGTTCATGTCAGCCCAGTGATAAGGTATACACACAAAAACTTATACAAAAAAGTATATCTCATCTACTTTATTATTTTCCTACATGAGTGATAGTAGAATACTAATACATTCTAACCTTTATTAAAATTCGAAAGCAAAATCTTACTAAATGAGTTTTTAAAACAAAAGTTACAGCACCTATGTTAATATCTATCGTACAATATTCAGTCTAAACATGATTTTTTTCTAGCATTTAATGTTTACATTTAGTTATGGATTTAAAACTAAATAGCTGCACAGTACAATATTTTACAAATATCGGAATTATATTGCAGGCTTTCGCACAATTTCGGCATTGAATACTGAAAGAGGTTGGTGCACAGCAGTTAATTAGTGTCATTTTGTAAAACCTAAATTATTTACACAAAATGCTTTATAGCAGATAAGATTAAAGTGAAAGACTTCTGTTACAAAGATGCTAATTATATAAAAACACAAAACAGGAACGGTTTTCAACACTTGTTTACATCACAAGAAGAACTTATTATATTTTTTGGGAAAATCAAAAACGTCCTGGTATATAGTAGAAACATAAATGAATATAATATAAATACAACTAATCATACAGGTCATATCTAATTTAAAGAAATTGAAAAAGTTATAAAAATGTTTAGTACAATGTAAAATTAATCATTATAAGAGTTGATTTCTAACTTTTTAACCAGACATAGATAACTTGTATGAAATAATCAAATGACTTACATGAATAACAATTGAAAAATATTTAATGTTTATGAAATACTACACATAATAAGGCAGACAACAAATTTTGACCTTCAAATTATTAAATTAAATCATGAAAAACTACAACACAATAATAAACAACATGTAAGAGTTTTATAACACCGGTTAACCTTCATTTATATCTCTTACAGGAAAACAATTGATCTTCATAAGTATTAAAGCCGGGAACAATACATATACACACTTATTTTTAAAATGTTAAATCACACATAACAATAACCTTATAATTAAATTACAAGAGGAAAATTTAAGGAAGTCAAACTTAAACACATAATTTAAATTTCACAGCTGTAAAATACTAGTTCAATCACTTTCCTTTTTGTGTTATGACACTATTATTATTTCAATGATAAAAAAACAAATTTTCTTCATTTGAAAAAAGTTACAAATAGAATCTTAAATAATTTTCAGTTTGCTTCAGTAATATACAATTTTTATGTAGTGACACAAATTATTAAATCCTAAATTCTTAACTTTAGGATAATTTAAATTGAACATGAATTTAAAAAAGAAAACATCAAGATTTCTAGCTTTTGCTATTATGCATGATGGCGATGTCCTAAGTAACAAGACATTAAAATAAATTTTATTAATAAAACAAGTTTTAATAATTAAAATCATCTAAAATGTAACAAATTATGAAGCTGAGACAGTAATTTATAATATCTATATTTAATGATATATAATCAAAAACTAATTTTCAATAATTCACACCATACGTTAGTGTAAAATTCAAATTCTCCAAGTCCCATTCCTAATTATGAAAACTATTTGCCTAAGACACAATCAGTTAACATGAAATTTCCATTACTTTCATAATAAAATTATTTCAATTTAAACATGCAGATTTTGTCTCTAGTAGAAAAAACAAATGCTACTATAAAAATATATCCATACCCTTAAAAACACTTCATTTATACAATGTTATAACTAAAACCAGGAGCGATTGGTATAAGCTGAGTATGACCTAAGAAACTTTACCCCCCCCCCCCCAATCAAATGATAATCTTCACTGGAATACTTGAAGGCTTAGTTAAATGCAGTGCTAATAAAGCCAGGTAAAGTTATCACAGACAAGAAATGAGAAATGAACACATGTATTTTGGTAGTGTAGGAATGAGAAAATCATCTTACAAAATTTGATCCTAATGATTACAAAAATCAATCATTCAATTAGAAAATGCATATCGAAGATACTATACCAGTATTGAGTCATGCATAGTGAGATTGAACAAAATTAAAGATAAATATCACATTTTTTAAAAAGAGTGCAAACACACAAAGAAAACTAACTTCTATATAACAGATCAAATTTTGATTATTTATGTTGAAACATCAACTAACGAACAATTGATATTTTTAATTTGACAATCATAAGCATAGAAAATTACACATACTTCGAGCAAAACGATGAATTGATTTCTAACCAATGGCAGTGCTAGCTTTTATAATTATAGTAAGAAAACAAGCTTCAGAAGGGAGATACTTTTAAAATAAAAGTATTTACTTTAAAGTTATTTTTCGTTAAACTTCTACTTAGTTACGAGTTACCTAGTATTGTAATTTTTTTTTTTATCAAATATTAAGTAGTATATTAACTAGAGTACTAGATATCCATAGATTAATTTTAAATAGCTACAAAGAGGAATAATAAAAATACAAAATAAATTATAGTTTACTTGGTGATAGACCTCATATTTCAAGTAGTAATATTTCTTTGAAAGAACAAACTAGCCTTTAATTGTCTTGCAATAATTAAATGGAAAATGATTTGAAAACATTTTAAAAACTAAATGCCTACTTAATTAAGGCAATGAGTGTTTTAGGTAAACCAGATTAAAGTTTTCTTTATGAACTTAACACATCAGCACAGCAAAAACAATATTTACACACTCAGATAATATTTATTTTAAAAAGTATTGTAATAAGACGTTTTAATTTGATTTTAAGCACTTTAAGTGTTAACTTTTTTTAAAGAAATATTACAAGTATGATGCAATAAACTATTTGTTTTGAAGGTGTATTGTTTTTGTGGAGGGAAATAGTTTAAACTCAAATTGTAAACATTAAAAACCTTGAAAGCATATAATGCATATACATGTTTTTTGAAGTACATCAAGCACAGTCAAAACGTTTATAAGAAGTAGATAAACTAAGTAAATACAAATGAGAGAAGAAAAAAAAAAGAGAGAAAAATTGTGCATAGCTACAAAGAAAAATAAAGTTTATCTCTATCCCCAACATCAAGAAACATCCACACATATTATAATCTAATACTTTAGCTTTACTGATATATACACATCATTAAAAAAGATGTTTTTTAATCACATTAAGAGATGTGCGAATGCAGAAATGAATTGTACATTTTGATTGGTAGTACAACAAAAGGAAAATTTAGAAACATATCCAAATGGCATTGTAGCTTTTATGCAAGTATTTAAAGATCACTGCAAAATTAACCTGATGAATTTGCCATGACACCTAAAACTTGGCTTATGTATTCAATAACAAGGCTACTTTTTGCCACATGAAAACTACATTAGAGGCAATACCAATATGGTCATATAAGTAAACTTGCAACAGTCGATTAAAATACATTTTGTTGCACATTCCGCAACACAAAACTACCTATGAAATGTTATCGTTTGTTTATCGTAGTTTTGAGATCATTCTAAAATCATATAACTCACTTGAAGAAGATAAGTTTAAGCTTGTGTTAAGTTATACGAGTTAAGTTATTGTAAAAATGAAGTTTTGTGCAAGTAAATTAATTATGAAGTATTTTTATTAGAGACAAACTATTAACAAATAACAATTTTCATCAGCTCAGTGGCTGGTTGCCCATGAGAATGGCACAGATATGATTCCTTCATTCTTTTCTTAGCAATCTGGATACCATTTAGCCTCACATTAGTGAGTACAAGAGGAAATTCTAGGGAGAAAATGTAGTGTCTGTGCAGTGTTTACCACATTGAAAACCTATGCTATCAAGGTCTAGAGATTGCCAAACTTTTGCTCATGAATGAGCCCTTCTTAGTTAGCCTGGAGTTCTTTGCTTTTCCAGAAAGTATAATATTTTTAATGTTATGAATGGGTAGGAGGAAATGCTCTATAGCGCCTATGACCATGTTGGTTTACACCTAGTATAGTCCTGCTTGCAAACAGGGTTCATACACACTTTGGAAAATAAAGCACTAGGAATCCTGAGGTAGCTTTAAAAAAATTGGCAAGTTGCCATGTTTGGGCAATGACAAGTTCAGAATATAAAAAAAAAAAAAAATCAAGATATATTTTGAGATGAGAGAACAAAAAAATGTAACACTATGTACACACACATTTTTCTAGCTTTTCCTTCAAAACTAAGTTGAAAAAAATAAGACAATTTAAAAAACATAAAAATTTAAATAATAATACAGATGAAATTAAAATGTAAATTTCCCAGTTTTAAGTTCTAAAATTTAAGTTTTATCGAAGTCTTTGAGTAAATTGCTGTAATTTTCCGGGATGTGTATGAATCCCATTTCAAACAGCGTAAATTAAAAAAATAACAAGAACTCAGACCTCAATTCAAACACATCCATACTCGTACCACACTGAATTCTCGAGAGCCTTTTCCTTCGACGAAGTTCTCGATCCTCCGTTTTGGTCCCCTTTAGTCCTCGCATACTTGGAAGCTTCAGTGGCATCGACATTGCTGTTATTTGTGTCCGAAAGATAGGCAGACACTGGGCGAGACGGCTTGCTCGATGGATCTGGTGAGATGTAGCTCAGAGGCTGAAATTGTTGTTCACGCATGTTGTTGTAGGATGAGATCTGCTGGGAGGAAGTGCTTCGGGTGAATTGCTGCTGGGAGGAAGGACTTCCATTTAGGATGTCTGTGTTGGTGAGGTTGGTGATGAAGTTGAGTGTCATGTTGTTTTCGAGAGTGGTGTGGTTTGGGCTGTCTTTCGTGAAGGTGGAGGTCACCTGTTGAAGAAAAGGTTGTTGAGTGTTTATAGCAATGAATGTGGCATTAAAAAAAAAAAAAAAAAAAAAAAAAAAAAAAAGAATTAAAACTTGTCTATGTAGATAAAATTTTGGGATAAAATTAAAAGATAACAACAAGTACGGCAGTTTTTATATTCAAATTGGGAAAATAATTACATTTCTTTCAATTGTGAAAGTCACTTTATTTTATGCTCCTGAATTTAATTCTTTTTCAAGATGACAGCACTAGTTTTAACAAAGAAAAGTGTTACAGCCTAGCAAACAATTTCAACATTAAAATTTGAGTAAATTGAAACTATTTTCTTTTCTAAAATTGGCACACGAACACACAATAATTCCTTAGAAATGAATACATTTAGCAAATAGCAGAGATCACAAAAAATGCATTTATAAATATTTCCCTTCCTTTTAAGAATAAATTTATTTGGAACTAAAGTGGTTCATTGGGCTTTAAAAATGCCTCAACAAAATGAGTTGTTACACTTTTAAATAAAGGGAAGCAAGACCTGTTGTCAGGAAAGAAAACACAAAAGATTGAAACTGATCAGATGGGAATGACAGAAAGAATTATGGTCGAAAAAACTACAGTGATTAAAATTGTACAAGTAAATTAAGAGTTCTGAACCTTAAGAACTGTCCATATGATTATTTATAATGAAACATATTCTACAAATATTTTTGTATTTCCCAATTATTTGGGAATCACTCTTTTTTTTCCCCTTCTTTCTTTTCACAGTACAGTAACATCAGATGAATAGAACTTTTTATTAACTAATTAATATAATTTACACAAAACACATTAAGTTAAAAGTAAACTAAGAATAACATACACTATCCCCTTTCTCCAGTGGCACTAGATTGTTTTGTTCAGAGTTTCCCTCCTTTTGCACCCCTAGACCAACATCTCTAACTGGTATATGATCCTCTTGGCAAGAATCTTCAGGGTGAAATACATTTCCTGCATTAAATGTCATAAATATATAATAACAGTATTCATAGATATTAAATGAGCTTAATTCAAGAGCGTACTGTTTCCAATACCTTTGTTTTTATGAGACCATCCAAGAGATTTGTTAGGTCTACGAAGACTGCAATACAGACTTGAGTCTGTAGAGTTGTCGGACTGGGAGCTCAAAGCATCATGCTTCACGTTCTAAACAAACAAAATAATATAAAGAAAATATTTAGCATATTGGAAGGAAAGTGTTGTAAAGGAATGATATTCAGATTATTAACACATTGAAGCTTTCATTATTTTTTAAAAAATATTACATTTGAGAGTTAATTATGATACAGATAAATTATTCAAAATTAACAGTTACCATTTAAAATATCAAATGATAACACTAAGTTATGTAAGAATGGGATTTTGTAAGTATAAGCTTAACAAATAGTTTTCAAATAAATAATTTAATATGAATTATGTGATATTATAAAGTCAAAATGTTGTCTACATTTGTAGTAGAGTATAAAAATAATGTATAATTATAAAACACAGCTAAGCATTAGCTGATTGTAATTTATCAAATATGGTAAATGGAAAATTCGATTAATTTTGAAAAAGTTAGTACCAATATAGTATTGTATGACTATAATTTTTAGTGGACTTAACTTTGCCATCATGTACTAAAACAGTAAACTGAACCTCCTTTATCATTCATGAGTGACTTTAACATGATTTTACTTTCAAAGCTTAAAACATAATTTTATAATTTCTAAAAAGATAAATTGAACTGAAATAATTCACTTAATTATTGTGTACATATATACACATACTACATCAAGTTTATTTTAATTTTAATTGATACATTTGCTTCAAATGAAATAAAAATATTACCTTCAAAAACGCAGAGCGAGTTCTTCGCATGCGCAATGAACCACCGGATGGAGGTTTTCTAAAGAAAAAAACATTGAGACAAATGATTATTTTTTTCTAGGCAGTATTAAACATTTAGATATCAGAAATCTTTTACATAGTTTAACCCATTAACCGCGGGCGTTGCGTTAACGCAACGCTTAGAAAACATAACTACAATAAATATATAATCAATTTTAAACTAATATTTGGAGGTTTATGTTCATTGGTAAGGTTACACACTTTAATTTCAAACAATAAAAATTATTCTAAACCTTATTTTTTTCTCGTAGTAATAACTTAAACATTTCCGAAATCCGGTAAGTTGGACTGACATTGCTAAATTGATTCCGAAAAAAAAAGAGGGAAATAACAATTCATATCTCTATAGTTCACTTGAAGGTCACAGGCAAATAAAAAATGTTTTGATGAATTCATCTTCGAGCTACCATGTCGAAAATAGTACTAGTATTGCGCTTGCGCATCGTCAGCGGAAAAGAGGGTCAACATTTTCTGAACTTTTTTCTTACCGCGTGTGATCACAACTGCTTCATTTTTATTTGAAATATCTCGAAAGCACTATCTTAAGCTTAGTGAAGCTCTGGATACTTTTTACACCATTGATTCAGATGACAATGAAACGGACATTGTTATTATTTCACCAGAAGTTGGCGAAGTTACTGACAATGAAGAAGGGGATAATACAGTGATAAGTGACTCGAAACGTTTTACCAAATGATATTTCTGGTGAGGTGGAATTACATTCAAATAGGAAAGATAATGACCAAAATAATATGGATAATACAGTATAGAAGAAAAAAAAAATTTTGCCTTTGAAATGGAAGAAAATAGATCCTATTTATACATCGATACCAAAAAATGAAGAAACATGGCCAAGTTGAAAAACTGAAAAGAGAGTTAAAAAATTTAAGTTGTGAGGAAATTTTCGATAAGTTTTTTGACTCTGAAATTTATGCATTGCTCATAATATCAAACTAATATATATGCTCAGCAAAATAATTGAACTGATTTTTTGTTTCTGAGAGTTACCTAAAAAGGTTTATTGGTTTGCTTCTTCTTACTGGATACCATACATTGCCACAAGAAGAAATGCATTGGTCATTAGAAAAAGATGTATCGGTCCCGTTTGTTAGGGAGTCAATGTCACATATTCAGTTCAGGAATATAAAACAAAATTTGCACATGGCAGATAACATCAATATTGACAAAAATGACAAATTGTACTAAGTGAGAGTACAAGAGTGAAATTTGTTGAATAAGAAATTTAAAGTTTCAAATATTTGCACACGACCTAAGTAAAAATGAACAAATGATTCCTTATAGAGAAAACATTCTTCAAAAATGTTCCTAAAAGGAAAACCTGTGAGATTCGGTTATAAAGCTTGGACACTTGCGTCACAAGATGGTTTTTGTGATGATGGATTTTGTTGGATCAACTACTGGTAGACCAAGCAAACTAAGTCTTTCTTTGGCAGTAAAAAATCAAAAAGGACATTTTCCTATACGATCAATTGACGATAAAAGACTTCGCAGAAAGCATTGTCACATTCAAACTATATATCGCTGTAATGGTTGTGGAGTGGCTTTACACCAAGAATGCAGTCAATATATTCATACAAAATAAGACATATTAAATAAATGTATGTACTTACACAGTACCAAAAGTTCATATTTTTGAAAAAAAAAAAAAAAAAAGCTTTAAAATATCGTCTACAGTTAATTACAGTTGTTGAATATTCAACATTAACGGAATATGAAATTCTTGAAAACTGCGAATTTTAACTCGGTTTTAAGCTGACGTTGCGCCAGCGCAACAGTCGTTTCCTCTAAAGATAAATAAAATATTCCAACTTTTTCTTTAAATATGTTACATATGGCCCTAAAATCATAAATGTTATAAATACTGACCATGCCTTTTACGGATTTCGAGTTTTGGCGGTTAATGGGTTAAAAAGCATCAGTAAAAGTAATATAAACTTTCTGGTACGGCCCATTTTCAGTTTAATTAAAATTTAAATGATTTGGAAAAATTTCCATTTCATTGAAAAGATATATAAAGCAAACTAAACTTATACTTCCAAACAATATTGAAAAACAATGAATTTAAAAATTTTCTGATACATACATTTCAACTTTAATGATAATTAACTTACTTTGTAGAGGTTGTTTCAAATTAATATAAAAACGCTTCTAAAAAAAAAGCATTAGAGAAGAAAATTTAACAAAAAAAAAAAAAAAAAAAAAAAATTGTAAACTAACCTTTTAGGAGATCTTTGTAATTTATTAGAATAATCTAAAATTTTCTGTTCTAGCTTTTCCTTTTGTTGACAAAGTTCTCTCAGTTTTTCTCTACTAAATAAAGTTTCATTAATCAATTAGAAAGAAAATAAGCTGAAGAATTTCTACACATTTAATTAAAACTCATACTTACAAGTTATTTTCTTCCTTGCGATTTTGTTCCGAGATTACTTGAAAGAGAAGATCGTGATATTGACTCAGTAACATGGAGAGGTGAGACATTAGAGACTGCTGTTCCTCTTCCATCATTGAGTTCTTTTGTGTTAATAACTATAAGAAGGAAAAAAAAGGGTTAACTCTTACCTGATAGACATCCCTTAATAGCACTATATCATTAAAATAGCTGCATTTAAATTTCTTTAAAAAACAATAGATGAACAGGGTGGCCCCAAAATTCAGGAAAAAAAGTTCCCTGATTTCCCTGACATTTCTAAAAAATTCCCTGATTTTATGGCAAACTTTTTTTCAAATTTCCCCAATTTTCTTACGTTTTCCAGATGTCTAGAAACCCTGATCAAATAGAACATGCATGCTAAAGAGATAATATGCAATTTTAAAAAAAATAGTTTTATGGTAATGAAAAGTTTAAATTATTCCGTAACATTAAACTTCTAATGGCTTACCACAACAAATCGCCATGTAAATAGCGCCAAAATATGGATGAACGTGCCTTAAACAATACATAATTTCCCTGATTTTTTCCAGAATCAGAAAGTTCCCTGACATTTCCCTGATTTCCCCGGTTCTGTGGCCACTCTGATGAATCAAATGCAGTAAAACATTGTAATAATGCTACTAGGTCAAATTAAAATATAGTATGCTATAGAAAAAGCTTTTTTCAATATAAATTAGCTTTATTTAAATTTAAAAGGAAATTATTATAAAATTGAGTTATAAAAAAAAGCTTTGCAATACATGAGAGACATAATATCATTTTAAGCTTTGCATTCCAGGATTGATTGACTGTCACTTTCAAAACTTCATTATTATTAGGGCTGGGCGATTTAGAGATTTCTTAAATCGATTTATCATCAGTCTAACATCGCGATTTAGTGATAAATCGATTTAACACTGCTGTAGAATATGTTCCTATCTTGATAATATATCAAAATATGAACATTTGCCAAAAGTTATTGATTCACAAGCACACACACAAAATGCATTACATGTAAACTAAAATCAGATGCACCAGGATTGAAAATTTCAACTTGAATAGATAAAGCAATCAAGCACGCATCTTCTTGAATAAACTATTCCGTAAATCAGAAATGGTGGCGATTTAGCAAGCAGGGCACATGCACTGCTTAAATCGAATTCTGGACCACGGATTGATATTTGGAACATCGTGGATGTCAGCGTTATATTGATGTAGAGCATTACATCGGAATTTTGATATTTCGCAAACGATGTTAGCTCTAAATCGCATTGTCGATATTAGTATTAAATCGATATTTTCGTTACATCAATATAAAGCCCAGTCCTAATTATTATTATTTATTATTTCAAGTTGTTTATCTTTAGGGCTTTTTTTTTGTAACTTAAACTTATGACATTTATTGAAGTTTGCTAAAGGGATAGAAATGGAGGATTAATTTGTTGTTTAAATTTTGCATAAAAAAACAGATTATGTAAATGAAATTTTTTTGTAAAAGATGAGTCAATGTCAGTGATGATAAGTCAATACGCATGTGTTACCTCACAACAACTGGTCAGCTTGGAAACCTCTACGTCCAGCGAAGATGTTTCGTTCTGACACTCCAAAAGCTCTCCTTGCAGTGCAGTGTGTTTTAATTTCAGCTCATTATTTTCAGACTTCAAAGATTTATGAATGATTTGTAGGGATTTGAGTTCCTTTGTGACATTCTCATGGGCATCCCGCAATGATTTCAACTGATCCTTTACATTGTAACAATAAAATATAAATATTGTTACACATAACTAAACTACAATTTATTACAATGAAACTGATATAGTTACAACTAAAGATTTCAAATGTAATTAATGAAGCAATGAAATGTAATAAAATTTAATTTGCAAAATAGTATACCTTCAATTGTATATGATCTGTTCGTAGGTTGGAAAGTAATCTTGTATCGACTCTCGAATCATCGTCTTCGAGAACTTGCCTTAGTCTCATTACCTCTTCATGGGACATCATCACAGATTGCATCTTTTCCTACAGAGCACAGTGTGAATATATATAATGCAGCTTTTGAGGATATTGTATACTAACTGTTACCATTTTAGTTATTAACCATAACACAAAAGCTAGGAAAATGAAAAAGATTATCAAGTACTGATGTGCAAAAAAGTAAAAATAAAAGAAAATTTAGTCCAGATGTTTTTATGAATTTACTAACCAAAGAAAGATTAGGACATTATTTACATCTTTATTAAATAATTTGTAAGCTTACAAATCAGGGTTGGAAAAAAAAAGAGTTTTTTTTTATTTTGGTTTAAATCAGTTTTTTTGGTTTAAACCGTTTTTTTTAAAAAAAATATCCTTTTCTAATTACATGTATACATATTTATAAATGAAATTTGACATTAACTAAAATAATTAATGTTCAAATAACAAATAATGTTCTTTCTCAAGAATATTATTTGTTATTTGAAAATAATTTAAACTAATTCAATAAACAATTGCCACTTATGTGGACATTCAAATCATATTAAATTTTAGTATTATATTTAGAGATAATTTTTTTTTAAATTCAATGTATACAATATAATTCAATAGTAATTGTTTACTGCATAATACATGAAATATTGCTTTTAAATTCCTCAGTAATGGTGA
This sequence comes from Linyphia triangularis, assembly GCA_963978545.1. Taxonomy (NCBI): domain Eukaryota; kingdom Metazoa; phylum Arthropoda; class Arachnida; order Araneae; family Linyphiidae; genus Linyphia; species Linyphia triangularis. The sequence continues at coordinate 56,959,067 of OZ021731.1, read as the reverse complement.
TAAACTGTACAAAAGTATATTTTTAAGATTTAGAAATAAGTTATCAAAGCACAAAACCTCTACTTCAGAAACAAATTTAAAATGCAGCCTATAATTTAATTTTAATTAATAATTTTGTATAATTATAAAACATTAATAAATCCAATAGATTAATATAAAAACTTATTGTTCATACTAAAAAAAAAACTTTAATAGTCTTTCATTATAATATTTATTTTTAAAAAGTTATTTACAACAACAAATAATTCAAAAAATCTAATTATAAATAAACAAATAAAAATACAATTTTAAATTATTCTTTTTTGAGAAAAAAAAACCCCATTTGGTTTAAACCATGCCAACCCTGTTACAAATAACTCAGAACATAGGTTTATAACTTTGGTGGTTCTGACACTAAAAAGTAGAACTTTTTAAACATACATAACTGAGCTTGACAATCTTTTCAATACATATAATGCTTAGTCTTCTTTCAAGGTACATAATAATACAAATTTAAAGATGTGGTTGATTTGAGGATGAATAAATATTTCTCAATAAGGATGTTATTTTTTTCTATTGTAACTTCCATGAACTCGAACAATGAAGATCTTTATTTACAAATGACAGACATGATCTCTGCTTTTTAAAAAAAAAATGATTTTTTAAAAAGATTTTCGAGTTTTTTCAGATAGGATTTTTAAATAGGTATGCCTGGTTTTCTTTCAAGAGATAATGCTATCTAGTACATGGCTTTATTAGAGTTATTCATTATTAGGGAGTAGCAAGAGGGTTAATAATTTAACCATATCTTAATTATGATCATATAACCTGTAAAATTAGGAAAACGATAGCGTTCATTACTTAAGGGATACCGATGGTTAGGGTTCAATTTTATGTATACAAAAGTAATATAGAAATAAGGAATAAATATTAGGTCAAAGAACTCCTCAACATCAATATTAGTAAAATTAATTCATACAGTTATTTAATATTTAATTATAATTTTAATATTCTAGATTGTTCATGAGCTAATATATTCATGCTAATAACAGAAAATACAATATTTAAAATCATTTATAATACCTTTAAGTCATTGCATTCTCCTTTGAGTGATTTGTGGTGGCTTTTTAGGGCACTATGTACTTTTATCAAAGAGTCATAGTCATTCGTTAATTGCTCATGAAGACGTTGCAATGATTCATGGTCAGTACCCAAACACCTATGTCTGCTTTCTAACTCTAAATTTAGATGATTCATCTGCAAAGTAAAAGAATGTGAGTGTTATTGCATTTCTTTGTAAAATTTTATTACTAAATTAAAAGTTCAGAAATAAAGAAGGGTTTTGAAGTTAAGAAAAGTGTAAGTGCTAAAATGCTTTTCCTTAGATGAGAAGTGAGCCAATGAAACATTTAGAGTGATACACTCCCACTTTACTTGAAAGGGGCTGTTAAGTTTATAAAGCCACTATGAATGTTTGAAAATTAAATAGGTTTAAGTTAATATTTTTGGTTTTTAGATGATTAAGTCAACCAAACTAATGTTATAGATACAGTGGTAGCCGCTTAATGTGATCTCTGTTAATGTTATCAAAATCACTAAGGCCCGTCCGCTTGTATCAAAATACACTTAAAAATCACCGGTTATTGTAATCAAAAGTTCGTTTATTGTTATCAATTTAGAAATTTTGTTTTCCTTAAAATCGTGATAAACAAAAATTAATGCGTATTTCTTTTTCAGTAGACTGTTTTTTGAAATTTTGCGAGCAACGTTCCAGCTTTTTTCTAAGGGACCGATTTAAACCTGACATTCAACATGCGATATCGTGTTTCAGATTTGTGATTTGACCTTAGCTGTCTCTATCAAGTTTCTTTCCCCCTAGCGCAGATCATCAAAAACCGAGTACTGCACTTCTCAACTCCGCGACAATTATCCGCAAAGCTGTCTGACTGGTTTCTGTCTTGCAATAGCATCTACAAAGCTGAATTAAAAGACGCACAGAGAAAGGCATGCTTCATTTTTAAGCTTTGCTACAATTGATACGGTTACGAATTTTTTGGAGGTTGATTTTCTATACAATGGAAAGAAAACGCAGAGATCTGACTGAAAAAGAAAAAGTAGAAATTTTAAATCAGTAAGATAAATTGCCGAAAATGAGCCAAAGAAATGCTGCTGTCCAATTGAAAGTTTCTCAACCGCTTTTATGCAAAATTTTGAAAAACCGAGGAGACATCGAAAAGAAATGCACTTTGAATGAAAATCTGAATTCTAAAAGAAACCGTGATGGAAAAGATAAAGAAGTTGAATCTGCATTGAAACTTTGGTTCACAAATGTTCGTGAAAAAGATGCTCGTGTTAATAGTCCAATATTACGCCAAAAAGCCGAGGATTTAGCTGCAAAATTAGGTAGAGAAAATTTTGCATCTACAGAAGGATGGTTTCACCGCTGGAAAAAAAGGCAAAACATATTCTACCGAAGGACATACAGTGAACAAAAGGATGCCGATCAGCCAGCCGCAGACCAGTGGATAAATAAAGAATTTCCGAGACTCATTGCTAAGTATTTGCCTGACGATGTGTTTAACGCAGACGAAACTGGTCTGTATTTTCGTGCGTTGCCTGAACACACGTATTTGTTCCAGAATGAAAGTACGCAAGGGTGCAAAACTTCAAAGGAACGCCTAACTGTGCTGTGCTGCGTTAGTATGACTGGAACTAAAAAAAAGACTTTTAGTTATTGGGAAGAAGCCTCGATGTTTCAAAAGAGTGAAAAATTTATCCGTCGATTATTTCACAAGCAAAACAGCGTGGATGTCAGCCACCATTTTTAATGATTGGCTTGTGAAATGGGACAAGCAATTAAAGCGAAATATACTCCTTCTTATAGACAATTGCACTGCGAACGTTGTGACTGTCAAGTTAAAGAAAATAGAAATCGTGTTCTTACTTTCCAACACAATTTCCTTAATCCCACTATGTGATCAAGGAATTATTCAAGCGATGAAGGCCTATTATCGAAAGGAAATGCGTTCAAGGATTTTAGAAAATATGGGGTACACAGAAAATCTCCGTGCGAATGAGTTAGTCAAAACAACCAACGTTCTGGAAGCCATACATTTGTTAACAATGTCATGGGACAAGGTTTCGGAAAAAACAATTCAAAATTGTTTGAGTCATGGAGGGTTTTTGAAACCAGACGAAAACACCAATGCAGATGCGATGAAAGAAATGGAAGACATTTCATTCTCCTGTCCGATTTGAGTGCTGAGGATTTCAAAGCTTGGATGGAGATCGACGACAACATTAAAACTGCAACTTTGTTAAATGATGACGACATTTGCGAAGCTGTAACTGTCAAAGATCAAGCTCCGGATTCCGATGACGATGATGAACCCGAGAGTGTTAACGAGGAGTAAAATCTGAAGACTGCTCAAATGAGGGAGGCGCTCTGAATCTTGCGTCTAGATGTACAAAAAAATGCCGACGCTGAACAGTTTTATAAGCAATATAATTATGAACGATTTATTAATGATTTGCTTCGAAAAAATAGCAGACAATCAACTATTGAGGATTTCTTTTCAAGTCAATAAGTATGTTTTTGTATAATAGTACATAATTACATATTTATCTTATTTGTTATATTTTTCATGCTTTATATATTCTGCTTAATTAACATTGTCTTTATTTATTAACATGCTATATAAGAGTTTGTTTTTTTCAACCTGAATATTTTTTCATTTATTATTATCAGTCGGTTATTGTTATCAAATCGTTTTCGTCCTATTGTGATCACATTAACTGGAGTCCACTGTAGTATATTTTGAAGATAATTTGGATTTTACTTTTTGGAATAATTCTTTTAGATAGGCAAGATTTTGAGAGACTGGGAGTTTGTAGCAGGTTTGTTGTATAAGACTTTTTTGAGCAAGAGACTTTATCAAAACTATACTGGTAGCCTTCGAGACTATTTGTCGCAACTGCTGTTATGTCGACTTATTTTAAAATTAAAAGTTGAAGATCATCAAACGAGGCTTGATCTAAGTACCTCTCACATGTTAGGAGTTTACTCTGCTCTCAAAGCACAAGTTCAGCAAGAATTTGTGGCCGCGAAAGCAGGAAACTATAGTCATACAAGGGTAGTAGTACTTACTCGATTAAAAGCTAGACATAAAATCAATGCATAATTCAAAATATAATTGATGAATAATTTACTTTTTTAATCTGCTCTTCCATGTTTGACATCTGGGTCTGAAACTGTGATTTTTGATGTGAAAGGGTCTTATTTTGAGAAGACACTACAGTAATCTCAACTTCAAGTTTAGCCAGTTTTGATTGCAGGGAGTTGTTGTGAGATATCACAGAAGTGAGATGCTGATCAACAGTTTCCAGTTGACTCTTCAGATTATTGTTTTGGTCCCGAAGTGCTGACACTTGGTTATTCAGATTGCAATTCTCCTCTTCAACCGATGCCTTCTGATAAAAAAAATAGAAACAATTATGAATTCCATTGCATTTTTAAACAACAGAACTCAAAGATATCATCAATTTAATTTATGAGATTATCTTTAATAATTGGAAAGGTTTATATAGCATCAATTGAATGAAATCTTAATTAAATGAATCACATTAAAATTTTTTGCATTCATAGCATCAGTCAATGCTTCTTTTTAAAAGTTTTATTCAATATTACTAGAGTAAAAGAAATATTTAAAGAATATGTATTTTCAAGTTTAAATATTAAGCCAAATTAAATTTTTTTTTTCTGTAATTTGACTAACCTTGAAATTAAAATTAAAAAACTCAGACCCTAATTTTAACATTTAAAACATGTTTATTAAAATTATTAATTATGATGTCACAGCGATCACATAATCCCTTAATAATTTGTTAAACACTTGCCGAACTGGTTTCCTAAGAGCAGCATATATCAGTTGCAGACTTGAAAATTGATGGGGTAAATAACCGAAAACCAGGTATTTCTAAACCAGATTTGTATAGAAGTATACCTAAGTATTTTACATCACTGTTCATACTTCTGATCAATTTTAAATATTTGCATATTTGGTAAAAACATTTAGCAAGAAAAAAACTTTTTTTTTAACAACTTACTCTAATATTTTTACCCATGTTAGATTTTTTTTTTTCCAAATTTTTTTTTTTGCTTTAGAACCTATTTCTTTTTCCATTAAAAAAAATTGCTGATACTGGAAATAAAGTTTCAATACGATTTTTGATCTAATCAGTTTAATATTATTAAATTGCCAAGATCAAACATTGTACATATAATTTAAGTGAAATTTTAAAAATATTTTGAGGGTTGGTTAAATCTTGGTACACATATCAACTTCAATAACAAATTTCATTAACAAATTATAAGTTAACTCACCTTTTTTTCAAGTTCCATAACATCTGCTTTTAATTCTTCCAATTCTTCACGTAGTGTAAGAAGTTTAATTTCATCTTTATCATTTGCAAATATTCGCCTAAAGCATGCAAATTACGAACTTTAATACTTGGATAATTTAAAATGGTATTTATCAAAATATTCTAGAACGAAATATTCACTTAACAAACAGTAAGTAACAAAAAAAAAAAAATTATTCAAGTTTATGTTTAGAAACCTCACTTTTCGTCTCTGAGTATGCATGTTTCCAAATAAGAATAATTTAGAAATTTCACAAAAGTTATAGCATCATTATCTGTTAAACTAAAGGATAATTATCAAGTTAACAATTACCAAATAAATGAACTGGAATTTTAATCTACGGTGTTTCATGAATATAGATATTTTTTTGATGTTACATTGCTCTGGTGAGTAATCAATTTGTAAAGTAAATCTAAAATATTTCAATTATTTTAAATATTTTATTACTGTTTTAGAAAGAACAATTTTTTTTATAAGGAAATATAATTTCATATAATTACTTTTTTGATAAAGATAGATGAGGGCTATCTGACGATTTATCTAATTCATTTTGCTTAATGTTTGGTGAAATAGAAGGTGATCTGCTCATCATCAAACTTTCAAACTCTTTTTCTTGGGTTTCTTTAACATTGTCTGATGTTCGATTGTAATCCAGGTTGCTAATAAGAAACAACACATTCATTACTCAAAGGGTTAAGCTAGATTTTTCAATTATAGAAAGATATCTTACAGATCTAAATACATTAATGCAGCATTAATAATTAAAAATATCTCATAACTAACCTGCATTTATATCCTGCTGACATATCTTCCATTTTTGGCTCATTGTCGCATAGGAATTTATCCGCACCTTTAAGTTCACTAGGAAAACAATTTGAAAACAATTAACCATATGTACCAATCACTAAATTTGTGTCAGTTTAAACTTAGAATTAATGTGAACTTATTTGTTGAATAGATAACATTTTATTATTAAGTAAAAGCTGTTAGAATTTGAGGTCCCATCAAATTAATTATTTATCCAGACCTTAATTTAAATTAGTACACAAAAAACTTTTTTTAGCATAAGATGGTATACAATAAAAGTCGCATATCATTTTAAAAACAACTATTTTGTAAGTAGCCAGAATCTTTAGGAATTTGTTGGTTTACTGAGAAAGAAGTGTCACAATAATTTCAGATATAAAACATACAGCTAAATTTAATTTTTCAGAGCTAGAATGTTTATGTAGACCTCAATTCTTATTTTATGAAAACAAAATAAAATCCAAGAATACATTAACTTATAATTTTTCTAACTATTGGTTTTTGAAATAAGGGGAGACATGATTTTATTTTTAGAATTTTTGCATAGATTTCTACGTTATACCACTTTGATTTTCTAAATATCTGTAAACTCCAATAAACATTTTAAGGCAAATCAGTAAAACTTACTTTTGTTGATTTTCATAATCACAAGTGAAGACTTCTTTAGGCGAATTTTTAGTTTCTATTTGAGACTTGACTTTCTGAATCTCATTATTCAATCTTTGGTTAGCAATCTTTTCAGATATTAAATCCTAAAAAAAAAATTTAAAAAAAATGACAAGGTTAAAATTTTAAAATTCTTAGCACAATTAAAAATAGTATTATTTCATTTAATATAAAAATAAGTACTTGTCTTAAAGCTTCTAAAGACTTCTTGTCAACTGTAGTTTGTTGGCTTAAATCTTTATTTTCTCGCTCAAGATCCCGTAGCTTCACAGTAATCTGATTAAAATTTTCAACCTCTTTTACAAGGTGCTTGTTTTCTCTGTCAAGGTAGGCAGCACGAGAAGCATACTCTTCTATCGAGAGATCCTTAGACTGAAAAACAAACACATTTGAAATGTTATTTAAATAATTTTTTAATTTTTTTCATAAAAGAACTTATACTAGCCTGATACAAAGAGTTTCTTTGAGATTAGTTGTTAAGGATTCATATGAAAAATTTAATTTTAAAATAAACAAATATACCTGGAAAAGGCAAGATCTTTATGCAGTGAAGATTAACCCCTTACCTGCCGAAGAAAACTTACGAGATTTGTTCCACAGGAAAATATGATTCTTAACAACAGATGATGGCCAAAATGATCTTAGGCAATGCTTAAAGCAATTTTAAGTGCAATTTTTTTTTTTTTTTATTACTATGCAAATTTAGGTAAAAAAATAATATTTTTAACACTGGATGATGTCCAAAATGATGTTAGGAAATGTTTAGCACCATTTTAAGGAATTGTTTTGAAAATTTAAAAATTGCAATGCAATCAATCATACTTTGGAAAGGCGTATATATACGTCTGGGGCAGTTAACGCATCGACTTAGAAAGGCGTATATATACGCCCACGGCAAGCAGGGGCTAAAGAAAAAAGAAGCTTCCTTTTTAAAAGCTCCCTTTTTGATGTAAGAAATTACATTCTCTAAAACGTGAGGTACTTTTTTCATATGCTATAAAATCCAAAGTTCGAAATTAGTGGGTGCACGGTGCAAATAAAATCTTATTGGATATCATGGACATAAGTTTATAATGTGGGTGCACACACACAGTGCACCTAACTATTCAAAACTATACTAATTTTATTATGATTTAAAAAAAAACAACTTTTTATTACAAACCAATGTTCACTTATTTCAGGGGTGGGAAGTGCAAAAGCCCAGTTTGGAGCAATTTTGGAGCAGCAAAATTTAACATTTGGAGCAGATTAGCAAAAAATTGGAGCAGCAAAATTTAACTTTCGGAGCAGAATAAGAGAAAATGTAGCAGCAAAATTCGAAGATATTAGTAGCAGAAATATAATAAATTGTATCTGATTTAATTTTTCTACATAAAACACATATTAATAAATATAAAATTATAAGATATACATAAAATTACAACAAAAAATATAATTTGTAAATATAAAAAAAAAAAAAAAAAAAAAAAAAAAAAACATTTATACTTATTAGCATTTGACACTTCACGAACGGGTTTGCTATGCAAAACCAAGCTCACTTTGCACACTAAAAGTTTCATTGTAACACAAACACAGCTCGCTTAGATCTCTGAAAAGTTTAATTGCTACTGAAGCACAAGCTCGCTGAAAATTTATTGCTATGCAAGGACAGGCTCGCTTCACTCTCTAGAAGGTTCATTAGAGCCCCCTCCCCATCGAGAACCGAAAAATTTGCCCACCGATACAATAACACAACCCCAATCACCCCTCTGAATTATTTTTACAAATATTTATGAAAAGCAAAATTAGAAGGCAAAAACTACTTATGTTGAAAATTTCAGAGCTCTAGATCTATTAGAAGTCGCTTTGTAAAAATATTAATTAAAAACAAATTAAAATTTTTAAATTCTGTGTTTCAAAAGTCTAATTAGAAGTCCAAACCTACATAGGTTGAAAATTTCAGAAGTGTACCAATATTTTAAATCGCTTCGTAAAAAAAAAATTAAAATTTTGACATTCTGTTTGTCAAATGTACAATCTGAAGGTCAAAACTACTTATGCTGAAAATTTCTGAGCTGTAGCCTTATTAGAAGTCGTTTTGTAATTTTTTTTTAATTAAAAAAATTAGTTAAAAAACTAATTAAATTTTAACATTCCGTTTTTAAGAAGTCAAACTAAAAAAAGACCAAAACTACTTATGTTGAAAATTTCAGAGCTGTACCTCTATTTGAAGTCGGTTGGCAAAAAAAATAATTAAAAATTAACTAATTAAAATTTTAACATTCCGTTTATCAAAGTACAATCAGAAGGCCAAAACTACTTATGTAAAAAAATTTATGTTAAGTTATACACCTATTTTAAGTAGCTTTCTACAGATCCACACGCTCTTTGTTTTATTATTATAACTCATTTGTATAAAAATAGCAATTTGCAAGCCTTAACTTTCCAAAAATAGCAATACCGTAAAATGGGGTGAATCGGAACACTTTTCAACTTTCAAAGTAATAATCGGTTGTAATAAGATCGTTAAGGAACATATTTTTGACATAGAAACTTGGGTTTTACCTTCTTCTTTGAGAATTAACCCAAAATTTTTTGTAAAAACTACGATTTTAATTTATTTTGAATTTTTTCATGGTGTTCCGATTCACCCCGCAGAAAGGGGTGAATCGGAACACTCGTTACAATTTATGTCTGATCTTATTTAAATGTTTACAGGGTGGCAAAAAACAAATAATAATGCATTGTGGTGAATAGGAACATAAAATTATCATAAAAAAATCATTTAATATGCCGGATAAAATTTGTGTTTGTCAATTATTGTCAAAAAACAAATCATATGTTTGAAAGCGTATCAACTCTTATATAACTCTCCTATAACTCATCCAAATAGTCGTTAAAATCAAAAATACTTTTTAATCCACTTTATGTTTGCGTGTCGTATGATTGCAAATTCTTTAAAATATCTTGAGAAAGGAGAAAAGCATCCTCATTTGTTTCAGAAAATCTCTTCGTTCGTAAGCGCTTTTTGTAAAACACATTTATATAGCAATAATCTTGTGGGTGTAAAACTTTTCTCACATAGAGTCTTCATATATTTTTCCATAGAACTTAGAGATAACGAAGTCATGTAGAGAAAAAAACACTGGAACAATCGGGTTTTCTGCCATGCGGAAACTAGGCTCCTCTTATGACATTTATTCAAGCCTGCAATCTTGATTACTGTCTTGAAGGGAGTAATTAGACTCTTATTCAGTCGTTGAATCTTGTGTGAAACATAATCTTGTCAAAAACAGTTTTTTAATATCACTTTTCAAGTGTTCCGATTCACCCCGCAAATCTCAAAATCGAGGCGAGGCAAAACATAAAAATTCGTAAAATAAAAAGTTTTTAAAACCAAGTTAAATTAAGTATGGCATGCTGTTGTGGATGTTTATACTTATCTAAAAATATATTAGTTAAGTCTATAACTGGTACATATTATTAATTACGGGATAAGTTTTGGAGAGGTTAAAACTCATTGGATTGTATGCAAGCTGTTTCAGAATTTTTTTTTTAAAAAAAGGACAGTGTTGAAAACCCCACAAAACATGTTCCAAGATTAAAAGCATGTTAACCAAATGAAAAATATATATATAATTAATAAAACTGCTTTATTTGTGTAAAATAATAATTTCTTTGTAATTTCATGAAGTTTCGTTCCGATTCACCCCATTTTACGGTACAATAAAATTAAAATAAGAATGTTTCTAAATTTGTGTGTATGTTCTAAAATTTTGTGAATTTTTTATTTTCCTAATCGGGTCAAATTCTACGTCAAAATGGCGATTTTACCCTACATGCCGTTCTATAAACTTATAAAAAAAGTATTATTTTTATTTTTTTGAAATCGGAAACATTCCGGGATTTTGATTACATTTCAGTAATACTTTATTTCAAATGTAAAACGGACGTTTAAAAGTTAATTACTAACAGCCAACAAGTAAAAATTACAAAAAACAACCCTAAATTTAATAGAAGGCATCGTCATTACGCGTGTCCGAGCGGAAATATTCTTTTTAAATGCTTAGTAAAAACATTTGATGGTTATACACCCTTAACTTTCCAATTCCTTTCTACTTTATTTAGAGCAAGAGGATGTGATAAAAATCCGGCGAAACACACTTAATCAAGGTACGTGCGAAATGGTCATCCGTGCTAATTAGAAATCGGAAATTTTGAGGCTGCCCCTTAAATTCTATCTAGCAATGACGCACGTGATATCAGCACTCGGCGATTTCAATTTGTCCCGTTGCAAGACGTGTTTGAACATGAATGCGCATGCGTAAATGCCGATTTCAGAGATTGCACGTGATTTTCCACATATTGCATTCTGTTGGGGGGAAAATCGAATGTTTTGCAAATTCGTGCGAAAACGGCCATTGAGGTTGCCGTAATTTCGTCTCCACATAGATTTGACATGCGCGAGATGGTTTGGCGCTTTAGCGTGCGCGTTTAAAAGAAGATTTAAAGCAAAATTGGCGCAGAATTGTGCTTAGATGTGGTTTTGTAGCAGGTTGGCGCAGGATACCACTTTTGGCGCGCGCTGGCGCAATTGGCGCAGAATTCCCACCCCTGTTATTTTGAAAAGTTGTATTTTATTAGCTGACATACTTAAACATTATTGCTGCACTTATATTTCATCTATTTTAAATGTTGAAGCTTATTTTTGATTCTGTTAGTTAATGTGTGCACCTTCAAACTGATATTTAGAGCATCTGATTTAAAAAGTTAATTTCAACACCTGATATGAAGTATATAACTAGTGCAATATTGTATAAAAATAATATAATAAGATTTTCTTACCCACAAATAAAATTTTCAATTCATTAAAAAAATATAACAGCATATATGCTTAAGAGCCAATGCTAATTAGTGGCTTAATCTGATGAGGTTCTATAACAACAAGAGTATTATCTTAAAAGAATATGAGCATTACTTTTTTCAGAAATTTTAAATTGTTAAAATTAAATGAGGCATTAAAAAAATTGAACATAGAGCTTGAGTATGATTAAAATATTTCCTTCATTGCAATAACTAATGAATAAAACGTTATATCACCACACGTTTGTTTTAAATTACATTATTTTAAGATCAGAGAGAAAGAAAAATTTACTTTTAATTCCTATTTACAAAAGCAAGGTAGGAAGTGGTACTTGATAAGACTTTTTACCTTTCCATGTTTTGTTCCTGAAAATCACCTTTGTTGTCGACAAACATTTCAAAATTATCTTTTGTACTTCATTAACAAACACTATCAAAGCAACATCAACAATTGATCTGATATAACAGATAAAAAAAAACTTTAATTAAAAAAAAATAGTACCTCAATTGCAGTTTTCAAGCGATTATTTTCCTTTTCCAAGCCCTTCATTTCTTGCTCTAATCGATGATTTACAGTCTCAAGATTTGTAGTTTCTCGCTCCAAATCATGATACTTCCTAACAGTGAGTTTGAGACTTTCAACAGTATTGTTTAATTTTTGGTTTTCATTTTCCAAAGCCTGTACGTCTTGCTGGAGATCTTTCATCCTTTGCTGACTCGAGTCAACCATTTTCTGAAGTTTCTGATTTTCAGTAGTTATTGAATTTAGACTATGCTCCAACTGATCACATTTTGAAATATCAACCTGAAATATTTACATTTTATACTTTAAAGTTATCACCATGTACATGCCGTCAGTTTTTTTTTTTTTTTTTTTAAACATTAATTAACAAATTACACATTTTATTATTATACAGTGCTGTGAATCTTACCATACGATTCAGAAAGTGCCAGATATAGTAACTTGTTATTTAAGGTTTTAATACCTCTATAGCATGAAACAGAAACGGGATGTAATTTTTAGTATATTTTAAAAGTAGGTACTATTTTTAAATCCTTTATATTAACTTTGATTTTGTGTGCCTGAAGATGCCTAATCAACTCCTTTGCCGTCATCCAATTGGGCTGAAACACTCACTAAAATGTCGCTTTCACACACACTTCGATAATTGCTTCGAAATACTAATGATTCCTATTTAACTGATCATTTGTTGAAACTCTTTTCTGTTGCCAAAACAGTTTTAATCAAAATAAATAAAAGATGTGTTTTTATTGCCTTACACCAGACTTATCAGCTTTCGTAGATCGTTGACTCACTATAGATGGATGACAATGTATTCAATTGAGTTTTTTGGGGGGAAAAAAAAGAAGCTAGTAAACAGTTCGGAATGGATTTTATGTTCTTATTGGTCAAACACTACGAAAACTCTGTCTGAGCTCAAGAAGTTGCAATTGCACATAAAAATTGGCAAAGGATATAAAGGATTGTTATAAAAAACTTTGTTTTTATGGTTATATTATTAAGTTATCGATTAGTTTGTAATCTATGCGCATTTACTTAAGAATCCTAATTTTTTTAAATTTTTGTAATGCATACAAATATGTTTTTTTTTTGTTATGATGGGAATATAACTGTAAACATATTTGGAATGTTGAAAATATTTCTAATCAGGTAGAAATGGCCTTTGATCCCAAACGAAATATGTGTATTCTAACCAAATTAATTGCTAACTGTTATTTTAAAATACCATCCAGGGATGAGTTTGGTAAAAAATCAAAAAGCTGAAAACAAAACTCCAAACGTTTTATGCGTAAAACACATTTTAAGATATACTTAAAAAAATTGTGGTTTTCCATGTGCGTTTATAACACTGCACCTTCTTTGTCTGTCCGTAAGAAAAATGGTTAAAAATAGAGGCACCTAGATGTATGGATACACTTTGTGCTGTCATCAGGCATGGTATAGCTTCAAAAATTCAAAAAAAAAAAAACCAAACCTTTAAAAGCGACGGAATCCGGCAAAAACTTCAAATTTTCAACAAGTCAAACAACTTTAAGCAACTATACTATATTGACAAACAGGCCAAATATAATTAAACCTAGTTTTCTAAATTTTTAAGCTACATTTTAAGTACTAAAATCTTTACATTTAAATTTTTATTCCTACCGTTTAGCTTGTTCAATAAAATAAAAAGCAACAAATAATTTTACATACAATTGCAGTTAAAATAACAACTTTAAACACAGCTTCTTTAGAATTTTTTTAATTGGGACTAATTTTCAGAATATTTTTTTACAAAATGATATAAAAATTTTAGTATAGATTCACATGAAACGGCGAAATTGATCCTTAAACAGGCACTAATCACGGATATAGCGGCTATCGCATTTACGGAAGTCTAGGTGAATGGCTACAAAACGGTGTTGAAAATCTCGGTAATAGCCGGTATTGTATCAGAGTAAACCTCGTCGAAAATGACCAACATTCTAACGAAAGCAATAGCGTTTGCAAAACAGGCGAAAATCTAAATATCAGCTGAAATGAAAATCGCAACAACGTGCGTATCGGCGATAGCGACCACGATATCTGCACAAATTTCGGTAATATCGACATTTTCTTTGTAATACTAGAGCAAATTTCGGTAATATCGGATGTTATCAAAGTACGGCATTCTACGAAAAAACAACTCTCACGCCAACTGAAATATCAAAGTTAGTACCCAATAACCCAACTCTCAACAATAACGCTATTGTATGGGCGTAACACTCGACGAAAATTACCATCACAAAATCTCGGCGACAGAGCAATTCCTCACGGTAATATCAACATTCTTTCGGTGTAAATCTCAGATTTTACAACAGGGTAGCACACTCAAAGAAAATGCCCATCCCATAAACGTAAATATCAGCGTTAGCGCCGAAGATATCGGAACAATTCTCAGCAATAACGCTGTTATATCAGCGTAATACTCCGGGAAAATGGTCACCACAGCAACCTAAATCACAGCGATAACGCACGTTCTAGCCATACAAATCTCGGCAGTGGCGGACATTACATCAGCGTAACGCTTAACGAAAACAAGCAACACATACTATCGTAAATAAACGATAGTTCCATGGATGTCAGACTTGGAAGCAAGCACATTATTAGTATACGTTAATCGCGTGAAATCGTAAGAAGGAATTTACATTTTAAGCAGAGAAAAAAATGCAGTTGGAAGTATACAAAATGCGAGTTTGAGAGCCAATCTGACTAAAAAAATGCATTTCAGTGGATTTTTGTACTTGGAGCAGGAATAAGGCAGGAATGTGATGCGACCCCTGAGCGATAGGTTTCCCGATCTTTCGGAAGTGAAACTGCTTCGCGGTTCAGCCTTAGAAAAAAAGGTAGTTTTCCGTGGGATAGAAAAGCGGGAAAACGCGGATTTTTTTCAGGAATTAGAAAAGCGGAACTTTCTTTGAAAAAGCGGAATTCTTTTTTTTCTAAAAAATTAAAAAAGCGGAATCCCGCCACATGGCGGAAGAAACTCATCCCTGATACCATCCTTTCATTCTATTCTAACAATTGACAAAATACAGGGTACTCATAATTAAATTGCACCTGTTTATAGCAATCTAAATAATTTTGTATGGAATATATCTTCATAATATTTGGTTTATAAACTTTTTGAATATGGGAAAATGATATCTAATGGGGAAGAAGAAAGTACCACACTTAACAATTTTTTTGGGTTAACTTTGCATGCTGAATTTTATCAGGATAGTTGTGAATGAAGTTTTAAACCAAAAAGAAAATAACTCTATAAAGTTTTGAGAAATTGTCTTGCAACTGTTGTCCATGAAGTGTCATTTGACAAAATATTAACTGTTCAAATATAATTTAGTAAAAAATTCATTCTAATCATTTTCCCATGACCTCAATAGTAAGTACATATAGCTTTATGAAGATCTGTTGATTTCTACAGGCTCTAGACTGCTCTAAACAGTATCAGTTTATAGTCATAGCCACTTTGTAATATAATCTATGCAAAACAGATAAACCAGTAGAAACATTTTCTATGCAGTGTGTATGTTTCTCATAAAAATAATTGAAGTTTATTTTTAAATAAACACAAATAAACATCAGCAAAATATATAACTTTTGACATATTTATTAAAAGATTTTCCCTACCTGCTGCATTTTTAAAGCTTGTTTTAACTCCCCAACTAACTTTTCGAAATCAGCACACTGTAGTTCAAGGGAAGTAAATTTTTTGGCTTCTAGTTTCAATTCAGCTATTTCTTTCTCAAGATTGTTGTTCTTTTCTTTAAGAGCTTTATGTTCTTTCCTCAAGCTTCCAATCTAAATTGTTTGAAAATTTATATAAAGTTATTAAAAAATATAGTTGACAATTTTAATACACATGAACACAATAAATATGAATTTAATACAGTAGAATCCCTCTTAACTGACCTCCATTTAACTGTATTTCTGAATGTTTTGAAGTATGAAATATATTTATATAAAAAAAAAAAAAAAAAATATGGTATAAATTAAAAACTTTTTTTTAAAAAGAAATATTTTTTTTCTTGTGCTGTAAGTGTCACGCATGCTTTTTCAAAGCATTCAGCTGAAGAAAAAAGAAAGTCACTATTTTTTTTTTTCTTCAAGATTCCTTCTTAATGATATATAATCTATAATACTGAAATTTTTGCAATACTTTGACGCTTTTGTTAAATTTCCATTTAATTATTTAAAAAAAAACCAAAAAAAACAAAACATGTATCCTTATTCAATTAACTTTTTGTTTTTTCGATTCTCTGCTTTAACCAGATTTTTGCTTAACATGCTTTTCCTTGATAGCATTTAGGCTGGTTATGGGGGAATGCTACTGTATATATATTAAGTGAAATAAATTCAGCACAGTATTAAAATTCAGAATGTTAATACATATGTCAGAAAAAAAAAACTATCAATAGTTTTTAAATAGAAAGTAGAATTAATTTCCTTTAAGAAATATACATAAAACAAAGCAATTTTTTTAAAATAACATATTACACAAGATAATTTGAACTATTAAATATTTTTAATACATTTTTCACCCTACATCTAAACTTAGGTATCAAAGGGCAACTCATCTTTGTGATTAAATCTCAAAGCGATTTTTTAAGGAATTTTCTAGTTATGTTTTTGAAAACCATTACTGACAAAACTAAACAGAATCAAAAGTATTTAAAATAGATTAAACTTGAATTTTTTTAGATGATGTACAAGACAAGCAAAACTAATCTGTGCAGAATGACAGGTGCATCACTAGATAATCGTCATTAATGTGAAATAAGATTTGAAATAAAAATTTATGCTGTCATTAATTCCAAATAAACTGATCACGATTGAAACAATAGCTAATGAAAGCAAAGGTCACTAATTGTAATTTCGGTTGTTCTATTTTTTTTTAAATAATAATACATAAGTATTATGTAAATTTTAATATACAAAAGAAGATTATTACTTTGACCTTTGAGTTTATCAAAAACATATTCCATCAAAAAAATACCTCAGCTTTATTACATTTTTATATCTTTTTAATTTTTGCACTAAAAACAACTTCTTAATTTAAAACAAAAAAACAAATTGGTCATTTAATAATTATTATAATACAATATTTTTAAAAATCATTTATTGGCTTTTATAAAATATAGGGATGTTTTCAAATAAAGTTGAAATTCATAGACCTTTATTTGAAAATAACATACAAGAGAAAAATATCCTCTTTTTAACATATTCTAACTTAACAAAGCCAAACAGAGGAGCTTTTATCTTACAACTTATTTGGAATCATTGAAAATTATCAGTTGAGTAAAAAGAGGGAAGAAATAAACTTTGTGCATCTAGTGCTAAATTCAGATATTTTTCTAACAAAAGATATTTGTTAAGAAATATCAAACTTAAGCTTTAAGCTTACATTTTCTAAAGCTGTTTTGTTTTTCCAACTACTTAAATCTAAATTCCAAATACAATCCTCCAAATCTTTCATACCCTCCTAGAAAGTAAAAATATATATAATAAAGTATTTATTGTAGTGCGAGAAATAAAACTACACTAATTGTTGTGCAGTAAAGGGCGATTATCCAAAAAGTTAGCGACATTGGTCTAAAAAATGCCATGAAAATTTAAAGATTTACGAAATGATCAATCATTCAGACTGTATCTGACAATGTTCGTATCACTTTTTAAAATAACAATAAAATTCTTTTTAATACTTAGGACTTTTTTTGCAGTACTTTGCAAAACTAAAAAATAATATACTTTTCTTTTTTTTTTAAATTTTAAGTTATTTAGAGAAATTTGGTAAAACTTTATACTATTGTGAACCTCTCAACTAAAAATTTTTTTTTTTTTTATCATGCAATATGTTTTTTGATTTATTATCCAGGCAATGGATCAGAATCTAAGCCATTGGTTTAAAGTGGGTTTCGTCTTTACCACAAATAAATTATCATATAAACGTTTTAGTTGCAATTAGTGATGTGATGACATATTTTTTGTTTTAAAAAACTCAAGCCACAATAGTTTAATTTGTTGAAAAAATCAAGAATGAATGTAGATCAGAAACACATTCTGGATAATCAATTCAATACTGCATTTTTCTACTCATTTATTAGTATAAAGGATAGGATGGATAAGGAGGATTGTTATAGGATGAATAAGAAGTATTATAATAGGATTATTCGATATGTGCTTGGGTATTTATAAGGAACTAATCTAAAGGAAGTTAATAGAATAAAAACAGAAATAAGGAAACTAGGTGATTTGACAGGAGAGATAAACAAAGAAAAAACAACAGCACATAACACAATTCGACAGAAAACTGCTTTAAGACAGTATAAATGGTATTCTGAACAGTAAAATAAAGGCTCATGCTGATACATGAAAAAGTAAAACTGCTTAATGCCTAAGTACTGTAATCCAGAGATAAAGGACTCTATCTCCTTATTTTCCCTTATTAGGTGATTGCTGTAATATTATGTATTATAAGTTCTTTTTTACTTACTATCTCATACACAACTTTATATTGGAGATATTCACTGTTAAAGTGTAGATATATCATTAAGATAATAGCAGTTTCTAAACTTTGATTAGTTCACCAGTAAAATTATAAAAAATGGAAATAGTATACTTTACCTGAACTACAGAAAAGTAAAATATTGCAATATTTTTGCAAATATTAAACTTTACCCTTTATTTTTTTCATTTATATTTACAAATATGCTGCAAATTACACATGCATATAAATTTTCCAAATTTTTTTTTAGTAAAGCATGGAATTATAAAATTGCAAATTTCAAGGAAAAAAATTATGAATTACCACCCAAGATGTTTTCTGATGTTGGTTTTAAGGTAATTTCTGAAGTAACTTTTAATATACATTTTAAAATAATTGTCATAATTTTTGAAAAAAAAAATTTAAAAAATATTAACACAACTTGCCACCCAAAAAAGCTCTTAAAAGGTGACATTAGCATGATTTTTTTCCATTAATACTGGACTACTGGATTCAATTTTGGTTAAAAATATATCTTCTAATGATTTAGAAAAGGAAGGGGGGGGGGGGGGAGAAAAAAAAAGAGAGAAATTATTTATTGTTGAATTGAACATTAAAACATGGAAGTAAAAATATTTATAAATAATTTCTACAATTTCTATACTCCTTTTAAAGAATTAAATAAAATATTAGTTTCTGAACAATGCTCACCGGATCAGAAATTTCGAAAGATGGAGACCGATTCAGACTCTCAACCAACATGTGCAGCCTTTTGTTTTCAAGTTCCAGTTGCAAAACACGCGTCTGTGTTTCTGTGTTTAACTGTTCCATAAGACTATGGTTTTCCACTGAGGAGAAAACAAAAAAGGTACATGTAAAATACGAAGACTGGTTATTATCCCACAGAAAATCACAAATATACAAAGTCTACTGAACTTTGTTGTTTTAGTGAGATATATTCTTCTAAATACATTTTTATGCTTTTTCTTTGATATCCATGAAATTATTTGCATTGCCAGCAATTCCTGGTTAAAACGTTTATAGATAATAAAATTTGAAAACAGAATTAATAAAAATGTATACACTTAAATTTTTTTTATATACATTTAATAAACATTTACAGATTTAATATAAAAGGAATGAAGTAAAAGCAGCATTAAAATCTGATTAGTGGCCCCAGAGCCCCAGGGGTGATGTGCTGGTAAAACGTACTGGAACTTTCTTGAGAGAAAATAATATATACTTTTTGAAAGTCGTTTTGAAGGTATTTTTAGAGGTTGATTATTTGTTATTAGGATTCGCTTAAAAATTTATGATTTTGTTACTACTGTCAACGACACAGGTGTAGTAAAGCCGGTAAGTGCCGGTGCGAAGTACAAATACTTTTTTGAGAGCTGGTACGATATACAGCCACTTTTTTAAACTAATTAATAATAACTCATACATCTTTATACATGGATTCTGAAATAAATTAGTGAGAAAATAAATACGTAAATTAAGAGTACTTAGCTTTCTTTGTATAGTAAATTATGTAAAATATTGTGAATTTGCATTTTATAATTAAAAAACCCCAGCAACATTCGGGGTTAGTGCCACGATCAGGAAACTTGCGTACCAGTATATTTTTTTTATCACTACAACCCTGCAAAGCGTATCTCATACTTTGACATTTCCAATACATAATGTAAAATATAGTACAGTACTCATCAAAGATCGTAAGATGTAATAAAGTATATCAGTACTCTTCAGTTAAAAGGGTAACAAAAACCACTAAGTCTGAAATTTGGTGCAGTTATTGTCAAGCTGAAATGTTTATGCAAAAATAATATTTTAACCATACAGACTTTTATTTTTTTTTACAATTGATTTGGTTACTTAAATACAATTATCACGGTTTCTTAGTTGCTATAAATGATAGGATGGTTTTTTGCATGAGTTATCACTGTAATTTGGCGATTTTTAGCAGAAGAGTACCAGTATTTCAAACAGAAGTTTTAGAAATAACTTTAGATAAAAATAATTAATGCTTAATTTAGGAAACAGACTTGGCTAAAAATTGCAAAGTCATTGGAGATATACACAGCAAATTAAGAAATAGAATTGTACACAAGTAAACTTTTCTATTTGTATGTTTTTTTTGGTTTTTTTAAACTACCGACTGTCTATTTCTGACACTTATAAAGTGCTTAACACAGCCAAATACGTCTCGTAATTTTAAGCATCTAGAAGAATACGGGATAGAAATCTTCTAGTGTAAACCCCTCTCTCCGACCCCACCACACCAATGAGAGGACATTGAGGTCACGACAAATTTAATGTGCACCAGCCCCCATTAGGTACAGACCGATATTTGGAGGCCCGAACCCACAACCCTCTGGTTATGAGCTCGATACTCTACCGCAGGGCTATCGGAGCTCCTATTAGTGTGGTAATTTATATCGATACAATATTAAGTCTTTGCCGAGTTTTCATATTTAAAGCAACACATTGTTCAATTGAAATGTTTTTATTTTAAGAGTACTTACGTGGGGAAGGAGTAAATGCTTGGGACAGTTCACTCTGAAGCTGCACCAATTCTTCCATTGAAGCTTTCCGTTCAATGTGAAGTTGAGCATTTTCTTCAAGTAGCTGCTGAATTTTTTCTTTATCAGAATCACGTTCCTAAAAGAAAAATAGATGGATTCTTTTATTTTCTACAGTGGTCACAAATATTGTTCCCAATAAAATTAGTTTTAACAAACTGCATCCAGAAATGACAACTTTTCTTAGCTTTTATGAATTTTTACTTTTTTTTAACAGTTTGCTCATGGCCAAAACACTTATATTACGATGAATGAGTACGAGATATTGTGATTATTACATCAGCGAAAACAACATAAATCTCAGCAATAGCAAAAGTATCAGTTAATTTCAAGAGTATATGCAAAAGATTGAAAAAAAAAAAAGCTATTCCATGTAGGTCTTTTTCATAGGCCTCAAAGAACGTCCGTAAAACAGTAAAAACAACAGAAAATCCATAGAAAAGATGGCATCTCTGAAAATCTAGCATAATTTATTGGTTAAATTTAAGAATTACAATTTTGACTTGAACCATGGATAGGCTAAATACTGAATAAGTTTTAACTAATTAAGTATGCTGCTATGTACACCAATTTCATCTCTTTTATAATAAATAATTAAAAAAATAAATGATTACCAAATAAGAATTCCTCCTATTATCCACTTATAAAGTTTTAATGGTAAAAATGATTTAACTAACACAACTGTAATCTATAAATATGATTAAAAAAAAAAGCAAAATAAGCATCAAAATTGCTTGTCTTGTATGTTTACTACACTTTAATCGAAGTAATTTAAAACAGACATAGCACCCTCTATACTTTTGAAAGCAACCCAATATAATTGTTTGATCAGAGTTCAGTCAATTCAACTTCTTAACTTTCGGGGTAATAAACCGGGTTCTTCTATGCATACACGTCTATGTCCCGTGTGTTGGCGGGTATCAATGTATATTTGACCTACTTAAAGTAATTATTTTTCTATATAACTTTGTCACTAAGTATATTATATAAAGTAAAAGCATAACTACTAAATTCATCTTAATTTTATAATTCTTATCTGTTTACGAGTAGAAAAAAAATCCAAAATATCCTGGGCATCAGAAAGAAAATTGCCCAACAATTAATTAAAAAGTTATTAAGATATCCAATTGAAAGTTTAAGAATAAAAAATAAAGTTAACTGCTTTACACCCCCTTGGGTACCATCTACACTCTTCTGAAAATAACTGCAGTGGCAATGAGCATAATCAAAATAACCATTCTAATCAAACAACTTAATCTAAATACACAAATTTATATTCTTAGTCACCAATTAATAATAAAATTTAAGTCATAAGTTTTTTAAAACAATAAAAAAACAATAAACTCACAATATTGAGCTCATTAATCTGAGAGCAATACTTTAAAATTTCTGCTTCCAATTCAACAACTTGCTCTGCTCTTTTTCTACTTGCTTCTAACTGCTCCTCAAGCATAGACTTAGTCTCCACAAGTATCCGGTTGTCTTCACGCAGTTCCTAAAGTGACAAAAATCATACTTATAATTGAGTAATAAACAAAAGTATCAACTGGAAATACTAGTTTTATAATTAAATTAAAGGTATATGACAACAACTGGATGTAGTAATGGAAAAATAAACCATTATGAAAATTAATAGTGTTTGAATAAAACAGCAGTCCTGTAGAAGTAAAAGATTTAAGTTATATTTTCAACTAACAATCTTATCATTTACATATGCTAACAGTTCCACTTTTAAAATCAGACTGCGATTAACATATGAAGAATGAGCTATATTATAATAAAAGCTGAAAAGCAAGTTTTGTTTACATTTTAGATATTAAGTTTATTGAAAAAATCTGTATTGAGCTTCATACAAACTAAAACAAAATCTGTGAAATCGATTTTAAAATAAATTATATTTTTGGATTTTTTATATTATATATATTCAATCTTTTGACAAATTGAATTTAAATCATTTAACATATTTACACTCTTTATATCCTGAAACAAACAGATACCACATCTGTTGAATTTTTTCTCAATGGAATACATAACACTAAAAAAAGTTGAGAAAAGAAATAAAAATACTTAAATTCTTTTATAAGTAACTTACTTCTACTCTTGACTTGTAAAAGTCTAATTCATTCATTTTGTCTTTATATCTTTGAATTTCACTTTCCAACCGATCCACTTTATGAACCTAAATAACATATGTGTAAATTTTAGATTCAACTAAGTAATAAAATATTAACTTAGAACGTTTTCAATTAGGTATATTTACCCTTTCTTTTAAAATGTCAATTTCATCTCTATAAGTTTTGGCAGTACGGGCATCTTGAATTAACTCTAAATTCTAGTGGAAGATAAAATATAAGATGAAACTGTAATAACTTTAATAAACAAAATTACTAAAAATTACAATTAAAACACAAACAATTGAATAAAACGAAGACTTAGTTATTTAATAAGTATTTAACATAAATTAAGCATTTAACATAAGTTAAATTAAAACTTTTAACCTTAAATTCATAACATTATTAATCTAACAATTTGTAAGCTAATATTATAAAAAAAATAACAAAAACCTTTTACATCATCAAAGTTTTATGGAATTTGACTGAAATAAGATAGAAAATTAAAGGACAAATAAATTATTTCTCAAATATTTACTTCTTGACGTAGTCTACACTGAGATTCCTTTGACTTTTCTAGTTCTTCTTTCAGTTCTGTTATACCTTCATTTTTTTCTTCCCTAATCACAATTTAAATAAAATTCATAAAAATAGTGATAAAATAAACAAAATTTGATAAAATAACTAAAAATTAACTTCTCCTCTAATATTCTCTTTCAACAATTAACTAATACATATTTACAAAGTACAATGAAATAATAAAATTCTTCATTGATTGAGGAAGAACCATATAAAGAAATGCGTTAAAATGAAATTAATACAATACATACAGCGATCAAGCTTGCAAAAACACTTCACAATAAATTAGTTAACATAACAAATACCTGAAGAAATTTTTTGGGTCTGCAAATATCAGTCCAGTTTATTTCAAATTTTAAAAAAGTACAGTTCTACTAAGCAAATCCTAAAAGGGATCTAGTTTTAATTTACACTTAAAACAAAAGCATTCTTTAATATTTTATTTTGTACAGAACAATAAACTTCATATCGTATTAATGTAATGAAAGAGTCTAAGACATATATTTTACCATCATATCCTTTCATCTTCATTCTAGTCATAGAAAACACATAGATTGGTCATATTTGTAGGTTTAATGGAAAAATAGTTCAATTACTCAATTTGAAAGCAGCAGGGTATCAGATAAGACATTAAAATCATTTATGGCAGAAAACAATAGCTTACACTTCCTGTTGAAGTTTTCTCAGCCTTGCTTTAACATCTGCCAACTCTACAATCATATGAGATTTGTCTAAATTAGTAGAACTAGATGGGCTTAGTGTGCTGGTCCCAGACGTGAAACAAAGATTTTGTAAGGCAGAATGAATAACTCGCTGTAAAAAAAAGGTTAATTATAAAATGCATAGTGATCGGCTTAAAATCTTTAAATTTAATGTAATTTGAAAAATGGTCTTCAAAATGCCATATTAAATTACTCATTTTCAAGTCATTACTCATTATATATATAGAAATTGAAAAAAGTAAGTTATTCATATTAAAAAAAGAAACCATAACCACGGATAAGCAGATTTTCTTTTAAAATTGGGGAAAATAGTCTTGCCTGTGAAAGTTCATCTTTTTCCTTGACTAGACGACGAAGATGTTGAATTAGTAGACTATACATGTGCTCCTGATCTTCTGGTGGCACTACAGACAAGTCGTTCCACTCAGTTGTCCAAACTGACTCAGGATTATCTGTTATCTGATCATAAAAGTTAAATGTTTCTTTTACTTCAAAATTAAAATTAATGTTTAAATGATTGCAATCTGAACAATTCAATATGCTCTGAATTAAGACATGCAAGGTAATATGTAACATATATTGAATATACAAATAAAATACATTTTCTAACATTGAAATATAATTTTAGCTATATTAAAAAGAATGACAAAAATATGATAAATGTAGAAAATTATTTAATTTCTGTGTTTAGAAGTTTACTTAAGAGATATTAGAAAATTTAGTAATTTCATTTAAACCAGGTTTTTTAAAAACCAACTACAGTGTGTGAGGAGTCGCTCAACAAAAATACATTAAATTGTCTAAAATTTGAAAACAATATTGATTTTCCCCAAGAGTTACAGATTATTAAAAACTTAACTTTACAAACAGGAGTTTGAAAAAATAAAACCTAATTTGAATTAAGAATTGGGAATTCCAGCTAAGTAGTTTGCTTTATTACTTTTTATATTCCATTTAAAAATTGTACTTTTGATTATGAATAAATTGTAAATTATGGTTATTATCAATGATACCTGTTGAATGTAATCTACGATTTTATGCTGAATTTCCAAATCCATAGATTTGATCACTTCGATAAAATGCTCTTTTCTTTCGCACTGAACTGCACATCCCAAAATCAAGAGCAAGAGAATCTCCATTTCTCCAACACTGGAATCTAAAAGAAAAAGAGTATGCTTTTAATTCCCGCTAAGAATAAAAAAATGCAATTAATCTAAAATATTGAGTTTGAAAAGAAAGTGTACAATAATTTTTAATATGATTGATATATTTGAAAAACGAAATGCGAATTTCATCCCCAATATAATATACCAGATTTTTCCATTAGTCAACAATATAAACAAAGAGCAACATGTTATATTTTAATTAGTGTCAAGTTAAATATTTAAATAAGTCATAACAAGATGCTTACGTTCATCATGAAGTTTAGCTAAAGTGAGAATATCAGGTACTTTAATAAGCAGAAGTTGTCCAAGGACTTCCTATAACAGATAAAAAAATAATTGCGATTGCTTAGCAATATTCAATAAATACTACATACAACATAAAAATATTTTCTGAAGGAATACTAATCAAGGACATTTTAGAACATTATTATATGAAAACGATTTAAAACCTTATTTCAGCACAAATATATTATTGGACTATTTGAATTTGATTTACAGGTGTTTTCACCTGATTTTAAACCTTAAATTATTGACATTTAAGAAATCAAAGTCACCAAACATAATTTTGAATTTACTTTCTTTTTACATTTGAATACAATCTAAAATTCGAATACAGTTACATAAAAAAAAAAGGAACTAATCAGAACTCTGATGCAATTACTAGTAATGAAACTTAGAGGAAGAAAACTTAATGAAATTGCTGCAATTTAAGATAGTTTTGAATTCCTAAACAAGTGAATATATATTTTATAATATTTTTTTTTAAATATATTTTGCTATATATTTTATAATCTATTATAGCACAAAAGATTTAAAGTTGCTTGAATTATTTGAAATAAGCCTATAAGTAATTTACTCTCCAAGTTATAGTACCTTCTAAATTATATAAAACTCTTTGTAATTAAGATATATCGTTAGTAATAAGATGCAAATTATATTACATACTTCATAAAATGCCTTTATGTTATGGAGCAAGATATCCAAATTTCGAATGCGAGTGGCCAGGTCATCTGTTGATGAGCTAATTCCATGATAAGGTGGATGAGGGTCACTAAAAAAAAGGAGAAATAATTTTTTAACTAAATCTTTCCACCAATAAAAAATTAAAAGTTGTCTGCTTGTTTTCTCCGTAATCATCGGCATTGTATGTAACATACAATGCAATAATATATGCTAGATATTTTGATGGCAAGTCTCAAAAGTTTATGTGCGTGATAAAAGCTGCCATGTTACCTGCATTTCTTAGGTTTCACATAAAAATACTTAACAAGCATGTTCCTTAGGTTTTGGTAGTTCAAAATGTGTAAAATGCACCTTTTCATCTTGCATTGCAAACATTACATTATTAAGTACCTTGCAGAATTTCAGCTCTCATGATTTAAAACAAAATTTTTGTAAAAGTAGAGCTTAAGGAATATATGAAATAACTTACATTTCTAACCACATATTATATAGGAAAAGCCCATCACAAAGACATCTATATTCCAATATTTTCTTTTCTTCATCTTGAAATGTTTTAGCCTAAAGAGACAAAAATAAATTATCTTGTTTCTGTAATGAGAATTTTTTGAGGATAACCATAACAGTCTCTGATTGTCAGGTAAAGTCAGAAAATGAAAACCTTAGCCTGTCCATTGATGCCGTAGAAAAATGAAATGTTATCTTAATTTGGGAAATTCTAGAACTCTATCCAGATCTGTTACTGATCTATTACTTAATAGAACTTCCTACCTTTCTATAGTGGCGGAAAACTCGCCAATTGTTGAATTTTTTTCCTACAGTCAAAATTTTTTGCAAATCGAAATAAACTGTTTATTGAAATTAATACCATATCATCATCACCATTGTCATTGAATGGAAAAATACTTTATGGACTGTAGTGCTGTTACAATTGAACTTCGTTAGAAAAATTCCAGTGATTTTAACTTTGTTGATGTTTCTTTTAACTTTCTTAAAATTAAATAATTTAATAAATGATAAAATTATATATGTTAAATTTTTCAATAGTAGACAGTTTAATATGCACTATTGGGATCATACGTCGTATACCATCTACCTTTATTTGGGAGCCCCTTTAATAGTAAATTTTTTTTTGCAAAACAGTCAACAAATTGAGTAACCAAAATTTATGCAAAAATGCATATGTTAAGTAAGGAATAAAGTCATGACCAATACGAGAAACACAAAAAAATTGTTGCTCGCTTTCTTTATGATCTTCAAATATAATCTATGCAAGAATGCACAATCGATTGGGAATTATATAACGGCCAAGCACTCAATAAGGTAAATTTTGTAGTCATTTGGCAACAGGAAAAAAACTCCACAATTGGCGAGATTTCCGCTGCAACAAAAAGGTAGGAGGTTAAGTCGTAAGTACCATTTAATATAAGTGATATTTTGCTTACGTATAAAAATTCTGATTAAATAAAAAACATTTCAAATCAATATAATTTTTACTTGTGACAACACATACATTGTTTAAAAAATACTTTGCTAGATTAAAACTTGCAATGACAAAATTGCATTTGCTGCAAAGTAAATAAATATATTTTTCACTATCCACACTAAAAAACTATCATTTTAGTTATAAAACAATCAATTGAGAATTATATAATGGCCAAGAACTCAATAAGGTAAAATTTGTAGTCATTTGGCAACAGGAAAAAAACTCCACAATTGGCGAGATTTCAGCTACAACAAAAAGGTAGGAGGTTAAGCCGCAAGTACCATTTAATATAAGTGATATTTTGCTTACGTATAAAAATTCTGATTAAATAAGTTAGAAAACATCTCAAATCAATATCATCCCATCATCATTTTTACTAGTGACAACACATACATAGTTTAAAAAATACTTTGCTAGATTAATGATAAAATTGCATTTGCTACAAAGTAAATAAATATATTTTTCACTATCCACATTAAAAAACTATCATTTTAGTTATAAAATGTAAAATTTGGCAAGGGGCCAATTTTCGAATACCTCTTCAAAAAACAACTAGCTGAAAGGGAATTTAAGTACTGTGTCTTTAGCATTGAGGTTGACTGATATTCAACCAACAGAAGAAAAAAAATGCTTTGCATAGTATTTCTTTAAGATAAAAGATCACGGTAAATTCGAAAAAAATATTAACTATTTAACCAAACAATAACATAAAAAAAAAGAAATAAAAAGTTCTTAATGGAAGAATTTTGGAATTAAAAAAAAAATAACGATAATAACGTGGAAGATTATCATTAAATATTAAAGCAATATAGACAAAAGTGAAATCTGTACCAAGTCACAAATTACAATCAATAAAAATAGCAAGATTATTTATTAAAGTTCGTCGCCATATATGTAACAATTGTAACTGATTTTAGAGCTAGCTTTACAATTTTATAAACAGGAAATATGAAAGACGGAACAGAAAGAAAAAAATCCAAATGTTTCAAATCAAGAGGAAAATAGAGTTTAAAAAATTCATACGAACCCAAGATACTAATGGACTTTTCATAAAAGTTCCAACAGCTGAGATGGCTGAGGATGACATTTTTAGTCATTTCTTTTCTTTATTTAACGACAAAGTAAATCGTTTAATTGGTGCCATAGATTTTGACATTTAGTGTTCAAGGTGATAAATTGCTGAAATGATTGAGAATGAGAGGTAATAGAAATTGTTAGCTTTAAAGACTGAAGGTGATTCTGTAGCAAACGAAAGATCAAAAGAAAATAGCGCTCATAAATTCTTTAAATAGCCAGCAACAACCAAAAATAATACAATCATAAATTTGACAACATTCAACACATCAACAACAAGCGAAATCTGTGACGAATTGGTTACGATTAACCTACATTGAATGAACAATACGTTACTTTTTAGCCATGGAATAGAGAAAGAGAAAATTGTATAATTATTAGAATTTTAAGCTTGAAACACAAATATTATTATGTAAAGTCACCAACATTTAGGATTATTTGTTTTATCCGTTTTTGTGAATTTTAAGAAAGAAATTAAAATTAACTTTATGTATGCGTTGGCGTAAGGTTTCGTGGTTTTTGTCTCGATCAATCGCTATTCAAAATTAAAATTAAATTCAAATATTTAGCTAATTAAAAACGTATATTTATTTTACTAACACTCACATTACAATTGTATGACGTTTCTATATGTTACAATATTATGGATAATTATGAAATGAAGAGAAGTGAAATAAACAAGGGTAAACTTTGAAAAGATAAACACTCCTCCACACGACTGACTAACGGGACAACCGGCACCTCACTATGATTGGTCTAAAATGATGTCATAATATGTTTGGCACAGAAAGTACCAGATTTGGCACAACATCACCATTTTTCTTACTTGGCAACACAGTTTAGTTGGAGTTGACATAAAACGCCAAATGTGGTAGTATTTACTTATGTTAAATCGCCTAGAATACGAATTTATTTAACCGTAACTGCGATATACCATACTTCTGTACACGTGATCATGATGATTTCACTTTTACCATCAACAACAACAAAATTGGAAAGAGATTCTTTAGCAAGTAAGTTAAATAGAATATATCTTCTCCAATCAATGCCTAGACGGTACTACTAATTTAACATTAAAGGATTTACTGCCAGACGAATCACATCCAAATTTGTTTTCATTTTTGAAAGACATTGATTTTACATACTTAATTTGACTTATTTCTTTTTGAATAAGTCCTGCTAAAAATTATATAGTTTCGTAAAACAAAATATGTTTGGAGCAGCTGGGCCAATATTGGCTTGTGCCATTAAAATCCACGCAACCAACCAATGCTGAGACATGGCTAACGAAACACAAATATAATGAAAGTTAGATGACTCATTTTAATTATGATCATAGATTAAACTTTTTTAATTCTAAAACTTTATGCATAGGAATTGGTGGTTTTTCTAAAGCAGTGGTGCACAAACTATTATCATTTCTGACCCCTGGGTAGACAATAGATATCTTTTTAATCGTGTACTTGGGTAAAATTTAATTTTTTTGAAAACTTGTAGAGACTTGTATCTTATTCAAGGTAATCATAAAATACATAAAGCAATGGTTTTTACTATGCAAATGGTATATATATTTTAAACTAAACAATATACCTAAACTTTAGAAAGTAGAGTTCCATGTAAAGTTTGCCCTTGTGAAGTCCTCGTGATTGTTTATGTGTTGGGATCTGTATTGGAAATAATCTTCGCTGTACTGACTGAATAACACAGGTATATTTAATCAATGATATTTTTGTAAAACCTATTATTAATGAATCTGAATGTAATGGTAATATTAAATGTCTCTTGTGTTTTTATGTTAATTGGCATCACAATATTTTAATCCACAATTTAAACTGGAAATTTTTTTTTGCACAATCAATTGCTGTTCTTAAATTAAACCTTGAAAGGTTCAACCTCATTCTCGCAACATAAATCGTTTAGGTTCAAGGGACTTTTTTCTGAAATGAAATTGTTTTTATTGTGTCGCCAAGCAATGAAATTTCAACTAAAATAAGCCACACGAATGCGTTAATGTGCTCTCTGCAAGATTAAAAATGTTCACTTGTATTTTTCTCGAAATTGTCACGGACTAAGGTGTTCCTAAGACACTTCTGTACCACAATCTAAATCACAACCAAGTTCTATCAAAATAATTATTTTAAATAGTAATAAACACAACCAATGCATACTTAAGAAGTAGATATGCATTTCAATGAAATGTTTAAAAAATTGCATTGACCAATTTACAAAGTGGGTACACTGAGAGCTCCAGTTGTAACATATTGATCAAAATATGGTTAACTTTAAAGAATATTAAACATTATTTACTGAACAACCTTGCTGTACCTAATAATTGGTGATATTACCTCAATTTGTTCAAATCTGCTTTTCTTTTCAAATCATCTCGTTTCTTAAAATTCTAGAAATATGATTTTATGAAACTAATAAAAGAAAATATATAATTCAAAATAATAGTTTTTTTTTTGTTGCCACTAAAAATGCACAAATACAGTATAATTTAAAAAATTTCAGAAACATACTGCTCTTTGAATATTAGACGTTAATAAACAATAAATTTTTTAATAAAATTTCGCAGTTTAATCTAGTTATATTTTTTAATCTAGTTATATTTTTATATATATTCTGGTTCCATTATTATTTAACTGTTTGAACAAATAAAATGACTTTGAATGTGTATCCAAAGTTATTTTTCATGTGCTGATTAAAAAAATTAGTGCGTCTGATGGAATAAGCTCTGTGCACCACACTATTATATGAGGCTCTGAAAAGTTGGTCTTTGGATAAACTGTATTTGGTCCATTCTGGCATGAATGGTTTTGAAAAACTGGGTAGAAACAGCAAAAGTCAAATTGTGGGATGGTCTTGCGGCGAAGCTGGTTAGTGCGGTCACCGGGCCTTGATTGTAGGACCTTTAGTTCTCAAGCTGAAAATCTTGCTGCTATGCATAAGAATACTCCGCTGCATAGAAGCTTTTATCCAGCATTTAAAGGCTACGCCACAGTCTGTTCTGGCGCTCAATGCCTCATATATGCTTATTGCTAAAAAATTCTCAATGCCTGTAGTAATTTTATCTATTTACTTAATTTTATATTATTTTCAGGAAAGTTCTCAAGGGATTTCTACTGAAAAATGTATTGATGATGTGAGGAACTCGCTTACTGATACTTTGGATAGGATCCACCTTTTGACAAAAAATGATCTTCACAATTATTGGTGTTTCCGAAGGAATCCTACAAAAAGAACGGCTACCTACAAATGATGCTGTTAGTGTATGTGCCTGGAGTGAAAAATTGTGTCACGATGTGCCTCTTTTCAAATATCAGTATAATCAAGCATCCCATTTTTCTTTATAAGATTGTGAACTTTCAACTAGTCAACACTTTCAAATATTATCTTTTTATTCCCACAACAAATCACTCTAAGAACTCCTGACAGACAAGCATGCTTTAACATTATGGGAAATACCAACCAAGAGCGATAAAGCTATCCAACCAGTAATCATTGAAGTTTTCTCATTCACTCGGCCCAAAGAATTTCAGTGGTACTTGCTTTACGCTTTCAATAAGAAGTTCCCAGATACCAGCTTTACCCTATATGCTGCAAATAATACCAATAACCCTACTTGAACAGCTGCAAACAAATATTTTGATGTGTGCAAACCATTCCTGTGAAGAAAGAAAAAAAAAACTGTCATTGATTTCCCAATTCCAATCAATGGTGCTGACTTTCTGAAGTATTTAACTTGTTAAATAATCAGAAGACTCATTTACTTCTAAACTCAATTGCGTACTTCCAGATCAATGTGTGTCCAGTTTTTCTACCTTTCTTAATTACCACCTGTGCCCTATCAGACTATTACAAAATCCGAAGGATTTGAAAACGCTATGCGCTCCTCAGAATTAGATCAATCCTACTACTCGAGGCATCACATATAGAATTGTGACCCGACAATCGCTGCAAAGCCAAGACTCCTTCACTACAAGTGATATGATGCTGTTCAAGTGGAATTTGAATTCTTGCTCAAGGCATCACTAGATCATCAAAAATCCCAATTAATGGAATTCACCATTAATTGTTGGTGATAAAGTATTTAGCTATTTTAGGAAAATTTGACTGTTATAATCAGTATTCTTGATCTAATAAGGTTGAATGCTACACTGCGAACTTAAAATTTCAACTTAGTAATTTAATTATTAATGTTTAATTACCTTAAATATCATAATCGTAAGTAATTCAATACAAATATTTGCAGCCTACCTGTGAAGTTAAGAAACATAGTTTGAGCTTTTTACAAAATTTATTGTGAAATGCTGGCTTAGAATACTAAAAGCTTTCATTATTTTCTGACTATTTATATTTCTTTGACTGTTGATTCTTTACTTTTGCTATCACGCATAAATAATTCAATACTGCAAGTGATATATATAAATAATACAGGTGACTGGGAATTTAAAATTTCCTCTCTGGATACTGTTAAGCAATTTATCTGTATATAATTGTAAATAGTGTACATAATTCTTTTCAAAGGTATATTTTCTTAAATTTATTTGTCAACGGCGATAATACTG
Source organism: Linyphia triangularis (assembly GCA_963978545.1). Lineage (NCBI taxonomy): Eukaryota > Metazoa > Arthropoda > Arachnida > Araneae > Linyphiidae > Linyphia > Linyphia triangularis. The sequence continues at coordinate 56,925,078 of OZ021731.1, read as the reverse complement.
GCTAGGAGAAAAAAGTTAGCGATACACAAGTTAATCAAGACATTTTCGATTATTCTTTGTGTTCTGATTGCCAAATTGTTTGCATTTTATTCTTCAGGAAAGTTTGCCAGCGAGTATTTAAATATCTCCAATGCGCAGAGAGTTAGTTGGTATTGGTAGCCTATTGCTTGTTTACTTTTATGGGGCCTGAATTATCATTCTGCCTTAAGTTGTAAGCACTAAAACTATTATTTAAGCTTGATAACGAGTTCACTGTTGTTTCAAAGAACTTTTGTGAGTCTTTAAGTGAAGAATTACAGCTTTTATTTTGTAAAAGCTGTGACGTCATTTCCTCCGAGAAATTTTTTAATAATAAACTATTAAATTTACATTAATCTGTTCTTTTTTTAATAGCTTTAATCTATTTGCAGTGCCTATAGTTTTTTCCCTAAGAGTTTTACTGCTTCCATAGATTTTTTGATAATTTTTGCTGAACCATTATAGTGAACAGGGGACGTTAATGAATTTACTCCGAATTAGAGTATGAATTACCATAAAGAGAATAATGTACCCGATGAATATAATTAAGAGTCGCACATTATCTGCCAAGTTTCAGCAGCCTGTTTGGATGACGGTAAGGGAATTAATTAGGCCTCCGCAGATTTGGCCACCATCGACAAACATAATTGAAGTTAATATAAAGAATTTAATGAATCTTGACGCGTGTTATATTGTTTGGTTTTATTGATAAAAAGTTATATTTCAATTTATCGAAGGTATTCATAAGTATTTAATTAGTTTGTACTTACCTGTACAAGGGCTATACTCCACTGAAGTGTGAATGGAAAAACTTGCAGAAAGTCTTTAGGTTAAAATTCGAAGTCCGGTATAGATTCTGCGCTAAGAATTGTTTACACAAAAGAAACCATTGACAGTTCACTTGTCATTAAAAAAAAAAATGGTGGGGCTGCCATTCTTTGGCAAAAATCACTTAAGACGTAGAATCCGTACCGGTCTTTAAATTGAAATTATTCTGCTCTTGCATCTCAAATGAAGAAAATAGTGATATTTTAATAGCAAAAGAAACTCGACTATGATCCCTATAACACCAAAAAGTATTTGACATCACTTCAGAAGCTTGTATAACTTTGAAACAATCTTTTAGTTTACCTGCATAAAAACTTCAACCTATTCCACTCAATTTTAATTGGGTGGTGGAAAATTAAATATAATATATAAGTTTAGAATGTTCTTGGATTAAAAGAAATAGCTGGTAAGAATGTGCCTGAAACAGAATATTTATATTCACTTCTGCTTCAAGCAAACATTCCAACAGGCCAATGTAGCAGAATTATGTAGAAATCTCCTTCCAGAAACAATGCATCATTTTATACACCAGCTCAGAGCAATGCAAAAACATTATAAAACGATTAGACTAACTTACTGTGGCAAAAAGCATGTTGGCTAAACAATCCTTTCAAAAGTAACTCTCCACCGTTATATATATGCGTACAAAAATATTTTATCCTAAAACTACTGTTCATAAATATTACTTCTATACAATATAAGGTGGATCCATGCTGTAAAGACATGCATTAAATTAATACTAAAAATGACCGAGCTGATTTTTTATATATATCGCGTGAAACCTAAATTGTAAACAAAAGGGACGGGGTCATATACACAGCGCCGCCAATATATCGCAAATAAATTGAACAACTGTAATTTCGTGGAATATGTTTAAAGGATAAAAAAATTATCTTTCGTTTATTGAAGAATATTATAATACAATTTAGCCAATTGTTGGTATTTGTATAGTCGGAATGGCAATACTCTTGTTTGTTTACATACCCCCCCCCCCTCCCCCACCAATAAAAAAAACTACATTCCTTGCCGAATAAATATGCTTTTCGCTTTATAATATCTTAAGTCGTGCTACTTCCAATTGTCACCAGTTATATTTTTCTTAACTGATGCTTAGGAAAGACTCTTAGTATGGAGTTTGTCAATCTGTTTGTATTGTGCCATCTGTGTTTTTATTGGGATTTGTATTCACTATGAAAGTTTGCGACGAAAATGATATTGTCATATACATTGCTAAAATGTCTCCCAACAAGACAAAATGGTTTGTTAAATTTTAGTTTGTAAAATCCACATTTATTGTATTCATGCACTATATGTAACTAGGAGATTTTTGTAACTTTAGAGCTAAAAACAATAAAGCCAAGCATTGTCAGACATTTTTATAGTGAAAATTGAAGATGCAATGGTACATATTACTTTGACCAATTTCAACATAACTAGGAACTATTGCCAAAAGGCAGCTTTAGCCCTAATAACAGATAAGTGGCATTACAAACTGCACACTTTAGTAACTGAAGCCTCCTTGTTTGCTTTGTTTAACATTCCTTTTATGTTGACATCTGGCGACATTTTTTGTTTTGCTGAAAATGGTCGATGCGGAAATACACAAGCACCTGTGTAAAAATACTGAATTAGTCTTTTATACTAAGTTAATAAATACCAAAACACACCAATGTTTAATTGTGCAAGTTTCTTTATTTTATTATTTTGATACTCTTCCATTAGATAGGTACCAGTTGGCGCCAAGCCTAAATGTTCATACATTTAAGTGACACATAAATGTATCGCCAAGCGGTAATACGGTTTGTAATAGGTTTGTTATTTCACCCCTATAATAGTTTTAGTTTAGACGAGTTACCACTGCAATTTGGCGATTTTTTTTCTGGTACCCCTGTCTAACAGAAGAGTGCAGAGTAAAGTATTGATACATTCGTAGCATTCTAAAGCAAGAAATTTTTCTTCTTGCGTTACTTCAGTTTAGAATTTTGATGAAAATTAATAGAATGTCATATGATGCAGGTTAGCATATATTTTGATTGTTTGTTAAATTTGACAAAGGATTTTAATAGAAATATAAGCAGTAACATAAAACTTCCATGCTTTTCTATTCTACTAACAATTACTATAGTCATCTAATTGAATCAACGAGGGCTGGAAGTAATCAAATAATTTTTGTTTCTTGATTTAATAAAATCATTTAGGTTATGAAGGTAAATTTAAGTAAAATAAACACTGCCACCCTCCACTAAATTGGCGATAATAAAATTGTATATTAGCAACTAAATATTTGGCTAACATTCTTTTTCTGAAAAATAAATATTGAACAAATTTTATAATTAGCAGCTAAATGGATAAGTTCCTAGATTGAATCTTAACAATAGCCAAGTTTTTAATATTGTTTGTTTCCATATACTTGTATCAATAAAGGCAAGTTTCTAGAACATTTTAAAATATTACTTTCTAGAACATTTTAAATTATATTAGTTTCTAGAAGAGCCAAAGTGCTACATTTATACATTCTTTAAATAAGGCAGTATTTTGTACATTTGAAAGTCATTATCTTTCACATCAAAACATTAAGTTTTTTTGTTGGTAGTTGTAAAGGATATTTTAGACAAGCAAGCAACAGTTCCATAACAAAAAAAAAAAAAAAATGAGCTTAGCTTGGTAGGAATTTTTGAGATGTTGTTTAGCAATGAATGAAATTTGCATTTCTACTGAATTGGTGCATGTTTAAATTTCAGATCAATTAAGTCAACTAAAAGATGAGAATTTAATAAACCATACGACTTATTTAAATCCCCAACAGACCTGTACATATTACATTTCATGATAATAGGCAAATATAAAAGCATGCAGCTTCCTGTTTGATGGCCAATAAATAAAGTCTACTACCAACATTACTAAAAAGTCGTATTGTCAAGTGCCATCTGGAAGAAACAGGGTGGTCAAAAGTTATTGTGTGCATTGCACATTTCATGTAAAAAAAAAATTCAACGCAAAAATAAAATTTAAACTCCCACAACTGGATATGACGACATTCAAATATAAAATGTGCTTCATAATTTTAGAACACTTTGTGTACCAAACTCTAAACTCCTGATGAATAATGAAATATTAACCCATCGACAGGGCTGGCCTATGAGCGATAAGCTGGTGTGCAAGGATGAGTTTAGGCACGCCTTACAATGGAAATGAACCCTCCAAAAATAGTATGGGTGCTCTATAACTGAAATTTAATACAGGGTGGCCATATAATTCAGGAAAAAAAGTTGACCGACAGATTTCTAAAAAATTCCCGGATTTTACAGTAAACTTTTTTTTTAAATTCCCCAATTTTTCTATACTAAACTTCAACTTAACTTGACATCACTAGACGGTAGATCATCACATTGCTCATAGGCATTTAATCCATTCTGGCAGCATGAAAGCATAATGTTTGCCAAACCACAACCCTGTAGAGAACAAAAGGCTATAAAGTTTGGCGAGAATTATGTCTTCACTCCGCTAAAATGGATTAAATGCCTATGAGCACGGTGAAGATCTATCGTCTAGTGATGTTAAGTTGGAGTTTAGTATAGATGTGTAGACACCTTGATCATATAGAATATGTATGCTAAAGAGATAACAAGCCAATTTTTTAAAAATAGTTTTGGTGGTAATGAAAAGTTTAAATTATTCTGTAACATTAAACTTCTGACAATTACCACAACAAATCTTTTGGTAAAAGGCACCAAAATACAGAAGAACGTGAAAACATGCTTGCCTGAAAATTTCCCTGATTTTTGTGAAATTTTATAAAATTCCCGGATTTTTTTTCCAGAATCAAAAAGCTCCCTGAATTCCAGGTTCTGTGGCCACTCTAATACTTTAAGAAAGCATTTTAAAAAAGAGATTAAAAACTAAAACTATTAAGTAGTAGAAAAGTATTTAGTACCTTTTCATTATTTTTAATGACATTTTCTATTACTCATTCTTTTAATTGACTTTTTCAAACCTCAATAGGTGTGCTGTACTGTAAAAAGAAAACTTCCAAAATTATTAACTCGATTTATAGTTTTGTCATGTAGAAAATAACACACATTCACAAGAGAAATCTTACTTCAGTTCAGGCAAAACATCAGCATTTTACATGTTGTACTAACTGGCGTGGAATTTAAATATCCTTATGCCTGCTCGAAATATCTTCTGTGCTTATGAAGAATATTTAATGTTCCATGTTTTCAGTAGATAACAGCCAGCAAGTATGCTCGTGTAACAGAATATTTTAATTAACTCCTGCTACAAGCGAGCACACCAACAGGCCAATATTTACAAATGCAATATACAATAAAACAAAATTACAACAAAGGCGAAAGCATTGTAAATTGTTGATATGTTTATAAATAAAACATGAAATCTAGTAAATATTTGTGTACAAATGAACTAAAAGAGAAGCGTGGAGTTTAAAATATCCTTATGCCTGCTCGAAACATCTGTTTTTATGAAGAATATTTAATGTTCCATGAACCTTATTGTGCAATTATGAAATAAAAATAATTTCTTATAAATAATTCTATCTTGCTAAAGGGAAAACTATATGCACACTGACAGCATTAATATCACATGGTGCGGATATACGTTAACCCTAACGTTCAATTAGCCATAATACATCAACCAATAGAATTAGTATGAAAAGTAAAGTTATTTTAATGTAAATAACAGCCGGCAAGTATACTCGTAAAACAGCATATTTTAATTAACTCCTACTTCAAGCGAGCACACCAACAGGCCAAGATTTACAAATGCAATACACAATAAAAATATTTACAACAAAATAGTAAGCATCGTAAATTGCCGAAATAATCAGAACACAGAAAATATACGTGCACTAATGAACAACTAAAAGCAAGAGAAATCTTACTTCAGACAAAACTATGAGTATGAACTCATTATACAATTATTAAAATAAAGATAACTTAAATACACGATCTGACTGAAGAGAAGACTATTTACGGCGCATTACAATCACAATTCACATTCATATTCATATCTGAAATGGCGGGGCTACTATATATAATAACCCTAACGTTCACTATCGCTCGGTGGTTGGCGTCGAATTCCAAAATTGACGAATTTCAATTTTGGCGCATTAAACATTGGCTTCCATAAAATTCAGCCAAGTTGCAACCTTCTTCAGGTGCCGGTTGTCGCGTTAGTCAATCGTCTCCTCCACATGCTTTTTTCCTAAATTTTTTTAATTTCTCCATATAAACGAAAAACGTTTTGTATTTTTATTTTCAAATTAATCTTAGAAGGAAGGTTTCGCTTTTGATAGTTATATAGACTTTAACTTAAAAATGCCTGCTATTTCACCTACTTCCTATGCCCAAGGTCCTAGTTGCTTTGATAGGGTAAAATTGGGATTTGGTATTGGATTTTGTGTTGGTTTGGCATCTGGTGCCCTGTTCGGGGGCTTTTCAGCGCTAAGATATGGAATTCGGGGACGAGAACTCATTCAAAGTGTTGGTAAAATGATGGTTCAAGGTGGCGGAACATTCGGAACTTTTATGGCAATCGGAACTGGAATTCGTTGCTGATTCATTTAAATGTTCGTATTCATTTTCTTTCTAAATGCAGCGTTTTTTTAAACCCATATTAAACTACTGAAGTAATCTGTATTATATAGTGGGAGACTATAGTTAATTTGAACCGAAATGTGATTTGATATTGCATCATACACTATTTGACTAATATTTGATATCACTACTAGAAAATAGACAAGATTGTATTACTTACATTATCATAAGCATTGCAATTGTGGTAACTTTAATAAATGAGTATTATGATATTATATAGTTTTCAATTACTCTATTAAGGAATTTTAAACTATACATCTAAACTGTAGCAACTGGATATTTTGCGTAACTGGCTGGATGCATAACTCTGAAGAAGACACTCTTTGCATGTAAGAAGTATCTAGATTTATAAACTTAATTAAATTTTTTTTTACTCTTCCATAGACAGGTACTAGTTGTTGCCAAGCCTAAATGTTTAAAGGTTTGTTATAAAGTTGCTTTAGAAACCTTGTAAGGGTTTGTTGTGAGAATTATAAATGATTTGAACGTTTTTATTTACAATGAGTTGTCTCTGCAATTTGACTGTTTTGATTTAAAAAACAAGTAGTGATTTAATCATTGAATGACTAAGTTTGCTGGCTTTTTTCCCATTGAAAATGAAAATGTGGGAACATTCTCCTGAAAAACATTCTCATTAAAAATTTGAAATATGTTTTATAATGATGTCTTAACTTCTAAGAGTTCATATGCTCAAGAAAAATCCTATACAACTGTGAATAATATAGGCGTGCTCTGTTTATAGCTCATTAAACTCTTTAAAGAGTAATAATTGCTAAATAAAAATATTTATATCCTTAAAAAAAGCCATAATAATTCTCTTCATACTTGCTAAGTGACTATTTTGAGACAAAATTATTAAAATTTATCTGGTGTTGATAGTTTATTTGTTGAAAATTGAATCTTATCTTTTCCTTGTAGTTGTCACTATTTTAACCCCTTACCTGCCACAGTCATGTATTACGCGTCGCTAAGCCGATGCAATAACTGTCCTGAATTTTTATGCTATGCATGTCCGAAGTACGATCCTCTGCATTACAATTTTCAAGATTTCGAAAAAGATGTTTAACCTAAATATTGTCTAAGATCATTTTGGCCATCATCCGGTATTAAATATAATATTTCCTTGCTTGGATTTGAATTATCCTATTTTTTAAAAAAATTACCACGTAACTTTGTACACCTATGTGAGAAACAGTAGCTATGGGGAGCGAATCTCGCAAGTTTTCTTCTGCAGATAAACATGTTATTACTCTCACTACAACCTTTTAATATAGTCTATTTTAAAAGGAGTCAAATACTTTGCCTCTTGCCGCCAACTCTTATGGTTTCAAAATTTACATGACACTCTTCATCTAAATTCCAATTTAAATTTAGTTATAAAAATAACTGCTATTATAAATTGATAGTTTGTGAAACATGTTCATGGTTTATGTCTGTCAGCTATTTATATTTTAAAATCAGAATTATGTAAATTTGTATTTTAAAACCAGAATTATATAAATTTATTTTTTAAAATCAGTAATTAAATAAATTTATATTTTAAAATTAACAGTTTGTTATTTAAAAACTGAAGGACACAACAATTAATCAAAAACAAATATCGTCTTAAACTCTAATTAATCCTTTAGTTAAGCAATATTCTAAATGTATGCATCTGGTTCTTTATTGGAAATGTTATATTTTGTATCCATAAAATATTAAATGTAATTAGAAATATGCATTAAAAGTAAATTTTTCTGCTAATTTTTCTCCTTTTTAAATTTAATGTTTTTATCCCCAATTTTCTTTAAAAGATGAAGGTATGTTAAAGGCTTGCCTTGTAAAATAGGTTATTCAATCTCCTTCTCTAGAACTATTAGATGTAATAGAACAACTTTTGCATTGTTTGGTACTAAATCGAAACAAATTTATTTTTTTTATTTTTGGAGATAGGTTATCTTAAAATTTATTTTAAGAATTGTTAAGGGCAAAAAAAGTTTTTATTGGTATTCTAAATTGAAAAGTAAGATTTTATTTTAAGACTTAGATATTTATATAGTAAACAATGTATGAATTCCTTCAGATGAACCCAGTGATAAGAAAAACGAACATGTAGCAACTAATTTTACAAAGTTACCTGTAACTTCTGATTTTAGTAATCATTTTATAATATTTTTGTATTGGACTTGTATTTCTGAATTATTAAATATTTTATATTACTTTCAGGTAGCCCATGTCTATGAAAAAATTTAAAATCAAGTTAAAGTGGCTTGTTTCCTATTGTCATAAAGTCTACATTATGGGCTGCAAACCACATTCTGTCAAGGATTTGAATATTCTGCATTTGAGTGACAATTTCTTAGTTGTTGATAAACACTGTGACCTGCCTATAAACTCGGACACGCCTGACCAACATCCAGTAACAGTCGCTGACAAGTTAAACTACGCTTACCCTCACCTAGTAGACCCAACAGTAAAATTCGGCTTTCGGTTTTGCCACCGCCTCGATTATTCCACAAGTGGTGTTTTGGTTGTTGCATTAAATAAAAAAGCTTGTCAAAGCAGTTACTTTGCTTTTAGCAAAAGAAAAGTTGACAAGTACTACCTAGCACTCGTACATGGACACATAGAAAATAACTTCTTAATCATCAATAAAGCCATAGGTTCTGATTCAAGACCAGATTATACACATTGCATGTGTACGTCGGATAAAGAATACTGTGTACGGCCTAAACCTGCTGCATCCAAACTTTGTGTTTTACAGAGAGGTACATACAGAGGAAAACCAGCAACTAAAATTTTGATGAAGCTCTTGTCAGGTCGTCGTCATCAACTGAGGGTTCATTGCCATGACCTGGGGCACACCATTATTGGAGATTATACTTATAGCAATCGACAAGACATATACCCTTATAGGATGTTTCTGCATGCTTACAGACTGGTTTTACCATGTGAGGTAGAGTCCCTAGATATTGTTACAAAAGATCCTTTCACTGAAGAAGAACCTAGAAATGAATGGCACCCTACAGCAATTGTTCATGAACTCAATGAGAAAACCTTTTCAATGATGTCATAGTATTTATGTAGTATTTCCTGCATAAATTTTTTTCTTGAAATGTGTTTGTTGAATTATTTTTTTGTTTAATTGGAATGGTTATTTATATTTTTGATAATAAGGTAATTGCTACAGCATTATTGCAGACTGCTGTATCGTAAAACAGAAAATTATTAAAATTTACAACATTATCTTTAATTTTCTAATTTATCTGCTATGACATACGCCTGCTACCATAACAATAAAAATAATTATCAAAGAAATTTATTTCTACTTTTAAAAAAGTATTTTGAGCTTTAGCAAGGAAATTTTTGCTTGAAATAATTTCTAATTAACTAAATATTAATTTTCAAAAATTGTTGCAAAGGGGACCTATTATTTGTTATTTCTGATATTTGCATTCCTAAACCTACTAGCAAAGTGGGATTTTAAATGTGTCCAATAGATAATAGCTATCAAGAGAAGCCTTTTTTTACATTTGAAGACCCAAGTTGCCACATTAGGTCATGGTAGCTGTGCTGATAAGTATATGTATGTAGTCAATGTGAATAATGAACTACTTTCTAAAAATTATTTGATGTATAATTTTATTATTTCTTAAAAATAATTAATACTCAATCAATAAAATAAGAAACAGTCTTTTAAATACGGGGAAAGCACCAACAAAAAGATCTCGCAAGTTTAGAAAAAAACTTGAGTCTGCAACTTTAAATAGAACTGAAAGCCAAGAAGCGTTTAAGAGGGAAAAACAAATCAGCTAGAGGAAAAACTAAAATTAAGACATCTTTAGAAATATCTACTAAAAAAGAAAGGCAAACTGGACAAAGTGGAAATGTTAAATTCGGCAAGAAAATTCTCCAATCTATTCCTTTCCATCAGCACTTAGGAAAAGCTGTTGCTAAAGTGAAACTAAAATTACCAAGAAAATCTGAAAAGAAGTTAGCAGCAATAACTAAGGTAATTGCTGATTTGTCACCATCAAAGAAAATCTTTTACTGCATTAACCAGCTTTGAAAAAGTCCAGCTAAGCTTTGAAAAGTCTTTGCCAGACCCAAAAGACAAGATCAGCTACTTTGGTAGAAACTTGAAAGAAAGTAAATTATTTTTTGAGAGAGAGGACCATTTAGTAGACTGTATTCTAGACAAAAAGATATTGTGATCAGTCAAAATGATAAAGCCAAAACAAGTTTGCAAAAACATATTGTTTATTACAAAGGGAGAATTAATGTTTGATTGTGCAAGGAACGCATCTAAAAAGTCGATGGGAGAAATCTGTACCTCGCACTCTTCATTATGTAAACCTTTGAATAAAGATGTGGAGATAGAGGGCGCACCACTAGAGAACCCCTCGTGGCGACTCCTAGCGGCAGAGGGAGATATTCCTCATTCTGATTAGAGAGACAGATCACTGAACATTCTCGATGTGAATATACGTAAGAAAGGCGCTTGTGCCTGATGTAGTATGAGATAAGAGGCAATAAGGATTCATTAAAGCTGGATTCTACACTCAGCAAGTGTCCCTTCTCTGATCGTCTACTCCCACATGGGGGCTCGGCATCACGAACTGAGTAGGCGTCAGAACGTTACGTTAAAAACCAAACGGCAGAACGTGTAAAGGCAAACCAGAAGTAGGAGTACAAATGAAACCGAACAGCCCCGTAGTCACCCAGCAGTGAACCGGAGATCGGAGTATAAGCCGTCGTATCACCTAGCAGTGTAAACGACATAACAGCGCAGTGACCGGGAAGGGAAACCACGTCTCACCGGAAAGCGAAACTACCACGTCGGAAAAGCGAAGTCAGCGCCGACGAAGAGGATTGCCTAGCGGAAACAACAAGCATTGGAACACCGCTAACGAAGCCAAGAAACTTCGTGTCGAATAAAAGAAGTCGATATCACTGAGAAGTGAACCAGCTAGCACAGTGACCGGAAAGTGAAATCACGTCTCATCGGAAAGCGAAACCACCACGTCGGAAAAGCGAAGTCAGTGCCGACGAAGAGGATTGTTTAGCGGAAACAACAAGCATTGGAACGCCACCGTCGAAGCCAAGAAACTTCGTGTCAAATACAAGAGGTCAACATCATTAAGGAGGGGACCAGCAAGCACTGGGAGACCATAACGAAACATAGGCACTGACTGTCACAAGTCGAGGTAACAAGTCAACAGAAAAACTGTGAGTACAATTTTCGATTATACTAACATGGCGTTTCTTGCCAGAGCACGAAAGAATGATCTACTCGCTTTAATAGATGAACTGGGATTGGAACAACCCATTAACCCAAAAATCGCTCAATTATGTAAATTAATAACAGAACACGCCGATTATGATGAAAACTTTGTTAAAAATATGTTAAACACAATTGTAAATGACCGTGAAGAAAAGGAAGCGAAAGAGTTTGAGTTAGCAAAAGATAGGGAAGCGAAAGAGTTTGAGTTAGCAAAAGATAGGGAGGCGAAAGAATTCGAGTTAGCGAAACTGCGCATAGAAGCAGAAATTCGCCAACATCTCGCTACTGTAACAAACGCACGGGAAAACGAAGTAGGCAGAAGCCCAAATATATTACAGCATATGAAACCGTTTGACGGTAGTGACATAAGCATCTACTTGACACTATTTGAGAGACAAATTAGTCGTCTAGAAATATCGAAAGACACTTGGGTAAATTATTTAATTACATTGCTTCCACTTGACATAGCAAGCTTAATAACACGTGAGCCGGAAACACTAGCGAATAATTACGACCACATTAAGAGCATTTTGCTGAGACGATACCGACTTAGCCCAGAACAGTTCAGAATACAATTCTCCTTCCATAAAAAAGAACAATGTCAGACATGGAGAGACTTTGCTTTCGAACTAAACAATTATCTGACCGAATGGTTGAGTGGACTTGATGTCACAACATTTGAAGATTTAAAAGAATTAATGCTAGTAGATCAAATAAAAAGAAAATTACCCAAAGAAATTCGAGAACACTTTATGGACGAACTTCCGAAAATAAAAAATAGGGAAATTTTGGTCAACAAACTCGATGACTTTGATTCAACTAGAAATAATTTTAAAAAGAATACGGTATTTCGCGAAAATAAATATGAAGAAAAAAACAGGAAGCACTGGCAGTCTAGAGAAAATATGCAGGAACGTCCATTCGTTCGTGCTCAAACCAATACTAACCATTTTTATAAGGAAAGAAATAATGGTATTGTTGATAATACAGAGTGGCCTAATGAATATAACCAGTTTGAAGTTAAAAATCAAGGTATTAAGCTTTAATTGTAATGAAATCGGGCACATACAGGCCTATTGTCCAAAAAAGAAGGCAAATAGAGCTGTAATTAGTAATTATCCTAATTATAAAAGTAATGTGTATCCCGAAAATGAAAGTAATAATAATCCAATTGATAAAATTAATAGTTACACTGACAATAAAAGCACCACAAAGGTAATAATATTCGATCATGAAATAGTTGCTCTGAATGATACAGGGAGCCAAGTCACCTTCATTTCTGAGGACTTGTATATAAAAATAGGTTCACCCCAATTAATGAGAAATGACATATTACTAAAAGGATTAGGTAATATAGAAATACAACCATTAGGATATTTCCATACTGACATTAAAATCGACACTCATTCAGTCAATGCAAAAATATACGTCATCAAAGACCACACAAATGAGTTAATAATTGGAATGGACGTTATAGGAAAATTCGAAAACCCATCCTTTTACAGACAGCTTCGAGATCCAAGCCGAGAGGATCCACGTGTTTTTTATTTACAAGTTATCAGGCGCCAGTCTGGCGAGGCCAAAAGAGAAAATAAGAGAGAAACACTCCCCAAGATGTCAATCAAATCTATTCTGACAGTTGAGAAGAAGATCGACAGCCGCGGCAGCCAATCAGGAAGCAGAGCAGAGGAGAAATTTGTAGCTCCGCCTTCCGAATGCAGAAGCGCTAGTCATCTTACTGGTGTGACCCGAGAAAGATTAGACCTTGGCGGCGAAAAGAAGAGAGAAGACTCCGTAGCAGATGCGAAATTATTTGGCGAAAAGCGTAGGATTGTAGCATGTTTACTTGCAGAACGTACGCCTTTTAAAGAAAATTTTCCTGGAATAGAAGCGAAAAATGCTGTACTGAGAGGAGATGAAGAATTCAAAAGAGAGATGGAAGAATTTTATTGCAAACTGAACGAAGCTCAAAGTAAAATAAAAGAATGTGAAGATGAAATCTTACAGTTGCATACAGAAGGTTCTACTTTCAAAGTACAGTACTCTAAACTGGAAGCTAAGAATGATGCATTACAAGCTAAACTTGAAGAAATAGAATCGGAAAACTTAAAGGAACTGGCAGAAACCACTGAAATTCTTGAAAAATACTGAGAAGATATTGCAGGTTGTGAAATGGAAATTGGATCAGCTAAAGAAGAAATTATCCATCTTAAAAATGAATTGAAAATAGCCAAGTTACGACAAGAACAGTTAGGTCAACGATGCCAAACTCTTGTAAAATGTGAGTTGATTACCTCTAATAAAGTCAAGCTCTTGCAACCCTCAGTCACAAGTTTAGAAGAAGGAGCAAACTTAAAGAGACAGCTGAAGGAGAAAAATCACAGCATTGAAGTGAAGAGAGAATTATGTTCCAGACAAAAAGAAGTAAAGGAAACGGATGTGAAGATAACTAAACAAGTTAGAGCAATGAAGGAAGATTCTATTCTCGTTGAACATATTCAGCATGGAAAGAAACTTCAAAATGCAGAAATTTCAAAGATTAAAATGAACCTTCAACAAGATGAAACCAAAAAAGAAGGACAGAAGGATGTCAAGGAAAAACATAAAAAGAAGAGATCATTATCAGATGCAAATAAGAAGACTGAAGAAACCTCAATGAATAAGGAGAGATTCAAACAGTTTAAGAAAAGACGCAAAAAACCCAGAACATTTAAAGTTTACACTCAGCGAGCAAAATTTTTTGGCCATTACAAAGAGACACCAATCAAAAACAATCATAGATGTGACAATCAAAGTATCTGTGCATATTGCTTTCCTTGTGTTTTTCTATTTCAGATAACTTCAGACATAAACTATGAGGACATAGTTCGCCAAGATGACCGAGTGTGGAGATAGAGGGCGCACCACTAGAGAACCCCTCGTGGCGACTCCTAGCGGCAGAGGGAGATATTCCTCATTCTGGTTAGAGAGACAGATCACTGAACATTCTCGATGTGAATATACGTAAGAAAGGCGCTTGTGCCTGATGTAGTATGAGATAAGAGGCAATAAGGATTCATTAAAGCTGGATTCTACACTCAGCAAGTGTCCCTTCTCTGATCGTCTACTCCCACAAAGATATATTAATAATTTTGAGTAATTCTCCGCTTACACTTACAGAAGAAGAAAAAAGAATCAAATGTCCAATTTACCATGTTAATGTGTAAAAAAAAGATAATATAAATTAGGATTTACATCAAAATGACATCTGCCATAGGGCAATCTCATTAGGAAGTTTTGTTGTAATTAAACTTAAAAGTTTTAGAAATAAGGATAGATTATTTGAACCACAAGTTACTGTAATTGAAAACGAAAAAACATTCAAGTTATAATTCTCAAAAAATGAAACTAATCAGTAACAATGTTAGCCTACCCCAGTGGCGGATCTAGGATTTTCCTGAAGGGGGGGGGGGGGGCGCAACACCTGTGCCTTAGCCAGGATGAAATCGAATATTTAAAGAAAGGTTAAAAAAAAAAATCTATGCAGTGTTCTAGAAATATACTTCAAGATAATCCGTATCCATTGATTGACCCCCCCCCCCTTTTTTTTTCCCCCGTCACATTTCTGACTCGCTATCTTAGCGTAACGTTAAATGCCCAGGTTATACCAAAATTAATTTTCAGTTTAAAAAAACAAAAAAAACTCCCTACTCCTCAAAAAACACCCTTCTATGCTAGATATTTTTATGAACTCCTTTGTTTCTTTATACTCATGACAAATAAAACGTTTTTGCAAAGTTTCATGAACGGACCAATTTTTTATTTTTTAATGTTTGTATTTTACCTTTCCTTGGATTTTACATATGTTTTCGTTTATAAAAAAAAACTGTAACTTTTTTTAGATTAGTTATATCGTTTTGCTTTTTTTCATTCGATTCAGCATAAAAAAAAGTACTCTAAAAACATGTGTCACATGCCTAGATTGCACCAAAATTAATTTTTCAGCCACAAAACCCCCTGACCCCCCCAAAAAAAACCCCTTCTTTGCTAGATATTTTTATGGACTCATTTGAATATTCATTTTCATGACAAATATAGAACATTTTTGCCAAGTTTGATCAACGAACCAATTTTTTTGCTTTTCTTATGGTCTTGTATTTTACCAGTACTAATATGTATATTTGGTGCGATTTTATACATCCATATTTTTTTTTTTTACTTTCAATTACCCGTATGGTATAAGACAGGCGCGGATTTAGGGGGGTTGCGACCGCACCCCCCATGATGTTTCTTGTCAAAATTATTTTTAAATGGCAGTTTCCTCCAAATTCAAAGTAAAAAAAAAAATATAAAAAATTGAAATTTCTTTAATATTTGTAAGATCTATTTTTTACTTAATATCAATATCGATGGATTTAGAGGGGGTAAACAAAATTAAGCTTTTTCTGACATTTTTCATGCCTCATTAATACAGATTTTTAAGCCACCTAACCGAGCTCCTTATTTCACAACCCTTAGAAGGAATAGGCTTGAGAGGGGACGAGTAGATCGGGATTGTGATGACAAGCAATGTACCGGTCAACGAATCTTTACCCCTTGTGTGATTCTCAAATTAAAAAATTTCTCACAATACCATTAAAAAATTTCTCAATTTCAGCACGATTTTCTCATTTGTGAGTAGGAGATGGGACCAATAACTGGCAAGTTTTTGATTGCAATTAGCATTCTGCAGGTATACTTCTTGATCAGAGGGCAATTAATCATAAAGGTTTAATATCGGGGTGCCATCGCACCCCCTAAAACTTCATTCTACGTACAAAAAAATCATGCACTAAAATAACTTTAAAAAAAAAAAAAAAAAATTAATTATAATTGGAAAATAAAATGCCTAATTCATAATTGATAAAAAGCTTTGATAAAATCAGTACAATAGCATTATTGCAATTCTACAGAGTGTTGTAAGAACTTACAGTTCCGATGAAGAAGCTATAGCTAAATTACGACCAAGAAAAGTTTCCCTTCGTTCTCTCCAAAAGATCAACAAAAACGACCCCTTCTTTCTTGACCTGAATTTGAAACTAAGGACACAAAGCAATAAAACTTGTGGGGCATACTGTCCCCTCCCTTGCACGTGACATTGCACCATTGTGAGTTGCAAATTACTAAAATGCCTACTCTGGGGTGGAAGGGACAAGTGAATGGAATGATCATTCTTGCTTGAGTTAGAGTGTGCGTGCGATGTCAAGACTTTGTTTCTTCAATTGGTGGTATGGCAGTGCAAGATAATTGATAGTAATATATAAGCATGATAAGATTTTTTAAATGTTGCTATTTATTTTACAAAATGTAATATATCATTAACAATTTGTTTTAGTTTAAACGTTTGCTTTTTTTTTCTAAATATGTTTGAATATTTCATTTTTTATCGAATGATCAGAAACACTCATATTTGGCATTTTATGCAATTATCAACGTAACTCTCAATTCAATAACATCAGTATATGAATAGATTATAATAAAATATTTAATTCTTATAAAAATAAACTGATTTTACTGGATAACCCATTGTATCTGCACCCTTTCATATGCAAAATCATAAAAGCCCTTTGATAATGTCAAACAAAATTGCTTTCGTAAATTATAAAATGTAATTTATCCTTAACAGTATAAAGTGAGTTCTATATAGCTTTTAACTTCTTTTCAAAATATTCAGGATCACAGCCAAACACGTTTTTAAATATTGCTATGCTCCAATCTCACACCTCGCGAAAAGTCACCGGATCGAGCAATATTTGGCTCTCTGTAGTCTGTTTTTAAATTGAGTAAACACTTTTAAAACATTTGACTAGTAATCTCGCGTCGATTGTTGAGCTACTTCCTGATAGTTTTCTGAGGTTTCTCTTATTTAAGATGAAGTCCATTTTTCCCTTGAAAGACCATCTGGTAGATGTTCTCTGCTTGATAAACAAACTAATCAAATCTAACGTTGTTCCGGTGCAATGCCTGGAAATATCCGATACAGCGACATTTATTGCTACTAGAAGAATATCAAGTAATTTAACATATAATTTCAAAACTGGTCAGCCTAGATTACAAATTTGTAAATATTGCGCATTCGCAGCTTTTGACAGTTTTTATTTGCTCTGTTAAATAAAAGCCAAAATTGTTTTGTAAGAGTTGATTATTTAAGTATAAATTACTGAAATATTAGGAACAATACCGATGACTTACAAATGATTTAAATCATTTAATGTTAACAACTTTTTAAATGTGGGGTGTTTTTTTTTTTTTTTTTTTTTTTTTTAATTCTAATTTTAATTGTGTTTCTGTGTGTGTGACTCAAACTTGATGGTAATATGACTACTAATATATCTAATATGAGACACAATATGTAACCGATTAGAGATGCGACTTGTGATGAAAAAGCAGGTCCTATGGTTATATGAAAATTATTATTATTACAATTGCACCTGCTGTAACTAATTTGGTTTTGAATTTTATTTGAATAAAACGCAGAGAGTTAAACAAACTAATTTTCAGATAATGTTAAATTTATTGTTTGAAAAACCTGCTGCTATTTTTTTTAAAATATGAGGATTTGTGTATTGACGCTTTAAGATGGGCTTTGAGTACATTTTCCTAATTTAAGTTCTTTTTAAATCATATTTATAAGAGAAAATATACAGTTATGTTAAACCAATCTCAAAATTTATATTAAAGTACAGGTTGGGTACAATTACAATCCATCTTTTTAGAGAATTTTTGCAACTAAAGGAAGATATAAAACTTTAAGATGAAAAGGGCTTATATGGCTGTTCGCTTTACATGCTATTCCTTATAAATGAAATAATAAACCAAAATGAATTCAACCCAATGAAGTTTTAAATATATTGTTGTTCTTGAAGCGTAATTAGCAAAAATCCGAACAGTTATTTCTTAAAGTTTTCATTTCAACATTTTTATGATAATGTTTAAACAGCATTTCCAGATTTTCCCAGCAGTACTAATACAAAATTTCAAAAAGATTTACTAATTTCTACAGACTTCAGATTGATCTAAATAACACCAGTTTAATTATGGCTTGATTGCACCTTAAAAACTTTCGTAGCTGTCAGAAATAAAGCAAACGTACCGTTTGGTATTATAGTCCTCTAACCAAATTAGAATTATATTAAAGTTTTAAAAGAAATTTATACTGGATTAATACAGAAAATCTTTATAGATTTTTATACTAATATTGTTAAGGCGCATTTAACCAATAAAAAAAAAAAGTTTACATAATAAATAAAAAAAAATCTTGAGAGAGTCATAATAAAAACTATCTTATATTTGAAGATAATTTTTTTTTTTATTAAAAAAAACTGTACACACACTCACCTTGTCTCTTTTTTTACTATAAAGTTCGAATATATGTTAATTTAGTTAGAGTAGTCTTAGTGCATCAATATACAGTGTTAATGTGACTAAACTTTGGTAATATATATATATATATATATATATATATATATATATATATATATATATATATATATATATATATATAAGATTGTTTGGCACTTACCAAATTGTCATTCAATTCTATTTAAATAATTTTAGACAAAATGAAATTGCATTACAACACAAAATTAAATAATTACCCCTTGTCTATGGAGTGAATCAAATTATCTACATAAAATCGTATACTTATGATTATAATAAGAGATGTATCTCTTATTGTTTATAAAAATGGTTTAATAATTTTTATTTACAATTAAATCACTCTCAATAACATCTTAATTAATAGTACTACATTTTTTTTAAAAAAGATTATACGGACTTCAAAAAATAACTATGAATGGAAAATGTGTAATACAGATAATTTAATTTTTCTGATTTCGAAAACAAAACGTATAAAAAGCTTAGATTTTGAATTGTACTCTAAACCCACAATGTCAGGCAGATCACTAACACAATGCAATGTTAAATATGTGTTTACATTCGTATTAAAAAGTCATAAATCGACACAAACATGATCCAAATTGGTTCAGTTAATCTGGAGTTATAGGGGTATATAAACATAGATAAACGTTGAATTTTATACGTATATGGAGAGATAAAATTTAAATAAAAATCTTTTCTCAAGTAAACGTAATTTTACGTATGAATTAGATTAATTCATTTCAAGTTTTTAAGAATTAAGAACCATTATATATAAATAATTTTAAATAAAGACACTTACTTGAAATGTATATTTGAAGTTTTATGTAATCATGCAACATTTTCGTTTGGTATTGATTATAGTATGTAATTGCTACCAGCTTAGCTTCGCATGGAACCATACCAATTTGTGAAATGGAAATGGCCTCTGACAAAACAACGACCACTCTTTTCTTGGTGTTGTGACTTGTGTTCCATCATTTGTCAATTCCGTTCGACTAGTAATGTAATTAGAGCTAGAGTCTTTACCTCCTCGAAAAATTGACCCCCCGAGAAGCTTTACTTAAAGTTTCTGATTTTAAAATGTCCGAACAATATATACTCTGTCGCCAACGATCTTGGGGGGCCATTATAGTAATGAGTTAATAGCCCATCCACGACTGGACCATGCGGGTAGTCTCAGATCTCCTTGGTCCTTTCCTCACCTCGGGCGTTATGTAGCAGTCATCGGCCGCTTCTCTACAATACCCCATACTTTTCCTAGAATACCTTACCTCCCCGACTAACCAAAAAAAGGGAGCGAACGATGGAAACAATTGGGATTCAAATGCAATGGGTTAGAAAAAAGAAGAAAAAAAAGTTCAAGAAGACGATTACTTATATTGAAAAAAAGAACGAACTTCCATACCGGACCGGCCCATTTTTTTCAGACACTGACCGGCCCGGTGATTGCACCGGACAACCCTATGGCCAGTACGCCCCTGCTTCAAGGTCAAGAGAGTGGAGGTTTGAATACTTGTACTACAGTCTTCCAACAACCGTTTGGGAAGAGAGATGGCTATAAATATGTTACGTTAGGTGCTTATCGGTTGGTTTTATTTAAGTAGAGATCATCGATGAACATTGACAAGCACATAACTAACTTGAAAATATAAAGGACATTACTTATGGTAAATAAAAATTGTTCTTAACAGTGCAAATTAAATTTTAGAACGTTGTTGAGTCATGACTGTCTGATCAGTTCGTTAGCTAAGTTCGTAGCACGTTGCCCGGGAGTTCAGAGTCATCTCATGTTCTTGCCGGGTTGAGTCGAGTTGAGTTGTTGCTTTAGAGTTGGTGGGCATGTGACACCACAGTACCCCCCTGCCAGAGTTTAAGTCAGGAGGTGTTGGGGAAATCTGACACGTCTTCCAGACCTTGTGGTTGTCTGGTGTTGTCCTGTTACAACATCTTGAGGAATCAAACGTCTTGGTTCGCTTGGCTGTTCCTCTTCCGAAACCGAATCACTAATGGTGAACGCTGGCTTGAGTCTATCAATGGAGACAGTAGATTCCTTTCCATTGACCAGCAGACGGAAGGTTTTGGTATCACGAGAAAGTACTTGATACGGGCCATCATAGGGTGGCTGAAGCGATGCTCTCACTTGTCCAACTCGGACGAACACATGGGAGCAGGTGTTCAGCTCTTTATGAACGAAGATTTTCGGACGCGTGTGATGGGAGGTTGGAGTTGGTTTGATCCTGTTCATAGTGTTCCTCAACGTTTCAACGAAAATGGTATGATTTGGATCCGTTTCGCTGGAGACAAAAAATTCACCTGGAAGTCGTAAACCTGTGCCGTATACCAGCTCAGCTGAAGTGGCGTTGATATCTTCCTTAATTGAAGATCGCATACCGAGGAGGATAGTAGGAAGAACTGCACTCCATTTCTCTGTGTGGTGACACATGATGGCGCTCTTCAGAGGACGATGAAGACGTTCTACTAAACCATTGGACATAGGATGATAAGCGGTGGTGCACAGCTTGTTTATTCCAAGAAGCTTGGCTAGTGACTTGAAAAGTGTCGACTCAAATTGGCGTCCCTGGTCACTGGTAATGTGGGCCGGAACACCGAATCTTGAAATCCAACCAGAATACAAGGTCTCTGCAACACTTTCAGCTGTGATATCTGCGAGGGGGAAAGCTTCGGGCCAACGGGTGAAGCGATCGACCACTGTCAAACAGTATCGAAATCCTTGGGATGGTATGAGTGGGCCGACTAAATCGATGTGCAGGGATGGCACAGCTTGACTTCTCATTCGTATCACCTTCGTATCAGCTGAAATCCAATTTCGTATCAGCTTTCGTATCACCCACAATCTAATTTTGTATCAGGTGAAATCGGATTTTTATCAACTTTGTGACAGGAAAATCACATTTTGTTTCTGCGTTGCACAAGTTAAATAAAAATTTAAGTCGATTAAAATGTTTTTATAATAACCGTGCACTAGTTTAAATCAAGATTTGTACTATGTTAAGAATGATTGTTTATGTTGTTTGAAAGAATATTACACTTGTTGCAATTATTTACAGCAGTACAATAAATATGTACAGGCCAATTACTACAACTTAAACAGTAAACAAATTAAAGGATGTCAGTAAAAATTTAAGAAATATATGAATAAAATTAAATATTAACATTGCACATTTGTTAATATAAATATCCATTGGTTAAAAATACTTTCTTCCAGACAAAACTACAAGTGCAAAGTGCTTACTTACAAGTTTACAAATAAAAAGTACATCAATGCAAAAGAATCGGACCATTAAAGTTGTTACAAAAATACTGATGCTACATGAGCATGTGTGCATATATACACAGTGTTCCAAATCATCTAACCTTTGACCCCCACCATGCAATTTTATGGTCATTTGTAGAAAGGGGTAAAGAGGGGTAGTTTTCAAAATATTGCACTTAAAAAGTTATGAGCAAAACAAAGTAACCTATAGCAGAAACAACAGCACACTTCTGCAATAATTGTAGAAAAGCAATTTGTTTTGAACCCAGCTCAAGGTGGAGATCTTTAGCTTGGTATCAGCCACTTTATTTTGATAATTTTTTCAGTATGAAAAAAAAAAAAATACTATATAAAAAAAATGGGCCACTTTGTCTGTACATATATAATAAATGAGCCGAGAAATATAAAACAAAATCACAAGGAACTAAGCTGCCATTTAAAGTAGAATAACAGTTCTTTAGGCCCCAGGAATTAAAGTTTCATTTTTTTACTTTGCAGCGCACCCTTTAATTTCATTTTTTCTTGTTGAACTCTATTAGTTTCAAGCAAGCAATTAATTTTTGCTTTCCTCTTTTGGGATTCTGAGAGCATCATCTCGCCACTTTCAATGGCTGCAAAATCTCTCTTTTTTAAACCTTCACGAATTGTTTCTGATGCTTTAGTAACAAGAAGATCCGTTGCCTTCAAATTTTCATTAATTTTATTTTTCTTCATCTTTTAATTGAACAACAGTATCCACTGGCACAACTTTTTCTTTTGCATCTTTTTCTAGTCTTGAAGTGTAAACTTTTCTAGACTGTTCAAAAGTCGTAGCATCGCAGGGGTGATCTCCAAATTCTCCACTTTGCCTCCATTGTTCTTAACGAAATATTTTATCTTACGTAGGCCATTGATACTGGGTATATTTAAATTGGATCGACCCCCAATTACATTTTTGCTTACACTAAACTCCCGCTCACTGTCAGCATTACCATGTGCTATTGTTAGTAATGCCTTAACAAGCACAGGAATTGATTTATATCGAGGTTTTCCACTTAAGTCCTTCAAGGTGAAGATAAAAGACCAGTATTTATCCAAAGAAGGAAAGTACTTTTCCTTTGAGTGCAAAACATGTATCTTGATCTTCATCACTATTCTCACTATTAGAATCTGCCAACAGTTCAATTTGTAATTCACTTGATGTTTCACTTTGGAGCATGATCCATTCATCCAAGAGCGATGAAGCATCTGCAGGAGAAATTACATGAGGAAGTTTTGCGACCAGATACTTATAGTCCGGGGAATAGAGACTGAAAAAGGGGTCTTACCTTGCAAAAGGTTATGTAGTTCTGATTTTTTAATATGTTATAAAGGTCGGTCCCGTGGTTTATAAACCAAGTTTTCGACCTCCTAACCCTTGTGCGTTCTCCATGGTGCACCAAAAACTGAGCCGTTTTTCAGTTTATACGTCATAGCTCTTTGCCAATGCATCTTAGAAACACACATTATATTCAAAAGTTAAATTATCTACAACTTTTGTATACTAAGTTTTTTTGTAGACCTATTATGTAAATAGTTATGTTGCATCAAAGTCAAAACTTTTTCGTAAAAATTCTACTTTTTTAAGATTTGTGTCAAGTTTTTTGATTATATCTTCATAATGGTACGTTTTAGAGAAAAAGTTTGTGAATAAAAGTTGTAGAGCAATAAATTTCCTACAAGTTTTCTGTATAAACTTATTTTCTAGGACTAATAACAAAGGAGTTACTCTGCTTTGTGTATTTTCCGTGGTGCACAAATACGTTTTCCAGTTTATAGATCATAACTCTTTCGCAATGCATTTTAAAAACAAACATTAAGTTTAAAAGTTGTAGAGTATTAAATTTTCTACAACTTTTGTGAACAATTTGCTTTTGTAAAACTATTATGTAAAGAGTTACGTAGCATCAAAGTAAACACTTTTTCGTAAAAATGCTGCTTTTTTAAGTTTTTTGCCGAGTTTTTCAATTAAATCTTCATAACAATAAGTCGTAGGGAAAAATATATTATACAAAAGTTGTAGATCTATAAATTTGTTATAAGTTATATACAAGTTATATTATATTAAAAAGTTACTATCTAGGACTAATAACTAAGGAGCTACTCTTCTTTGAAGGTTTACGAGATGATAATCTATAATATTTTATGTATAGGTAGGGGTTTAAAAATAGCTTCTTACTGCATAGTCTGACAATTTTCATAAAAAAAATAAAAAAATATATATATTATACTAATAATAATGTAAAATAAAAAGTGGAAATATATTAAATAATGTATATATCTATAGATAATAATAGTAATATAAAATTTACCATTTTGCCATGATGCACCAAATATTTCTGCATTCAGAAATAAAAGTGAGAAATAGACTGCATTCAAGTGGCTGATTCTAAACTACGTGGGGTGCAGATCTTTTGAGATAGAATAGAAAAATCACAAGTCGGGTGGCATTAGTGCCATGTAAAGGAATTCTTTTAAGGACTCAGTTTCCGCGAAAACACCATATACTGTTGATTGAGATTTGCCACTGCCGAATTCAGGGTAGAAGATTAGAAGAACCGAAAAACCATTCTCAACCCTCCCCACCACTAACCATCCTGACAGAATATCAAGCACTCAGTGTAGTTAGTTAATATTAGAATACATGCGTTGTAATGTTGGCTGCTTCATCATATATCCTATATTACAGGAATTTGCAAAGATCTTCCTAGATCCTAATGCCAGTGTTTCAAGCATCACCGAAGCAGTATCAAGCATTCTTGTTGCTCTCTTTGGTGGTCACAGGGCAACAACTTGAAATGCTTTGCGTTATAAGCAATTTTCCAAATCAACAATTGGGAGCAAGTTAAATCTGTCAAAGCTACCTCCGACCCAAGAAGCTGCTACGCACCATGTCTTTCTCACATACCATCAAGTAAAGACATGGATGGGCCAATCGAAAAATCCTCTGGTCTGTGGGTGGAAGATGGACAGTAAAGGACTTCTTCCAATTACAACCACCAGGGATTCAGCTCCTCAATCAATTCTGACCTACATTTTCTGCCAGCGCAACATAGGATGCACTAAGGCTTGCGGTTGTAGAAAGGCCGGTCTCAAGTGCTCCATAATATGTAAAAACTGTCATGGACAAACTGTTTTTTTTTTTTTTTATTAAACTTGTCAGGCTTTGCAGTAAGAAACTGTTTTTAATATTAGATCTTACCAAGTAGCTCTTTTGTTATTAGTCTTATAAAATAACTTTGTATATAAAACGTAGCAAATTTAGAGTTCTACAATTTTTATGATATACTTTTATGGATATCATCTAAAAACTCGACAAGAATCTTAAAATGGTATTTTTACGAAAGAGTTTTTGCTTTGATGCTTTTCATACAATTTGTTTTTCACATAATAGTTCTACAAAACAAATTTTGCACATACATTAGTGGTAGAAAATTTAATACTGTCTACAACCTAAAATATAATTTCCTCCCCCTATAAAATGCAGTGGAAAAAGATATGATCGGTATACTTAAAAAAATTCAAAATTTCAGAATTCAGAAGGTTTTTGGTGCACCATGGCGAAAATGGTAAATTGATATTACCGTTATTGTATATAGATATATACATTATTTAATATATTTCCACTTTTTATTTTACATTATCATTAGTATTATGTAAATATTGTTTTATTTTTTTATTAAAATTGTCAGACTATGCAGTAAGAAGCTATTTTTAAACCCCTACCTATACATAACATATTATAGGTTATCATCCCGTAAACCTTCAAAGAAGAGTAGATCCTTAGTTATTAGTCCTAGATAGTAATTTTTGTATAAAACTTAGAGAAAATTTATAGATCTACATTTTTTGTTTAATATATTTTTCCCTATGACTTATTGTTATGAAGATATAATTGAACAACTCGGCAAAAAACTTAAAAAAGCAGCATTTTTACGAAAAAGTTTTTACTTTGATACGACGTAACTCCTTACATAATAGCTTTACAAAAACAAATTGTTCACAAAAGTTGTAGAAAATTTAATATTCTACAACTTTTAAACTTAATGTTTGTTTTTAAAATGCATTGCGAAAGAGTTATGATCTATAAACTGGAAAACGTATTTGTTTGTGGTGCACCATGGAAAATACACAAAGCAGAGTAACTCCTTTGTTATTAGTCCTAGAAAATAAGTTTATATAGAAAACTTTTAGGAAATTTGTTGCTCTACAACTTTTATTCCCAAACTTTTTCTCTAAAACGTACCATTATGAAGATATAATCAAAAAACTTGACACAAATCTTAAAAAAGTAGCATTTTTACGAAAAAGTTTTGACTTTGATGTGACATAACTATTTACATAATAGGTCTACCAAAAAACTTAGTATACAAAAGTTGTAGATAATTTAATATTCTACAACTTTTGAATATAATGTGTGTTTCTAAGATGCATTGGCAAAGAGCTATGACGTATAAACTGAAAAACGGCTCAGTTTTTGGTGCACCATGGAGAACGCACAAGGGTTAGGAGGTCGAAAACTTGGTTTATAAACCACGAGACCAACCTTTATAACATATTAAAAAATCAGAACTACATAACCTTTTGTAAGGCAAAATGTCTCTATTCCCTGGACTATTAACAGATGATAGGATTGATTCCTCCGTACGACACAAAGGATGAAGGCACTTCTAAGTGTTTCAGTACTTGGTTATTTAGAGGAAGCGCTTGAAGAAGATACTTTGTGGCATTAATATAAAATGATCTGGCTCCCATATAGAGAGCTTTTGTTTGAATTTCGGATAATCCAGACATTGCTTTTTCAGTGTCAAGACCAATTTCTACATGTTTCCTATTATTTCCACTTTCGATATCCACAGATCTTAAATTTTCACCTTCTAAACTTTTAAAAACTTTTGCTTTTAAAAATCTTCCTATCAATTTCTCTAATAATTTACACATTTCATCACACAGTATGTGTATCAGGGGCTCTTGTCTTTAAAACAGTAACAAATATTGAATAAAGAGAATACATGTATTCTTTAAAAAAAGAAGCCTGTCAAGGAGACTTTTATCATCGAAGGTTTTGCATAAGTTACTCAATCTTTTTTAATCAGACTTTGATAGTCTCTCCATTTTAAAGTACTCTTTCAATACCTGAAATTGTGAAATTATATGTGTCACACCAGTGTGAAGAGTGAGCCATCTGCTAGACACATGACGCAAAAAAACTTGTTCAGGAAAGCCAAGCTTATTCTGGATAATTTTAAAATCTTCACATTGCGTTGCAGATCGCTTAAATAAATAATAAATATTTATACAGAGTTCTTCAATATCATTTCCATAAGTATTTAGAGCAGTTGAAAATGCATTATGCACTTTATGTAATGAACATTCACTAACATCTAAAATGTTCGGGTTAAGAGGTACCATTTTCTTTTTAAAACATTGCATAACTTTAGGCCCATCACTAAAAATTGAAAAAAGCTTTGCTTGGGGCAAACAAGTTAAATAATCCATTACGTTTTCCACAAGAATATCTGCTGTAGCATGTCCAAGAAATCTTGAATCCCAATGTGCAACAACAAGTTTATTTTGTTCTTCACAAAAGAAACGGATTAAAATATCCAATTGTTGTACGCGTTTCTCTGGCACAAGAGTTTCATCTAGCTGGATAGAAAAAAAAAAACTGCTTTTCAACACTTTTTCAGAAAATTCTTTCTGAAAATATGGCCCTAAGCCATCAGAAATTATATATGACATTTTTTTGCGCCTACAACTAAAGTTCTCGGCAATTTTGCAGCCTGGGAACATTTTAGGGAAAACATTTGTAGCTGTATCAGCAAGGCGCACTAGATGATGCCATAGCCAAACAAAAAATAGTTTCTGCAGTGGCTACATTATCAGAATGATTATGTTTTGTACCAATTGCAAAGCTACTAGCAATAGATAACTGGTTCAATTTTTGGAAGGTTCCATCTTCTCTTCATATTTTGTTTCAGTTCTTTTACATGTGTTTTGTTAAGGGCATGACATTTTACAGCAGCTACACCATGCTGACTGCAATTTATGATGCTATTACAAATGAAACAAAAAGCTTCTTTAGGTTTCTGACCGGCAGTGCACCAATCACCTATATGGTCACCATTTGCATCAATTTGTTTTAATACTTCAGGTCTAAATTGACTAGATCTCCCTATACCTAAAAAAATTAAAAATGATTAAAATACAATATCATAGTCGTACATCATAGGATTTAAATAATTATTCTAGTATCGGAAAAGTTGCCTCTTTGTATTAAAATATTTATTTTAAATTAATAGTTCATTAAGTTATTCAAAATATGATGTATTTAAAAAAAATTATAATTGTAACTTCATTTGTTTATCAGTTTTCAATTAATAGAATATGGCACATTGTCATAATGTTGATTATTTTGACCATTTACATCCAAATAGGGAGCTCAAAGCTGTATACTTATTAGTACAGAAGTTTCAGAAAACTGGAAGCATTGAAAACTGTTAATAAATTCTAGTGAGTCAAAAAATTTTAAATTCGAAAATTATTCTTTGAATCTCTAAAATTGTTACTTTAAGTTTGAGGGAATGGGTGAAAATACATACAATTAATATTTGCATAATATATAATATAGAAAGTCTAAACTTAGACTTCATGAAAAGACAGGGACATTTCTTGTGTAAGAACAGAGAAAAATCCTGTAAGACAGAGAAATTTCCTTTTCCTGTAAAGCCCTATAATAAGCAATAATAAGTAATTGAAAGAAATTAACTAAAAAATAAGGCTGTATTATTGCACATTTCATTAATAGAAAGTCACCAAATAAAAAAATTGACTTGAGGGGAGAAGGGGGGGGGGGGGATGATAAAATACTATTAACGAGTTAGAAGTCACGAAATGGCAATCACCAAAGGTCATTCATTCATTTTCTTGATATACATTTTTTTTAAGACCACCTCCCCCTAAATTATCAAATAATAAAATCCTCAGCACAGTTAAGGGTTCGCAAATGACGTCCCCATTACGGCACGTGCTCACGGACACCCTTGCTTGCCGTTGCTAGTTAAGTGATTTTTCTGTTATTTGGGATGTTTGGAGGAGTGCAATACCCTTCCCCTTCAATATATATCCGCCACTTATCCAAAGAAAAGGCGAAACAGTTTTTCACTGATGCAAATAGACGATTGCGACAGTAAAAATTTTTGAGTCCACGAGCATGTGCCGTACTGTGATAGATCGTTTGCGTTTGCCTATACCCAATTCAAGACGGAACAAGTGGATGAAAATCAAATTCCTTCAATAAACGCATACCTAAATGTAAAAAGCAAATTAACACATTGCGGTAAATTCCTAGTTTAAGTGGATAGGTTGACACGATTTTGTAAAATTGTCGGCAAAGCCAAAATAGCGCCAAATCGATATGGCGGCTGATTCGAAATCTATAAGATAGTGACATACAAATTCAAAGTGGGCGAAAATACTAATCGACTGCAAACATAAGGAATATGAAAATAATCAATTAGCAATTGTGAAAATTAAGAAATGGCAAAAAAAATTCACACAAAATAAAGTTCTTAACTATGAAACTTTATCGCCAATCAATCGGCGTCAAATTCGCTAAGCGATATTTCCACGTCAACTAGAAATAGACCGAATGGGTAATCTTCGCTTTGAACACTACAATAAAAACAAGAAAAGATTTTACTTACTCTTTGACGACATAGCTTCCTTCGGGTTATCCAGTACTAATTGTTGAGTTCATTACGACTCGGATATAAACATAAAGTTCAGTCCACAGAACAATCATCATTCACGCTAAATCGGGTGTTTCACAGGTCATTTCTAAAAATTTCCTTCTTACGAACATTGCAATTCTCAACACAGGTGAGATGCAGCTCGAACGAGAATAATGATCAAAGATTCGAAAACGATTCTTAACTATGAAACTTTATCGCCAATCAATCGGCGTCAAATTCGCTAAGCGATATTTCCACGTCAACTAGAAATAGACCGAATGGGTAATCTTCGCTTTGAACACTACAATAAAAACAAGAAAAGATTTTACTTACTCTTTGACGACATAGCTTCCTTCGGGTTATCCAGTACCAATTGTTGAGTTCATTACGACTCGGATATAAACATAAAGTTCAGTCCACAGAACAATCATCATTCACGCTAAATCGGGTGTTTCACAGGTCATTTCTAAAAATTTCCTTCTTACGAACATTGCAATTCTCAACACAGGTGAGATGCAGCTCGAACGAGAATAATGATCAAAGATTCGAAAACGATTCTTAACTATGAAACTTTATCGCCAATCAATCGGCGTCAAATTCGCTAAGCGATATTTCCACGTCAACTAGAAATAGACCGAATGGGTAATCTTCGCTTTGAACACTACAATAAAAACAAGAAAAGATTTTACTTACTCTTTGACGACATAGCTTCCTTCGGGTTATCCAGTACCAATTGTTGAGTTCATTACGACTCGGATATAAACATAAAGTTCAGTCCACAGAACAATCATCATTCACGCTAAATCGGGTGTTTCACAGGTCATTTCTAAAAATTTCCTTCTTACGAACATTGCAATTCTCAACACAGGTGAGATGCAGCTCGAACGAGAATAATGATCAAAGATTCGAAAACGTACTATAGCGCTCTTTTGCGCACTAACCATAAAAATTCGCATCCACCTGTGAACGAGAAATAGACTCGTCCAGATTCTTTTTTCGTACTCTCATTGGTGCATGAAAGGCGATCTCAAACCAAAACAGGAAATGACTGATACGCGGGAACGGAGACAAAGAAAACGAAATGTTGACGGCTTTCACTAACAAACACAAACCGCAAATTAAAAAAAAAAAAGGAACGAAAAAAATGTTTTGGAGCAACTTTTGGCGCAAAAATCGTAAAAAGGGCAGTTTCGTATCAGGTTGTATCAGTATTTTAAATTGGCGCAGTTTGGCGCAATTGGTGCAGTAGTGCCATCCGTGGATGTGGATGTGAGAAAATCTAGTGCCAGGGACTGCAAATGTTCCTAAGGGACTAAATACATGTCGTTGTACCTTGAAGCGTTGACAAGAAGTACAGGCTTTAGCCCACATTCGACAGTCTTTCTGCATGGAAGGCCAAATGAATCGTTCGCTTACGAGTTTCGCTGAAGATCGTATTCCAAGGTGATTGAGATTATGAAGGGTGTCGAATGCCAGTCGTCGATGTGCAGCTGGTAAGAAGGGACGGATTCTCTTTGTAGAAACGTCGCAGTGTAACTCAACATCGGTTCCAGGAAGTTTAAGTTTCTGCAACTGAAGACTTGATGATGTGGACAAGAGAATTTCTTTAAGATCTTCGTCGATGGTTTGGTCCTTAGCAACTTGTTCGTAGTCAATAGGAGAAGGAAAAGTGACTGTAGCAATTCTTGACAGAGTGTCAGCTGGGATGTTTTCAGAGCCTTTAATGTGGACGATGTTGGTGGTGAATTGCCCTATAAAATCCAAATGTCGCATCTGGCGTGGTGAGCATTTATCTTGCTTCTGCTTAAAGGCGAATGTCAGGGGTTTATGGTCAGTGTACAGTTGAAATTCTCTGGCTTCAAGCATGTACCTGAAATGTTTAACTCCTGAATATGATGCTAAAAGTTCCCGATCATATGTTGAATAATTTCTCTCAGTTGGTGTAAGTTTTTTAGAGAAAAATGCTAGTGGTTGCAGATCGCCTGATGGAGAGACTTGATGAAGAGCAGCTCCGATTGCGAAGTCTGAAGCATCAACATGCAACGCTAAGGGGGCATTCGCTGAAGGATGATGCAGAAGAGTTGCTTGTGCCAGCTCAGTCTTACACTTGATGAAGGCCTGAACTGTCTGTATTGTCCATGGGATTGAAGTTTTGTCATTTCTACGACTATCCTTGAGAAGCTCATGAAGAGGTGCTTGAGTTGATGCAGTGTGAGGCAGGAAACGTCTGTAGAAGTTGATGGTTCCAAGAAATTGCCGAAGTTGTTTCTTAGTCTCAGGCTTAGGGAAATCTTGAATGGCTTGGACTCGATCTGGCAAAGGTTCAGATCCATACTGGTTGACGAGGTATCCCAGGAATAGAACTTCTTTTGCTGCAAAGACGCATTTAGAGGTGTTAATAGTCAGACCGTACTTGTCCAGACGCTTGAAGACTAATCTGAGGTGGTGATGATGCTCCTCAATATCAGAACTGGCAATCAGGATGTCATCGATATAAGGAAAGCAGAAGTCTAATCCTTGCAGAACTTCGTTGATGAATCTTTGAAAGCTCTGGGCCGCATTAGAAAGACCAAAAGGAAGACACAGAAATTCAAACAAACCAAACGGTGTGGTGATTGCAGTTTTAGGTATGTCATCCGGATTAACTGGAATGTGGTGAAAAGCGCGGACGAGGTCAATTTTTGAAAAAGCCTTGCAACCCTCTAAATTCTGAGAAAAATCTTGAATATGCGGTACTGGATAGTTATCAGAAACAGTGATTTTTGTTAAGAGCTCTATAGTCGCCGGTAGGTCTCCAGTTATTATCCCCTTTTGGAACGAGGTGCAGTGGAGATGCCCAATTTGACTTTGAAGGGCGGCATATACCTTGATCCACCATATGCTGAAATTCCTGCTTTGCTATCTTAAGCTGGGCAGGATGTAATCTACGTGGCCGAGAAAATACAGGCGGACCTTCTGTTTCAATAAAATGCCTCGTGTTATGAGGAAATACTCCCGCAAATGGGCGGGGTCGAGTAAGGTTGGGGTATTCTTTTAAAATATCATGTACACATGAACCACTTGCAATAGTTTTAATTGATATAGGCGGTCCATGATAAGATTTTCCTGACGTCGTTAATGAAGTTAAAGGACCAATGAGCTTTTTGTTTTTAATGTCAATAACTAGAACAAAATGTTCTAAGAAATCAGATCCAATTATAGGCTTTGTTACGTCGGCAACAGTAAATTCCCACCTAAATGGACGTCGCAAGTTTAAATTTAATTCCATCATTTTTGTTCCATACGTAGCGATTTTAGAATCATTGGCGGCAAAGAGATATATGGGCGAAGGTTTATTATTTCCGCATTGAGGTATAATAGAAATATCAGCACCAGAATCAACCAGAAATTTCATGCCACTGTTAAGATCCAAAATAAACAAACGACGGCTTATATGTTTGGTGTTAGGGCCATCATCGCAAGCCTCTACTGCAACTGGCCCTGCGCGTTTCCCGACGCATTTTGAAAGGAACATGGAGAGTTGCACTTAAGAGCCCTTGCTCCAAACTTACAATGATACCAGCACATACTTCTATCATTTAAATTGTTTTGTGTACAATGGGGAGTTGCGGAACAATTACGGGAAGTTGCGTTTCTACGGTAGTTATTACGCCAGCGTGAATGGTCGCGTTCACAATTTAATCCAAAATTCGTACTCAGTCGTTCAAGTTTTTGACTCAATTCAGAGATTTGACCTTTCAATTCAGCGAGGGTAGTATTTTCTGACACTACAGATACGTATGAATTGCTTGGTTCAGCCAATTCTGCAACTTTATCGGCCAGAATTGCCAACTTATCTAACTCATCCCCACTTATAGCTAGCACTGTTTGAATGTTTTTCGGAAGTCGTTGCAACCATAAATTTTTCAAAAATTCGTCACCAACTTTGCCATGTGAAAGTTCCTTCATACGACGTAATAAGATGCTTGGCTTTTGGTCTCCAAGTTGTAAATCCTCCAACAGAATTTTTGCCTCTTTGGCAGCTGAGTGTTGAAACAAATCCAAAAGCCGCGTTTTTAAAGTAGTAAACGGTTTATCATCAGGACATTCAAGAACCAAATCACTAACTAAAGCCAAAATTTCATTATCTAGCGCGTTAATTAAATAGTTGTATTTAGAAGTTTCGCTTCTAATTTGATTAATCGAAAATGCAGCATCGAGTTGCGCTAAAAATAACTTTATATTTCCTTTATGAAATACTGGTAATTTTATATGCACGCGGTTAATTTCCACATTTTCAGCAGTGTTATCAGCAACAGACATTTTGACTTAAAAACAGAAGTAGTTGGAAAAATCAAAATGAAACCAAAATAAAATAATGCAATTAAGAAATAAAGCAATCACCACTCCGAAAGAATGAGTAAATTAATGTCAAATCCCTACCTTGTTCTCTCTGCCGTGGACTTCAATGCAGCGATACTTCGGGTTTCACCACGTGTATTCATTCAAACGACGTGTATCCATTTGGGAAGTTGGTTTTCATCATTTCAAATAGTTTAAAAGTCAGGCAATGTAATAATCCTTTATCACCACAGTTGTAATGCTCACCATTTCGCTCATAAGT
Organism: Linyphia triangularis; assembly: GCA_963978545.1. NCBI lineage: Eukaryota > Metazoa > Arthropoda > Arachnida > Araneae > Linyphiidae > Linyphia > Linyphia triangularis. The sequence goes on along the minus strand of OZ021731.1, from coordinate 56,890,328 downwards.
TATTAAAATGTTCGTTAATACACAGGTCACTACTGTTACGTTAGGTGCTTATCGGTTGGTTTTATTTAAGTAGAGATCATCGATGAACATTGACAAGCACATAACTAACTTGAAAATATAAAGGACATTACTTATGGTAAATAAAAATTGTTCTTAACAGTGCAAATTAAATTTTAGAACGTTGTTGAGTCATGACTGTCTGATCAGTTCGTTAGCTAAGTTCGTAGCACGTTGCCCGGGAGTTGAGAGTCATCTCATGTTCTTGCCGGGTTGAGTCGAGTTGAGTTGTTGCTTTAGAGTTGGTGGGCATGTGACACCACAAATAGAACCTTGGTACAAAAATAAGCTTTTTTTTGTTGCTTTTTTCGGAAATTAGATAAGGTTAAAATATAATTGCTGCGTGAATTTATTGAAAAACTTGGGGAAAAAAAATATATGTATAAATTTTTATTATTATTATTTACTTCTGCAAATTGTAAAAAAAAAGACTCCATCTGAGAGGGGGTGGGGGGCGCGCCCCCTGGCTGGATCCGCCATTGGCCTACCCTGAAAAAGAAGACGAATTGGATCTGCCCTTCACAAGTTATGCAAAACTTGGCTGAACCAACATTTGACGAAAAAAGAATAAAAAATTACAAAGTTTCAGAATGTGTATCCAATATCTACAAATGAATCCTTTGAAGAAAAACTAACATTTTAATGTGCAAAACGTAATTTTGCATGCTTTATACAAAATGACCACTATGTCCCCTCCGCAACGTGGACACATAGTAATAATTTAAAAAAAATAAACTATAAGTGAAATAGATTTCAGATTTTTTTCATACTTTTTTTCTCACTAACTAAATAATCAATAATTCAAATACTTTTTTTTACTGATCTAACTATACTGATAGAGCAGAAATTCCAGCTGAAAAGTGAACCAAGTAAAAAGTTAAATTTTCCAGTCCCCTCCGCAACAGTTTGTTTTTATTTTATAATACATTAATTTTTGCAAAAAACTTACTATAAATTTGTTTACTGACTTATCACAAGAACTTGATTAAAAATATGAAAAACATAATATACTTTGCATTTTTAAATAAGAATTACTTAGCAAGCATCTGGCAACCAAGATACACTTTGGCTGTAAAATTGGTAAATCATCCCTTCCACATGCTTGTTTTGGGAAATTTTTGGATATCGTCCCTTCCATATTCATTCTTTTTGGATTTCCACCTTTTACCCTGACCAATCTTATCCCTGTGTTCATGTTATAGCACGTGATAGAACATGATGCTGTTCTAAGACAATATTAAACCTTTTATGAAACCAAAAAATATTAAACCTTTTATGGAAGTCTTATGTAAACCTGCTAATCAAAGTTTCTGCATTTCAAATTTATAATTATGTGTTTATTGGAAAACAGTGATATGTTATTAAAATGTTTCTACCTTGCTTGAAACTTCCAGTCATTACTTTCAGCTACATTTTGATTTGCCATTTTTAGTAGTTTATAAAATTGATTTTTCTACGTATAAAAAAGTGCATATAACAATTATTTCTTGTATTTAGTTTTTTTTTTTTTTTTTTTTTTAATAAATTGACAAATATTTTACAAAACGATTTCTATTACACTATCTGGCCAAAAGTATCCGGACACCAGGTAGTATGGACTTAGAGCGTCCTGAGGCACATATTAATATGATGTTGGTCCCCCTTTTACATCTATGACAGTCTGCACACGTTTGGGAAGACTTTCCACCAATTTTTGATAGGTGACCATAGGAATTGCCTTCCAGGCGTCCATCACAGCTGAAGTGAGTGTTTGCAGTGAAGATAGTCGATTTGGCTGGCTACGTAATCTGCGCTCTAATTCGTCTCAAAAGTGTTCTATGGGGCTCTGAGAAGGCCAGTCCAGTTTTTGAACACCCATTTCGTCAAACCACGTCTGTGCAAGCCTCGATGTGTGAATGGAGCAGTTATCCTGCTGGAAGAGAAATGGGCCTTCACCGAAATATTGCCATAAAGTTGGGAGTGCAGCATTGTCCAGAATGTCCACTTACATCTCAGAGTTCATGTTTCCAACCACAGGAACTAACGGACCCAGGCCAAACCACGTGAAACACCCCCACACCATTATGCTTCCACCACCAAACTTAACAGTCGGCACAGTGCAGTCACTATAGAAACGTTCGCCGGGCATCCGCCATACCCAGACGAGTCCATCCGACTGCCAGACTGTAAAGCGAGATTCATCACTCCAAAGAACAGTTTTCCACATGTCCACAGTCCAATGACGGTGAGCTCTACACCATTGCAATCGATGCTTCGCATTCTGTGGAGTGATGTTCGGCTTGTGAGCGGCTGCACGACCATGGAATCCCAAGTCTTTTAATTCTCGACGGATAGTCCTGCTGCTAATACTAACGCCTGATGAACTTAGGAACTCCTGAGAAATTTCCACCAACGAGGACTTGTGATTTTGTTTCACTACCATTTTCAGAGTTCTGCGGTTGCGTTCAACAAGTGTTTTCAGCCTACCGGTTCGTTTTTCTGCCGTTTCACTGCCTCGACATTTCCACTTCACAATTACATCACTCACAGTGGATTTAGGCTTCTGTAGAATGTCCGCAATCTCACGAACTGATTTCCCACAAAGGTGGCATCCCACTATTCTGCCGCGATCAAACTCACTAAGCTCCTTTGACTTACTCATTGCCTTACAAACGCATAAATACAATCTGATAAACCACTACCAACACTTTAATAGCTTTCAATTACGTATCAAATTGCGTCACTCGCCAGAACCACTTTTTTAAGGGGTGTCCGGATACTTTTGGCCAGATAGTGGAGGTTTACAGCTCTGAAATTTTCAACAAAAGTAATTTCGCCTTCTAATTGGACTTTTTACGTACAGAATTTTAAAATTTTGATTAGTTGTTTTAAATTAAATATTTTAAAAAACGGTTTTTAATAGAGCTACTGCTCTGAAAATTTCAACATAAATAGTGGGAATTTTAAAAGAAGAGAACTTTTAAATTTTGATTAGTTTTTTTAATTAATATTTTTTACAAAAAGCGACCTCGAGCTCTGAAAATTTCAACATAAGTAGTTTTGGCCTTCTAATTTTGCTTTTCACAAACACATTTAAATTTTTTTTTTTAAGTAGATGAGGGATATTGTACTGTTGGATTAACGTGGAAAATTTTGGTTTCTCACGCTTGCTCAACATTGAACCTCCCATCGACCGAAGCGAGCCCATTTGCAAAGCGCCAATGGCTGGGACTTGTACCCTTATGACAAGCCTTTGCAACGCGGGGCCACGCGGCCAGTAATTGTATATTTAAAGTTTGGACCGTATGCATAATTTATTGTTTAGTATAAACACACGGTCTGTTGACAAAGGGGAGGCTATTAAGATCCACTGGTTCTTTTAACCTTAACCAACGCCCCTTAACTCCTTAAGAACCTTTAATCTTCAGTCCATAAGGGCAAATAATGAAAGTTTCAAACAATATTATTTCAAAGTTACAAAAGATAATAAAATGTTTTGTTTTTCAACTATTTTGATTTCATTTCATAAACACTCCATTCATCAACATAAGCACAAATGCCAACAGTTAACCATGTCTTTAAAAATTACAATGTTTGCTACCATATTTAGATTTTTACAAACATCGCTTTAACAAATGATAAATTAACTACTACAGATGAAACACTGATGTTTTCTCATGCATGTATGAAAAGGCATCACTGTCTGGAAGCATTATGCAAAACTAAAATTTTACACCATTCTCAACTGAGATCCAAAGGCAAGTCGCCTCATCAAGCGACCCCGTAATTAGGAAGTCTATTCATTGTTTCAATTATCAATGTAGTCTGGTAGCAGAAAATTTTGTGTAAGAAGAAAATTTGGATCAAAAATATTTGTCTTAACTAAGTTTTGGTTATATTGTGCACGTTGTCAGTTTTAATTGCTCATATTTTAACATAAGGTATTGAAAGTATTGGATTCGGTTAAAAAAATTATATTTTGTCTTTAAGTTTCTTCACGTTTTGGAGCATCCTGAGTTTAAACTAGAGGGGTGTGGAATATCACAAAACTTTCAATTGCGTTCTAATAATGCATTTACAGTTTTCATATTTTCACTGAAACATTTTTACATACAGGAAAAAAAAAAAAAAAAAACCCGTGAAATTGGCGATGTTATTTGATAAACACTACATTATTCTCTCTTGTGCGTGAAACAGAGAATTCATTCGGGAATCACGCTGACCACGTACACACAGACAAGGATTTTTTTAAACCACTTTTTTGAAATAAGAATCTTCCAAAACGCGGAAAAATATTTTTAAAAAATCGATTCTTTTTCCAATTTTTTTATTGCCCTATGCTAACATATAATGCCTATTCTAACATATAAGTAAAAAGGTATCTAGGAAAAAATGCCTGCCTGTGGATGGTATAACTTCTCAACGGATTGACTTACGAAGTTTAAATTTTGGGTTCGGTTAGTGATAGCCCCATGTCATTGAGGGGTTTAGGACGAAATCCCGAAAGCCGAAATCCCGACAAGACACAATCCCGAAAGCCGAAATCCCGACAGGCCACAATCCCGAATGGGACGGAATCCCGAACGACTAAAATCCCGAATGGGACGAAATCCCGACAAGCCAAAATCCCGAATAGGACGAAATCCCGACAAGCCATAATCCCGAAAGGCCAAAATCCCTATCAACCAAAAGAAATCCCTACCAACGGGAAAAATCCCATCAGACCGAAAAAGGTGTTAACAGATATTTCAAAACAATATTTTTTTTATAAACTTTAAAAATTAGTGAGGTTGATTGCCATTCATAAAAAATAGATTTTGATTCGTTATGAAGTAGAACATGTTGAAGTTGTCAATTAATCATTTCCTTGCATTTTTCAGTTTACCTTCGATTTTATTTCTATATTGTATTAATTTTCTTCCTTTAGTTTTGAAGAAAAATCAACTTAAATTTTACATATTTATATTACATTTTGCTATCAAAATGTTATTTATTTCCAATGTTTATATATATATTTCTATTTGCTGCCTATTTTTCAGCCACTAAAATATTCGGTTTAAAATAATATTGGTTCATTTGGAGAAGTTTCCCTATATTTTAAAAGAAAGTTCTTGCATCTAATTAAAAAAAAAAGTTATGGCGTGATTGTTCTTCAAAGCACTTAATAAGGTCTCTTCATTAGGTGACAAAACGGTCCCCCGGTTACAAATTAAACTCGGAAAAGTCACCCGGTTTTTACTTACTCAACTAAATAAGATTATGTTGTCTAAACTTGTGTATACGGTTTCGTGTGCAACATATTTGTATGGCAAATCAAATTAACATGTCTGATATTATACTTAGAAATGGATAGATGTATTGCGTTTTCAATTGTCATAAGCCTAATACTTTAGTAGGGTAAAATAATGTTATAGAAAGGACACTTTTTCTTATGAGCGATGTGTATGTAATAGAAACATATGCAGGGAAATGTAATGTAATACAAGGAGTGTATAGTTAGAATCATTTTGGATATATTGATTTACTAGTAGGAGTTGTATTGCGTCAAAGATTTTATTACAATGAAGACATTTTATTTAATACGAGTTGTTATGCTAAATTGTCCGCGTGTTTCTATTTTACTACAATTTGAATAACAAATATAATATGCTCCTAAGGATTGGCGTTACTTTTTTTTAATTTTGGTGCATTTATTTGGAATTTAAAATTGGAAATGACTAATACCTATACATAAAACTAGGATGTAATATAACAAATTAAAAGTAAAATTTAAGTATCCAAAAGTATTACATTTTAGAATATTATCGAGAAAAATTACTACTAAGAAGTATTTCTGTTAAAAAAATGTAATACTTTAGATATGAAGCCTATCCGATCAATACTATTAAATGCTTTCTAAATATTACCACTAGGATGTAACTTTTTACCAAGACATTGCGTGTTCTATCAGTGAGGTTTTTTACATTTTGGAGTAATATTTACAGTTTCATATTTATTGAATTTTATCAACCCTTATATTGTGAATGATGCTTGCAAAAATTGCATCTGAAGAGTAACAAAATGTGTGTATAAAATTTTTAAATATGAAAAATAAAAGAAAAACAATCATTATTTACAAACATTTAAATTCAATATAGCACAAAAAACTGTTTTAAATCAAAATATTTATATTCATCTTTCATCTGCAAAAAGTAAAAATACAATATTATCTAATCATTTAACTCAGTTTCAAAAGGGTGGGGCAGTTTGAACTCTAAACCCATCATTAGCCCGCTCCAAGCACAACAAAAGTCTATTGTGAAGGAGCTTCATGCTTCAGTAAGGGGGCGACCGGGGGCCACTCATCACACTTTGAAATATCCCTACACTCCACGATCCGACCAAAAGGCGTTAGCTGGAAATATTTCTACAAGGCGGGTTAGGTCGGCCACTGCCTTCCTATACGGCTAAGGATTTAAAATGTCAAGATGGCATTTAAACAAATATAAAATCATTTAGATGGTCAAAACATAATATACTTCATTATACTATAGCTATTAACAAACCTTCCCCTTTGCTTTATATTTATATAATAAAATAAAAGTGGAAAAATAAAAAAAACTTCTTAAACCGTAAAGTATGAACACTTGCGAGAGTTAAAAAATATTCAGAAGAAGTAATTAAATTAAAAATTCCAAAATATCAATCCTGAAAATTTTGATAAAAAAAAAACTTTTTCGTCATTTTAAATGTAAAAGTAAAGTAATATATTTAAAAATAAATAATCCTTACATAAAATATACTTTTTTTTTTATATAATAAACAGTTAAGAGCAGCAATCATAATTATGAATTAATGGCGCAAATATTAAAAGCCGGATTGATAAAAAGAACTTACTAATGACCACAGAGAATTAAACTCTAAGGAAATAAATTTACGTGCAGCACACAAACAAAACATTGTTTCTTAATAAGAAATTTTAACAGCATAAATCATGAATTGCGTATTAAACGGTTTTCAAACAATTTTTCGGGAAGCATGAAATTAGGCATTCGAAATGTTAAGTCCTGCGTTACCTAACGTACCGAGATTTCTTTCGGGTGATAATTTTGTAAATCATCCATCATGGACAGATCTTATAACCTACAATAGTATTTTGTGTTGAATCATCCACTTATTAAGTCGGCGTCTCATAAATGAAAGAAACGTCACTGCTAAGTACTTGACAAGATGCGTGTACACAAAAATCCTCAGCTGTTGTAACTCAATCCATCATTAGTCATTAGTGGCATGTCCCCTGGGTTTCCATTCACCATAAAGGACCTATTGTCAAGGGACTATTGTGTCCTTCACTACCAGCAAGCAACTGCAGGTGAGACGAATCACCACAGTCTGAATTATCTTTAAACTGGATCTGCAGGGTGATTTCCTCAGAGCGAGTTATGGCGGGTCTCAAAGTGTTAAGATATAAACAATGTAGAGACTTATATCCCACATATTAAATAGAAAATTGTTAATTTCCTAAGACTTTGCTAGAAACAAAGCTTTTATAAATATCTCTTTCATGACAACTTTCTGGAATTTTTTTAAACTATTGAAAGTAGTCTTATTCCAAGTCTCATTCGAAATTCCTTGGTTCTAGAGGCCGCAGAACATTCCAGTTCATACCAAAATAATTGATTTATGGTTTCTTACATGTCTAGTACATCTTTTTTATTAGGGGGGGGGGGGGGTTAGGGGCTGTTTACTAAATAAATTGAACTTTAAACTTGAAAATGTTTATGCTAACCCCTCTATTTTATCTTTTCATTCGATCTAGAATACTTCGTTTAGTTTCTAGTTCATTTTAATGAAAAACCCTTAGAGCGTGGTGTAGATCTCGATATTGAGGAGTGTATTTCTAAGATTCAGAATTAAAGCGTGGGTATTTAATGGACGCGTGTTTCAGAATGGTATTAGTCTACAATTTCTCGAAAACTACTTGGATTCCATGTGTCGTGTTCAACAAGATGTTAAAATAAGTAAAGTATTTCAATCAGAAACGAATTAATTTAACATAATTCATAAACAAAGTTGAAAATTGGGCAACCTCTCACGTAGTCCAATTAAGATCGGAAATTGAAAAGATAAAGATAAGATTGAAAATATAAAATTCATACATCTATATATTTAATGGACAAGACTTATTTTATTAAGAGTCACTCCTCTTTACGATCAAGATGTCCTTTAAAAGGTCTTAAACTGTAGATCAGTCAGAAAGTTCTAAAAATGCGAAGAAAAATATTTTACTAATTGGTTTGATTACAATATTTTTCAACATTGCTTTATTGAACATGTCTCTACTACGACAAGTATTTTTGACAAACCGAATGACAGCTTCTAACAGGATTTGTTTTGTTTGCGATTTTCAGACCATGAATTTTGATATGTTAATATCTGCTCATTAGATCGATTTCAATTAATTTTTGTTTTTGCTGGAAGGATATGTGTCGTTTAGTAAAATCTGTGAGACATAGTTTTATTTTTTTTAAAAAGGTGTATTATAAATCTGTATAATTTCAAAAATATGATGATTTTTACTAAAAAAAGTTATAATCCTACTATTTCAGTTGGAAGATGTCAACTAAGTACATCTGCGCATTTTTTAGAAACGTTGTATAGAGCTGAACACTATTTATACTTACTATTCCACTGTGTATAGAGTGAGAATTGAAAAGTTTGAAAGAAATGGTATTATGGAATTTTCCTATCTACCCTTTTCGGCAGACAAAAAATGCGTCTACGTGGTGTGTTCGGATAAATTTTGTCAGGATTTCAAAAGTTGACTGGAATGAAGGTGCTGTATTGTTAGGGGGTTGTCGAGCGTCAGCGATCAGGGGACAGATATCCTAGTTCTGGTTTCATCTGATATTGATAAAATACTTTTTTTAATTAAATCACACTTTTTACTTTCAATTACCCTAATGAATGCATCGGGTAATAAAAGTATAGTATACGGTAAATTTTTGTCTTTCCTTTTTTAATTTTTTGGCATATCTCCCCGTTTTGGAACATCCTGATTTCAAAAAAGTGATCTAGAAAAAATGCCTGTGTGTGTACGTGATGGTCAGCATAACTCCAGAACAAATTGACCTACGATGTTCGAATTTGGTGTGCGGGTTGGTGATGGCACAGGGACCTACCATTAAGGTTTTCGTCAAAATAGCGCATGCGCATTTGGTAGCTGCCATTGAAAAAAATCATGTTTTTCAGTAATTGATAAAAAACGGCTCAAACGATTTTGTTCAAAATTGCTGTGGTAATGCCTTTTAAGGTGTTCTAAACATTCCTTCAACATTCCACCTTCCACCTTGAAGGGAGAATACATTCAAGAATGGTTTTTTGAATCGAAGGGAAAAAACCGTGAATTGAGAAATTCTATTTGAAATGTTTACTGATTTTTAAGTAGAAATGTCAGAAGTATTATAGTAGAAATTTCATAGCTCCGTCCTGGGAATACCGGTTACTTTGGAATACGAGTCAGTGGTGGCCATAGGACCTGTCATTAAAGTTTTCGTCAAAATTGCGTACGCACATAAGGTAACTTCCATTGATTAAATTATGTCTTTCAACAATTGCCGAAAAACGGCTCTAAAGCTTTTGATCAACATCGGTAAAAATTGTCTTTAAGATAATTTAACATTCCCAGCTCTAAAATTTCAATAGAAATGCGACAAAGGCATAAAAAGTTGAAAAAAAAAACGTCTTTAACACAGAGTTATCTACCCTTGAGCGTCGTCCATCAACGACAGTTCCTCTCTGTGTCACTTACAAGATATGTTTCGTTTGTAATAGAATAAAAAAAAAAAAAAATTGTTCTTAGAAGTCAAGGACCTAAAATGTTGTACAAAAGTCAAATTGATTTCTTTCTTTTTCTAATCGATATTGTTAAGAGTGAAGTTTTTGAATTTGGTTGTAATGCATAAATTCAATGGCTCTATCCCACAATTTTTCAAGTTTTATAAAGCTAAATGAATGTTGTTATTAGCGATTACGATGTGGGTGCTTTTTTAGCAAAATGCTTAAGAACTTTCTTCAATGCTAAAAAGTGAAAGTGTTGTTTAGCTCTTTTGCTAAAACATTTTGACACTAAATGTACAAAATCACCGTTTTTGTTTTCCCAAGGTTAGTCATCAGCCTAAAAGCTCAAGTAAACAAAGGTAAAAAGTATTTTTTCAGTTGAGATTTTGGCATAATATAACATTATATTTAAAGTTGATAATGATTTTATAGTAAAAAAAGTGTTTTAATTGTGTTAAATTAAACATTCCAAGTGATGGAACTCGTAATTATTTTGACAAATTGCTAAAATAAAATTGTGATTTTAGCTTTTTTTGCTAAAGAAATTTTGTACTCCAGCTTAAACAATGGTTGTTATACTAGTTATGTTTTTGCAATTAATATGTGATATTATTTAATCTGTCACGTATTTTTTTACTACTCGCTAAATGTAATTTAAAATTAATGGGCTAATTAATTTTTTCTAAAATACTGTTTAATGCTATATTTAATGATTATTTTTAAAATAAGTACATAAGTGTCCTTGTTTGAGCTTGGTATAGTGTTTTTTTTTTTCGAAATATCTGTTCTAACTACAAAAAATGTCTATAATTGTTTTTAAAATTATCTTTTCTATAAGTCCATTTAGCTACTAAACGAAACAGTTTTTTTAATTTTACTTTTTTCACTTTAGTTTAATTTTCCTGTAGTTGACAGAAATTCATTTTCGCTTCACAAGACTTCTTTCACTGTAATGGAAGGAATTAACTCAGTAAAATAATAATGTCCAGTGTCCAGTCCAATAAACAGTAAATTCCTCCGTGTCGAGTCCAACGTTCCGAGAAAGGAAACTAAGATAAACGCTTTGCTTTATAGTTTTGGCCTTATAGTTTTGTCTCAATCTAATATTTATTCCCTACCGGTGTACGGGAATTTCATTTTGATTTCATAGAATCTTTTTTCCAAATTAACACGTTCGCTGCCGACCACGCGCCCGCGCGGAATGTCAAGTTGTAACCCAGTAGCCTGTCCAGATCAGACTGCACGCAATCGGGGTTGCGTGAACGAACTGTGTTTTACGCAACCCCGAACTGTGTTTAAAACACGAAACTGTGTTTTAAAAACACAAGCTTCCAGCTAACCTTATGGAGAAGGACAAGATGTATCTTATAGTTATGTCCCGTGAGAAATATTAATTTGTTACTTCAGTTCAGATCAGGACTGGCTACTGAAGAACAACCTGACATTCCGTCCTGGAGCGTGATCGACAGCGAACGTGTTAAAGGACCACCATTTAAAATTTGTCTTTTCATTCACCCAAGGATTGGTGTTTCATAAAAAAAAAAAAAGTAGATGTGATAGCTATTGAAAAAAATTTGGCTCAATTGCTCAGTGACCTCTTAAATTTCCAAATTATAATACTCATTTAGATGTCTTTGTAGTGCTGATATTCTGCGATTTTTTTTACAGATGTGGAGATTTGTTCATATTTTAATATTTATTTATGTGGAGGTATTGAGAATAATTAAATTGGTAACTCTGATGAATTTTAAAATTAATTATTTCAAAAACAGGTGAGGTCAGGATTTCATGTTCGGGTTATTAAATTCCCTTATCTGGATTTCACAGCAAAGCTGATGCCTCGTTCCTTATACTCAAGAAAACTATCAATCTTTATTATCATCTTTAAACCATTCTCCCTTTCCAAACTTGCAAACTATTGCCAGTGTTAAAAAATAGAAAGAAAAGAAAACACCCCTCACCTAGTTAGTTAGTACTCTCCCCACTGAAGCGCCCCCCCCCCCTCACGGGAGGTAAGTGAATGGTCTGCTGAATATTACCAAGAGTATAGACGAACGGTCGACGTTCTGCAACACCTTACGTTTCTTGTTAATTATTGTTTCCTACCAAATGATTTTAACTGTAAGTGAAAACTCTAACAGTATTTACGAGGTGCTTTTTTTCTTTCTTCTTTTTGTTGAGAAAAATAAAGTTAATAAATACTCGTTTAATTCAATGCGATAGAATACTTTCGATCATACATTCAGGTTCAGTAATTTTGAATAGTTATGTCAAACATTAGTATAGAAAGCTTTACCAAAAATATATTGTAGACATACGTTTTCAACATTTTGAAACCATTGAGAAGTTTTCTTATTAAAATGAGACATTTTATAAAATGAAAACATGCTAAGCTAATAAAATTACGCATTTCCATTCAAGAGAGCCGTCTCTTATAAATCTAGTGAACAATTGGATGATCAATTGGAAATTCAAATTTCAGATAAAAATGTGTTTTTTTTTTCCCTTTTTTTTCTTTTTTTTTTTTCTTTTTTTTTTAAAGGTAAAATGTTATGGCTCTAAATTCAGCTGATTTTGATTTACAGAAAAATTATTCTTTTATTGATTGCCATTTTGGTTGGTTAAAAAGACAGAAAAAGTATACTTTTAGATCAAAACCCCCCATCTCTCTAAGGGGATCTTCATTTATTTATTTAAAATTACTTTATTGCATTTCTAAATTTATAATTGATTTTATTATTTTATTTTAATTCAAAATTTAATTTTAATTTTGAGTCTTTTCCTTCGTTTTAATTTTTATCTCAAGCTGACACTGAATAGGTTCAATAACATCATTTAAAAGTTTGGAAACCTCTATTGCAGTGCATGCAATCGTTTTACAATTTTTGCATACATTTTAAAATCTATATTTTTTTGTACATGAATGTACATAACTTTGTAATCAATTCTTCAAATACGTTGTTTTAATTTAATTTTTTAAAAATATGATTGAATATGAATTAATTTCTTCAAAGTTATGATATAATGGTTTTAATGATTGCACTGTAATTATTGTATAACTAAAACTGTGGATTTTTCTTGAAGCTTTTTTTTTTTTTTTTTTTTTTTTTTTGTAGCATTAAAATCAAAATTAAAGGAAGAAAATAAAACTATACAATATAAAATAAAGCTATTTAGAAAAACACAATGGAAAGCTTTTAAGAATTGGAACGTTTTCAATAGAAAATTTACCAGTAGTCAATTTTTTAACAAACAGTTCTGCTAGGGATTTTGTAGGGATTTTTTTTTAGGTAGGGATTTTACGTTTTTCGGGATTATGGCTTGTCGGGATTTCGTCCTATTCGGGATTGTGGTCGTTCGGGATTTCGACCCATTCGGGATTTTGGCTTGTCGGGATTTCGGCTTTCGGGATTTTGTCCGGAACCCGTCATTGAGATTTCCGTCAAAATTTCGCATGCTCATAAGGTAGCTGCTATTGAAAAATTTACGTTTTTCAACAATTGCCAAAAAACCCGCCTCTAACGGTTTCAATTAAAATCGCTGTGGTAATTACTTTTGAGGTACTTTAAACATCTAAACACCCTCACCTCCAACATTTCCGTAAAAATGCGATAAAAGCTTAAAAAGTGGCAAAATTATCTTTTCTTTAGTATAGCATATTAATAACTGTGTCACAACTGTTTCACTTACAAGAAAGGATAATATAAGATTAATCGAAAAACATTTTAGCAATTTCGCCGTTTTGGCATTTTTTTTTTTTTTTTTTTTTTTTTTTGTCTTTTTGTCATTGTAATAATTATTGTCAAACTGGCAATTTTTTTCTAAAATATGAAAACAAAAACGATAAATCATACCAATCCATGACAAATATAAATGCAGTGATAAGCATTAAATGTAATTAAAAGTTGTACGATATTCCACACCCCTGGTTGGTTTTGTAGACATACGACTTTTAATGTGCAAATACTAGTACGAACAGTTATAGTTAAAAAGCCTAGCGGCAAATTATTTGTTACATCAGATACATTTTAACTTATTTGAAAAAATAAATTAGGTTGAGCAAGCTATGGTAGAGTCAAACACAGTTTTTTTCATAAAGTAATAAGTATATTTTTAGATTATACTCTACACTATTGTAATCCGAAAGTGCTTGAAAATTTATGGCCGTTTTTTTTTTTTTTTTTTTGTTTTTTTTTTAATCCTCTACGTCGTCAACCCACTTTAGGGGAGAATTCAGCTATTACATGTCAAGAAATTATATATGCCGTACATATATTATTACATATATTATATTACATATATTATATTACATATATTATTACATATATAATTACATATATTATATATGCCGCAAGAAACATGTGTAGGTGAGGACTTTTAGTCAGATACTGTCAAAATCTAACTTGTTTTTCTTGTTTCATGGCAAAAGCGAAATTTTATAGAAAAATTCTAAAAACATATCCAAGAGTCGCTTTTCATCAAAATTTTTAAAAACAGTATCATCTAAATATTTGTGTTCTATCGATTAGGCAAGAGGACCTTGTTTTATTTTTAAAATGGATCGAAGGTACAATTTTCTCATAACTATCCTCAAGTTCAAAGGAAGGACATGGGAAAACGTGATTATTGACCTTTGGATATTCACGTGCAGCGATTCACGTGATGATAAAATTATCAGACAGCAGGGGCCTCAAATATCGAACAAAAATCTCTTGTGTGTGGAAAGAAATTTTATCCTTTGTATACATTGACAAGTTCAACAATCTACTTCATCAGTCAACCATTCACTATGCCAACGTATTTTCTAACACACCATGCGATAGTACGTCGTGCTCTTTCCTTCGCAGTTGCAATTTCTTGTTTCGTAATGTTTTACTTTAAATTTAAAAACATGCTTTTGAAATCTTATTTTCTTTGAGTTATAAATTAATACTGATGACGTTTTAAGTATGCAAGTGGCATAGTTTGCTATAAATCTGCGAATCTAGAATTTGGGTAATCCCTTTACAATTTACAATGAATTTTCCTACTTGAGGACTTATACTGTAAAAACACAACTTTTACAGATGTGGATAATTATGGTATGAACTTTTCCCGCTGGAGTATTCATACAGCAGAAAAGCAACTGTTACAGATACTTTGAAAAACATAAGTAGTTTTGTCCTTTTAATTGGATTTTTGTCAAACAGAACTTTAAAATTTTAATTAATTTTTTTTTTTTTAAGTTTTTTTTTTTTCACAAAGTGAGTTAAGCAGAACTCTGAAATTTTAAATATAAATAGTTCTGATATTCTAATTTTGCTTTTCACAAACAGAATGTTATTCTCGGAGGGGTGAGGGGCAGTTGCATTATTGTATTAACTGGGAATTTTTTTCGTTTCTCGACATGGAGTTGTTCTATTAATAAGGGTTTACGCAGCAAATAACCCTTTAATGAGCGAAGCGAGCTTTTACACTAGCATCAATGAATGGATTTCCGCAACGCGGTGACACACAGCTAGCATATTTATAAAATTTAGTATACATATTATTAAGATCAAGGGAAAATAATATCTAAAGGAAAAAAACAACAACTGAGGATGTTGAACTAGGGAAGGTGCACAATTTTCAGTTACACTATAATATTAAGTCACTGTATTTAAATTTGATATGAATTGGAGTAATTTATCTTTTTCATTTTTATAATTTAATTAATTTGAAGAACGGTTCTGTTTGGTAATTATTTTTTCTAAATTGGCCAAAGAAAAAAGAAATAACATCGCCAAAATAATGAAAAGCGATATTTTTGACGATAATTATTCCTTTCGGGTAAATAAACTATAGGAGAAACCGTCGTTAAAGTGAAATACTCAAGCTCCATGTTAGACTTGAATTCTATTTACGCCTTTATCGGATTTCTATGGTGCGATTAGAAGACCTTAAAAGGCATGATCACAGGATTTTTGATCCAAATCGTTTAGAGTCGTTTTTTGGTAATTGCTGAAAATCAGAAATTTTTTCAATGGTAACTACCCTATACGCATGTGTTATTTTGATGAAAACGTTAGTGATCCAATCATTTTTTTTTTTTTTTTTTTTTGTGATTAAACCGTATCCAAAAGTTGAATATTGCAGATCAATCCGTTCAGTAGTTATACTGACCACAGACAATACACACAAGCATACATTTTTTCTATACCACTTTTTTACTTTCAATTACCCATATGTATACATAGGGTAATGAAAGTATAGCAAACTGGCAATTTTTTCTAAGCGACTGATGAAAATATAAAAATGATAAATTACACAAATCTACATCAGCAATATAGTGTAATTGAAAGTTGTGCTATGTTCCACACCCCTAGTTTAAACTCCGGACGTTACAAACAGGAGCGTAGCCAGACATTTTTTTCGGGAGAGGATAGGAAATTATACCTCAGCAAATTATAACAATAATTTTTGTTATTAATGGCAAATCTATTTAGTTACAAGTACTTTTCCTACGTATGTATAGAAATTTAAAAACATTTTGAATAATTTTACTATTTCAAATAAAATGTCGGGTTTTTTTCCCATTCTGATAGCAAATTGAAAAGTAGTATCATTTGCAATAATTTGAACGGTTTTTTAAAATTTTATTTATTTAAAATTGTTTCGACATTATTTCTTCGTGGCCACAAAGTTTTATGAAAATCTGTTTATTTCTACAAACTTTAAATTTCTCTGAACAGTGTCGGTTTAAAAATAATAACCCTGTATGGGATGTTGTATGAATTTCTCCAAAAAGTATTTATACCGTAGTAAAACAACTTTTACATAGGCGAATAATTAATTGCTTAGGATTCACGTACGCCAAATAAACTACTGTTGACGTAATAGGGATTCTGAACTAATGAATTAACCGAAACTATGATATGAAATTTGCTGCTAAATTTTTGTTAAGTATGTATTACAACAGGAACCAAAGATAAAATACTTCATCTGTATCGATGATGCTTCGCTGATTATTTTACCATTAACGATTTATTAACAAATTGGATTGCGAGACTGTAACTATCAATGAAAATCCCTTTCTAAACATATTTCTGTTGTAGCACGACATATCCAGGTACCATGTATGTTCAAAATTGGTGCCATTTAACGACTAAAATCCCCTGTTAACTTTGACGTCATAAAACAAAACTAGGTCAATTTGGAGGTTTTTTTATAAATAAAAAATGTCACCCAGTTCGGGAGTTTGGCGACAAATTTGGTGAGAAAACTTGTCATCAAATGCCCAAGTTCTATTCGATATCTCTTTCGAAGAGATAATTTTTCTATAGAGTTACTTCAGAAGAAAGATATTTAAACTAGAAGCTTGTACTTATAATTTTGTGCCTATTGTGTTTATTCTAATGAATCATGCATTTCAAATTCGTGTTTTTGGACAATTTATAACTCATTTTAAGGATAAACGATAAAAAGTGAGGACATAACTCCCATATGTCTAATAAAACACTACTTTGATATAAATTCCTTCAAACATGCAAGGGACGCTTCGGGGAGAAGATTTGTTGATAACTGTGTACAACTGTGGACAATATTTCAAAAAGAGTTAATAAAGAACCTCTTGTTAAGTATGTAGAATACAGTGCCAGGTAAACACTGATAATAGACAAGACCATATCTCTCATTCAATAATTTGAATTGTTTGATATTTGGCAAGGGTGGAAAAATGGGTTCTCCATTCTTTTAAATAGACCCCAAATATGCATTTTGTATATATTTTTTGCGATTGTGATTTTTCATGTATCACTATGATAAGTATGTACTGTATTTATGCTTTGGTGTTAACAGTTTGGTTCTGGCCGTTTACATCATGTATGGAACTCAAATCGAAAAAAAAAGAAAAAAAAAAAAAAAAAGAAGAAGAAAAAAAAAACAGGGGAAAAAAAAAATACCACACCTTGTATTTCTTAACGCACTTTTTTTTTACAGCCAAACTAAAATAGGAAGAAAAAAAAATTAGAAATGTAGATAACTAAACAGTTCTTCTGAAATTTATTTTATTTTACACAAAGAACTTTTAATTAAAGTGGAATTAAACGTTTTATTTTTTAGCTTATTCTTTAAATGTAATGCACGTGTCTGGCGAATGATTCAAGACCTAAATAATTGGCAAAGTTTTTTTTTTGTCAGACAAGGCTAATTTTCCCAAATTAAATACGCTATGTGATGTCAGAACGTGATGACAGTGGGGGAAAAAATCGCCCTTGGCGCAAGTGGTTTTCACACCAAATCACACTTCGACTTTGCCATATCTGATCGGTAAAGGTCCGAGTGTGTTATCTGATCTAGAAGATTATAAAATAAACTTAGTTTGAAGTTGCCCATTTGCTAACAACATTTCTAAAGACAAACTTAACTAAGTTCTCCTTAAAACTTTAATAATGCTTCTCAAGGGTCTAGTCCTGCTGGTATGTGGGGTTATTTATGTATCAGCTGAAAATGTACCTACTTATGATTGTAAGTATAGTTTTATGTCTATTAATATTGTACATTTTGTTTGCTTAAAATGTTTGCTTAAACTACAAAAAACATTCAGAGTGAAATATTATGCTGAAAATTTGTGCATAAAAATCAGTTTTTAGAATTCGTTTCTCTATATTAAAATATGCAAGTGTTGGTATGGAGGAGCTTGTTTAATTTTTAAAATATATATTTTTTTATTTGTAATAACGTATCAAACTACATAGCATTAATAAAAATTATTTTAGATTTTAAAAATCAAAAAGTGAAATCATAAGTAAGCGAAACTTTTTAAGATATCTGAAATAACTAAATAAACATTTCGCTGAAAGAAAGTAATTTTTGATTAATTTTTGTAATATATCAGCTCCTATTCGATTATCGACGCCATTTTTCATTAAGTAAACTTTCGTGGTTAAGACAAAACGGCATTTTTGTCGATTTTTAAATTAATTTATAAATTCCAGAATAAGATTCTCCCACGTTTAATACTTCATAAGATTTTTTCTTTTCTTTAAATGCTAAATCACAAAAGTTTTCGATCTTATCTTATTAAACAAAACATTCATTAATATCCGTACTTAGTAAAACTAAGCTATCACGATTTCGACCACTTTTAAGGGTTCGAAATGTGCAAAATGTTTCACAAAAGTGGAAATTTTATGTCCCATAAAACCAAGACGCTGAAAATAAGTATACATGTTCTCAAAACTGTACAAGAGTTTCAGTGATTTCGACTATCTATTCTTGGTATCAGAAAACGGAAATACTTTCAAAATGTTGTATATTCCATTGCCCTAACTTGCTATAAAATCAGGACGCTAAAAATTAGTATTATTATTTTGCGAAGCATGAGCATTCAATTAGTTTAGATTAAATACTACATTTGATTAAAATGAACCTAGTAATTTATATGCTCTTTAAATGTTTTGTGATTGTTTGAATTCTTGCAGCTTATAGTATTTTTAGCTGGATTTTTCTTTCTTCACATTATATATCCATGTTTTATAAATTCCAAAGCAAACCAAAACTATTTTTCATTTAAGAGACATTTGATTTCTGTTGTCATTGAGCATATTCCAAATAGATTAAAAATTTACATCTAAGGTTTAAAAGGTTTAAAAATTTATTAGGAAGATTAACCCTTCACAAACTTCCGACACGAGTCAAATCAAAGTAACAAAAAGCTTACTATTTTAATTTTCTTCACCGAACGCACTTGAGGAACAGAAACATAAAAGTGCCACAAGTGCATTGAAATCTTATGTATCCTAATATATTGATAGATATATAGATATATATATATATATATATATATATATATATATATATATATATATATATATATATATATATATATATATATATATATATATATATATATATATATATATATATATATATATATATATATATATATATATATATATATATATATATCTTTTTAAATAAAGATTTTGAATAAAAAAATTCAATTTTAAAAATGCTAAATCCGCAATGGTGTCTCTCAATCCTCATTTATCTCTGTAACAGTGGTTCGCCACTTTAAGGTGATGCACGAACCAACACTCTTTTTAACTTCCACCTTGCCCCTCTCCTCTGGTCTTTTGATAATTTTTGAAAACGTTATTTTTGGATTTTTAAATTAATTATTTTTAAATTTTTTTTTTTTTTTTAAAAATAACATCGTGCAAAAAATCTAAGTTTTCTTACTCGTAAATCGTGGAGAAAATAACATCTTTTTTGGAAAAGTATTTTCTCACACGCCGCATGCTCAAATATCGTATAGTCTTGGTATTAAAATTGCATATTTTCATAAGTAATTCAATGACTGTTGTTGCCAACATTAATGAATATCTGTATCTATAATAATAAAGCAAGCTGTGTGTCTGACTGTCTGTCTACCTGTATGTTGATCTGTGGATCTATAGAAACCTACTTAAAATTGGAGTAGAGCTCTGAAATGTTCAACATAAATAGTTTTGGCTTTTTAATTATATACATCACAAACAGAATGTTAAAATTTTAATTAGTTCTTTTTTAATTAATAAATTAATAAATATGTTACAGAAAGATATCTAATAGGGCTACAGCTCTGAAATTTTCAATATAAGTAGTTTTGGCCTTTTAATCGGACTTTTAAAAAACAGAATTTAAAATTTTTCTCTTTTTCTTTCTTAATTAATTTTTTTAATTAATTAATAAACATTTTACAAAACGATTACTACTTGGGCTACAGCTCAGAAATTTTCAACATAAGTAAATTTGGCCTTTTAATTGGACTTTTAAAAAACAGAATTTTAAATTTTTATTTTGTTCTTTTTTAATTAATTTTTTTAATTAATTAATAACATTTTGCAAAACGACTGCTAATAGGGCTACAGATGTGAAATTTTCAACATAAGTAGTTTTGACCTTCTAATTGTATACATCACAAACAGAATGTTAAAGTTTTGATTAGTTTTTTTTAATGAATTTTTGTAATTAATTAATAATCATTTTACAAAACGACTACTAATAGGGCTACAGCTCTGAAATTTTCAACATAAGTTGTTTTGGCCTTCTAATTGGACTTTAGAAAAGCAGAATTTTAAATTTTTGTTTGAATAAGCTTAGAGCTCTGAAAGTTTCAACATTCAAGTAGTTTTAGCCTCTAATTTTGCTTTCCACAAACACGTGTTAACATAATCTTAAAGGGTTAACATAATCTTAAATTATTATTGTATTAACGGGGAATTTTTTTTCCTTGTCAAGGGAGAGGCTTCCAATATTAAGGCTTTACGTAGCAATTAGATTTTAGTGAGTGAAGCGAGCTTATGCTTACGCAGCAATGAACCTTTCAGCGAGCGAAGCTAGAATATGCTTCCATAGCAATGAACCTTTTAACGAGTGAAATAAGCCTGTCTTTATGTATCCATGAACTTTTCAGCGAACGAAGCGAGCTCGATTTTGCATGAACCTTCCTGCGAGCGAAGCGCCAAAAACTGGGTCCTATACACAAAGACAGATTTCCGCAAAGCGAGGCCTCACAGCTAGCTAAAATATTGCACATGTTAAAATTTCGTAATGAAACACGGTATTTAGCTAGTCTATAATAAATTAACAAGCAGTCTGTCTGCGGATCTGTGGATCTATAGAAAGCTACTTAAAATTGGAGTAGATTTTTGAAATTTTCAATATAAGTAGTTCTGGCCTTCTAATTGTATACATGTCAAACAGAATGTTAAAATTTTAATTAGTTCTTTTTTAATTAATTTTTTTAATTTTAAAAAAAATTATTTTACACCTGATTCCAAACGGATATACAGCTCCCAAATTTTCAGCATAAGTAGTTTTAGCCTTCTAATTGTAGTTTAAAAAAACAGAATTTTAAAATTTTGATTAGTTTTTTTTTTTTTTTTTTTTTAAATAATTTTCGTAATTAATTAATAAATATTTTACAAAAAGATTTCTAATACAGCTACAGGTCTGAAATTTTCAACATAAATAGTTTTGGCCTTTTAATTGGACTTTTCAAAAACAGAATTTAAATTTTTTATTTTGTTCTTTTTTTAAATATATATTTTTTAAATATATTTTTTAAATTAATTAATATATATTTTACAAAACGATTTCTAATAGAGCTACAGCTCTGAAATTTTGAATGTTAGTAGTTGTAGTCTTCTAATTGGACTTTTGAAAAACA
Organism: Linyphia triangularis; assembly: GCA_963978545.1. NCBI lineage: Eukaryota > Metazoa > Arthropoda > Arachnida > Araneae > Linyphiidae > Linyphia > Linyphia triangularis. Next base: position 56,868,301 of record OZ021731.1, on the reverse strand, counting down.
GAATTTTAAAATTTTATTTTTTTTAATATTTTTTTTTAATTAATTAACAAATATTTTACGAAACGATTTCTAATTTGGCAACAGTTCTGAGATTTTCAACACAAGTAGTTTTGGCCTTCTAATTGGACTTTTGACAAGAATGTTAAAATTTTAATTTATTTTTTTAATTAATATTTTCACAAAAAGCGACTTCTAATAGGCCCAGAGCTCTGAAAGTTTCAACATAAGTAGTTTTGAGATATTACTAAATTTTCACCATGGGTACCCACAACCTTCTGGCCAGTACGCACTTGATCTTAACCAACACGCCCAAATCGGAATAAAATAGACTGGAAGTTTTGAAATGGGGATGCACAGTATTAAAATTGAATATACTTTTTTATAACAAAGGACGGATGACTAAAAATATATTTTGTGATGCTTTTTACATGTTTATTTTCATAATTTCATCATTCTGTTCGGGAAAATTAAAATTAGACATCCAAACTACTTATGTTAAACATTTAAGAGCGCTACGCCTTTTAGAAGTCACTTTATATATATATATATATATATATATATATATATATATATATATATATATATATATATATATATATATATATATATATATATATATATATATATATATATATATATATATATATATATATATATATATATATATATATATATATATATATATATATATATATATATATATATATATATATATATATATATATATATATATATATATATATATATATATATATATATATATATAATGTAATTACAAAAGAAAAGAAAGAAAAAATTTAGCAAAGTTATTAAAACTTTAGCTTTCTGTTACTCAAAGGTACAATTAGAAGGTCAAAATACTTAAGTGGAAAATTTCAGAGATCTACCTCAATTGGAAGTCGCTTTCTATTGACTCACAGGCAGATTCTTTGTTCTATTATTCCACAACATTATAGAAAGTAATATGAGTCGACAAACTTTCATTTATAATCGGAATTTTGAGAGGTACTCCCCCTTCCCCACAAAAGTTGTATTGAATCGCAATTGCTTTAGATGAAAAAGAAATGACTACTGTCCTATCCTTTATATACATTAACACATATCCATTAAAAAAGAATACATACAAAGTTAGTAAGCCAACTCATAATAAAGACGCGAAAAAGTTTTATTAAATCCTTTATATTAATTTCGATTTTGTGTGTATGTTTGTTTGTCGATGGGAGCGGAATCTGCTGAGGCCTAATTACCCCCTTGTCGTCATCCAGTCGGGCTGAAACTTGGCAGAAAAGCTCGATGTCGATGACAATGCATTCTATAAAATTTTGGGGCTGAAGGTAATGTCACTAAAAGATTGCTTTTACGGATTACTAATAAACCAACTTGCCGTCATCCAATCGCGTTAAAATGGCATTGAACCTATCTGAAACTCTTTCCTGTCTGCAAAATGTTTAATAAATAAATAAATAAATAAATAAATAAATAAATAAATAAATAAATAAATAAATAAATAAATAAATAAATAAATAAATAAATAAATAAATAAATAAATAAATAAATAAATAAATAAATAAATAAATAAATAAATAAATAAATAAATAAATAAATAAATAAATAAATAAATAAATAAATAAATAAATAAATAAATAAATAAATAAATAAATAAATAAAATTACTTTCATTAGAATAAATAAATGATATTTGGACTTGAGAGTTCACATTCATTTTTAATAAATAAATTTGGAAACGTAGTTTGCCGCACATTTTGCTGATAGAAATGTTTTGGATATCGGCACTGTGTTAATGAATATGAAAATTGACAAAGCATATAAAGGATTTTTTTTTTAAAAACTTTGTTTTTTGGTTGTATTATTTCAGTTTGTATCTTCTCCTAGAGATACTATCGCGCGGAAGTCATAAAATCTTAAAATTTCAGGATTATAAAAACTTTTACTAAAATATATTTTGTGAGGTGTCTCTACTATTTCAATATGAAAATGTTTATTAAATACAAGTGCACATTTTTAGTGACTTTGTTAGGAACTGAAACTTGCCAGTGTTACGGGCAGGGAGTGAGGCGCTCTTGTTATATTTATTTATCATTGTCTCATATTTTAACAATGTATTTTAATACAAATTTTTTTAATGACAAATTGAGATAAGTTATCATTAAAGCAATCTATAAAGTATCATAAATAAACTTAATAAAATTACTATATTAACTATAATTTTGTGGCTAAATAACATTTGATGCTTTAATGGATTTAAAAAATATATTACTATAAAATGAGCAATGATGAGTTGTCGCGCAGACGCTTAATTACGTATTTTAGCTGCGTGGCTCCGCGCTGCTGGAGCTCGTTCAAAAACATAGAAGCTTGTATTTGAGAAAAAGGTTTTGTTTTTATATTCTTTGAAATTCATTAGAGCGGGAATGTAAAAAACTAGGGGTGTGGAACATCGCACAACTTTTAATTACACTGTAATAGTGACGTGGATTTGTGTCAGTTGTCGTTTTTATATTTTCATCGTTCATTTAGAAAAATGGCCAGTTGGGCGATATATTTTTCGATAGTCCTTATGTTATACTTTTTTATAAGTGAAACTAAAGGGAGAAAAAAAAACGAAAAAAAAAAAGAAAGAAAAAAAAAAAAAAAAACCGATCTTTGATGAGGTATGCTCAAGGAAAGATAACTCTGTGTTGAAGGCATTCGTTTTTCAACTTTTTGCGCTATTAACGCATTTTTTACGGGAATTTCGGAGGTGGGATGTTTAGAACACGTTAAGAGGCATTACCACAGCGATTTTTATAAAAACCGTTAGAACCGTTTTTTAGCAATTATTGAAAAAAGAAGGATTTTTTCATTGGCAGCTACCTTGTGCGAATGACGAAAACCTTAATGGTAAGTCCTTGTGCCATCACCAACCCGCACACCAAATTTGAACATCGTAGGTCAATTTGTTCGGGAGTTATGCTGACCACAGATAGACAATTTTTCTAGATTACTTTTTTGAAATCAGGATGTTCCAAAACGAGGAGAAATGCTATACTTTTATTACCCTATGTATACATATGGATATTTGAAAGTAAAAAAGATGCTCCCTTACTAAGTATATTCATACTAACATGATACGGGATTAATTTTACATATGTTAACTTTCATTTACCCATATGTTAACATAGGGTAATAAAAGTATTCCATTCGGTCATAATTTTTTTTTTAAATTTTGCATTTCACGTTTTAGAACGCGCTGAGTTTTAAAACATGGCCTGAAAAGAAAAAAAAAAAAAAAAATGTCTGTGTGCGATTAGCATAACTGCTGAACAGGTTGAAATGTGTTATTCAACTTTTACATACGGGTTAGTGGTGACCACAGGCTGTCATAGATTTCATCAAGATTGCGCATGCGCATAGTGTAACGTAACTGCCATTGAAAAATTTATGTTTTTCAGTAATTACAGAAAGAAAAAAAAACACTAACGATTTTGAAGAAATGGCTGTGGTAATACCCTTTAAGGTGCTTTAAACATCCCCAACTCCGAAATTTCGGTAGAAATGCGATAATGGCGTGAAAAGTTGAAAATATTTATCAAAAATACATATCGCCAATTCGTGAATTTTTTTATTGTAATAATTATTGCAAAACTGACCATTCCTGTTTTGAATTAATAAAAATATGAAAAAGAAAACGGTAAATTACACCAATTCATCTAGTTATTTGGGGGTTTTAATGAGTCAAACACACGAAAATCTCTTGGCTACTGCCATATAGAGAAAGATTCCCACTCTACCTCTTTAAGCTTGAGTGCTTTAGGTTTATTGAATCACTCAGGGATTCATGTGCTCTAATGACGAGACGTGAGAAAGTTCAATCCAAAAACCCATTTAAAGATCAATGAAGGGTTATCGTAGTGTATGAACTATCTCGATTGGTTAAAATGGTAAGATAAGTAAATGTTATGCTTTTAAGAGGATAAAGTTCAAACTCAAGTACCACATGTCTTTTCTTGGCAGGTCTAGGCTTTTTCAGGTCAGGGGCGCCATTTTGACATATCTATGACAGCCAGTGTAATTGATGCCTTTTTGTTGAAAGATACTCTTGACGTCTTAAACCACGCAAAAGCTTGGTCACGACAGAGATAATACTTTCATAAAAAATACATAAATTTTAAGCTTGAAATTGAGTAGGAATTAGTTTAACGGCGAACATCAATATACGTTAGATTTTAAGTTGTTTAAAATTATTACGTTTTAGCATAAATTTGCGGTTTAAATTTATAATGAAAAATCTGTTTTGGTGTTCTATTATATTCCATTGATTTTTTTGGTATCACAGTGTTGAAAAAAATATGTTATTGTGAACAGTTTTTGAAATACTTTTTTTGAGAGAAACGATCTGAGCAATCGCAGATTTGATTAAACAAAAAAGATATAAAAATGTTTGACACTTTCATAAAACGATGAAATCAGTTCTTGGTAAAGTCATTATATCTTCTGATATTAGTAATTTTTGTACGGAATACTGCCATGTTCAAGAACGAGGGCAAAATATCGTTAGAAATAAATTCTGTGAGATGTCAGAAGACTGTGTAAGATTTATGCTCAGGTTCTTTCTTGGTGGGGCGCAAGTCAGCAAGTTGTGTACAAAAATAATTCGCACAATAATACTTACAATAAAACGGATAAAATAAAATCTTGATTATATTCCAATATTCATTGTATAAATTACGAACATAATTTTCATGATAATCCAATAATTGGTTTATGAATTAAATATTCTTCAAAAAAGAATATAGACAGACACAACAAAAATACTTTTGTTTATTTAGGAATAGGACACGTAAAAAAATTTATAATTTCAAGCAGATTATTACTATTAACAAATACTATCGCCATAAAAAGATAAACATAACAAATACTCATAGCATTTATTATAATTAATACCATTAATAAAATCAAAAATCTACTTAAAAAAAAAAGAAGAAGAAAAAGAAGAAAAAAAAAAAAGAAAAAAAAAAAGAAGGAAAAAAAAAAAAAAAAGAAAAAAAAAAAAAGGCAGCCATCAAGCTTTCATGGGAAAAGATTATTTCATGTTTGGAAAGAGTTATTTATTACTATTGGTAAAACAAATTCAGACTACCAACTAAAAAAAAACGGAATTAAGGTGATGTAACTTTCATTATTCCAACAACATGAAAATAGTTTTAAATCTAAAATAATACATTTATTAAAACTTATATTATTTAAAAAACTGTTAACGCATGAACAAATTATTCTAGTACTTTAACTCAATGTATTGAGTTACAGTACTAAAATAAACAGAAGAGATTAAGTGACGTGGTCTTTTATTTTTTAATTAAAAATAATTAAATTACTTTTAATAATTAAGTTTAAATTCAAATGGTCTTATTTATCAAAACTTTTATAACAATAAAAAAGTATGATTCGTATGTTGGTTGTAAGTATCGATGATGTCCTAGTGGGATGTATGGATTACAAGTAAATGGCACATATATATGGTTATATTGGATATTCAGAACACAGTTTACAATTTTTGCAAACATTTTCAGTGAAAGCTGAAATGTGTGGTTAGCTCTGATAAAGAGTCTTACAAAATATACTGATGGACATACATAATAAATCGACGTAAAAGGGTTTGTTTGGTTTTAATCCATATAATCAAAGTTCGATCTTGATGTTGATGGCCATTTACAAGATTGAGAAATAAAGAGAGTTTATTTACTATAGACCTTCGCTTGAACTAATTTATTGTTTTTGTGTCGCAGAAGCTTTCAATACCATACTATCATCGACGAAAAAAGGTTGCAAAAATATTTTTTTTTAGAAAACAACTTTTTTTTTTATCGTTTCTTGTTTGGGAAAAAAAACCTTTACGCTTGACAAATAAAAATTGCAAAATGTCAACTCGGCATATTAACATATTATTGCATGCCTGAATTCAAATATCAAAATTCATAGTAGTTAACAAATTATAGATAATGGACAATTCCCGCATTTTTTAGAAACGAGTGGAATTAGTTTATATATTTATGAAGAATTTCTCTCTGATTCCAAATATTTAAACAAAAGTTCTTTAAAAAAAATTACTTATTTGAATATTAAGAAAAGAAAATGCCTCAAAACCGAACCAAAACCCGTCGATCAAAACACAAAAAAAAAATCTGTGATGTCAAGGGTTCCTACTGTTTCTATGGTTATCGTGAGGTTTCTGCCAAATAGTTGCCGTTGAAATAGTTGGCGCTGGTAGACCATTGCTATATCAAGAACAGGTTGGCGTGATTTGCGAGAAATTTGCAAAACTGGTTTCAGCTGCGGCATTTCAAGCCAAGGTGTTTGGGAAGCCTTGTCGTCACATTCAATTCGAGCCGAATGAATCGTTTTCTCGCCAACGTCTAACAGGGAAATCTTGATTGCCAATTTAAAAAAAGAAAAAGCGCATTGAGCAGACCATTTTTCTGTTTATGGTCTTTTCGAAACATTTAGAATTGAATAACAATTAAAAAAAAAAAAAAGGCGGAATTTGTCCATTCTCTTAGATAGATTGCTCTTAAATTACGAATTACTGAGAAATAGTGCTACTAATTGCTCTTAAATTAGTAGGGATAATGCCTTAATCCTTATGAAGTATTTAAAAAAAAAAAAAAAAAAAAAAAAACGCGAATGAAATCCTTGATACAATAATTAATCTTTGAATAATTGAAGTCAAGACGTATTTCAAGTCGAAACACACAATAGAGTAAATTGAAAAATAAAAAAAAATTCTAAACAATTAACTTCTTTTGTAAAAGGATTTTTCTATGTTCTTTTCCACTGCTTAGCTTAATATAGGTTTGATAGTGGTAACCCCCTTTTTGACTTAGTACTAAGTTTCATGAACATTTTTATGAATTTATCCGAAATTGAAAAATTCAGTCAATTTTTAAACCTTAACGTAAATAAATGCAAACTTTGAATTATAATCATAGGCTATTCTGTAGTGATGATTATTTATAACTAAACATATAATTTTGAGATATATCTAAAATTGAAAATGGTCAGGGATTTAATACCAGGGTACATAAATGTTTGCAAAGAAATTAAATCCTTGTAAAAGCGATAGAAAATATATAGTGGTTAAAACCATTATATGGGCACATTACAGTTTGAATTTGCGATTGCAGCCCGTTAACTCCATGTACGATGATCGACAATTGGACAAATACTCAATGAACTTCTAGAGTAATATATATTCGGAATTAACAATTTTTTTCTTCTTCTTGCAGTTGAGTGTACAGTTTTAAATGTGTAAAATATTCCTGTTGTATTTGTTCAGATCTCAAAACAAAATGTTTGTAAGCGAAAATAATGATAAATTGATGTCTAAATTTTCATATTTAAAGTATTTAAGATTTATTGAGTTAAGGCAATTGACATCCAATAAGCATGTGACACACTATTTTGGTTTTTCCATATACACTTTTTTTTTTAAAGATATAGAATAATGCTGATGATCTTATTATTTTTTTGCAGGTCCTAACGTCACTACTCATACCAAAGATGTCGTCATGCAAGTTTCACATTGCCAGGCCTCTTTCGAACGCTGTCCTTTGTACCAGGGGAAAACCCACAGTGTGACATTCAAATTCAGTGAGTAACAATTCCAAACACCTCAAGATTAGCTAACTCTGTGCAAACTAAAATACTACTATCGAGGAAAAGGAAGAATTTCATCGGGCGTGTTTCTGATTGCGACGAAGTTTTGGCATGCCAGATAAAAAGTGCGATTAAATATTGAGTTTGTTTTCTTGTTTGGTTTGGTATAAATAGGAAATGAAAGTGTTTTTGTGTAGAAAAATACTGACGTTTTGCTAGCATTTTTAATTGTCTTTTGAATAAGGAATGAGATTCCTCAGTGTTAAGATTCTGTAGGTTTTGAAGAGTCTGATTCAATGTTGATGTATTATAAAATGTGAGCGGGAAAAAAAAATGCGAGAACAATAATGCAGTATCTAACTTGTAATTTACCTTCAAATGATATAGTCACATTAGGTTAAAATTTCCTTATTTTGAATCATATCTGTGCTTGAGTTCGAAATAGATTTCTTCAGTGTATTAGCCACCAAAAACTACTCTCAAGTAAAAAAAAAAAAAAAAAAAAAAACTAGGTCGATAATATGAGTTAATAAGAAAATTAAATTTTTATAATCATTTATCCACTACTGGACTCGTTTACATGATTGACACTTTGAAGAAAGATTTCTTTCAGATTTCTTGGGTTGACCTTTGAGGACTACCATCTATCAGAAGATAGAACGTACGACTTTTCTTTACACAAATCAATTTTAATCATAATAGAGTTAAATATCAAAAGCGGGGGAGCGGAGATTGCTCAAAAAATAGGTTCGTTTCCTTTTCTGGTAATAGTTAAAGAAATAATTTCATGGAAATGAAATGCTTGGCAGTTTGATTAAATGTTTCAAGAATCGAGGTGCGTGAAATTTTTCATAGGAATATGTGACGAAGACGGTGAATGTGAAAACCGGAACATGCTTTTGACATTCTTTTATGATTGGATTAGAAAATAACGGAGGCTTCAGATGACTTTAGGTTTGAAGTTTGGTTCTGGTTATATGTATAAGATAATAATTACAGTAAATCAAATAAAAAGAGTGCAATAGGTTATCTCTGTGAGATATATTCTTTGTTCTTGGATCGGGTTTAGTAAACGGATTGATTACTTTTTGTTGTATTCAACGTCAACTAAAAATAATTGTTCTAACTCAGACCTTTCAACTTCATGTTGCAGCCAAGCTGACTGCCTTTTAAAATTAAAATTTGAGTTTGCAACTAAGAAATTTAATTTATGAATTGCAAAGTGTAAATTCGTTTCTCCTTGGCAACTTAAACCCGGTTGTGGTCTACATTCAGCTAACTGACCTACAAAACGCCAACTGCATTAGAATCCCTTTTTGTGGTTTATGTCTATTGAAATGCCGTCTACTCTCTGTCTACCACAATAATAGCTCCCGCCAGGTTGTATGCTGGCATGAAAACAAGACTAGCTCCATTTTTCGCGGGAATTTTAAGAGAAAGACACCTGGATTTGTAATATCGTATTTGGGTACCAATTTCCTCCACACACCCCATCCTTATCCTAAATCGATCAGTCTTGTTGCTACAGCAACCACGACACCCAGACTATTTGGCGGGAGCTATTCTCCTGATAGATAGACGGTAGATATCAGTAAATATTGTTGTTTTCCACCTTTCAATCCTGTCACTATTTTGTAGATATTGCTTTGAGTCTTAGGTTAATAAAGGAAACTTCTTTCAGCTCCTCTGAAGAACTACACTGGTAAATGTGATTTCCGAGTGTACGGAGTGTTCGAGAAGTTTACCGTCCCGTACAAAGGCAAGTCTGATGCGTACGAAAATGCGCATTACACAGACAACGCTGAGCCAGTGAAGGACTTGGGGATGTTGGTGGCAGGCAGGGAGATCAAGCACCTGTCTGACTTTGCTGTGTCCACTAACTACCCAAAGGTAATATTGCTTTTACTTTACTTGGTTATACAGAAAGGTACATGAGAGGTTTGTTTTTCTCAAAATCTAATTCAGTTAAAACATAAATAATGCACATGAATGGATATGAAGTTTTTTTTGGCTATGCAAAATCATTTTCATTTTGTATTATGAAGGCTTTCATTGTCATCATTAAGAAGTATAGCGTCGCGTAAGTACTGGACAAGAGGGATAAAATTGTGCTCCAAAAAAATAATATTTGTTTTTCTTTCATCAGGCGAGTTATTAGTGAGAGACGTGGCAGTTAGTTATATTAAACAGTGGCAGCTATTGGATGCTATAAGCTATACGTGAGGGGAAAATCTCTCAGAATGAAGAATTAAACAAATTTTGGGATTTGAAATTTCTCAAATTTTAAAAAGTTGGGGAGGGGGGGAGGGGGAGGCCACACTGGATTGAAATGAGGGCTCTCCAGGCAGTGACAATTTTCAAAAGTCTATGGCTGCAAAGGGAACAAGTTGCCAGTTCTGTTTCCTCCCTCTAAACAGGGGTGTTGCTGCAATCCAACCAGATTTGAAACTGCAATATAGTGATATCGACACACTTGTTGCTTTCTTCCCCAAATCTCCGGCTATGAAAAACATAAACTACCTCTTAATGTCAGTTAATTATTCAATCTAAAAAATAAATTTAAATTACACATATATATTTCCACTTGTTTTTACCTGCAAATTTTAGCATTAAATTATTATTAAAATTTAATTATTAAAGATATTTTCATTAATCAACTAAAAGCGGTCACTGAGCAGATGCCCGGTGTCTGTTCGTATGGGAATTAAGAACTGATTGCTGAAATAATACTCGATTCTATTGGCCAAATGAAATCAAGCAAACATTCTTTAACTGTAAGTTTGTCCGGCTGTACTTCGGGATGCATTGCCACGCTATCGGATTTAATGCATGATAATACAAGGATAATAGTTATTTCCTTAGAATGTCACTTAGGCAACTTCTCGGTCAGACGATGGGGGGGGGGGGGGGGAATCTCTTGCACTTAAAAGTGTAGACACTAAAAAATTATATGCAAGATAAAAATCATCCCTTTGATCTAACAAGTGATTAAACGATAGGTGATCAGATAAAAAACTGGTCAGATGATTTTAACATTGATTATGGCGATATATTTTAATAAAATAGAATTTTGAAATTAACATAGAATACTACAAAAGAAGTAATAACAAATTAATAATTTAAACAAATATTCTAACACCCTAATTAAAATTGTATAAAAAAACATTAATGAACTTTAACAGTACAGCGAACTTTAGTAATTTTTGTTACTAGAAAGCAGACTAAAGACTAATTAGGTCAATCCATTTGACTTCAGTAGGCATATGATATGCGAGAGATCCAGAAAATGACTTTGGCGCTAATTAGTGGGAGATGTGAAGTTTCCAATGTAGCAATGTTATTTCAAAATCTACAAATATGACCACTTTTTATCCGTTAATTGCCTATTCTGTTGTATTTTATCGATTATTTGAACATTTGTTATGTTTTCAATAGTCATTTAGTTTTAATAACTATTTGAATTAACCGCCATCCATCTTGACTTGGCCACAACTAGAAATCACTTAATTCACCAAATTTGCAAAATCACACATCACATAAACCAGGAATTTACCAATATAACTTGAAATAGTCTTTCGAAGTTCAAACTTTGTACGTAAAACAGCTACATTATTTTATTAAAACTCACACAGCAAATTTTGATTTTTCCATATTGCAAATTAGTTAATAAATACGAATAATTTTCTTTTTGGGAAAATATTTACTGCACTTTTATAACTTGAGAAAAAAAAAATTAAACTTGCGCATGTAATTTTGATTGAATCTCAAATGACCAACCCACAAAATGCTTGGTATCCATTATATATAGAGAACTAAAATTCGTTTTTCATTTTAGATTGAATTACGTGTGAGATTTATTATTCAAGAAAGGCGAACAAAAGAGATCATAATGTGCAGGGAATTACCTGTTGGAATTCAGTAAGTATATTTCGATCCTAAAAATGTATCTTGGATTTTTCATTTTGTATTATTTTTTAAATATACACAGACTGTCACAAAAAAGTTGTAACAGAATATAATTTAACTATTCATAAAGAATCAGGATAAACTGCAAAATTAGCTAAAGGATTAAAATATAATGTTATTTTAGTGGATTTCTTATTAAAAAAGTCATAGAATTTTATTCTGTCTCTGTAAGCTAAAAAGAAAATTACAAAAGTTTTTGTCTACAATCAAATCACATGCATGCAATAATAATGATAAATAATATTAATAACAATAATTACATTCTATCTTTATAATTTACAGAATTGGAATATTTTTTTAGATACATTGGTATCTTTATAATTGAAAGTATTAGAATTGTCGGATTCCTGTCATTATCAACCCTATTTAACAAAACATTCGTTGATCATCTAAAACTAATAAATTTTATTTGTATAAATTTTAAAAAGCAAAACTTATACAAATAGTTTTAAAAATTACTAACCTTATCTCAGGCTTTATACTAGAATAACATCATATTCAACTAAATTTTATTTTATTCACTGCACACAGTTTTTAATTTGAAAAATTCTTACTATTAAAAACATCATTGGAATGGATTTAAAACTTCAACTATGTATGAAAATCTATTACATAACGTAATTTAATTTTGCTACTCTTTATCTTTAATTGTTTTTTTATTTTTATTCTTAGGAGCCCCCCTGGAGAAGAATAAGACTTTGAATTTCATGGAACTGGAATTTAAAAAATATTATTCATTAATTTGAATACTATTAGTTCCATATTTAACTCCTTGTATGAAGATCTTTCTTGCCTTGCACGTGTAACCAAGTTTTTTTGGCATGTTTACTTTTTTTGGAATATTTTAATGGAGTTTGTTATTGCTTTCAAAATTGAGAACTACAATTTTAATGCAAGAGAAATTATTCGGATGTTTGTGTAAAATTTTGTTATTATAAGGAGGCAAATAAAAGTTGTTAAATATTATTGTTTTGTCTTTTCTGAAAAAAGTAGGAACAGAAATCTAAGTAGCTTGATGATACATAAAGATCTGAATAACCCATTTTATGCTAGATTTGCTTATTTGATTGGAAAAAAAGAAAGGGGGAAAAAAACTAGTTAATATTCTATTAATTAAAATTAATCTAGGGTAAGTCAACTTATTTGTGTACAGAAATTCAAAAGACTAAACAAAGTTTTAATATTTAATTTCTTTTCTCAACAATGCAAAAGCAGCTATGGGTCCAAAAGAACAATGGATTTTATGAATAACACACAAATATTCTTTACAAGGTCTGATGGGAAAAAATTAAATACAGCTTAATTGGCTGGAAATGCAAATTCAAGTTGTGAGAGGTGTATAATAATTGGTCATACATTTTGGCAAACAATAAAACCCTACTTCATATAGATTCAAGCACATGGAGAGAGTTGTTAATATAGTTCACTATGGGGATTGCTAAACCTTGTTCGGCTTCAAGTAAATAACCAAGCATGCACTATTCTGATGTTACAAGAAGAGATCAGTAGAAAAAATTCCATTCCTCAAAGATTTTTTTACACAAAAGAACTTATTCGAGGTAACTCTTATTCACGCACTATGTATCTTAAGTTTGGTAATTTAAACTAATGCAATTTCTAATACGTGTTCCAGCATTTTAAAGGTTTAAAAGTAGTTAAAATTAAGGAATAAAGCAGACGACAAAAATTAATATTTAAAAATGACTTTATTATGAAACATTATTTAAAAATTTAAAAAAATGAGCACCTTCACAAAAAAAAAAAAATGGTCGTTGTAATATTTACATGTTTGATATACCGGTTAATTGAGAAAACAATCATTCATTCAGATCTCCTATGGATCACAGATATGTGTGCGGATTCTCATTTTTGGCCAGTTGCTGTTCTCCAAAATGAGGAGAAGACAGATGTCACCAGAGATGAGGGCTAAGAGAGAAATAAACAATCAATTAAAAAAAGTAACCATAAAAATTGACAACAATTCACATGAGACAACAATTCATATACTCTATTTTGTCATGGAAGCACACTTTCAGTCAAATTTTATATACTTCTTGTTGGAACTTTTAGTTAAATAATTGAATACTTAATCTCATTACGATTTTCACACAGATATATAAAAATATATTTATACTGGAGGAGTTTCAAATGTAATTTTCTTTTGGAGAGTAACTTTTGGTTTGGAAACTCACATCTTTACCAAGATTTTTCATTAGACAAATTACATGAGTAATTGTAGTGTGGTCAAGAAAAGTTGGCCACAGACAGAAGCACCAACAGCCTTTTGCTTTGTCGTTTCAAGTTTTATCGTCTCCACGTAGTCCCAGTGCCGCCCCCGCACGACTTTTTTACATTTCGGGGAAAAAAAGAAGTCGCAGGGGGTGGGTGAGAATGGGGAGAGTGATAAATCACGGTGTTTGTATTACGGGTCAGAAACTATCAGACAATCAGTGCTGAATGTGAAGGCGTATTATCATGAAGCAGCCATCCCTCATCATCACACAAATTTAGTCGCACTCTACGCATACGATCCCTCCTTCACATAGAAGGCAGCATTCACTATTCATCCTTAAGGCAGAAATTCATGGCCATTCAACACCATTAATATAAAAAAAAATGAATAGCATGACTTTGATTTTTTAACTGCTTTCTTGACATTTTATAATTCGTGCTTCACCTTTTGCTTTCCATTTCCTACTCTGTGATTGCAGCTCGATGTAGCAACTCAGAACCACGACACATCATCAGTGATGATCCTTTTAAGGAATCCAACAGTTTGAGCGGAGTTTTTCCAAACGATGCAGTATTCTGTCCTTAGCTTTTGCTGTGGTGTCAGTAATTTGGGGACAATTTTTGCACACAATTTCCTCAACTCCAAATGATCTATTAAAAACTTGTGCATAGACGATTATCCAAAATTTAGTTCATCAGCAGTCATCCAAAAGTTAATGGATGATTGGAATGCACAAGAGACTGTATACGTTCAATGTTTAAATCAACGCAGGAAGTCGACGGTCGTCCTGACTCTGCACATTCTTGCAGTCATCACGGCCCACACTACAATGCTTGATCCACTTGAAAAGGGCAGTTTTCTTCAGTGTCTAATCCCCATAAGCAACCATTAGCATTTCATGAATTTCCCAGAGTTTCACCAGAAATTTGATGTTGACTCATTGTTCCATCTGTTCGTCAATCTCCATCTTCTACAAGAGCATAAAACACACGCCGTAAAAAAAATCCTGGTTCGAGCGATATGCTTGCCTCGATGGTTAGGTGATTACTGACGCTTCAGTGACTCACGAGGCAACAAAGTAGCCAGTGCTCTCGCACGAATTTCAACTCAATTCGTGTATTTATTGGACAGACCTCATATTGTTACTAGATACAATTTAAATCCCATTTTAATGGGTAATATTTAAAATATATATACATATAAATAGATTTAAAAATTTTTAATAGCGTCCAACATTCACTAAATTGTAGAAAATTAGTATTAGCTACACATTACAGTTCGTCAATCTCCATCTTCCACAAGAGCATAAAACACACGCCGTAAAAAAAATCCTGGTTCGAGCGATATGCTTGCCTCGATGGTTAGGTGATTACTGACGCTTCAGTGACTCACGAGGCAACAAAGTAGCCAGTGCTCTCGCACGAATTTCAACTCAATTCGCGTATTTATTGGACAGACCTCATATTGTTACTAGATACAATTTAAATCCCATTTTAATGGGTAATATTTAAAATATATATACATATAAATAGATTTAAAAATTTTTAATAGCGTCCAACATTCACTAAATTGTAGAAAATTAGTATTAGCTACACATTACAGTTCGTCAATCTCCATCTTCCACAAGAGCATAAAACACACGCCGTAAAAAAAATCCTGGTTCGAGCGATATGCTTGCCTCGATGGTTAGGTGATTACTGACGCTTCAGTGACTCACGAGGCAACAAAGTAGCCAGTGCTCTCGCACGAATTTCAACTCAATTCGCGTATTTATTGGACAGACCTCATATATTGTTACTAGATACAATTTAAATCCCATTTTAATGGGTAATATTTAAAATATATATACATATAAATAGATTAAAATTTTTTTGATAGCGTCCAACATTCACTAAATTGTAGAAAATTAGTATTAGCTACACATTACAGCTGCAGAGAGCAAAATAACAGTAAAACAAATAGTAAATTGTTATTATAAACTTACTAACATATTCAAAAATCAAACAAAAGTTTCATGCGTTGAATGGTTTTGTCTTAAGCTAAATTGCTTCATATTAACCAGTATTATTTGCGCTTAAATATATTATAACCCACCGGTGTAGGTGGTGTGGATTCAGGGATGTCTAGAAAGAAATCCTCTTCATCAGAAATATGGACGAATTCTGCTTCGATGTCATCATCACTCTCGTCAGGTGACAGCATGTCTCTAGAAATGGAGTTTTCCAGGGATGCCAATATTTCCTCCCTTTCTTCAATTGTGAGAGACCTAATGAAAAAAAAAATATGTTTAAACTGCATTTAAAATTAAAATAAACTACTTAAAAATTGGAGCTACAAAACCAATAACTTTAATTGAGGTCTAAGTAACTGCCGAACCAACACTTGGCAATAAACTTTTTGTCATATTTTTTTTGGGGCTTTTCACAGAATACAACAAATATAAAAACATTTTACACTTTAGCAGTATTTTTAAACCTCAAATATTAAGGAATCGATTGGTGGCCAACAATGCAAATATGTGGTAGCTGATATTTAGGTGTTTTTAAGATAGCTGTACCTTAATCTTTACCTGACCCATGATTGCACTTTGTAGAGTATGTAATTTAAAGAATCTCATTATAAAGGCTTAAAAGTATTATTTATCAAATATGTAAGTCTTTAAATGAAGTGACACTGAGAAAAAGTGATTTAAAGTTTTCAAATGCAAAAAAACCCTCCTCTTTAAGGTATATGTATCATACTAATGTAAAAATGCATTATACAACTTTGCATGAAGATATAGGTATTTTTATTAACAAATACTGTTACACTTGGTCAACTTTCAACTTTGGAGGAACTTACTTTTAAGTTAAACTTCTATCCTTGTTTCATACAAAGACAAACTTTTTTCTTTAAAAAAAAAAAAAAAAAAAAAAACATTTTAAAATTTTCTATTAATTTAATTTCATAAAAGTATGAATATTTAGAAGCCCTATACTTCTAAGTAACAAGAAAATTTGTACCCTTGTTCAATATTAGTCTTAGGAAGTATAAATTATTCCCTTACTAGTTAATATTTTTATTTTATTTACTTTAAATTATGAAATTATAAAATTTATCATTGGAGGGAGAGGGGGGAGGGGGGGGGGGAAAAGGGCACTTTCACCAACTTTTGGGCATCCCCCACTTCTACCACTGAGCATAATCTTTGTGAAGGTTTAATACTAGATAATGCATAAATCAACCACCAAAACAAAAATTTCTATTTACAACAGTTATGGATTTGCATGGCAAACGATATTTTTCTATAAGATTCTACATAAGTGACCTAAAAGAGAGTAGGATATACGTAACCAACTCAATTCCACGCTTTCTGCTTGAAAAGCTTACCCAAAAAGAAAAGTGGCACTGCTTTTAATTTGTATTTTTTTCAATATTGAAGTCAAATTTCCTCAATTGAATAGTATGACACTTCTCTGAAAAAGGTTGCCAACCTCTGCATTGGACTATTAAAAATTACAAGCAAATTCAAACTATTTTTAAATTAATTTTAAAACATTCTTTCAAAAGTTCAAATTCGAAAAATAGTTTTAGAAACTTTTTAAAATATCAGTTGGCTGATAAACTACTTTACGCTATGTTTCATTTTTTTAAAACTATACAATAGAAAAAATTTGACTTGTTATATGATATCTTGAGCAACAATTATTACTAATTCTGCAGAGATATCAATACAAAATTGTACCTTTAAGTAACTATAAAGATATATGTTTTATATTCAAATAAAATCAAACATTGGAAACTATTTTTACATAATTCTACTTTCACATTAAGTCATACCATTATTTGAATGATTCTCCAAAAACATTAACAATACTGTTACACAATTTTCCCGTAAATAGAGTACATATTTCTTTTTAAAGTTCTGTTTATTAAATTTATTTGTCAACAGTCATAATACAGGCTAGAAGAAAAATGGGCAATATATATGCTAATCAAGAAAATTCCATTATTATTCTGCGTGTTCTGATAGCAAAATTGTTGGCATTTGATTTTTTGAGAAAGTTTGCCGACGAGCATACAAACATAGTCAATTAGCGGAATGAGACGAGTTGGAATTCGAGCATTGTTTTGAAAGTGGCTCAGCGCTTGTTTACTTTTGAGATACATGAATTATCGCTATGCCTGAAGTTACTGTTAAAGCTTGATAACGAGTTCACTCTTATTTAAAGGAGTTTTGTGAGTCCCTGAAAGAAGAATAAAATATAGCTTTTATTTTAAAAAAGCTGTCATTTCTTCAGAGAAATTTTTTAATAAAATGTAAGTTACTTAAGACAGTTGAACTTAAAGAACACTTTTAGGGCAAAAGAATATATGCATATAGATTACTACTTGATAGCTTGACACACAATTACTTTTCTAAAGACATCCCCCCCCCCCCCTCAGATGTTTGTAAATTCTCACCTTTTCCTTAAGCTGGATTTAGGTTCAATAAGTAAAAGGAGATTGGAAATTGTTCTGTGTGCACTGAGTGTAGTTATATCCACTTGTTTTGTGAGACACATGTGGATAATATTGGCATTAAGTTTGGCAACATTGTGATAGAACTTCTTTTCTCTTTTGTCCTTTAAAGCTTGCTCAGAGAGATTTTTGTCCTCTTTCTGGGAATCATTGCAGAAGTCACTGCAAGAAGTGAAACAAAAACTATTATGAATGCCATACAACACAGTAAGATCACTAATAAAATTTCAAATTGTGTTTTTTACGAAGATAGTTACATAAAAAGAATCTGTCTAAATGTTGCTCTACAGAAACTAGCCTCCACTATGTTTAGAACTTTTAATCATAAGTACTATTGAACCTCTAATATTAAAATTGAATCCAGAATGCTAAAATTTTAATGAATTTTTAAAGTTTAACACTACCACTAATTGCTAGTTCCAAATACTGCCCTCAGATGACACCATGGTATCATCTTTCTGACTAATTTGCAAAATTTTGCTAAACAGCCCTACATACAAGGTCCGTCCGATAAATGTGCAAACTACATCGTTCGGGTGGCCTTGAGTTGAAATTCGCGTGAGAGCACTGGCTACTCTGTTGCCTGGTGAGTCACTGAATCGTCAGTAATCATCAAACTGTCGAGGCAAGCGTATTGCTCGAACAGAGAATTTTTTTTGTGGCATGTGTTTCATGCTCTTGTTGGCGATGGAAATTGACAAACAGATGGAACAAGTCAACATTAAATTTCTAGTGAAACTTGGGAAAAATTCTCAGAAAATTCATGAAATGTTAAAGGCTTTTAAGAATGGAAAGCAAAAGGTGATTTGTGAGCGAAAAAATGTAGAAAAGCAGCTCAAAAATCAAAGTTATGCAGCTAATTTTTTTACATTCATGGTGTTGTCCACCATGAATTTCTTCCTTAAGGACAAACAGTAAATGCTGCCTTCTACATAGAGGTTCTTAAATGCTTGAGGGATCATGTGCATTGATTGAGACCAAATTTGTGTAACGATGATGGCGCATCATGACAATGTGCCTTCACATTCAGCACTGATTGTCCACCAGTTTCTAGCACATAATGCGATCATCCTCACTATTCGCCAGAATTAGATACCTGCAACTTCTTTTTTCCTCCTTTTGTAAAAAGGTCACGCGGGGTCGGCAATGGGACAACGTGGAGACGATAAAACGCGAAACGACAAAACAGCTGAAGAGATTGACTCTTGAAGACTCTCGGCAATATTTTGAACAATGGAAACAGCGGTAGGACAAGTGCATTGTTATAAACGGGGAGTATTTTGAAGGGGATAAGATTGTTCTACACTAAATTTTAAAAAATAAAATTTAAAAAAAAAATCAGTTCGCTTATTTATTGGAAAGACTTTGTATGCTTCATGTAGGGTCGATGGCTGTTGAATTAACAGGGAAAACATGTTCGTTTCTAGAAAAGGGTTGGGGTGGTGGTATTAATGAAAGGTTATGTCAACAAAAGGTTTGCATAGCAATGAACATATTAGCAAGTAAAGCAAGCTTCATTTGCAAAAACTGAGACGCATAAGTATAGCAAAAGCTAAAACATATACATTTAGGCGGGTCCGGCTATAGTATACAAAATACAGCTAATATTATTTTACTGACTGTACTATTTTTTAATTATGTTGATTTAAATAAAATAGTTCCAGTTACAAAAGAAAAATAAAATAAAAATCTCCCAAACAAAATCTTACTGTTCCTTAACTGTGTATATTTTTTAAAGATCATACTTTTCATTCAAAATTATTCACATAGCAATAAAATAATTTTTCAAGCATAATATATGCTGTAGAAACTCTCTTAATGAGCATCCATTTATCGAATATCCTACCTTTGGCCTTTTTTTTTTGTGGTCAACTTTACAAAATCCAAATTTGGGTGATAAAAAAATAACACCTTCTTTTGTAAGAAATTAGTATTTTTTACCATAATTGATTATTTCACTGCTATTCGTATTTTCTGAGTTGCAAATCAAAACACCTCATATACCAGACTCTGAAATGCTTAAAAATACACATATTTTCAAACTAATTTTTATTCACAATCATCAGATATTTTTATTGGATATATATTTCTTATTGCAAAAGAATGATCACAAAATCTATTTTCACAGACTTATAAAAGTTGTAATTAATCTTATTGGTAAAGTAAATTAGGTCCAAAAGGGTTTGGGCCTGGGCCTAAAGATAGAGCTGGGTATAGGAAGAAGTGATGCTTCCTCACAAATAATTGAAACAGCCCGT
This sequence comes from Linyphia triangularis, assembly GCA_963978545.1. Lineage (NCBI taxonomy): Eukaryota > Metazoa > Arthropoda > Arachnida > Araneae > Linyphiidae > Linyphia > Linyphia triangularis. The sequence goes on along the minus strand of OZ021731.1, from coordinate 56,847,692 downwards.
GATTTTAACAATACAGACTTTGTAAAAAAAATTTGAGTGATGTCGATTTTCTTTTAGATTGTTAAGGTGGCAATCATGAGATTAGACAGTTAAATAGCCTCAAGTTGAAATGAAATGTTTTCAAACCTAACGAAAGTAAAATCACATGTTACTGTGATGCAATATCTTTGGAATCTAAATTACTTTTTGCTAGTGCAGTTGCACCAAGAAAAATGGATGAACACAAGACTTTTACGATTGATTCACTAGAAAAACGAAACGATGGCCTGATACAAATTACAAATATGTCAAATGGTCTATTATTGATAAAACAGCAAATTACTTTAGTAAGTTGGCAAGTGGTAAAATATGAAAAGAACAGAAAAGCACTTACTTATGACCACAACGCTTTGGCAAGTAAATATTCATAATATAGGAAAGAAGATTTACAAGTTGTGCTGTATAAGAGAGAGCAGCCCCTATACCATAGGCCTCGTCAAATCGACGTTTGTCGTCTTCCGTCAAGTTTTCTGTGATCAGCTCAGGATCATTACCTAGTAAGAAACAATAATGATGGCAATTACTAAAAATTAAAATGTCAATTTAATGATCAATCATTTAACCCACTGAAGGTCATGCACGTATATATGCGTCATCTGATCCCCAGTTTTTCCAGCAATACGCAACATTTTTAAATTTATAAATAAAATTTAAAAGAAAATATTTTTGAAATATTTTTATTACAATGATAGTTTATAATCTATCTAAAACAAAATAAATAAAAAATAATTCTAAAAAACTATATATTTGAATTTGAAATATAATTTAAGTTATTGCAGGGAAAAAAACTATAGAATTTCGCCCATTCCTTGGACCGTCAGTGGGTTTCATAATAAACAATTCTTTTGTTTTCCATATTTTATAAGCCTAAAAAAGTATTTAAAAAGGTTTTAAATCAATTAATATTTTATGGTAATTTGAAATTGGTTGTCGGTCTAGGAATATTTAACTGTTATCTGCACTTACTATAAGTATGTCGATGCACATTTTTTTCTGCTTGACGGTACATTAGACGTTGACCTTTATAAATAAACAAATGATGGACAATTGGCACACAAGTTTATTTCCAGAGACAAGAGAGGGGTGATGTTTAGCTAGCGTTAAGAGTTGATTATATCAAAAGGCGTGGCAAACCGAAATATGAAGCTTTTATAGGTTTAGTAGTGACAGTCGATTATTTAAGAATTCTAAATCAGAAATTGAAGATTCCAATGAGAATACATTACATGTATGTATATATATTCTTGGTGATGTGTACTCTTGTTGAGGCTCTCTTTATTTGACGGTAAATAAACATTGGTTTATCAAGACTGGATCTTGTTTTATTCTTCCCATCAGCAATTTTGATCAAAGGTAATTTTTTCTCTATTAGGTGGAATTTATTTTTAATAACAAATTAAATTTGATGAACCATCTCAATGCATAAGATGCGTAAAGATCAAATTTTATTTCACTATTTTAATCTTAATTAATAATTGTAAAGGGTGAATATGGACAGTGGATTAGAAAGAATAAATATAAGTTAGAAAACAGTGATGCCAAAAATGAAAACCCAATTCATTACAAGGTCAGCAAACTGACAAAAAATTAAGATTTTTTTTTTTTAATATTTGTATTATACTATGTTATGAATAAAACGATCATTCTAATGTCTGTTCAATTATAATGTTGATAAAATGTAATCTGTCTTATTTTTTATATAACTAGTAATTATATTTGCTATAATTAGTCAATAAGTAGCCTAAATACTAATTAGGCAAGAACAAAGAAAATGGGCAATGATATATTAAATTGAAAAGTAATCTAAGTTATAAAAAATGCAACAGAAATTATAATGTAATCTTTTATTAAAGCAAAGAAGTTGATTAGTTGTAGGTGTTATTTATGGTTTTAATGGAATACAGCAAAATGTGATACTTACACCACAACATATATGAAGAATAATCCCCATGAGCTGGAATAAAGGGCTCTACAACAGAATACTGTACATCATCCATAGGACTGCCAGCTATTACCCATTGCCCTTGAATATAAGTTGTCTTTTGAGCATCTTCCAATTCTGCATATTGGCCTTCTTCAGTAAGACTTGCATATCTATGCCTGCATATGGAGAATATGTGGTAATTGAGCATACTTTTATAATACATATACAAAATTATGGTGTCACTGTTTTATTAGCAATTGGTTATGAACAAGTTTGAAAAAACAGCAAAACTCAATTCTCAATTATATGAAACATGAACCATAACATAAAAAATATTATTTAATCAAACTGGAATGTTTTTCAGTAATTAATAACTGTATGTAATCAGTTAATCAATAACACAAAACTTTTTTGGAAAAAAAAAAAAAATTCAGCATAATTATAATTAAGTGTTAAATATTAGTTTACAAATGACATATTAAGGTTCATTTCCATAAAATTAGTATTACTATAAATCATATGCAAATAAATTGTAAATTAAATAATGTTTCAAAAGTTACACAGCAAGTATTGAAAGAGATGGAACTAGTTGGGTTATTGAGACAAATATCTAGACACTGATATTGAAAAAAATTCAGAAACCTACAGAGAAGATATTTAAATATTCTTACAATTGAGAGAAACAAATTATCATTTGATTGTCAATACACTAGATCTTTTTAGTTTCACAAAAATAAGTATGATTTTATTATTCATCTAAGTTTAGTATAAGTACTATTTCCTTAGAAAATTTAAGGTTTGTAAATAAGTATGTGAGCTTTTTTTTATTAACATGTATAATAAAGCAAACACAATTCACAGACTTTTGACTACATGCAAAGAATGTAAGGCCTGAGGAGATTTCCAAGGAAAACTTGCTGTAGAAAAAAAAATATATATTTTCAGATAACTTACAGGTTTGGTGACACTTTGGTGATTGGCATAATATAAGTCATTAATTCTTTAATACAACATTTTTGGTAAGTTTCTAGATCCTGCTGCTTGTAGCTGAGCTTTGTTTTCAGTCTATTAACTTCAACATCTTTATCTTCCTTCATATCACGCAATCTTGAGATCTTTGCAGATATTAACTGTTCACGTTTACGGCATTCAGATTTCTTGACTTTTAATTCTTCTATCAACTTTGCATCTAAATAAGGAGGTACTTAACTCATTTGTGACTAAAAAGATGATTATAACATGAAAAAACAATGAACTATTCAAATGAAAAACAGAACTACAGTCAAACCCCGTTAATGTAAAATCCTGCTTAACGCAAAGTAAAAGCAGTTCGCCGTACTTAAAAAATTAATGTAAATTTATTCGTTTAACATGAACAATTTCGGCTGCCCCATCGACTTCGCGTTAATGGGGTTTGACTGCATAATGAATTGCTAAATGTAACTAGGAGTTGGAACATCGCACAATTTTTAATTACACTGTAATACTGATTAACATTAAGTTTTACATAGATTGGTGAAATTTACTAGTTTTGTTTTTATATTTTCATTAATTTACAAAAAATTGCCTGGTTTGGCAATAATTATTACATCGACAAAAAATAAGTACAATCAAATTGATGGTAATTGGTATTACATTATCCTTTTTTCGTAAGTTGAAACGAAGAACAGTTTTTTCAATAGACAATGCTCAAGGGAAAAAAAGCCCAATGAACAAGACGCTTGTTTTTTAACTTTTTCAAAATTTACAATAATTTAGGAGGGGGATGTTTAGAATGCCTTAAAAGGCATTTAAACCCCCTCCCCCTCTCAGAAATTTTGATCTAAATCGTTTGCTGTTATTTGCCAATTGCTAAAAAGCATAAATTTGTTGATGCCAATTTACCTTGTGTACATGCTCTATTTTGGTCTATTGGGAAAACCTTAATGACAGGTTTCATGGTCACCATTAACACGTACATAAAAGTTGAACATCATAGGTCGATCCCTTTGGGAATTATTCTGACCTCAAACAGATACACAAACATTTTTTCTAGACTACTTTTTTGGACAGTATGCTAAAGAGATAATATGTCCATTTTTTAAAAATAGTTTTAACGGTAATGAAAAGTTTAAATTATTTTGCTACATTTAACTTCTAACGATTATCACCACAATTTTCAGGGTAAAAGGCATCAAAATATGTACTAAAGGGGAATCATACCTTCAGAACAATGATAGAAATTACCCTGATTTTTGTGAAATTTTAAAAAATTCCATGATATTTTCCTGATTTCGAGGTTCTGAGGCCACTTTGAAGTAAAAAGGGGTCACAATCTATAAGTTTTTGAGACTTAACCTTTTTTACATTTAGTGATTCAAACGTTGCAATTAATTTTTTTCTACAAAGTATAATACTGAAAACCAGTTTTCCTTACCTTTGGAAATTTCTTCTTTACGGGATATTAATATTTTTTCCAGCAGTTTTATTTTCTCTTTGTTCAACATGATGTCAAGCTTCTGTTTTTTTTAAAAAAAAATTCTTCTTATTTTTAACAAAGCAAGTATATTTATTAAACAGTAAATGTTACATATAACATTAAGCACATATAAAAACGTGTTCAAAGCAATTACAATTTTTCTAGTTATATATAAAAATACAATAGAGCATAATTATTTTAATTAACAAAAATAATGTACAAGTCTTACCACATTCTCCTTTTCGATTTTTTTAGCCAAAGTAACTTTATACCTAAAAAAATTTCCCAAATGCTCAAATTACAATTAAATTGAGAACCATATTTACAAAGAGGACAATTAAAAATATTTTTTAGTTAATGTAATATTGTTCACTTCCATTTCTTGGCAATACAAGAATAATTAAAAAAGAATTAAGTCCTTAAAACAAAAATAAAATAATAAGCATAACTTTCAAAAATTTAAAAACATTTTATAGTACTAATTCATATCTGAGAGCAATAACCCATTCCAAGAAAAATATTTTATTAGTTACAAAACAACTTTGTAATGAAGTTTATTATATCTTTGTAGTAATATTTAATTGTATTGCTACAATCAACATGATTTCCATAAATTCAGAGTAGAAAACGTAAAAATTTTTTACTCAAAAATAAAATGTGAAACAAATTATATGCTACATAATTTTTCAAATATTGGGCCTAAAAGAATTAGCCTGGAACATATTAATCAGTCAATAGAATAAATTAAAAAAATATGCAAATGTAAAATATCACACAGAATACAATTGAAAGATTTTTAAAATCAAATACCTTGCAATAATTTCATCTTCATCTTGTTTAAGTTTGTATTTTCTTGCTTTTTTATCAGCAAATCTGAAATCAAAGAGAATATAATAAAAGAGTTAATCAACAAATTGTAAATACAAGCAAAGTACTGTGGTGGAACCTGGGAAGACGGGGGAATTGAACCGAGGGCTCTCAGCTCCGAAATGGGACGTGCTAACCACTAGGCAAAATTAATCACTAGTGCCTAGGAGTTCTATCTGTTTTTTTGCACACGAGACAACCACATAGTCCCTTCCCAGTGAGTCGCTAAGAGACGAATGATTGAGCATTGAGTTTGACAGTGGATTGCTAAAGATGCCGTAATGATTGTGTGGTTGTGCAGTTTTCGTTGCAGAAGGAGCCGATAGATGCAGCATTATTCAGTTGTCCGGGTCATCAATAGTGGAGGAAGCTGGGAAGACAGGGGAATTGAACCACGAACCCCCAGCTCCAAAATGGAGCGTGCCAACCACTAGGCAAAAGTAATTACTAGTGCCTGAGAGTTGTATCTGCCTTTTGTACACAAGACCAACAAATTGTAATTTTTTTCACTATATTTTTTTACAGTCTCAGTAGAAGAGAGACTCTCTTATTTAAACTATATATATTTTTTTATACAACTTAGGATTTTAATTGTAAGTTATTGAATGTGGTATCTTAGCATTTAATAACATTTAATTTTTTTTTTATTATCAATGATCTTAATTTGTCCAAATTAACAATTCTTATTTTTTTTAATCAGTGATACTAGTAAACTACATTTAATGTTGTCTCAGAAAAGGTAACTTTACTTATGTGTACAAAATATAAAGCGAAGCTTCCATTAAAACAATAATCAAGAAATTATCACGTTTGACAAAAGAATGTTTATATACCCCTTTTTGGGACCAAACTTTAAAGACAGCTTACTTTAAAAGGTACTCTTCCGTTAGACGGTAAACAAAATCCGCCAAGTCTGATAATTGGCACAGTTATAGTCAAACTGAAATGTTCATATAAAAATAATATTTTAATCTCATGGACTCCTTATCAAAGATTGGAAGGTTATTAGTTTGAATGAGTTAGCTGTCTTTAATTTGGCGATTTTTATCTGGTTCCCGTCTAACGGAAGAGTACCCTTTAAAATAATAACTTATAAAAAACCTGAAACTGTAAAAGAATGTTTAGATATTTTTCTGGAATGTTAAAAGTACGAGATGCTAGACAACAATTACGTTAAAATTGCAGCTGGCAAATTACAGTACATTACTAAAGTGTATTCATATACTTTTCTGAGACCATGTTACATTTAGCTTGTATAAAATATTAAACGAAATACTCAAACCTCATTTAAATTGATTTTTACCACATTTTCGAAGCAAATTTGATAAGCCTTAATTTTAAGAATCTTACCACAGTTTCAAAGCAAGTTTAATGAGTCTTAAGTTTACACTTTTTCAGTTTTACTTGTATTTTACTTTTTTTCAGTTTTACTTATATCGGATATTTTCGGGGAAAAAACTAAGAATGGTTAATAAATACTTTAAGATCACTAGAAGGAGATCTGGAACACTTAAGAGTAGTCTGCATGTCAATATAAGAATGTATTTCAAAGGGGAACTTCCAAGTGTTTGTGTCCTAAATGTTAGAAGATCTCGAAAACTTCAACCAGGCCAATTAACAATCAATTCAATACAAGACTATTTGTCACAATTCCTGCTGAGTCTACTCTGTAAACAGAGATTGCACAATATCAGTCAGGGTTTGTACCCAAGACCTTCCATATGTTAGGCAGCATTCTGCTTCTCAGCCTGGCTATGAAGATACATTACCAGCAATTCCCAATTTTTTCTTGTTTTTAAGAAATTATACTAATTACTCATGAACTAAAATCAATGTTCAAAAAGCTGGATATGTTATAATGAATACTTGTAAATTGAAGATAATAATGGAACTTAATATGGATAAGTCACAATTCATAGCTATACAAAGGATTTATGGTATGTGTTTGGTTGAACAAATAATTTAATGCATAAAGTAAATTTAAGCATGCATTGTGATTGGCTGGACTGACAAGAATGGGGTTGGCCTGTGATCAAATTGTTTGCATAAGGTTCAATGTATCCACAAAAAACTTTTTCAACTTTAAATAAAGTTACCAACTTCCTGAAATTTCATCAATTATGTTAGTGTGTTAATCAAAAGATACAGTGAGCTATAGGAATTTGGCAATTTTGTTTTCAGCTAATAAATATAACTAATCACTATTTATTGTTGCTATAAAACTCTTTAGACAGTGACAGTTATTTGGTTGAAAAATTATATAATTGAAAACATTATCATTTAAAAACGGCCCAAGAATTTCTTAAAAATTTCCAAGTATGTAAACCGAAACTATAATCATCAACCAACTTATGAAATAAAAAAAAAAGTGAAGGAATGTTGACTTTAAAAAAAACCAATACAAAATAACATGTATATACTTTTTGGTAGTTATTTTAAATTAATTTGGTATATCAGATGCAATTGAAAAAGCAAATGACGTAAAGTAGTTTAAGAGATACCTTTCAAAGCATTTCTTCCTAGAATGACTGAAATTTCCATTCTTGACGCAATCTGCACAATGGAAAGTAGAGCCAAATTGATACTTATTACATAATGGACATTTTACGTAAGAATCTTCTTTTCTATAATGAGCTGCATCACTAAGTGAAATACATTGATAAACCATTTCAGGAATGGATTCGTCTAAACCTTCATCGCTTGAACTCGCCATTTAAACAACATCACGATTTCTCCATCACAATATTTTGCTTTGTGTTGTTTTGAAATAATATGAGGTTTACAGATTTCCTGTTTACCATGAACTTGAAGTTAAGTATAAAAATGCAATATGCATTCCCCAGATGTCACTACAAGACTTGTTAATATTTTTGAAGAAAAGAATTTCATCCTTTAGAAATATGTTTAATGCTGTGATTGTAATATTTTTAAAACTAAGATTTTGTAAAAAAAATTACGTATGAAATAATTCCCTACTGTTTATTGAATTGAATTGTAATATTTGATGACTTTTTCAATTAAAGTAACAAATCATATTACAGAATCAAAAATGAATTTGAATGTTTAACCAATCAAAAGTAAGATTTTAAATTTTTACAAAATGCTTTAAGATATGATGTCATACAGCAATGTTGATTCTTAAAATCTAAACTGTGTAAAGAAATAATTTTATGTTTGTTTGTATACACTCTCTGACGAACAGAAAATTGGTGCTACTACTTTTTATCTATCTTACGATATTTGAAAGGAAATGGATACAAATAATCATAGATCGTTAGTAATTTTTTATAAATTCGTTTCTGTATTTGATTAAATTTTAAATAGTTATGTTTTAATACACTTGCTAATGCACACTAAATGCTACTTTCTTTTGGATTACTGATTTCCCAACCAGTTAAGTTTTCTAGCTTCAATGCTACTGAAATGCAAATGCATCTTGCTATATGCTCATTAAGTAATGCATTCTTTCATAGCCCATTAACAAAATCCAAGCTTTGTGGAAATCGATCCTAATAGTACTTTTAAATACATTTTAGAACTTCATAATATTCACTTGAATTTAATAAATTTTATAACGCTTGCACGGATAAATTGCAGAAATAAAATGCTAGCTACTTATTTATAGACAAATGCCTCAGAATACTTAAAAAAATTTTTGGTTCCATATGGACTCTAAATTAATTTTTCGCTACTTGGTGCTATTTTCACTATACTATGAATATCCAGATATTTCATGTTTTGGGCTAACTACTTTAAGATAATTACTTTATCTCTGAATATGGTGGGGGTGGTGAGAGAAAGGAGGAGTTGTACTGCTTCACTGCTGATGAATCATTGTTTGATCTGTTGTTAACAATCTGTAGATTTAAAATTATAAAATATATTCCACATTTATAACTTTTTTATTATCCTAAAAATTAATTATTTTCCACACCAGTAGCCTTATAGCCAAAGTTGGATACTATTAATGAGTTATAAAAGAATTTCATCTGGCTCTTTAATTGGCATTTTATGTGTAACACATAAACTTCAAACAGTTTATAGATGAGTGCATAGGTTAATTTTTTCACATAGAAACAACATTTTGAAATTAAAGCAAAATCTTGTATTTTAAGAGTGTTTAATAATCATATTAAAATCTTGGTTTCAAACATAATTTTTTTTTTACTGCAAATAGTATTACTTTTTGTTATTCTAGAATAAGTAGAGAGCATTGTTGAATTGATCCCAAATTCTTTGCCTCAATATGTAGAAGCCATTCTACAATTTGCATTATACATAACTAAAAATTTAAATTGATTATTGTGAAAAGTGCTCAACTCTGAAATACTAGGAGCATGCCAAAACTGAATATTTTGATGACCTTTATAACAAAATATGATATAAAACAAAATATGATATAAAACAAAATATGATATCTTGTCTACTTTAAAACAAAACATGACTCTAAGCAAAGTTCTTTGTTTCATCTATATAACAAGTAGTAGGTATATATTTAAGAAAATTACAAGTACTCTTGACTTTGAAATTTGGCCTTTCAATTTTTCATGTTTGGTCCTTTTTAAAATTGTAGATTCAATTAGTGATTTAAGTAGCTGATCATATAGTATAGTCAAACTTCGTTAACATGAAATCGCTTAACATGAACTCGCATTTAAAGCGAAGTAAAAACAATTCTCCATTTTTAAAATTTAACATTTATTTATTCATTTAACACAAAATTTGGTTAACACGAACAACTTCAGCGGCCCCATCGATTTCATATTAACAGGGTTTGACTGTATCTAAAATAGCTGGAGCTGTAGCAGGCTCAATATGGGAAATATTTGACATGAGGCAAATTAACTGAAACAAGTGCATTAGTTAAAACAAACACCATTTATTTCTTGATTAAATATTATCTAACACATTTTATCTACCACAATACTTAAACCATTATATACAAGTGTAAATTAATCAACTTCTTAAAACTTGCACATCTTCCGTACAAATATTTTAAAAGTTGATCGTACTTTTCTCAAAAGCTTACCTAAGATTGAGCCGACAATAGACTTCAAGTTAGCGTTCACAGTGAGTGTGAGCAGTAGTAGGGGGAACTAGAGATACCTGATCCCTAGTGATACTTGACTCACTGCCTATTTCTCAGAATTGGGAAGGTTTTATAAGTTGGAAGTAGTATCACTTCTTGCCCTTCTGTTTTTAAACTATAACACAAATTAAATTTTCATGCTCCAAAAGTAATATCTTTGTGTTGTAAATGCTGATATAAAAAGGTTTTTTGTTTAAAAGTAAGACTTTTTTTAAATTGTTTATATTTTGTGCATACTTTTAGCTACAATTACATGTATAATAGTGTTTATCCAGTTACTTGCAAATGGTTGGTTGTGTAGTAAATGTTCATTTAAGGATACTTGACCCAAGATAAGGATACTATTCAAATGCATTTGGCAGGTTTTATTGATTTTTAAAAAATTTCTTTCACCATTTTGTTAAGTATGGAATGTTCAATTGATAAAAAGGTATTGTTAGAAATGGATATTTTTGAAAGTTGTATGTCGTTGTTTACCATCGATGTTATATGAGTTAATGGTATTATAATTCCCTCCACATTGTTTTCACAGACTACAACCATTAGGTGTATCAGTTTACTCACCTTTCAAAAGATTTTATATTATTCAATGCTGAAGTCCTGAAGATGTACAAACCTGACTAAATTCAGGCTATTCTTCATTCAATGAAAAATGATTGAATTACACATTTTGGGTTTTAATGTGAGTTTACATTTGCAGTTAAATAAATAGTTATTTTCTTATTCTTGAACTTATATAAAAACAAAAATTGCTTTCAAACTACTAAATTTAGCTTTCTACAATAAATATTAAAAGTGGACACCATACCAGTGACTTGAAGCCAAAGATGGTTTAACAATCACCATAGAGATCTATATCAGCAACTCCCCCCCCCCCCCCCAAACTAGACCATGGGCGCCTCCAGAAATATTTCCAAGGGGGTGCAAGACTAGATTTTTATCAAAATTATTAATTTTTTTTAATGTTAATTAATAATTATGCATTATACTCTTTGAGAATAGTTAAAATTCATGGTATATATGAAAGCGCAACCCTGTTCGAGAGAAAAATATACAAAATAGTAAAAATATTAAAATATATATTTTTAACAATTTTGTTTATCATCCTACTAGATCTCACGGCCTTCAAGAGACAGTGTTTAGAATAGACGCACTCAAAGATGCAAAAATACAGAAGAGTAAAATTTTTTTATTTCTTTCAAGTTTTGGATACAGTAAAAAAAAAATAAAAAAAATGAACATGTAGGTAGTGTTGGAATATGTTCAAATGAATTCTAAAAATAGATTTCAAGATAGTATATCTGATGACTTAAAAAACAAAAAAATTTTCCTAGAATTTTGAAAACTGCACAGGAAATGATTATATAATAAAAGGAATAAATACTTCTACTCGTCAGCCTCTAATAATCATAGACAACAAGCGTTAGAAAATCGTCACGCAAGTAGCTATAAAAAACGACATAGGGAAAAAAAAGACTAATTTAATAGAAATTTTTTTTTCATTGTAACATAAAAGTAAAAACTGCATATGTGCTTTTTTTTATCTCGGAATTTACGTCTTTTCCCTCACTTTTAAAAAAAAAATGTACCTCCTTGCATCCTCCTGGGGGTGCCCATGAACAAGACATAATCAGTTTGCAACCATGGCCAGCCTAGTAGATAATATTATGGGGCGAAGTATTCAAGTGGCTTCATCCGCTTGCAGACCAAAAACCACTTAATAGCTATTCAGAAGTAGTAGCTAGAGATCAGTGCTTGTCAATTTAAAAAGAACTAACAGATAAGAATTCTCAAAATAAAAGCACATAAAAATAATATTAAGGCAGAGTGTGTTGACTCAAAACAATATTGCCAGATATTGACAAAATAGCTATTAAAATTTTGCACACAGAAGTAAAAAAATAATATTTAAAAAAAAATGCAAATATGAGACACTAAAATTTAAATATTGTAATTATAATTTCTTGGTAAATTTTTGCGGTATAACTTATATAAATATAAAAAGCTAAAATACAGATTGTTTTTCACTGTTGAATTTGCAATGTTACTTTTACAATTGCAATTTTTTGCCTCAATATATAGTTTTGAGACAGACTATATGTTTTTTTTTTTGTTTTTTTTTGGCAGAGTTTTGTGCAACATGCATCTGTATTTGAATTTTCATTAGATTTACTTTAACAGATTTGACAAATAGATAAAAGAGGAATGTTTAATGAACTTTCTAAAATGTTAATAAACTTGAATTATATTTATATGCTGGGAATGTCAACTTGAATTTAATCACTTATGATTGCCTATTTTTCTCCTTTTTTTAGACCAGATGCAATCTTTCCCCAAATATAAGATTGGACAAAATATTGCCTCGAAACTTTTGAAATATTAATTAATGAAAGTTATAAATAAAAATTTAAAGCATTGTGGGTTGCGAAAATACTGACAATCATTCTTAATTTGAAAGTATTAGGCTTGTATTTTAAAATTATTAATTTTTACTTCCAGGTGTATTTTAAAGCAACTGAGGAGACGAAACACCAGAGAAAGCAGTTTCAGAGAACTTATAAAATATAGTAACAAACTGTTAGAATCAGTGGATTTTTTTCAAAAGGCAAATATTCCTAAATGTTTACAAACTGCCACTTCAGAAGAGAAAAATTCTGGAGATAACTATAAAGTAATGTGTGACCATTCCAGGAAAGAACTGATGGAGTGCCATGGTAAAATTTCCAATTTAGCTGAACAAGTCATCCAGTTGAAAGATACTTTGGACGAGAAAAATTCGTTGTTGGCTAAACAAAAGGCTGAACTTGAGAAAGCTCTCAGTAGTCTTCAAATTGAACACGAATTGTGTATGACTTTAAAAGCAGAAATGGTTAGTTTAAAAAAAATATTGCAAGATAAATGTGACGAGTTTGATGCCTTAAATATGACCTATGCCAGTATTGATAATCGAAAGAATGATTTAGAAATTGAAAATAAAAAGTTGCAGGAGCAACTGACGAGGTATAAAGAGATGGGTAGAAAGTCTTCGAGCAGCGAAAGTTTTGAAAGCGTTTTCTCATTGAACACTTCAACTGGTAGTGGAAAGAGTCTTCAAAAGTCGGAAAAAACTGAAACTGATCGCGAGGTTAATCTTTTACCGACTAAATTGACTTTCGATGCAGGCCATTTCTGCCCTGATATAGTTCTGCCTAAAAAGGTAAAGTTTGAGTTTGTGGCGCACAATACCGAAGTCAATGCCGTTTTGTGGTTTCCAGATTCCTCTTTTCTGTTCACTGCTGGTGCTGACCGAAGAGTCAAACTGTGGGAAATGTGCGAGAACGAGATGAAGCTAATAAAATCCGTTTGCGACTGCAACCTGTCCATTATGTCCCTGGATATCGACTCTCAAGCAAACTTGTTGTTGTGCGCCTCTTGCGACTTTGCCAGTCGGATATGGACTACCTCAGACTTCAACCTTAGACATACTCTAACGGGACACAGTGGAAAAGTAACTTCATCTAAGTTCCTGAAAGACAGCTTCAGAATAGTGTCCGGCAGCCATGACCAATCATTGAAACTCTGGGATTTTCGTCGTAGAACTTGCATAGCAACATACGAAACCCATTCACCTGTGAACGATGTTCTGAGTAAAGATTCCAACTTAGTAATCAGTGGGCACAACGATAACATCCGGCTATGGGATACACGGACAAAATCCGAGACGTCCCATCTTCCCAGCTCTGGATTGGTAACGTCCTTGGATATGCCCTCTAGAAACCACAATCAGCTTTTGGTTTCTGTGCGAGGGTGTAACAAACTGAAGCTTTTCGATTTACGGGCTGGCAAAGAGACGTTAGCTATGTCGGCAAGTGGTTTTGAAATTTGTTGTAATTGGACGCGAGCGAAGTATAGCCCTGATGGTAAATACTGCTGCTGTGGTTCAAAGGATGGATCAGTATTTGTGTGGAGCTCAACCCACGGGGCTTTAGTTAGAGAACTGAAGGCGCACAAATCAAATGTGATATCTTGTAGTTGGAGTGTCTGTGGTTCTTACTTGGCAACTTGCGATAAAGATAGTAAATGTATTATATGGTCCAAATAGATAAATTAAATTGTGTGGTTTTTTATCTCAGAAGGATTAATTGTTTCTTTTTTTCCCCCAAATATTTTTATGAATGCAAAATAGACACTTCTAAATAATTTTAAATATTTTGACGTGACTGAACAAGAAATATTTTTAAAACATGTTGGAGGGTATTGTGCATGGATGCGGGGGAAGGGAGACATTTCGGAATTTTAATTAATCCCAGATTACTATAATTAATTGAAACTTAGCACAATCCCAAGCTGGATTTTTCTTTTTCTTTTTTTACCTGGTTAAAATAGTAAACGTAGAGGGATAACCAAATATTTTTTCGTCTCGAAAAATGTACCGCTGCTGACCACTTACACACGAACACACAGACGTACATTTTTTCTAGATCACTTTTTACTTTCAATTACCCATATGTAAACATAGGGTAATGAAAGTATAGGATTCGGTGAAAAAAAATTAAATTTTTTTTGTATTTCTCCACGTTTTAGAACATCCTGATTTCAAACTAGGGGTGTGGAACATCGCACAACTTTCAATTATACTATATTACTGATGTGGATTTGTGCCATTTTCATTTTTATATTTCCATCATTCGTTTAATAAAAATGGCCAGTTTGCCCATATTTTTAGCGATAATTCTTATATAAATCTTAAAAAAAAAAAAAAAAATCTTTGTTAAGTAGGGAATTTTGGCGATGTACTTATCGATAATTCTTATATTATACTTTCTTGTAAGTGAAACTGAACAGAGATGAAAAAACGATCCTTGATGAGGTATGCTCAAGGAAAGAGAACTCTGTGTTAAAGGCATTAGTTTTTCAACTTTTTACGCCGTTAAAGCATTTTTACGGGAATTTCGGCGGTGGGGATATTTAGAATACCTTGAGAGGCATTACCACAGTGATTCTGAACAAAATCGTTAGAGCCGTTTTTTAGCAATTACTGAAAAACGTGATTTTTTCAATGGCAGCTACCTTATGCGCATGCGCGAATTTGACGAAAACCGTAAAGGTAGGTCCTTGGGCCATCACCAATCTGCTCACCAAATTTGAACATCGTAGGTCAATTTGTTCGGGAGTTATGCTGACCACCATGGGCGCCCCCTAAGGGGGCACCACCCTAGCTCTTGCAAATTAAAAAAAAAAGAGAGAGAGAGAGAAAAGGGGTAAATTCCAATATAAAAAGAAAAGCACATATGCCGTTTCGGTTTTTATGTTTCAATACGCGTTTGTTTTTCTATTATTTTAGTCTTTTGTTTCTTTTCTATGTCGTTTCTTATAGCTACTGGCGCCTTTTGTTTAGGATTATTGGAGGCTGAGCAGAAGTATTTATTTCTTTTATTGTGTAATCATTTCCTGTGTAGTTCTGAAAATTCTATGAAAAATATTTTGCTTTTTAAGTCATCAGATATACTATCTTGAAATCTATTTTTAGAATTCAATTAAACATATCCAATACTGCCTTTGTATTTCCTTTCGAATTTTTTAAAAAAATTATTTCCAAAACTGGAAGAAATATAATATTACTCTTCTGTATTTTATTTTGCATCTTCGTGTTCCTCTGTTCTAAACACTATCTCTTGAATGCCGTGAGATCTAGTTGGATGATAAAAAATCGTTAAAAATGTATATTTTTAATTTTTAAATATTTGATTTTTAACAGGGTTGCGCTTTCAAAAATATATACCATGAATTTTCTTAAACTATTCTCAAAGAGTATAATTTAAAATGCATAACTATTAATTAAAATTTCTAAAAAATTAATGATTTTGATAAAAATGGAGTCTTACACACCCCTGCAAATATTTCTGCTGGCGCCCATGCTAACCACGTACACACAGACATACATTTTTTCTAGATAACTTTTTTGAGATCAGGATTGTTCCAAAACGTGGAGAAATACAAAACAAATTTTTTTTTTTTTTTTTGGACCGAATTCTATGCTTTTATTACCCTATGTATTTATTACATATGGGTAATTGAAAGTAAAAAGTAATCTAGAAAAAAATTATTATCTGTGTATATGTGTACGTGGTCAGCATAACTCCTAAACAAATTGACCTACGAGGCTACGACGTTCAAATTTGGTGAGTGGATTGGTGGTGGCACAAGGACCTACCATTAAGGTTTTCGTCAAAATCGCGCATTGCCCATAAGGTAGCTGCCATTGTAAAATTCATGTTTTTCAGTAATTTCTAAAAAACGGTCCTAACGATTTTATTCCAAATCGTTGTGGTAATGCCTCTTAAGGTGTTCTAAACATCTCCATCTCCGAAATTCCCGTAAAAATGCTTTGATGGTGTAAAAAGTTGAAAAACAAATGCCTTTAACACAGAGTTCTCTTTTCTTGAGCATACCTCATCAACGATCGTTTTTATTTCTTCTCTCCTCAGTTTCACTTATAAGAAAGGATAATGTAAGAGTTATAGAAAAGTATATCGCCAAAGTCATCATTTAGGCAAAGTGTTTTTTTTTTTTTTTAAATAAAAAACCCCATGCAAGAATTGTCACAAAAAATATCACCAAACTGGAAAATTTTGCTGCTGGAAAATTTTAAATAACGTTTAAATGAATTTTTTCTTCTTTTTTTTTTTTTCTTCATTTAAACGTCATTTGGATCAATCATCTAATGAGCTTATTTCCATAAAAATACGATTTATTTATGTAAATTCATTTGCAAACGCAACTCAAAAGTTTACTAAGTGATTATTTGGGCATTTCTATCTACAGTCAGAAATATCTGAAAATATATAAATAATTACAAATATTTGGTAAAAATTACATTTGCTCTAAATTCTAACATAGACTTATTAAAAATAGGCGACTTTTCTTTTTTCCAAAACATCTTCTGAAAAATTTAATTTTCATAATAATACTCCTACATGGGGATATTTGAATGCATGAACATAAATAATTTTAAAAGTTATTATTGCCAGGTCAGCACGTTTTGTTACAGATTTAAGGAAGGTAGTTATAATTCTAGAATTAAGTCAAATATAGAAAAATAGATGGCAGCACTACCGGAAAAGCTCGGAAATATTTAATGGTATTTCATACTTTCTTAAGATACAGAAATATAAAATTTCAAAATGAAAAAGTAAGACTAAGATAAACAGAATTATTTTGATAAGTATGTATATTATAAAGTTATTTCTATCGAAAAAAGTGTTATCAAGTAAAGGGAAGAACTTTTTTAATGGTTGTTAAGAAGTAAGTTTGATGACACTACAAATTTCAATTTTTATTCCATATGTACGTAAGTTTAGAACAAATTGTTTACCTTTTAATATAACAATATATTGTTTACTTTCTCTTTAATACTGATGGCAACGCGTGTCAGAGATTAAAACTTTAAGTTTGAGAAGTAAATTATGCATCCCTTCTTATGGGTGATTTTAAATTAAATTCTTTAACGGTCGAGAAGGAAGAAATTAAAGAAGAAAAAAAAAGCATCACAATTTGTATTAAGATGGAAAGTAAGTAATTTTTAGCAATTTCACGAATAAGTGAAAAAATAAATTTTAATATAATTAACAGTATAAAAAATTTAAAAGTACAAATAAATAGAAAACTTTTTTTGAATATTATGAAAATCTAAAGTTTTGAACACAGCATAATCGTGGTAGCGTGGCCGAGCGGTCTAAGGCGCTGGTTTAAGGCACCAGTCTCCTCGGAGGCGTGGGTTCGAATCCCACCGCTGCCAAGTAATTTTTTCCCCCCATCCTTTCATCCATTTATGACACACTTATAACCATTTTCTAAAATCTATTTTTTTAGGAAGGATTCTTCCAATTGTAGAATATTAATCCAACATTATTGTGTTGCATATTCATCTGAATGATTGGCAAAATGAAAATAAAAAATTCATTACATCATTGGGTAAATTAGGCGAATTTTTATGGGATCTAACTTATACTAATGGTTAAGAATTCCTTTTTTATTCCTAATTTGCTTAAAAATGTTTTTTTAGATAGTTTTAGAAGTAGTATTTTTTTCAAGACTCTAAAATGTAATATTTGAACTTCTTATGAATAATATTAATTAACGAACTTATAAGATTGATCGAGCAAACAGTAACTTTAAAAGTCTGTTGATGGAAAATGCAGCTACCTCAAAATCCCATTCTACAAATAAAAATGAGTTTGTATTAGTGACTTAAATATTTTAGGAACAATTTTTAAGCCTTTGTTCAGTTATTTTCTTTTTCAAAAGAATTTAGCTGTGTCTATATTCAACTAAGCAGCAGAAAAATATTGCTTAAAATTCAGCACCTCTGTTGTATCTCGATGTACATTTTATAATTAATTAAAAAAATTAATCGTGATTTTAAATACAATTCCTAAAATTTTAATTATATCAGCTTCAGTATTTCGAATTCTAAGAATTTAAGCTGTATAAAGAATATTTATATAAGTCTACTATTTTTTTTATTAACATGAGTCAAGGTGCAAGAGTCTGATATCGTGAACTACGGAGCGCGAATTCTACCAAAGCATACCCGAAGTTTCAATTGAAGCAAACAAGAACACACGTCAAAAAGTTATTTTAACACCAAGCGATAAAAAAAAAAAAAAAAAAATCAAATTCTTCGGCCATGCTTCACTAATTGTTCACCAGGCGATAAAAATTTAAATAAAAGAAAAGAGTAGCCGCTGTTTAAGTTTAGCTTTTTGAAACAATGTCAGATTAAACTGTAGACTACTTTTGCTTTGATCTAAGAGAACAACAGTTGCATGCTTTGTTTAAAGAATTAAGTGTTAAAATGGAAAACATCTGCTCGTGTACAAAATTCAAACTGATTTGGTCTTTTACTTTCTAAATTGTTTGAGGTTAAACTTTTTGAATTGGACTTTTTTTTTTAACTACTGTGGGAATTTTTCTTGTTATTACCAATTAAAAGTGTTTCTATGGTTGTGTCTTAAAATTCTTGATTGTTGAAAATAAAGTTAATATAAAATAAGGCTATAATAGATATCAAAGAAAAAAAAATTGTGCCTTCTAATTTTTTTTTGAAATTGAGAATTATTACGGAAGAATTTTTTTTTTTTAATTTTTATTCTCAATATGATTGAACGAATATACGAGAAAAAATAATAGTATCGAATATGTTTAAATATGACCGTCTCTGGTTTTTAACAACAATCATCCTTTTTTTTTCTTGAGTTAACGATATTTTAGATAGTGAGTTTAAAATATTCCAATTTATTTTCAGAACAAAATAGTACTTCAAACTAATAAAATAACTCTCTAGCCTTCAGATGATACCATTATCTTGCAAAAATTCAATCTAGGGATTATTTTAAAGCAGAAATTCTCAAGGGCAGCCAAAGTTAGAATAAATTCCTGATCGGTAGCCCAGCTATACTTACGTGGAGGGAAGGCTCTGTTGGATTCTATTGGTTACCATGGAAACGCATGGCAACGTCGCAGCCGAAACGCGTTTCAGGAACACGACTGCCGTTCGGAGGAAGATCGCCTTGATGTATCTGAAGTCATTAGCACTTTATTGTGAAACAAACTATACATTTCTAATATCCAATAACATATCCATTGCCGAAAAATAGCTTTATAATTTGCTATTAGCAGGGGAATGAAGGAATTGAACTTTATGAGAAGCTCCATCGACTCAACTTGTTTCCAAAAGGAATGGCTGGGGGGGACAATATTTTTTTAACCTTATCACATTTTCAAGTGTATTTATGATTTAATTTTATTTAATTTTTTTTGTAATAACAAATTCTAAAATATATTTTGAGGGTATTGTCATTTTTTTATTTTCATTTTATTTTATTATTTTCATTATAATTTGAATTTATTTAATTTTGATTAAAGTAATAAATTGTGAAATATAGTAGAACATTTTTTTCATTTTGATAATTTTTTTGTTTTCATTTCATTTTATTATTTTCATGATCATTTTATTTTATTATAAAATATAATTTGACAGTTGTTTGAAATTATCGTCATTTTTTTTTTTTTCTTTTTTTTTTTTTCTTTTTTTTTTTTTTCATTACTATTTTTTATTTGATTTTCATTGTCATAACAAATTGTAAAATATTGTATGAAAGCTGTTTGAAGTTACCGTCAGTATTCTTTTTTTTTTTTTTTTTTTTTTTTTTTTCTTTCTTTCTTTTTCTTTCAATGACCCATATATAGAGTAATAAAAGTATAGTATTCGGGCAAAAAAAAAATGTGTGTGTGCATAGTTAGCATAACTCCTGAACAAATTGACCTACGGTGTTCGAATTTGGTGTGCAGGTTGGTGATGGCACAGGCCGCACAGGGACCTACCATTAAAGTTTTCATCAAAATCGCACATGCACATAAGGTAGCTTGCCTTTGAAAAAATCATGTTTTTAAGTAATTGCTGAAAGACAGTTCTAACAATTTTTTTTTTCAAAACCGCTGTGTTAATGCCTCTTAAGGTGTTCTAAACTTTCCAACTTCCGAAATTCCCGTAAATTTGTTTTAATGGTTTAAAAGTTGAAAAACGAATGCCTTCAAAACAGAGTTCTCTTTCCTTGAGCATACCTAATCAACGATCGATTTTTCTTCTGTCCTCAGTTTCACTTATAATACTAATATAAGGATTATCGGAAAGTATATCGTCAAAATCACCATTTTGGTAAAGTTTTTTTTTTTTTTCTTTTTTTTTCTTTCTTTTTTTTTTTTCTTCTTTCTTTCTTTTCTTTCTTTAGACTCATGCAAGAATTATCGCAAAAAATATCGCCAAACTGGCCATTTTTGCTAAATGAACGATGCAAATTTAAAAACTGTAAATGACACTAATCCACGTCAGTATTACAATGTATTTGAAAGTTGGGCGATGTTCCACACTCTTAGTTTTTCCTTCAGTTTAATTTAATCCCTTGTCATCATCTGACATTTGTTTTTGCCCCCGTTCCTCCCCTCTTCATATTGAACCCTCCCCCCCCCCATCAATTACGCTACTGAGTTTAAATGGCAGCAGATTTCAAGAAACCAAAGCGCTATCCAATGTATGCTAGGTTTCTCTTACCTTAAAACGAAAGAAGATTCGATCTAAAAATTAAATAATAAATTTATCAAAAGAGAAACTATCAGAGCGATGAGTAAGTGACTCTTTTCTCATGCATAAGGAATCAAATTATCAAATATCAAAATGTAAAAAAAAATCATGGTCCGTTGGTTGTAATCCCACGATGCATAGATTACCAAATGCAGGTTATGCGGGCGATTGCCGTCTCAACGTGTTACAGAGAGGAAAACATAGTTAAATCTTTGACTATTATGCTAACGTTGCGACTGTATTTTGCTTTTAAATTTATGTGCTAAAAGAGATTTTCCATGAGTCATTTATAGAATCGTCTGCCGAATAAATAAAAAGATATGAAGGAAAGTATGAAACAAATTAGTATTGCCAATGCACACTGAGAAAGAAGTTCTATTCGAAATAAAATAATCTTATTGTTTTTAACTTGAGTAAAATTACTCAAAAGAATATAACCCATAAAAAGTTTTGAATATAAATCCTTTTTAATCACTGCCAATTTTTATATTCAACAACAAAGCATCGTTTTTGTGCCAGCGTGTGCTTGGTGCTGGCATCTAATTTTAAAAATTCAAAACATCCCTATCAGCAAAATATGCGATAAAGAACTTTTCAAAATTTATTCATTAAAAATGAATGTAAATTAATGCATTCACATCCAAAAGTGTTTTATTTATTCTGATTGAAACAGTTTTATTATTTATTTATTAAAACAATTTTGGCAACAGAAAAGAGTTTCTTCAGTGATCGGTTAAATGCTATTTCAACGCGATTGGATGACGGCAAGTTGGTTAATTAGTATGCCGTGACACCTTTTACAGTGACAGTGACAGCTGCTAAAATTTAGTAGAATACATTGTCATCGACATCAAATCTGTCTGCCAAGTTTCAGCCCGATTGAATGACGGCAAGAGGGTTAATTAGGCCTCCACAGATTTATCTGCTATTGAAATACCAAGCCACACATGTCCAAAATCGAAGTTAATTAAAGGATTTTAAAATGACTAACTTTTATAGGATATTTATGTCGCCTTGCTTTTTTTTTTCTGTTCGATTCAGTGTTAAAAAAATACTCCACACATATGTGTCATATGACTAGGTTTTACCAAAATTAATTTTCAGTTTAAAAAAAAAACAACCTCCCATCCCTCACTCCCTCAAAAACACCCTTCTATATTTTTATGGACTCTTTAGTTTCTTTATTCTTATGATAAAACGTTTTTGCCAAGATTTCTTACCATTTCTTACATTTCCTCGTTTTTTAAATGTATTTTTGTTTATTAAATGGACAGTAACTTTTTCTATATTTGTTGTAAAATCTTGCTTTTTTTTTTTTCATTCGATTCAGCATCAGTAACTACTCTAAAAACATGCGCCACGTGCCTAGATTGTTTCAGAATTAATTTTTCAGTTTTTCCTCTCCCCCCCCCCCCCCCTTCCCTACTTGAATATGATAATTATTAAAATTAATTATTTCAATCCAAATTGCTCAACAGGTCATGCATTAACGCATTTAAGTGATATGCCATAAAGCTGATCCCATCGGATACAAGTTCATGCAATTACGTATCTTAGCAAAGCATCCTTGATAATGAAAATTATACATATTATACACGGAAGTGATAAAATTGAACAAGTAAAGCATTACATTGAACATTTCAGTCAGAGTAGGAGTGTTTTTTTTACGTTTTCCAGTTATTGCGCTCTATCATTAACGTCAATCTACCCCCCCTGTGCAACTACTGCTTGCTGACCAGTTTTATCACAACCTCGGCGCGGTGTCCATCCTAATTGCGCAAAGGTGCTTAGCTGAGAGGGATGTGGTAGGATTTATCCCCTCCCTGAAATTATAAATTGTTCTCATTAGACCATAGTTGGTTGGTTTGTACGCTCAACGACCTATTTTTATGCACAATGATGGCTAATCAGACCGTGATCTACTGCTTAACGTGGATTCCGAACCACAACGAATATCCATGCCTAACCCAGCATCTTAAGTATGCGAGGCCTGAACGCTAACCCCACAGCCATCAGATGTGCCTCATTATGCCATAGATCCTATATGAATGCTAGCGCATCGATATTTTTTATTCTGTATTACTAAAACCATCAGAATAAAAAGAAGAGGGGGAAGGAAAAAAAAAATTGGTTCGTTGATGACACTACGCAAAAATGTTTCATCTGCCATGATAATTCGTAATCAAAAGGGTCTATAAAGATATCCAGCGAAATAGGGCGTTTTTTGAAGTATGGGGCTTAGAGGGTTTTATAACTGAAAAATTAATTTTGCAAAATCTTGGCATGTGACCATAAGCACTAGCTACGCGGAGGCAAAGGGGCAATCGCCCCCGAGCTCTACCAACAGCGGGGCGCAGGTATCATTTCGCTCCTCCCCTCCTCCTCTAAAAATCTATAAAAATGTGTTTTTCCACTATAAAATATTGGGTAATTATATAACACATAAAAACAAAGTTTTAATATAAATCATTTATATGCATTGCCAATTTTTATATTCATTAACACAGCGACGAGTCTATTGTCAGAGTAAACTCGGTGTTTGAAGCATTAAAAACATCTCTATCAGCAAAATATGCTCTAAACTACTTTTTAAAATTTATTCACTAAAAATAAACGCGAATAAATGCGTACACATCCAAATATCTTTTACTTATTCTGATCAGAACAATTTTATTATTTATTTAGTAAAACATTTTGCCAACAGGAAAGAGTTTCTTCAGTGATCGGTTAAATGCTATTTCAGGGCGAATGGATGACGACAAGTTGGGTTATTAATATTCTGTGACAGTGACAGCCTCCAAAATTTGATAGAATGCACTCTCGTCGGCATCGAATTTATCTGCCAAGTTTTAGCCCTATTGGCTGATGGCGAGAGGGTTAATTATGCCTACGCAGATTTGCCCGCCATCGACATACCCACCCCACGTACTACATCAAAGTTAATATAAAAGATTTAAAAAGGATCTTTTGTAATGTTCTAAAGAAAAAAAAATTGCATTAAAGTATAAAATAAATTCAAATTTTGTGAGCACGTTGGCATTATCCACCCCTCTCTCCCAAATTAGAACCAAGTAAGTGTCACAGTTCTTAGGAGCAATTTTATAAAAATATATATTTTAAAGTATTGTATGATATTGGAATAAGTAATTTTGTAATGATGAGATTACTATAGGCATTTTTTTTCTTTTTCTGTAATGAGGTTTCTTTTTTAAAAAATTGTTATCCAGAATAATTCAAATTTGCTTTCTTCATTTTAGTGAAATAATGTTATGAATTTTTGTATATTTGTAAATATTTCGTAGTGTTAATTTTGTAAATAGTAAAATTTATGTACATTTCGCATAAGGCAGTGCAATAGTTCGTCGTTAGTTTGTTTCCCCGCAATGTGGATCTTTGATGCTTGATAACGGGTTTTACAGAGGTAACGCTGGGAAGCGAGTGTTACAAGGAGCAGGGCATTTAACATTATGGTAATGGAAATCTCGCCAAATTGGCGAGATAGAGCCAAGTTGGCGACGGTTTTGGCGACTAATTTTTGTCACCAAATTTGTCGAGAAATCGCCAAATGTCGCCAAACTTGGCGACCATTTGGCGACATTTTCGGTCCCCATGTACATGTATAGGACTTTTCGACTACTATCTGGAAAGTTCCCCAAATATCTACCTCTAGAAGATTCACGAAGATTCACCTGTTCTATATAAGGCTGACCAAGAGAGCGGGGAAGTTAGTTGATTTTAAGTCACTGAATTAGTAGACTGGTGAGTTGACTGGAATTACTGAGTCTCAGTGAGCATTCAGAGTAGTTCTAAAGCGAATTGTATTGCATTGTCTTTTGCAGCGATTTGAGCAGTTGTGTTGTCAAGTTTTAAACTGTTGTTTTGTGCTCTATTGTTGTGAAAAGAGCTGTAAAGTGACTACTAGAACGAGAAGTTCTGGAGTTGTAAGAGAATCTGTGAAGAGTTATATTGGAATAAATTTCTGCAAGTTTTGATCTGCTTTGGCTTCAAATCTTTCGAATCCATCCACGCAACAATAGGAATAGTTGTTTTTTTTACGTTTAAGTTGAAGCGTTTCTCGTAAAGTGTCAAAATTTGGGACGTACACACAATGACGGGTATCCGAAACACAGAGCCACACAGATAATACATGATAATAAAAAGCCTGCAATTTCAAAGTCTATTACAATTAAAAACGCCACAAAATCAACGAGTCCAGCGAGAAACTTGGCCAAAACTTTCCCCGAAAATTCGAGCTCTTTTCCGATATCTCCATTGACAGCCAAGATATTAATTTCCAACGATTTTGATCAAAATCGCTATGGAAATGTCTCTTAAGGTGTTCTAAACCTCTCCACCTCTGAAATTCTGGTAAAAATGCTATTAAAGTGTAAAAAGTTGAAAAACGAATGTCTTTAACAGAGTTCTCCTCCCTTAAACATTGTTCATCAACGACCGTTTTTCTGCTCTTCTCTGTTTCACTTGAACCTTTCACCTGAAAGGATAATGTAGGAATTATTGAAAAGTATATTGCAATTGTAGCTGTGTTTTTTTGTGTGTGTTTTTATCTTATGTAAGAATTATTGCTAAGCAGGCTATTTTTTCAAATGAATAAAAATGGTAATAACACTATTCCATGTCAAATTTAAATATAGTGACCAGTATTATAGTGTAATTGAAAAAAGTGTAATATTCCACACCTATAGTTTCTTCTTCTGTGAGTGTAAATAGTGAATTAGTCAAAATTATCAATTTATCGTTATCCAGAGGTTCTACATAGTGAAGAGTTCAAGGCACAAATCTTCTGTCTTCAACTATTGCAGATTGTTTCTACATTTTCGGAAAATAATGCAACCATTTTTTGCCAGCTTATAAAACTCAGCTGCCCCATTGATAATTGCTTGATTTCGTAAAATTTTGGAATTAACAGAGCTCGCTTCAATTCTGCTCCAATTCCATCAGCAGGACCTTTTCTATGAGATGTTTCTAAAAAGGATCAGTCGGCTAAACACACAAAACCTGTCTCCTGTTGGATAAGATTTCACAATGGGAAGCGATTTTTAAACTGCTTTATTGGCATTGTCAATTTTTTTTTTTTACATCGTATAAAATCCAGCCATTATATGCAAAGATAGCTCTTTTATCGTGTAGTGCGTCATCTGACCGAATACCATAACAATTATGTTTTAATTTCCCATTTTCTTTGGAATAAACAATAGCAGTTAAAATTAGTTCTTGCACAGAACACCAATGCACATTCATAATTTCACTTTGTTGTATAGAAAACTTTTCGGCAAAGTTCTCAATTTACAGAATTTCATTATACTTATACTGTAGGTTTTGCTTCAGAAAGTGTAGCTCTTTTGGAGTTTAAACTGATGTTTACAACTTCAAAAGAGTTATACTTTCGAAGGAACGGGTATTTTGGTGGAGGTTCTTTTCTTCTTTCGACAGGTTCTTTTGGTGTAGTAAACATCAGTTTCACTGATGTTTACTACACCAAAAGAAGACCCCGTCAGTTTCATTGATGTACTTATTACATCAAAAAACAATTTAAGATTTACAATTTATCACATCAATAAAATAAGAATGCTAAAAAAATAAATAAATTGTGATTTAGTTCCATAAAAGTTTAGAAAACCTATCTTTCTTTTTAGCTAAATCTACTTGCTTTTGCTTGTTATTTTAAAATTAAGTAACCTGTAAGTACTATATTGAACAATCGAACAGTGGTTAGCAAATGATCTGGAAGTTATAAAATGGAGATGATTAAATGATAAGTTAGGTCTTCAACCTTCTATGTTACCTCTTACTCCATATGGAGTTTTACATATGCAAATGCAGGGATGATTAAATGCAACAGACATGATTGCAGGAGACGACCAGGACTTCAATTCTTAAGTATTTGTAGATGATGTTGAATGTGTAAAAACAGATTTATTGATTATACGATATTTTATAAAGGACTAAATTTTAGTTCTATTTGAAAAAAAAAAAGGTTAAAATACTATCGGGTTGTAACAAAAGTTTTCTGTCAAAAAAAGTTCATAGTAAAATTAGAAAAAAACACGAAAGCAGTACCTTTAGTGCGGATAGTAATAGCCACCCAAATCTATGATTTTCGGCCAATGTTTTGATAGTTTTTCAAAGCCTTCGGCGATAATCGTGATTGAATAAGATAAATCTTTTATTTCTAAAACTTCATTCACGCGGTTTTCAATTAGAATCCTTGACCCATTTGCAAAAACAGTTCCTTATTTGTATAAAGAATGACTTTTCAACAATCATTCAAGAAATACCAGAAAACTATTACTGCTGATTTGTAAGGAAAAAATATCAAATCCAATTAAATTGAACATGAGCCTTTATGACTAATCCAAAGCGGCAAAAAGTTTAAGAAAATTTGATTATTCATACCAATATAAAGCTAATTTATGGAAAATGCATACTACATACCTAACTGAAAAATAGTGAAATATAATTGAGGGGTGGGGATCTGTGATTCGAAAACTACATAATTTCTTACCTTTCTTTTGCATTATGAAATATTTTTCCTCTTATCCTATTTTTTTAAATACCAATTTCAGATTTACACACTGTTTAATTATTCTCGACTTGGGGTCTTTGTAATTCGTAGTTGTGATTTTAGAAACAAGTATGTAAAAAAGTACATGAAAAAGCAAATCTAAAACTTATTTTACGTTACTATCTTAACTATCACAGATCATTTCATCTCTTCTACTGTAAGGGGGGAAAAAAAGGCAAATTTTCTTTTGATCATAAAATTCATCTAATTTTTAAATCTTTTATATAATCAACTTTGTTTTCTTTTGTGTCCAAATCTTCGGAGGGCTAATAAATCCACTTGCTTTCACCTGAGCGATCTGAAACTTGGCAGATAGCCTTATTGCCAAAGAAAATGCATTTTATCAAGTGTTGGGTTGTCACTAAAAGGCCGCTTTTACACAGTTTCAATTATCTTTCAATTAGCGTGCGTTAGATCCAGATACCAAACCATACTCAAACATATACGATTTGGCGAGATTTAATTACGGCCACAGCATATGCATTGGCGTAAAGATTTCAAATATAAAATAACATATGTTAGACGTTGTTTTTGAATTTTTAATTTAATGTCATTTCATATAGTGATAATTTTCGTACCTACTCACCAAATGTGAAGGTTTTGTAGAAAGCAGTTTCTAAATGCACTGGGCCAGAAGATTGTAACATAGCGAGTATAGGGAATGATCCTTGTTAGGACTTCCTCTTAAAATTTTTTTTCACTGTTTTAAAAAACAATCACGTGGAAGTTAAGTCCCCCCCCCCCCCTTTTTTTTTTCTTTCCTCCTTCTGAGTTTTTGTTCAAATGTTGATGCTTTCGTTGACATAAGGTGATGTTAATACTTGGAAATAATAAAATCTTACCATTAAGAAGTTTCTAGAACAAAAACTAGATAAACTTTAATATTGTATTGATACTTATTTTTATTATCTTTGTAAGCATTTAAACAATTTTAAATTGGTCCAAAATTTTTACCTGGCTTAAGATTACCTTATTTCAATTATTAATAATTCAATTTAAGGAATTCAAGTAATATTTTGTCAAATGCGTTTATTTTTAAGGAGACGAAAATTTTAAGATACCTTCTGAAAATTTAGTTGGTAATTATGTAAAAATTATAAATTGAAAATCTGGGAGCACATCCTTATACACTTGGCAAATCTTGCACAAAAAATACATACCTTTAAAAAAATAATTACAAAAATTTCTTTAAATTCTTCTGAAGAAAAATATTATTATTAATAGATATCAGTTTAAAAATTAAAATTGATTTATTCTCATAGATTGAATTTGTAGCTTGTATTCTATATTAGATTGTTTGAACGCTTTTTGATTAGAATTTTTAAATATAGAAAAGCGACATTGTCTATGAGTTTTCAGTAAGACCTGACCTCTTTTTAAATTTAGTGATGAATTTTAAAGTCGACAAATTATTGCTGACTCTTTTGTAAACTTATATTATTATTATTTATTTGTGAAAATAATTTTCAACTATTGAAACAGGCCTAACGAATGTACGTGTAATTGTTTTCAGTAAGTTGATGTAGGCATATTATAATTTGTTTTATAACAGAAAAACTGATAAAAGAAAATTTTTCACCCAACAATGCGGCTTTGTAATGTTAGAAGAAAGAGCAAAATAGAAACAAAAGTTTATTGAAACACACATCGGATTTGGTCCAAAAGAAAACAGGTTGCATGGTTAACAGCTTCAAAACATACAAAAGCACTTCACATATCAATAAACACAATGTATTAGACTCAACATTAGATCAGTACAATTTTGATTTAGACTAACTAGAAAATTTTCACTTGTACAACATTTAGAATTAGTTTCACCCATATGTAACAATTTCACCCTTTTACAGTTAATTAAACAGTGTCATAAACACAGCTAGGGTGCTTGACGTTTTCATAGTAACAACTGTAGAAATTATACTTTTTAATCGTTATTCAAATGTACTAATTTGAATACGAAATAATTTTAAGTTTGATATTTTTCTGTAAGGTAATAGCCTCAGTGTTAGTGATATGTGACCAACTACGGATTTTATAAAGAATAAGCAGTAAAACAGAAAACAACGATTCTTGTCCAAAATTAGAACCGATTTCGTCTTTTTACTATCCAAAGTTCTTTATGGTGATAGTTTCGATTTAGATCTTAATAAAATATCTAAATCAATAAATAAAATATCTAAATCTTCCCTTAAGAACTTCCCTTAAGAACTGGGGTCACTGAAGATATTACCCTAAAATTCAGAGATTTTAAAAATAAAAATTGGTGTACATTTAGAACTCCTTATACACTGGTGTCTTTTCACTTTTGAAGTAAGTCGTAGGAAGATGATTGCATTTGTAAAAAATTATTGATAGTACACTGTTAAAAATTTTGTTCCACCTTGCCCCAAAAATTGGTTCCCATTTAGCTGCCACCAACATTTGGTGCTTAGTTTCACGATTTAATGGTGCAACCTCGGACCGTAAGCACCACTAAATCGCGAAACTAAGCACCAAATTTTGGTGGCAGCTAAATGGGAACCAAATTTTGGTGCAAGGTGGACAAATTTTTTTAACAGTGTAAGAAAACGATTGTTTTCCAAATTAACTATAAATTATATTTACACTTCAAGACAACTTCAATGATAAATATCAATTGGGTAAAATATTCCATTAATTATTATGAGAAACAAAATATGTTATAATATAGTTTCTGAATAAAATATCCATTGTGAGAAAACAATAAATATCGTGATTTTGTTTTATATATTTAACAAAATATGTTGAATTTAAGAGATTTTCTAACACTCAGATAATTTAAGAAACCAAAAAATGACTTTCATTCAGTACACTGTTAAAAATATTTGTTCACCATGCACCAAAATTTGGTTCCCATTTAGCTGCCACCAACATTTGGTGCTTAGTTTTGCGATTTAATGGTGCTTACGGTCCGAGGTTGCACCATTAAATCGTGAAACTAAGCACCAAATGTTGGTGGCAGCTAAATGGGAACCAATTTTTGGTGCAAGGTAGAACAAAATTTTTAACAGTGTATGACTGGATATACAACTGGGATTCGTAAACATTTAATCAATTTTGATTTTTTTTTTAAAGATTTAACACTAAGTTCAGTAACAGAGGTTTGTACTGTGTACAATGCTGCTGTGTGAAACCATTGTATGTAATTCATTTGCCTGAAATCTCAAGTGCAATTACGAATACAAGATTTCGTAATTTTTACACTAAATTGATTAATTTACTTTTCAAAGGACAATAACGAAGGTTTTTTCAAACGATAGTTGAATACTGAATGAAAGTCTGAACCACAAAAATGTTGCAGTAATAAATAAGTTTTTATGAGCCGTACAAAATTTTGTTAAGAAATCATTTCTTTCAATTGTAATATTTCTAATGGTACTTATAATAAAACAAATACAGTTAAATAACTAATTTCCCAATTATATCATCAAACACATCATGTCAAAACCACCAATTTTATGAAGTTTCCTGCATATTCATGGAACTCCTTTAGTACAGTTTCGATCCTGTAGGGACTTCATTGTTACGTTCGCATTAGCAACGATCGAATTTGCATGGAATAGCAAACTTCAGCAAAAGTTTGGAAAAGAACACGGCATTGTCAAATTCTCGGTTTTCATTGTGGCATATCCTTTTATATAGCAACAGATTCAAAAGCACCCAAACAAACACAGAAAAAATACACCTTGAAACACATTGAAGTTCTAGTTTACTTTTAGAAGAATCCCAACGTCACATTAGAATTTAAAATCACGTGCAGGAGTTGTGTGGAACACTTTCGCTGGATATATATTTTTAATATTTTATCCATCATTGAAAAAAAAAAAATTCACTTGAATTTAATCGAACTTGAAAATTAATCAACGTCTTTGTCCTGGAAACAAACGTTCTTTTTTATGTGTGCATTCCATTGTTGACCACTAAAATAAAATAGAAAATAATACTTAAACTGCCCTAAGTTGTAAAATTCTCAAAACAAAAGTCAACAACTCCTCAATTTTTTTATTTCACCAAATCCTTTATACAAGACTTTGCAACATAATCACAAATGCCAAAAAATTATATGCAGTTTAATCTAGGCAAGTGTTCGTAAATATAGCGTAACGTGATTGCAATTGAATGACCAATTCCTCAGCAACAAAACTTTAATCCTTAGAGAAATTTACTGTCTCCTTTTGAATGACTAGAAAAGTAGTTGCATTTAGGGAAATGCATACATTTGATTTAACCAGTTTAATGGATTTAGCAATTGAAAACAGCTTGTCCTGTTAAAACAAATGAAGGTCTCGGACATTCTCCATGCTCACCCATTACACTAAGACATCAGTAAATAGAGATTTGGATTCAGACTTGCTTAAACATTGAAGATAATGTTTATATTTTGAAAATTGAACTTAATACATTTTATGGCTTCTTAGAGTTATCGAAACTAGCTACCAATTTCGATTCGAATTCATACATTTTTATTTCAAACGTTTCAATTTTCACAAAACGATGCAAAACCCAAATTCCTTTATTCGATAGAGAAAAGAATGGAACGAAGTCACAACATTCAAATCCATTACATTACGTATTTAATTTTTCAGTTGTAAACGTGATTCTAGCCTCGTTAACGATAGCTAAATGCGTTGAAAACTAGTTGACATTTTGTAATTTTAGCATACTAACAGCAATCCATTCGTTCAAGTCTGTCAATGCAAGAAAAGTTCGAAACTACAAGGCAGTTATTGATATGACCACTGTGTTCCATCGTGCACTCGATATAAACAACCTCACATGACTATTCCAATATCGTAGCAGTATAAGTCATAGGCGTACATCTTGTCTTTATGAATCTTAGATGCACACTTTTATCTTTTTGATTTATTACGAGACGAAAACATCTTCCAAATCGAGGACGACTTCTTCTCAGTCTCGTGGTTATAATGCTTCGGCCTCTCATCCACCAGCCCTTTGGTCTCGCTGTCACGATGCTTAACAGCAGCTTTCCACCGCTTCCCTTCGTCCAAATCTTCCTCGTCGTAATCAGTATCATCCAATGTGTCATGGGTAGGGCTAGAGTGCCCTGAATCCCTACTATCCTCAATGCTGATCTTCAACAAGTCCAGAACATTCTGTTCCGGCTTCTCAATGTTCTGGTGCTTCTCCGGGAGCTTGTGATCGTTCTTGTGGGCGTCCTGCTTGTAGTCCTCAGGCTCAAAGATATCCGGGTTCTCCAGGAACGCTTGGGCAAGGTTCCGACTAATCTGTTTCCGGATGGTCTTCTTCATGGACAGGTGGCGTTCTAGATGTCTCATGTCCCTTTCGGTCAATGTCTTGCTGGTGTAGGTGTTGTAATTTCCACTTCTTCCACTTTTCCGGGATTCTTCGTTGTTGTTGGTCTTGAGGTGGTGGTTCTCCTTACCGCCTATGTCGAAGTTGCTCTTCTTTGGAGAGCTGGTGGTCTTAGTGGCCTGGGTTGAAGTCTTGGTGATCACTAACTCATGCTTGTCGTAGTAGTCCACGGGTGGTTCCTTGGTCTTGCGCTTGCTTCTCGGGGACTTGTCGTACTGACATAGGTCTTGGGTGTCGCTGGTGGACTTCTTTCTAGAAGAGGTGTTGGTGAAGATGCTTCTGATGTGAGGGATACTTCGCTCCATATCTTGTTTTAGGGTGAAAGAACCTGAAAAAGCGCAAAAATTAAATTTGAATATGGTAAAAATTTAATTTAAACGGAAGTAAGATATTTTCTAACGTTAATAAGTATTTAAATGCATTTACTAAAGGTTAGATTTATAATTGTACAGTGCTTAAGCATCTAGAATTCAACACAAAAATTAAATTGTTACATAAATGATCATGTCAGTTTAAAATTAAAATTGTCATTACGAATATAAATCGAGTTAACGCTTGATTGCCATTAGTGATCAAACCCAACGGATGATTTCTTTAAAAGTTTTACATTAATTTCAAACTAAATATTGCATTTTTATTTAATGCTTATACATTATGAAAAGCATAATATAATTCCTATTTGGTCTAGGCAAAATTCGTAATATGTATCTGAAATCAAATTCACGTTAAATTGATTTGGATTATTATATAACTTAAAATAATGTTTATCTGCCAGTGTAAAAAAATACAGTTATATTAAAACAATAGGAAAAGTATAAATTATTGTTCCAAAGAAAAGAAAAAAAGGATTTTATCTCTTGTAAATTGAAAAAGAAATAATTTTATCAGTGGTTAAGAATATGTCAGTGGGGAAACACTTTTTCTGTTGCGATTACCCCTTTTAGTACAATCTTACACAAACAAGAAACAATAAAATCCCTTATATTATTATAAACAATCGGACATTTGTCTAAGGAACTTTTATTTAGCAATAAAATAACACAATACCTATGAAGAAAAATCAAATAAGATATCCCATTAGTAGAAAATTCAGACGATAGGATTAACTTTTTTTTTTAATGTTCGCGTTCCGTTCTACTTTTAATTCTCACGCGTTAGAAATATAAAAATAGGTCATTTCTACTCATGTTATTTTAATTTCTTAACTTTACATTGAAAGAATCTCAATATAGTTGCGTATATTGTCTCTTTTACGTCAAAAGGCATTGATGAAAAATG
The DNA here is from genome assembly GCA_963978545.1 of Linyphia triangularis. NCBI lineage: Eukaryota > Metazoa > Arthropoda > Arachnida > Araneae > Linyphiidae > Linyphia > Linyphia triangularis. Next base: position 56,812,983 of record OZ021731.1, on the reverse strand, counting down.
TACATTAAAAAAAGTTCTTTTGTGCGTTATTCAATCACCGCGATGAACAATTGTCATATCAGTCTGGGGGAGTAAGTTAGCCCGTTTCGTCTATCTGTGATGGTCAATTGAAAGTAGAACATGAACTTACCACTCTGTTTATTTTATTTCGAATGCGGCAATTCCAATATGAAAGAAAAAGAAAAAAATTAGATCAATTATTGCTGTATAATTTAGTCTTAATAGTGTTTTTCCCAAAAGTATTTATAAAACATGTTTGTTTGCAAAATACATGCTTTTTAATAATATATATATATCTCACTTCCAGTATCTACCGAGACTGGCTTATCGGTTTGAAAATCTTTTGGTCCAAAGCATTTGTATAAATATTCCAAATGAAATAATTAAAAAAAGTAGATATTTAATTATCATCCCCTTGCTTAATATCTTTTTGTCATTTATAATCTTGTTGACCAAATAATGGGATAATTAAAAAAAAAATAAAAAAATAGTAGCGCATGTTATAAATTTGTCAAAGAAATAGTATTTTTAAACAGAAATATGTAGAAAGTTACACATCAAAATAGTTACCTAGTCTAACATTTTCATTCTGTAAACAGTGCTTTATATAAACTGAACTAAAATTATATTCAATTTTGCTATTAACCCAATTATATAGAATGTCAGTCCATCTTTTTAATAAATTAAAAATGTCACCATTATATTTTTCCAGTGTCAACCGAATGGAGTTACGCATTTTTTTAAATTTTTTTTTCTTCTTTTTTTTGAGTTATGAATTTTTAAATTTTTTTTTTTGCTATAATCAAAATAACTTTTCTAATCAACTCTGGTTCATTCATATTCGATTTTTCATTAGTAATTGCGTACTTTGTGTAAAACTTTTTTTTCCGCATTGCTGTAAATACTTAAAAGTAATTTATATATTTTAAATGTAGTATTGTCATTCCTCATTTGATTACATATTTTAACTCTATTAATTAAATGTTTTTATTTTACGTATTGTGTTAATTATTTATTCTGTTTTACTAGTTTTGCGTTGTTAGCCATTTTATCCGTCACTAATAAAAGTTTTAAACTAAATTAAGGAAAAAGCATTCATCTATTTATATAAACTTTAATTTTACATCTATTATTTCATGGATATCCAAATTTACTTAATTGCTCACCCATTCACAAAGCCAAAAGTTGCTATCACTATAAGGCGGTTTATTTCTTAAGCTTGATTTTAATTTGCCACTTAAGCTATTTATTTAAAAAGAAATATGTATCAAGCTCTTTAGTACGCACAAGAATAATTCTTCTGATGCGTATACATTTCAGAAATTAATGTAATTACATTTAAATATTTGCAAAACCCAATCTCTGAAAAGTTATTTTAGAAATTTGCTTCGTCGATGTTGTTTCAAAGATAATTTATTCATACGTGAGACACATATAATTTGATAAACACTAATGATATATGAAGGTATATTTAATAATGTAATGACCTGAAAACTATGTTTTCTTTTTTTAATTATTTTTTGTATTACTGATACAAAAATGTTTACATAAAAGTCTCAATGACCTATAGAGGGCAAAAAAATAGAAATTGAAAGATTTTTGATAAAACATAAACCTTTCTAGAGCTCTTCATTTTGACCAGAGACCTCGTAATCTTTAACTGATAGATATGTTACCGGTAATGTATTAAATCTGGCAAAGTATGAAATGATTTAACATTTCCCACATTACTAAAGCATTTTAAAATAGAATGCCAGATGACAAACCGGCAAAGTATGAAATGCATCTTGAATACATTGACTTTTAACATTAACTTGAATACATTACGGTATGAATACATTAAATTTCTTGATGCAATAATTAAGTTCATATTTTATTTCGTTACATTAATAAGAAAAGAATAAATTTTGTTTTTTATAACTTTAATTTTTTTACATATTTTAAATAAAAGTTTCTTAATTGCTGTTTTTATTATTTTTTCCTCGTATTGTATTTTTGAGAATGAACGTCGTTTTATATATATATATATATATATATATATATATATATATATATATATATATATATATATATATATATATATATATATATATATATATATATATATATATATATAAAAGACATTTTAATGACCCTTTTTTCATTTTGCCTGAAGAGCATTTGTCATTCTATAGAACGCCTTGATACTATATACAACGGCTAAGTAAAATATATAATCTTTCACATATTTCACATTTTGACTAAAAACGCTGGGTATTATATAAAATGCCTAGGTATTCAATAGAATACCATCTTTTCATTCATTGCCGGTAACAGTTGCAATAATAAAACAGTTCATTTGACAAGTAAAAGGTTTCAAAGAAACGTTTAAGGCTCTGAAATTCCCGAAGAAAATTACGTTAATAGATTGGCTCAAGTACAAAATATAAAAAAGGATGAATATTAAATTACTAAAAATAAAAAGGATGAATATTAAAATTACTTCCAATAAATTAATTTGATTCGATTTCACATCGAAGTAAACTTTTGTTCCAAAATCTTCATCCGAAACCTCATTGTGCTTAGAATATCCACACAATTGGAACTTTACATGATAACAATTTCCGTTAACAACCCAATAATAACAACGATGCCTAATAACCTATTTAGGTGGCTTTCAAATTACTATTCCGATCAGCGACAATCTTCTGTAACAGAAGTAACTCCCGATTGCATTTCGAATGGAAGCATTGTGGTACTTCAATTTGGAACAATAGTGTCCAGTGACGAAGTAAACCGCCCCCTCAATCTATTGTATGGATTTGCCGTTATCGGAAGCAGGACCTTGGTCAACCAGACAGATTACATATATTTAGAAAGAAAACCAACTTCAGAAAAAGTTATTTTCTTTAATTATAATTAAAGGTCAGTTCATCCGTGAATTGACTAATATTTTTCATTTTGTCTGTAGTCAAGAGTAACCGGTTTCCTCAAAAGCCAGCCATGGTCCCAGAGGATTAGCTCTCTACAAGCAAAGCTAAACATATATTATCTGCATGTTTTGTTGTAATTATTATTATTTTATTACAATAGACCTGAGAGGCGACTGCAATTTTTGGACCCCATCGAACATCATTCTGAATTTTTTATAGAAATTGGAGAAAAGTGAGTAGATTTCGAATCCACTGGTCTGCCGTGGCAAAAATGGTCGAAACTGGTCAAAAATCGACTTTTAATAAGTTGAACTAAATCCAATTGCCAAAAGCGCCATAACTTTCCAAATAATGAGCATGTTTTTTTTATTTAGTAATCCTCACTATTTAATTTTCAATTTAGAAGGTTGCAGACGATTCGGATGTGTGACTATGGCTTACTTGCATCTTTCACAAATGAGCCAAATTGGTAATAAACATTACGTCACTGATGACGTAACTAATGTCTCCAATTTGGCTTACTTTTAAAAGATACAAGTTTTCCGAACGGAACGAACGCAGAAATCGTTTGCGCTTTTTTACATTGAAAATCAAAATGCAGTGGGTTGCCAGACAAAAAAGTTTGTTCTCTTTTTGGCAAGTTATGACATATTTGGCAATCGTATTTTAGTTCAACTCATTCCAAGTCAATTTTTGACCAGTTTTGACCATTTTTACCACGGCAGACCAGTGGATTCGTAATCTACTCACTTTTCTCCAATTTCTATAAAAAATTCAGATTGATATTCGATGGGGTCCAAAAATTGCATTATTGTTATTTTAAACATCCGAATTTCAGTTTAAAATAATAAATAATTTTACGATAATAATTTTACACTACTATAGCAATAACACTACTATAACAATAATGTAGCATTTGTGTTATTGTGTTACACTACTATGACTGGCTATAATTGGCAAACACTACTATAACAATATTGTAACATTTGTGGAACTATACGTTGTTTAAATTTAGTTTTGATCATGATGGGATTTTACCAGGGGTGTAGTGGGACCGGTATGCCCCGGAATGGCATATCGATACTTTTTGTATGGCTGGTACGGCGTATCGCCACTTTTGTGAAATAATTCATAATAACAACTTATACATCGTATGTATGTATTGTGATATGTTAGTGAGAAAAAAAATTCATTAATTAAGAGTATTTAGCTTTTTTGTGATAAAATATTGTGAATTTGCATTTTATAATTAAAAATCTCCAGCTACAGTTAGGCTTATCGCCAGGATAGGGAATCTTGCGTATCGGTAAGAATTTTTTTACCACTACAATTCTGGGATCTCTTATTAGGAATAAAAATAGATGTACTAATATATGTTTATTAATTTTTTACCTTTTTCAGTAGTGTTAATTTTGATGAATGAAAATTCTCGTTGTAAACTTTTTTTTTGCTTATATATTTAGTTATTTAAGAATAAAGAATACTCCAGGAATAGAAATATGGAGAAATATTTTCAAACCTTCTGTGATAATGCGCTTAAGATTTATAAGTATTGTTAAGAATTTCTGTATATTTGTAAATATTTCGTAGCATTAATTATGTAAAAAGATAAATTTATGTACATTTCGCATAAGGCAGTGCAATAGTTTGTCTTACTTTGCTTTCCTGCAATGTGACCCTTAATGCTTGAAAACGAGTTTTACAGAGATAATGCTGGGAAGCGAGTTTTACAAAGAGCAGGCCATTTAACATTATGGTAATGGCAATCTCGCCAAATTGGCTAGATAGAGCCAAGTTGGCGATGGTTTTGGCGACCATTTGGCGACATTTTCGGTCCTCATGTACATGTATAGGACTTTTCGACTACGATCTGGAAAGTCCTCCAAATTTTTATCTCTAGAAGATTCACGAAGTATTGACTCCTATATAAAGCCGGCCGGGAGTGGAGTTAGTTAGTTGACTGGAGTTATTGAGTTAGCTGTCTCTCAGCGAGCATTCAGAGAGTTCTGAAAGTGAACTGTATTGCATTGTCTTTTGCGGCGATTTTTTAGCAGTTGTGTTGTCAAGTTTTAACTGCTGTTTTGTGCTCTATTGTTGTGAAAAGAGCTGTATTGAGTCTACAAGAACGAGAAGTTCTGGAGTTGTAAGAGAATCTGCGAAGAGTTATATCGGAATAAATTTCTGCAAGTTTTGATCTGCTTTGGCTTCAAGTCTTTCGTACCCATCCACGCAACAGTATGTTTAAAATAAATACATTTCAAGGACCTTTTAATGACACGAATAGTTGCTATCTCGTTGTGGTTGATCCAAGTATGTACTTTAAAAACAGAACAGAAAAAATATTTTTAAAAATTTTGAAAATACTTTTAAAGGGAAAATGTTTTAAAGTTTGTACCTTTATTAATAATTAGGCTTGTATAAGTCAGAATATGAGCGATCACTTTGCAAAGGAAGAGTACAGAAAAATTCAGAGTTTATAACTTCAAACCTAAAAGTTTCTAAAATAGGAAATATATGAAAAAAGATGACTTAAGCATATTTTCGTTTCAACACATTTTTATTACAAAGGAAAAATTAGAATTAATTTTTCTCTATTATTTAAAAAAAAAATTATATTCTCAACAATCGAAAATCAAGTTTTGCAAATTAGTCGAAGGCTGCATGATCTAAAAAAGTTCCTAGTTTTACGTGACTTCACATGTGTTAAATGAAAAGTTTTAATCTCAAAATACTTCTCAAAGCAAAAAGGCATTCAATCTACTTAAAAAAAAAAAATCTTTTTCAGAAAGTCCTTTCAATAGTCTTCTTTTCCAATGGACCAAGAATTTCAGACCATTTACAAAATTTACTGAACAATAGGAAGATATAAAACTTGCACCAGAAAGCCATTAGTACGTTTTATTCTACAAAAATTAAAACAAGCTAACAAAATGCTCGTACGATACCCGTCTGCTCATGTTCTTTAGGGTCACTGCCATCGGATGTTACAAATCAGTGAAACGAAATTAGCGGAACATACCACGGAGGGACGTCTTGTAGCAATTTCCAGAACTGTCAGGATTCTTTTTGTCCGCCAATTTAAGGCGCTTGTTGGTGGCGATTATTGTTCGTTGTTAAAGAGGGAAGAGGGATTTTTTTTTGTAATTTTTTTTTTTTTTTTTGGCTTCATCGGCTGTTTCTTTTCTATAGTGATTTTTGTTCCTGTATTTTAACCTTGAATGGCCATTTCGAAGAAGTATTTCTTCGTGGACGTGATTTGGGGGTCCAAGGTTTGCGGGAAGGAATGCGATGGGAATGGAACGTTGAGCATCGTTTGGTTGGGAAAAAAGGGCATTCACATCAATTCTTGTTAAAGCAGACCGAGATTAGAAAAAATAGTTGTAGTTCTAAAAGGAACCAATTCATAAGCGTAAGAACTTTAGTGGAGGATTTCTGAAACTGTGTGTCGCGGACTAATGCTTGGTGAGTAGTAAATATTATTAAATAGTTGGGTAGCGGAAGAAATACTTTCTAAAAAAGAGTGGGGTCCAACATCAGAAAGTTCGGAAACCTCTGTTTTAAAGCAAGGACGGCTTTTGTAACGACGTCAATCCCCAAAAGATACGCCGACCAAACGGTATAGTGGTTAGAGTGCTAGCTTCTAGACCGCATGGTTCGAGTCCTGTGTTAGACATGGGTGTTTGTAAATGTGTGTTGGCTTGTCTAATGACGAATGTTTTGGTGCATTATAGCCCTCGTGTTGCTGACAGCGCCAGATAATCTGAAAACAACCAACCAACCCACCCAAAAAGATATCTGAATTCGTTACGGTTTAATTTTTTAGATAAATAAACCATATTTCGCATTTGATTCCAGTGACAAAGAAATGCTGTTTCACTCAAGTGAATGATTTTGTTTTCATTATTGCATGAGCTGAATAGTTTTAACCCTTAAACTCCCAAAGTTTCAAATTTGATACCGGACTTTTAAATCAAATTGTACACTTGAAATTGGTTTGTTTTTAATTGTTGGCTGTAGGTATGTTACCATTACATAATGTAACTGCAATAAAAACATTGCTGCCATAATTATAAGCAATAAATACAGGCTACCGCAGTAAATACATTAATATTTTTTATTTTATAATCTGTAAAATCAGGCTTCTAAGGGTTAATTTTACTAGAAACCGTAAATCTCAGCGCCTGCGTTCATTGATGTCTAACTGTAAATTCTAGGTAATGTATGCTTAGTTATTGACTTGAAACCGAAGAAGGCTTAACAATCACCACAGAGCTTTATAATAGCAACTCCACTGCAAATTGGCAAACGGCTGTAGGTAACCAAAGGCAACTTTTTATAAGGCATTATGGGGAACAGTATGGTGGCAATCAATGGCTTCAACTGCATGCAAAGCAGAAAACACTTATCAGCATCCACAACTTATAGTTTAGTTTACACGGTTCCAGATGTCTATTTCTGCTTATAAGAAGTGTTTTCCACAATCAAATACGTCCCGTAATTTTAATTTTGAACTACGATAAGATTACGAGGTCGAAAACTTATCGCTCATACCTCACTCTGCAACCCCACCTCATCAACAAGAGAACATTGATACCGCGACCTACTTAATGTGCACCAGCCCCCATTACGGTAAACACCAGTATTCATGAGCTCGATGACTTTTATTGTCAGGCCACTGAAGGCCAAGTTATAGTTACAAATGTGTGGTAGTCCTAAAGGCGACTGCAACTTAAGTTACCCCACTGAACATCATTCAGAATTTTTTTTATTGAATGTGGAGAAAAGTTAGTAGATTACGAATCCACTGGTCTGTCGTGGCGAAAATGACCGAAACTGGTTTTCCCTGCCAGAGATCAGAAATCGTTTGCGCCCTTCCTCCTTGAAAATCAAAGTGCGATGGGTTACCAGATGAAAAAGTGTTTTCACTTTTTGGCGAGATCTATTTACTTGGCAATCGGATTTAGTTCAACTCATTCAAAGTCGATTTTTGTACAGTTTCAGCCATTTTTGCCATGGCAGACCAGTGGATTCGTAATCTACTAACTTTTCTGCTCATTCTATAAAAAATTCAGAATAATAATCAATAGGGTACCTAAATTTGCAGTCGCCTCTCAGTATTTGGAGAAAACTACAAAAGAAACACGATTTCGTAGTTCAAAATAACTACTTTTTGAAAAATTGAAGAGACAAATTTTTTTCAAAAGAAAATTATCAACTTTGTCATTGAGTTAAATCAATTTCACTCCAAAGGCCACACATTTATATTTGCTGTCAACATTTTTAAGTACCCGTTGAGTGGACATTTTTGAAACTTTTAATTGAATGATTCTTTAAAAATTTAGATCTGAAATAATAGATTGTATCATGAAACAAAATTTTAAAATATGTTTGATGCATTCGAAGTGATATAAGTTCGAAAAGTTTGCGCAAAAGATTTCAGAATTCACAGAGTTCATTACACAACTTATATTGATATCTATATAATACCTTAAAAGAAAGAATTTTTTTTTCACCTGCTTTTCTTCTAGACTTGTTAATAATTACTTTTTATTGCTTTGTCATTACTTGTTTAGGTATAATTATGCTTAGAGTGGGGGACATAAATGTTTTAATTTTGAGTAAAACTTTTTTTTAAATTCTAACTACATAGAAATCATTTTAGCTTCCACACTTTACAGACAAAGAGAAAAGTTTTACAAGGCAAGCGTCGTTTTCCATCTGCCAGATCAACTTTCACAGTACGATATGTCAAGTAAAAGGTCTGGTTGAAATTAGTCCATCCTAAAATTCAACATAAAAATAATGAAGGACTTGGACACCTTAAGTTATTAAAATTGGCATTTTAAACTTCAATCATAATAGAATAATAGAACCATTAGTTCTCTAACAGTATTTCCGATTTCGTGTTTTTTGGAGAATACTTTTTGTAAAGGAATGGATGCTGAAGGCCAAGAAAACCAATCAAACAAGTATAACATTTCGCAATATTATTTTCTCATGACCATCAACTTGTTTCTAAACAATACGAGGAAATAGTAGTTCTTTGAAAAATCAGAACTTTTGACTATATTATTCCTTTTATTAAAAGAAAACCGAATTATTTCCTTACAATTGTTCGATTAGCTTCCTGCTTGAGATTTCTGATGTTTATGACTGGTAGTACTTTTTCTTCCAGAACTTTAAAATATTCTTATTTTGAAAGCTGCTACGTCAGAAAGCAATTTACTCGGAAATCTTCTGTTGTCTTCAACTTCGGTAAAAAGAGGCCCAACATTCAAAATAGAAATTTCGACTTAAAAACCAATTATTTCAAATTAATAAATCATGGAAACAGTATAGTGATTTCCTGTTGTTAGAAGGTTTTGGTTGATTTTTAAAACTTTTCTATCAAAAAAGTAATTTATTTAGTTAATGCATTTGGAACTCAGCTGGTGTTTGTTTACGCCTCACGCCGAGTAATAATAATAATAATAGATCGTAATAAATAAGTAATAATAATTATAATAAAAAAGGTAATGATAATAAATAATAAAGTAGGTAAGATGTAATACTAATAATAACAAGTAATAATTATTACGATAATCATAATAATAATAATAATAATATAATAATAGTAATAAATAATAAATAATAAATATAGTACAGCTAAATCCCGTTAACGCGAAATCGCTTAACACGAAATCCCGTTTAGCGCGAAATAAAAACAGTTCTTCTTACTCAAAACTTAACGTTAATTTATTCTTTTAACATGAAATTCAGTTAACGGGAACAATTTCAGTGACCCAGAGGATTTAGCGTTAACGAGGTTTGACTGTAATAATAAATAATAAGTAATAATAAAGTAGGTACGATGAATACACCTGGGCTGGTACCTCACGCTTGCGATATAGCAAATGCAAGGATCGTGCACAAATTTGTAGTCAATTCTGTAGCCTGTCGGAAAGAAGGACGATTATTGTTGTGTGTAACTCGAAATTTCCATTTTGAAAGAGACTGAATGCACTCATAGCATTTAACTGGTCTCAGCATCAAGCCTGTTCGGAATCCAGCAATCTCTTTCCAACCGATGATTGCGACACATTGTGTTGATTTTCAGGCTGTTTGGTTAGAGTTTACCGGGTTATCCCATTTGATACGCAAATGTGGAAATTTTCCCTTGAAAAACCTCCCAGAAGGTATTTAACCCTTTAATGCAGATCTTGATCAAAGACGTTCTGGCGCAATGTAGCTCTCGAGCAGCTCTTGTAACATAAAATCTCCGTTGTAACTCCCCCCCCCCCCTTCCCTTTTTTTCAAATTTATGAAATTCATAATATAGAATGAAAATTTCCTATTAGTAAAAAATATGAGTTATTATTTTAGAAGTTAAACTGTATAATCCACAAGTTCTATTTTTAACAAATTTGGATGCAAGTAGTATGTTTAAATAATATTTTTAAAGCAAATTATAATCAGATTGAGGATTCTTGTAAGAAAATATAAATATATTTTAATTTTATTTCATATGAACTCTACTCAATTCCGTACAAGAATCAAAAATATTTAATTGCAAGTACAAATATTTGTAAAAAGTGCAATCACTTTGTACTTTAGTAGATTCCTTATAAAATTTATAAATTCAAGACAATCATTTATGATGATAAAACTTGAAAAAAAAAATGCCCCCATTTATAATAAGAATCTATATGGGCGGTGGCGAAATTATTTGTGGAGGAATTAAAGGTGTCTACATTTTCTTTTACAATGTAACAACATGTAGCTTTCATTTTCCAAAGAAATTTAAATTGATACTTTCTCTTTAAATGAATAATTAAAAATCCATTATTTCCCGGCACACCTCGTATTTCTATTGGTTCATGCAATGAGGCTGTTAACATAGCAACCTCTATATAAAAAGCTTCACCAACGTATCACTAATTCTTCCACTTGTAATATAACCACAAGTCTGAAATTCAGTGCAAATGCCAACTAGGGGTGTGGAACATCGCACAACTTTCAATTACACAGTGTAACATCGGTCATTGCAGTAAAATTTGACATTGTGTTACTTACCATCTTCCTTATTTTCTCTCCTTTGATTAAAAATGGCCAGTTTGGCGAAATTTTTTATTTTCTTTTACAATAATTTTTACATATGCAAAAAAAAAAAAAAAAAAAAAAAAAAAAAAAACACGACAGAATTGGCCTTACATTGTCCTTGCTTGTGTGCGTGAAACGCAAAAAAAAAATCCATTGTTGATTATCGATGCTCAAGAGCAAAAAGCTCTGCGTTAAAAGCACTCGTTTTTCAACTTTTTACGCTTTTATCATATTTTTATGGGGATTTTGAAGGTGGGGATATTTAGAACACCTTCAGAGGCATTACCACAGCAATTTTGATCAAGCGTTTTTGACGAAAACCTGAATGGTAGGTCTTTATGTCATCACCAACCTGCTCACCAAATTTGAACATCGTAGGTAAATTTGTTCGGGAATTATACTGACCAGGTATACACATACACACAGACAGATATTTTTCTATATCAGTTATTAGAAATCAAGATGTTCCAAGACGTAGAGAAATGAAGTTGTTGACCGAATGCTATATTTTCATTACCTTATGTATACATATGGGTAATTGAAAGTAACAAGGACAAACATAGAAAAAGTAAGCGATTCAAATCACGATTAACTAATTTCAAAGGGTTGAAAATAAGGTTAAGCGTTCCAAACGAGGAATATACAATTGTACATTTTAAAAAGAGAAGCAGGAATATCTTCTGATTGCTATAATACCTATGATAAAGTAGCAAGGGCATTAAGTTAGTTTCTATAGATAACAAATATCTTTCCTTAAATTTATAACATAGTCACAGAGTTTGTTAATATATTCTGTTGTTTTGATACCGCATATCGAAATTTTTTAATCGACAACTTTTCCTCTATTGAACAAACCTTATATTTGATATGCACATCCCATTAACCACTGGAACAGAGCTCTTAAATAATTCAAGTTGGCGTTCAACCTTAGCAGACATCCTTATGTGACTCAAAATGATTGTTATAGACCTCGACGTGAAAAGAATTCATTGTTCAATTAATTTGAAGTACAATAAGATAATGTCTGGCCATGTTCTTTGTCTTCAATAGCAAAGGTTGTTGTAACTTAGAAATCTGATTAATGAACTCCCGATTCAAACTAATCGAACACAGAAGCATCTCCGGCGGCTATGGAGCTCTTTTCATAGTTTTTCTTGAAGCACATAACAATTAAAAAAAAAAGCGACATGTCGTCATGGTAGACTGCTCGTAAGGGCTTTTATAATTCAACTACTTTTTCCTGCAAGCTGTGTGTGTTAACGAATGTAGTTCTGAGACTCGTCAAAAGCTGCCACAAATAAATGAAACAAAATTATATAATTACAGAGAAGTTGGGCTACTTTTGATATCTTTTTTTTCTTTCTGTAATTATAACTCTTTGGGAAATAAAATGTAATTAGAGAAAGAATGTAAATAATTCATAATTTATCGTATGTGAAAGTTGGAATTGGGAAAGAAGTTACAGCAATGTAATTTCTTTTGCTGCATTTCCACTGTGCAATAAAACCTGTTGCACAATCATGCTTATCAACTTAAAATATTATATTAGGTTTACGGAGTTTTGTTTGTATTCAAACAATTTACTTTCTCAACCACACAAATGCGAAATGTTCCAAGGCTGGATAGAGTCACAGATGGGCAAATTTTACTAATACACTATAAAGTACAGTAAACACACACACACACACACACACAACCCGAATGATGGCTATATCTTGTATTCTAATTGATGAAATAACAAAAGTCAAGTACCGTTGTAAACTATAGTAGCTGTTTGGTAATACTTCAAGCTATCTCCCCCCCTCCTCTTCTCTCTATCTCTTCCCCCTCATCGCCTAAATTTTATACAACTCTCCAGTTAAGACTTGTAGAATCTTTCTTTTAAAGATATTATTTAAAACTATTTTATGTATAAATATACAAATTTAAATATATTATATAAATATATATTATATGAATATATTATATAAATATATTATATAAATATATTATTTAAATATATTATATAAATATATTATTTAAATATATTATATAAATATATTATATAAACATATTATATAAATATATTATTTAAATATATATTTATTTAATAAAACGCATTTTTGCAATGTTTTGTAAGTTTGCTCAAGAAAGAGAAGCTTGTCATTTTAACAAACTTTCATCTTGGTTAAAACTAATTAAGCTTTAAATTGATTTAATAATATTTTTCAATTAGTTCAATATCTGCGCTCGATGTAAGTCATTTGGAATTTAGATCATATTATTTATTTATTCCAACATTGATCTTAACTGAAGAGGCCATGTTTTGAAGGTATAAGGGTGCTAGTTTGATACAAGATAACATTTGAGAAATCTTGTTTTGTAAGCAAAAGATTTTATCCTTGGGTTTTCTGACGTACGCAAAATGCAATAAAGAAATATAAAATGTTTAAGATAGATAAAATTTTCCACGGCAATAAAACACCGTCTTCATTGAAACTAACTACGCTTTGTATTGATATAAGAATTTTTTTTCAATTACTTTTACGCACAGGCTCGTTTTAAGTTGCTTGGAATTTAGATCAAAATATTTATTTTGTTCAACGTTCTTCGTAATTGAAGATCCTAAGTCAAGTTTTGAAGGTTTAAGGGTGTTAGCTTGAAGCAAGATAGCATCTGAGACATGTTGTTTTGCAAGAGAAATCTTTAACCCTTTGGATTACCTGACGTACAATGTACAATGGAATAAAGAAATAAAATTTCCTAATCGTAAATCAATCGTATTAAGATACGATAAAAACAGTTTAATAACAGTAAAATAGATGATGATTCAAGTTATACGGACTCAAAAAGCTTCAACTCAACTGGGATCTCGAACAAACGGACCACAATCGCAGAGGAAGAGAATCTAGATAAAAAAAAAACAGAGTTCTGGGGCATTTACATTGTTTCTCTGGAGAGATAATCACCGCTTGAGTTTGATATAAATCGTCGACAGGGAGATTTTGTGTCATGGAGAGGCTGTGTCGCCCCTAAAGTAGTTTGGGATCTTTCCCTGGCGAACAATAGGAGACTAGATTTCGAACAAGTTTTTTCGAGATTTTGTGGATGTAAAACATGGATGCTGGATTACCTGAGAGTTGGATCTGGTAAAATTTTCGTAAAAGTGAAACTTGTGTTTGTGTTTTTATTTAAAGTGGAGTTTTATGGTTCAATGATTTTCTGGTGGAATAATAGGAACTCGGAAGAATTTAGGTTTCTTAAGGAACGTAACAATCCCGTGAATTCATGAAACAAATCCCCTTTTGTGGTTTATGTTTTATTTTCGATTCCGCTCTAGTCTGTTAGAAGACAGAGCAAAATAACTCAAGAATTGGTAGTCAAGTTACTGGTAAAAGAGCAATTAAATTTAATTCATCATTTGAAATATACTTTCACCAAAGCTCACTACTAAAATAAAATTTAATGATCAAAACTAAGATTATTTTATGTTTCTTTCTCATACTCTACTTTCTTAAAATAGAATAACTTTCATAAATTTAAAAGCGTTTATTCAGAACTTAGTAAGGAATATAAATCTTGGACATTTTAATACATTTCTGAATTATGTATTATGATCCTCTTGTGGTACATTGTAACAGTTTTTTTCTTTCTTTATTCTATTTTCGTATGCTATATATGTGGTTAGTAAAGCCTCTGAAATGAAAATACGGAAGTGTGATATAATTGTCAAGGATCAGACATGGATATGGAAGTCTTAAATATGGAGAATACATCAAAATGTTTATCCTAACCCCCATACGAAAAATCATGGTAGACTTAATATATAAATTACTTTTCATATTGTTGTAACACATTCGCTGCCACCAAAATTTATATATCCATCCTCAGAAGCCGAATTTAAAAAAAGTGTTTTAATGATTAAAAACGTTCCGTAAAAACGTAAAATATATATATATATATATATATATATATATATATATATATATATATATATATATATATATATATATATATATATATATATATATATATATATATATATATATATATATATATATATATATATATATATATATATATATATATATATATATATATATATATATATATATATATATATATATATATATATATATATATATATATATATATATATATTTATGTTTTTAGGATGAACCTAAAAAAACCTTTATTTTTCAACGGCAGATACCTCCGGCAATTTCAATTGAAACCTGATTTTCTCCTTTTATATGTACCACTGTCTTGCACACCAAATTTGAACATCGTAGCGTAATATGTTCTAGGGTGATTGTATTCACAAACATAGCGTTTGCCGAAACCATAATTTATTTTTAACACCGGACCTTCCAAATAGTAACCACAAGAGAAAAAAAATCAATATCGACATTGATTTTTTTTAACCCACTGGAATACATTCCCTTCCCTAATTACACATAAGGTAACTAAAAGCAATATTTTCTCTAAATTACATACCGGGTATTGAAAGTAATAAAAGAAACAGGAATAGTTTAATTAATTACCTGCTTTATAATATTTTTAAACATTGGATGAAAAAAATTAGTACTTACAATTTAAAGTTTTTACAATAGTGCTATCATAGGAGATTAAATAGCTGTTATTATAGCCATCTTGTAAAGTATTAAAGTGTATGATTTAGGCTAGACCCTGCTATTGCAAAACTGTTGCATTTTGCAGCCGTCTCCACACTCAAACCTAGATTTATTCAAAAACGTATCCGTGAAGAAACAACTTAAAACTGCGTATGCAACCGGCCGAGACCAGAATACGCTTCAAATCGAGCAGTGATCAGACAACCAGCATCGGTGTCGGTGTGTTGCGCAAAAAATAACCACAAAAAGAAAGGCATTGTCTGTTTCGATTTGCAGGCCAGATACCACTAAATTACAGCAGGAAGCCTCTCCTGCCAGAAAAACCTACCCATTCTCCAACCGAAACTAAACCGGTAATATCCGCCACAGGAACACATTCTTTTGCCCCATCAACATCATCATCGAGTTTAAATGGTCTTTTAAAAATCGAGATTTACAGAAGCATCCATTCTGGGTTTGTAACTATAAAATAAAATAAAAAAACATGGTTGAAAGATCCCATTTTTGAAAGGAACCAGCAAGGTTCTTTTATAGGCTTGTTACAGTTGTCGACCCATATTTAGAAGCTCTGTGTGGTATTAAAGTATTTTGAATTGCCATTTGAACCTTGCTTTTTCACGGTCGCCGGGTGTCATCACGATTGAAGTGAAAACCGTGTAATCGAGTGTTTTTCCGCTGGATTATGGGTTTCCGGTCCACTACTCCAGCTCGCTTGGAACCTGCTAAACCCATTTTTGATTATGATGAGAACTTGAGATGCTTACCTGCTTCCATCAGTCAAAGGCATTCATAAGGTCATTTAGTTTGATCACAGAAGGGAGCGTGAGGGGGACAGAAGGGAGCATTCTTATGGGAGTTTTCAGTTACCATGCAGAACGATTTCTTTTTGACCATTTGAAATTGTAATTTGAGGCTCCCTATAAGTAACATTTTGAGAAAGTTAAATTTTTAATAATATATATATATATATATATATATATATATATATATATATATATATATATATATATATATATATATATATATTTTTTTTTTTTTTTGGGGGGGGGGGGGATGTACATACAGTTTGATGGGAACCCAGCATAGAATTGAATAACTTTTCACGGCATTGGGAAAGAGAGTTTCTGAGAAGTTTTCGTTTATATAAAATACTCTATTGAGAAAGATAACTTTATACTGATTTCCCGAAGTTGCTTACAAGTAAATAATTTTTTTTAATTTCTTTTTTTGTAAGTTATTCATTGGCGAGCCGTCTAACTTCCACACAATGTGGGACACTATAGTTTACTATAGAACGACGATGACATACATCCAATTGATCCTCCGAAATGTTACGTGACAATCACGTGCAAAAAAGCTTCATTATTAAGAAATATTATTCTATTAAGAAAGTTGTTTATTTTTATCAAAATATTTTAGAAATAAATTCCTTTATTTATTTAACTAGAATATTTCAATGAAGTACTTCTCGGCTCTTTTTAGAGGTGTGAAAAATAATGTTTTAAAATTATCACGACTGAAGTTTAGAACTATTTCCTTTCATATGAAGGATTACTTGACTCTGGATATCTTTTAAACTGGACCATATATACGTAACATGAGTAAACATTATGCAACAACACCAGTTGTTTAACAATGTTCAACAATATTTCATATATTTTTTTTATTTTTTTTTAAGAAATGGGAGATGACAAAGTTGCAGAAAACTTATCAATGAGATTTGTCTACACGCACATTTGTCGTGTGTTTATCATTAGGAATTATTAAGGTAAAAAAAAAAATGAAATGAAATGCAAGAACTAAAGTATTGTACTACTTTGTTCTTGTAACTTCAAATAAGTGAAAATTCTTTTGTACTCAATAATGTTTAATGGAGCGTTGTTCTTACGCTTTTGAGCATTATAAAGAGGTTGCTCAACTAAGTTACATTAAATAGTAATGTAGATCATTTTACATTTTGTGAAACAATGGAAACAGAAGTATGGGAAATAATATGGTTAAAATGTATATTACACCAAATGTGGATATAGAACCTACATTCAACAGAAAGAAAGCCAAAAGAATTTTATTTCTCTATATCATAAAATATCCACCTTAAACATTTAGTAGTAGTATTCCGATATTTTATGTATTTTTCTGCAATAGATTTAAAGAGAAAAATTTTTCTCTATCATTTTATGTTCGAAGATCCTTTTTAAGCCAAATTACTTGCTCCAGGAAGTTCGATTTGTAGCATTTTCTTTAAAACGGGTCAATATCGTTCAATTACATAGACATTATTTCCTGACTGAGAATGGTAAATTATAATCTAATACGATTTATTTTCCAGGAAAACTATGACGCAGAGCAATATTATAGCTATTAGTTTGCTTTCTATTTTTAAAACGTCATCTTTTAGCTATTACTGAAGTAATCAAAAGCAGGATAGGATAAAACTTAGCAGGACTCAACAGGATAGAAATAAAAATATTTAGTGAAAATTCAGAGCACGAAAATAATTCGATAAACGAATATTTCTTGAAATATTTAATTATAAATTACCAGAGTTTGAATGTCAAATCATTCTTTAAATTATTTATTTAAAATTTCATAAGTTATTAAAAAACAACAAAGAATTTCGAAAAATTCTAAAGCATTATAACTAAAAGTCATCAGCATCTTTCCAGATATTAAAATGCATTAATTTGCCTATGAATCAATTCAAAATTTAATCAAGCTTATTTTATAAATGTTAGTTCTACTGTTCTTACTTTTGTCTGCTAAAACTTGAGTCCAATAACACCTTTAAAAATAAATTCGAATTTTAGCCAATCACAAACCCGCATTTAATTCTCGTTGTCAGATATTGCGGAGAGCAGTTGCCCTTTGCATCCCCAAATATAAGGTCCATAACTGAACTTTTCAAAGAACTTAATGTTTGGAAAAATTCAAAATTCTCAAAGCAGTTAGAACCGCACATTAGCTTCATAACATATCTGCAGATAAACTTTAAATTAATCCAAGAATCTATGAAAATACAATATTAAAAAAAAGAGATGATTGGTTCAAACATCTTCCGGCAAAGCATACCTGTATAAGTTTATAATATGTTATAGTAAATAAGATATTAAATGCAAATATATTACAACCCTTTTCCAAGAAATAATTTATAGTTTCTAGTATTCGTTAGAAAATTGCATGGTGATAGTTTCAGCATTAAAATACATTAATAAATATTTCCCGGAAATATCTTTGGTTTGACAGCGGAAAGAACAAATTTGACTTTGTGAATGCTTCCCACAGATATAATTATATTCGGATTTGAATTTTACATAATTATTATGTCCCTTCTTTCGGCAGTCGAATTCTTCCTCAAGCATAAAAACATTCCTCACTCTTTAAAAGGTCGCGTGAATGAATTTGTAAATTAATTTTTAATAAAAGTTTAGCGGGTAAGTAAACTAGTAAACCTTCAGTTTACAAAACTAATGTGTTAGTTTGCCAGAGTCACTCGCTTCAAGCTTTTTGGAGTGTTTTTAAAATTTAATTTAGAATTTTTTTAAATTAAAACGCTGTATTTTTAGAAAAATACTTGTGTTATTCTCGAAATGATATAATAAGGTTTAGGGATTTGCTGCTCTAATTAATTAAATATCGGCGACGAACTTTTTGCAAAATTTTAAATGAAACAATCTACTTTAAAGTAGAAAAGACGGAGGATATTCCTGTATTCTTATTTTGCTTACTTTTAAAAAAAAAATCTAGAATTCCTAAACAGTAAAAGAACAAGATATCAAGCTTTGTTATACATTTATTATTTTGAATTTGCTTATTGCGTTGCTTATTACGTTTTATTAACCAGTTCATCGTGCCATTTTGAAAAACTTTATTCCTTTCGATAACAAAGCCTTTTGGGCTTTTAAGGAAATTATATAACCTTTACATTTTTTTAACTTACCTTTCTAAAAATAACTCTATTTAAAATTTACAAATCTTCATTTCTTCCTCAAACACCAATTGAAATCTCTACAGGAAATATAACCCCATGCTTCATCTTGAATGTTCTATACATCAGAACCAAATGCAATCAAGTTTGGAAGTATTTCTTTTTTTTTATAATTATATTGTTAAAAAACAATTTTCGTTTGAAGCTTAACATTACAGCTTATACAAAAAAAAAAATCTAAATTTTAAAGAATTAAGAGTGAGTTATAAGAGACCGTCTCATTAGAAGTCAAATGAGGATAGATTCAGTTTTAAGGAAAATATAGTTTCAAAATTTGGCCTTGACTTAGAATCGTTTAATTCTACAGAGTTTTAAAAATACAAAATTTCTGTTCAATTTCACAATTTTCTCAATTTATTTATAAGTGAATTCGAATACAGTATTATTTATAAGTGAATAAGTTTTATAATAATTCTTTTACAATTCAATATTTTACTTATTGTCCTTGGAAGAAAAAAAAATCTAGATTATATTGATATCACAATTTAAATTAATATTGCATTTACATTGACATTAACAGAAACTTAATAAATTTATACTTTAGAAAAAAAATCCATGTTTGAGTAACAAAATTTACAAAACCATCTTATAGGTACCCAAAACTCAATTTTATTATTTTGGGAACGTTAACAGCAAGAAATCCGGGACCTGATTGATAGGTAGTTGTTATTCAACCAGATATGTCCTAAACTCTAGATAAAAAGCAGCAATTGAAATGCAAATTTTCGAAATATTTCATCACTATGTTTATAAACCCATAAAACAAAGTTTTTAATATGAAACCTTAAAATACATCGCCAATTTTTAAGTGCAATTGCAACTTCTTGAGCTCAAATCGAGTTTTCATAGTGTTTGACCACTAAGAATAAAATATTCATTCCGAACTATTTACTAATTTCTTTTGCCACAAAAATTTGATTGAATACATTGTCATCTACAATGAGTTAACGATCTACGAAAGCTGATAAGTCTGACGTAAAACAATAAAAACGAATATCTTTTATTTATTTTGATTAAAAAAATTGGCAACAGGAACGAGTTTCAACAATGATCGTGTAAAATTAATTCACTTATAGCGTTGCCACGCAATGCAAAGTTGAATTGACTGGACTTCATAGAGAATTTATGCCTTCACGTTCAATGATCTTATAGTTATTTTGATTAAAACAATTTTAGCAACAGGAAGGAGTTTCAACAAATGGTCGGTTAAATAGGATTTATTAGTATTCCGAAGCTATTATAGAAGAGTGTGTAAAAGCGAATTTTCAGTGAGAGCGACAGCCCCAAAATTTGACAGAATGTAATGCCATCAACATCGAATCTATCTGCCAAGTTGCAGACCGATTGGATTACGGCAAGTGGGCTTAGGCATTCGCAGAATTTCCCGCCATCGACATACCCAGTCCTCCACCCACACACAAAATCGAAGTTATTATAAAAGATTTAAAATCAGAAAGCATTGCCTTTGAGTTTTAATGACAGGTTGACAACTTCCACAAATGCAATTAATCCTTTGACAACAAGTCAGTTAGTCAGTTGTACGTCGTAGATTATATAACTTTATGGTGCATTTCTCTCCTAACTCCCACCAAATTTGCGAATTAACCATGGAAAAAACTATTTTTGCATTTATGATAAAGCTTAACGGTAAGAATTATTGTTTTTTTCTAGACATGGCAAGTTATAAAAAATTTGGCTCGTGATTTATATTGAAACTATTTTGATCCCGTTTTCAAGATCTGTCCCAACTAAATAATTGCCACCCTTCAGTCAGGTCATCGAATTGGTTTTCAGTTGATATTGTAATATAGTTTTTTTAAAGTTATTTATACCGAATTTTAAAAATTAAACTTTAACTAAATCTAATCTATAACATAACTATAATAATATATTAGCAGTTGAGAGACTCTCAAATAGCTATCCTAGTATGATAGTGACTAGCTCTCGGGTTATTGCTTTTTCTAAACAGGGTAGCGTTGTTCACCAAAGATGTATCGGAATTTAAGCAATGAGTTTCGGAATAAGTTGAGTTTTGACGCATAAAAGTGACAAACGTTTTTACAAATATATATATATATATATATATATATATATATATATATATATATATATATATATATATATATATATATATATGTGTGTGTATTTTTTTAGTGTATTTGAGGTAGAGTAATTATAAGACCAAACAACCCGATTTCAAGATTTTGGAATCACCTGTAATAGGAGTTACAAATATAACAATGGTTTTAAACCACTTTAAAAATATATTATTTTTTTAAAGTGGTTTAAAACCATTGTTATATTTGTAACTCCTATTACGGGTGATTCCAAAATCTTGAAATCGGGTTGTTTGGTCTTATAATTACTCTACCTCAAATACACTAAAAATTCACCCGGACTATGCTAATCAAATGAAAAAAGAATATTTTTTTTTTTTTCCGTGATGGTCGTGACTTTTTTTTCAAAAACCGCAACTCTTGGTCACTTAATTGCAGGACTAATTCACAATTTAACTTGAAAAATGTAATAGGAAAGATGTTATTTAAATAACTTACAGGGTGTTCAATAAATGACTGACTCATGTTGAACTTAAATAATAAAAACACGGCTTTGAGTTAAAAACTAATTGACAAACTTCTGTATTTTTACAAACTTACCGTTTTTCTAATGCCAATGCTGAAAATTTTACATTCATATCTTCAATCGTATTTTAATCATTCACATAAATTTAAATATTTGATAAGTCATATTGGGATATGTCATTTATTGAACATTCTGTATCCTCAGCAATTGTACGGTTGTGTCTACCTAGTAATATTTATAACTTTTTCCCAATAGTATATTGAATTACAATTTCTTTTATATTAGTTGGAACCAATTTTCTACGTTTTGGGTTTTTATATAAATTACTACAAATTCCAGAATATACATTAATCTAGTTTTTGGGAACAGACAAGCCTTTTAATTAATACCACCAAGTCCAAGCATCTGGTTTTCATCAATGGCCCATGGGAATGAGTCCTAAACAATGAGATAGCAGATGCGAACGTGTTAATCAAAACGCCCATGTTAAGGGATCAACCCGCCTAATTACTTTCTACCCTAGCGTAACGGGGATGACTCGGATTAATAAATTGCACTATAACTTACTCCACCAAAGCAGAAATCTGACCCTCCCTACTAAAAGAACACCATAATAATTCTTTCAGCGCACGACAACCGCAGAGAACGTTAGCAACTAAGGTTAGTTACGAAAGCAAAAGGTTTGTCTCTTAACTTTCTCACACTTCTAGTCCGAGAAGTAATTACAAGGTTAGATACCTCATAGAACATCATTCTAGATTATTTTTTATTTTTTTGTAGAATTTAGAGAAATGCTAGTAGATTATGAATACATTTATCAGCCGAGGGGGGAGGGTTGTCCGAAACTGTTAAAAAATTAAGTATTACGTCATTAGTGACTCACTCATTGTGATGCCTGAGCTCATGTGTGTGCTTCATCAGTGACCCATTGTTTCACTTTTAAAAGATGCAAGTATTTGGTGCCAGGAAAAGGAAATCGTCTGTAACCTTCCTCATTGAAAATTAAAAAGTGCTGGGCTACGAAATTAAAAAAGAATGCTCACTGTTTAGCAAATTATGACGTATTTGGCTAAATAATTTAGTTCAAATAATTCATAGATTTTTGAACGGCTATGGCCTGTTTTGACCGGGCAGATCAGTATATTCATTATCTACTAGCATTTCCCTACATTGTATAAAAAATTCAGATGTTCGATGAGGTACGTCACTAAGTGAATTTGTCACTAGACGACACTGCTCTGGTGTATCTAAACAATATCATTTTCTCTAGAGCAGTAAGTATTAACACATTTTATAGTCGAAGGGCAGAAAGGAAAAAAAAAAAAAGCTTGATATTTTAAATTGATACATGTACGTGTATATATATTTCTCCAAAATTATGCTTACTGTTTTCACATATCGTCGGCTTAAAGGTGTCCATTCCCTTTTTTTTTTTTTTTTTGGTATATTTGAAAACAGGAAGAGAAGATGTATAGATTTGAAAAAGCTACTACTCGATTATTGAAATAAATTTGTGGTAAATGAGTCTGACAGAAAAGCGTCAAGTACTTGTTGAATTAGTAATTTAGAAGGTATTTTCCTCACCAGAAAATTGATAAGTTGGAGATACCACTTTTACACTCTTAAGCCAACGATTTTTTTCTGCTTTATTTGGGAATATATTTTGGTTTCTAATACACTGAGTTCGTTTTGACAAACTAAAAAGTTTTTGATTAAAACTATCAGTAAAGACCACCATATATTTCTCACTAACATATGATACACGGACACCCAATGACTATTTTTTGCTTTGTTTTTGTTAATTACCGATTTCTGATGTAAAATCCCGAGGGTCGGAATTACGAGCCAATACCCTCCACTCTCTAAACTTTATCTTGCAACAGCTGCATTTCAAACGAGTCCTGTCCTTTGAGTCAACAGCGCTCTCTGCCCCCAAGAGAAATCAGGAAAGATTAAAAAAAAAAAAAAAAAAAAAGCAGCTATCGGCCACACTGCAACAGCACGCCAGAGACAACTAGAAAATTAATTATCTTACGCTCGACCTTCAAGTGAAACAGTTGTTTTATTCACGAATTAATTAGTTTATTAAACAAGGTTGTACTGATGTAAATTGGTCATGGGATAATTAAAGTGTCATTTAGGTAATGGGATTAATGGACATTGAGAGTTTGTACTTCGCCTGTGGACTGATGTCATATGAAGGAGTTGAGTGACATCTTCGGAAAATTTCGGGTGTTGTTTTGTTCGAAAGGGGTTACGTAATATCGTGCATGAAGATGAAGGTATAGGTCAAGTAATTGTACGATTTCGAAGTTCTGCTCTTACTCAGACAGATAATCTTATAGATCAGTACGCAAAAAAAAAAAAAAAATAATAATTTTACTCGTCAGGAATCAAGATGATGATTAATTTGGCAAATTGAATAGTTGTTACGTTCAACACCACAATGAATTAGATTCTGCTTATCCGTATAATGGATGTGTTGTCCTAACTTGAGAAACAATGGGCAAGTTGATATTTTGTCAGAGGGAGAGACAGATAAAACATATCTCTAGTAGCAAAAGGCAATTAATTGTTCTTGTGCTGAAAAGAAGGTCTGTTGTGACTGTTTCAGAAATAAAGAGTAAACGGTGGTAATTTGGGAAGAGGAAGGATTGGAACTAATGTAATAAAATTGCATTTCGAATAAAAAAAATATTGTAATAGCAGTTTAGCTACCATGAATAACTTATTCGATATATTATTAAAAAGGTTGTGGTGATTTTTTTCATTTAAACTTCTTACAAATAAATAAACAAACAAACAAATAAATAAATAAATAAATAAATAAATAAATAAATAAATAAATAAATAAATAAATAAATAAATAAATAAATAAATAAATAAATAAATAAATAAATAAATAAATAAATAAATAAATAAATAAATAAATAAATAAATAAATAAATAAATAAATAAATAAATAAATAAATAAATAAATAAATAAATAAATAAATAAATAAATAAATAAAACTTTTAAACTGATAGGACTGCTTCAAATTAGGTTTTTGCAAGTCTTGAAATACTTTACAATACAGAATAAAAAACTGAACTGATTTGATCGATCTTTAATTATGTGACTTAGCTATTCTGATAGAGAGACAAAATAAAATGCTATTAAATAACCTCGTCTTATCCTATTTGAAATATTTCCTTCAACGTATGCGTTACTTAAAAATGTATTAGCTATTTATATTTATGGTGTGTATTTTATAATGTGGGTCATTATTACAAATATCAAGCAACGTGGATTGTGGATGGCACCGAATGGTAGAAAAACTTTATAATTATTAATTCAAAGATAACAATATCAAAATTATCCCAAATTGTATAAATTATATATAACCAAATTGTGTATATTGTGTAAAACCAAATTGTGTTCATTGTGTCACACTAATGTATATTATAAGTTGAAATTATATTATTAAACTATCAATAGAAATCACAGATTAATCAGTCATTAGGAACTCAAGTTAGTCTATTGTTTAAAAAGGCAAAAATAAGAAAGCAAAGAAATAAAAGATAGCATGTTTTAATTTTCTTTAACATCTTATTAAAATTATTTTGAAAATATGTTACGATATTCAAAACAAAAACTTATTGAGTATGAACTAATTTAAAATTGAATTCCCAATCTAGTTTAATAATTACGTTTTGTAACTATCACTAAACGATATTACCTTCAATTCCCCAATACAATAATATTATCTTAATTTAAAACTACTCAACTGAACTAGAAAACTAATTTATGAAGTAGGTACAAACAGATAAACCTAAGAGAATTACATGAAAACATCACAAAACAAGTTAATCGCAAAATGGAATCAAGAGCAAGCTTGTTATGTAGAGAAAAACATTACCTACTTCACCAGATTACTCCAGATATCTAATTTTAAACTAACTGTGTAAATATGCGTTAAAAAAGTACTTAATACGATAAATCAGCTTTCATCACCCACAAAATAACTATCTAATCCGCCAAAAAAAAAAAAAACACACCCAACACAGCTTCAAGAGAGGTCAGTATACTGGTGAAAAAAATATTTCTGAAGCAGCCGAAGACTGTATCTGTCACTTATGAAATAATAAATCGTACAATAAACAACTTCAAGAGCTGAAGTGAAGGTATACAATTGTTTTGGGGAGAGGTGCGGCTTCATTAACGCTTATTAGGCAGACGAGAGAGTCCAGTAACCTTATACTGGTTTCGACTTTCTTTTTAACCTACTTTAAATAGGTTCTTGAAAAGGGTTATTCTGGTAGGAGTGTTTGCCGAAGATATTTATTTCGGAATAGTTTTTCCTTCAAATAATCTTCTTGTCCTGAATTCATGATGAATAATCGTTGATTTTAACAATACCAATAAAGTAGATCTAATGGAAAAAATCGGCTTTTGAGTTGCAGATAGCTATGAAAGTACGAAAGCAAACACAGTGGGGTTAGCAAATGAAATGGAAATGCTTTTAATTTGTTTTAGACATTAAGTTTTTTCTTACTTTAGAAGAAATTAAACCGAATTAAGTGTACTATTTATACATCAGATTATTATGTAAGTTATTTTTTAAACTTTCTTTGTGCGTTAATTTTTTTTAAGTTTCTAGTTCTTTAAATTTGCAGTATGAAACCGCAATTTTTTTAATACGTGATCTTGTATAAATACTGTTTTTTGTTTTTTTTTGTTTTTTTTTACTTAAATCCTTTTTTTTTTAGAAAGCATCTCAATAGAAAGACTTATGAAAAGTTTCAATTGCTTTCTTCAGTTTGATGCTTTCGATTAAAATACTTTTAGATATTTAAAAAAAGAAAAGTAAAATATTTTAAGAAGAATGTATCTAAGTGAAATCAAATAAGAATACAGCTTATCGTGACGGCTCAGTTGAAATATTTTAATACAAAATAGACTTTTTCCTAAACTCATTGCCTATCAAGAAAAAATAACGATCAAAATGCTTTCCTAACTTTGTTATTATATTTCGCTTGGTTCGTTATTTTTCTTTATAAAGAGATTAGCTTTAGACTATCAGCAAAGCTAGACTATTTGGTTAATATGGTAACTGGTAAGATAACTGCTGAAAAGACTTCAGAATAAAGACATCAAATTGCTTTTTTCTCCGTAAAATAGTATTTGTTAATACAATACGTTCACACGAATAATAAACATAATTTAACATTTGTGTGAACGTATTTGCATATTTTAATTCATTGGCTTAAGTTATACTTAACTTTTATCTAAGTTCATAGAATTTTACAAACGTTATTCAGCTTTAAATTAATTAAATGCATTTTTTTTAATTGGATCCTTTTTTGTATCAGATAAAATAATAGGATCTTTTCTAACCAAATAATAAGGACTCATCAGTCGTGTAAGATATACAGTTAATTCAGGATATTTCCAAATTCAATAGCGGATAGACATTAAACAGTGAAATATATAGCAATTTCCAAAGTAGTAGTCAAAACTATATCGTTTGTCCCTTTTGGCAGCTAAATATTATGACATACTGATCCCCGAGAATATAAAGTAAATTGGAACAATTTGTTTTCCTTAACACAATAATGTTTTAAAGAATAATAGACATTCCTATAAAGCTATAAAAAATATTTTTAGTTTATGTTCGTGTGTGTCTCCAGAATGAGTAGAAACTCAATATTTTTCTATTTTTTGAATTCTAGCAAACTATCTAAGGTTTAAAAACGAAAACATGGATCTCATTAAGACTCAGAAAAAATATCACCTCATTGTTTGAAAAAATGCTCTGAAGTGCTAAAATCTTCAAGGATTTTCTACCTAATAACGATGAAAGTGGATAAACAACAAAAATCACTCGTCATGGCGGTTGCAATCGCAAAGCAGGTGCATCTTCGGAAGAAAAAAAAACTTGTAAATTGGATCTTTCTCCTCCTGGATAATAAGACTGTTATTAACCTTGAGAATATTCCATTTCCTGCCGACTTCTCATCCTAGCAGATGAACCGATGCTATCTGGTTTATCATTCCACATTTAAAAGAAGAAAAAAAGCGCCTGATTTTTCTGCTTTTCTTTTTCAAAAACCAATGTTCTTTTAAGACAGGACAGCGATAAAGACCCATTATGCCGGATATTTTGTAAGACCAAGCTATCCGTAAAATTCATTTATCACTTCACTAACCATGTGATGTGAGGTTCCCTTCTAAGACGGGGTAGCATTTTGTATTCTTCTCCACAGGGTCGTCTGTTGGAAGGATATATCTCTATACCCAAACAGGGGCCCCCTAATTTCGAACATCGTCCAACTAAATCGATTTTGGAGATTTTTAATGAACCTTTGCAGGCGATGGAAGCAAACGCACAAAGTCTTTATACTATATATTTCCATGAAAATTATGTTAACCTTGGGAGGTTTCTCACGGTTCAGGTGTATTGCTAATTTAGAGCGAGAAAGGTCATGTTCTGGAAGTCCAAAAAGAATCTAATGACTTACTGGTTAAATCCACTAGTTTCTCTGAATAGAATAGAATTTGAGCAAATATATTTTTAACTGGGGATTCGTTAAAAGTGGACACAGCAAAGCAAATAATTGAAGTTTAAGTAAAAAATCGAAAAAATAAAAGTTAAAATGTAACAATTTACAATTTTGGTAAAATTAAAAAATATCCATGTATTTGAGTGATTATTTTTTTCTTATCCTGATATCACTCAAATTAATTAGTAATTTATTAATTAATATCTTAATTTAGGATGAGATTTTAGTGGTCAGTTACATTTCGAACAAATTTCGCACAACTTATGCAACAATTGAAAAACCAGTTTAATATAATTATGAATTCTAAGCCTATTGGGTCTTATTTATGCATTCGTATTTCTAAAAAATAACCATCAAATTTAGGATCTTTACTCTGTTTCGAGTCTCAAGAAGTTTCTATCGAAAATTCCTACTTTCGATTAATTCCAACTTTGTGGGTTTACAATAATCAAATGCTGTTATGCAACAACGACCGATGATTTTCAGTTTCAAGCTATTTAATTACTGATTGCAACTACTTCTGAAAATAAAGAAGTAAGTTACATAGCTACTAAAAAAGTAGAAACGGAAAAAAAAAATAGTGCCCTTCATAAGATCAGACATTTCATTTGCCGGAAGCGCACGAAACAGCCATTTGGTCATCGCGCCAGGCCATCGGTTGGAAACAATTCCTCTTAAATCTTCCCACTTCCCACGTAATAACCATCTCTTCAAATTGTGAATATAAACACATTTCCACCCCGTCTGTTTATTTCCCAACACCCCATTCCATGTCGTGCTCACGGACGATAAAGTGGCTCTTCGGGAACGTGGTAGCAGACGGCCAGAAAACGTCGCCATTTCAGGAAAATTAAAAGATAGTCACTTTCCATTGTTTTCAGAAAACAACTTCTGGGCAATTTGTTGCCAGTTTCCTCATCATCGCATCCTCACGCTTTGTTGCGACTCATTGTTGCCTGAAAACGTTGTTGCGCACTGCAGCGCAGAAAGCGTGATCAGTTTAGTTGGGGGTAAGGCAAACGTAGAATTGCAAGATGGTGAAAATGTTTGTGGAAAAGAGTTGTTTTATTCTGAAGTTTATATCAGCTCTCAAGGAGGTCAAATTTATTACGTTAAAAGAAGATTTTTTTAGTAAATTTAGACTATTTTGGGCGTTTCTATTTTAACTTCCAACTTAATAACGTGTCGTTTAAGTAAATTAAAAAAAAAAAAAAAAAAAAAAAATTAAGGTCGTGGATGTTATCCATAGCTAAGTTTTAGTTAGCTATTATTTTCGCGGGAAAATGAAACGTGAAATTTGATTGAATAATGGAATGTTAAAATTCAAATATGTTTAAAAAGGTATATTGTGATTGGTGTCCTGAGTGTGTGTCCTGAGTGTAATTGGTGTCCTATGTCACTCTTAAAAATCGCCACTCAAAACAGCGATTCGCTTAAGGTCCATTGCTAAACAAATTGTTAAATAAATGGCTATCAATCTCGCAATCCCTACTCAAAATGATAAGTATGCATAGCTACGTCTAACAAAAGGTTATTTTTAAGAAAAAATAAAATGTGTAATGCGAAAAAAAAAAAAAAATTACTGAAATGTGGAATGTCAAAAATAAATCGAAGTCATTTGCAACAATAATTTAAAACTTCTGAAAGTCTAATAATAATAATAATAATAATAATAATAATAATAACAATAACAACAACAACAACAACAACAATAATAATAATAATAATAATAATAATAATAATAATAATAATAATAATAATAATAATAATAATAATAATAATAACAATAACAATAACAATAACAATAACAATAACAATAACAATAATAATAATAATAATAATAATAATAATAATAATAATAATAATAATAATAATAATAATAATAATGATAATAATAATAATAATAAAACGATTTTTTTCTAAATTTTCGAAATTATGTTTTCTTAAAAGGTCTGATTTTCGCTCTTATTTAGATTTCATTTTTTTTTCGCTGTCTAGAATTTATTCTACGGAAAAAAATAACTTGGAAAAAAATAAGTCATTGAGGTTTTTATTTCATATTTCCTTTCTATTATTTATACAGCATTATTTGATTTAACATACCAATTCAGACAGCGTATTTTCCATTCATTGATGTTACAAAATTACTTGAAGTTTCTCCATCGGCTGAAATTCAATTTATTTTGAAAATAAAAGGGAAATAGAAAGATTGAAATTAAATTTACATTTCAACATTTTTTCTAGTTTTTTAAAAATGCATTTTAAATTTCAAGCATCTGGAAGCCAATATTTAGTAAACTCTATCTTTTGATATTACCTATTTAAGCTAAAAATGCAATAAGCAATATCAAATAACAATATATATATATATATATATATATATATATATATATATATATATATATATATATATATATATATATATATATATATATATATATATATATATATATATATATATATATATATATATATATATATATATATATATATATATATATATATATATATATATATATATATATATATATATATATATATATATATATATATATATATATATATATATATATATATATATATATATATATATATATATATATATATATATATATATATATATATATATATAATACATATATACAATATATATATATACAAAAAGTTTTTGATGAAATTTAATTTGGCAGTAGTTATTTCATTTGTGTCACAAAATATCGTGTAATTGTCAAACCGGAATATCAATAGTCAGATCAAAGTAAAAATATTTTACTTAAAAAATATATAACAATTTTAGATTTAAGAGTTGCGTTGAAGAACAAACACGAGGCAACTTAAGTCGTCAAAAGTATGATAATAAAATCCGAAAAAGCACAAAAAAGGAGAGTATTTATAGAATTGCATAAGTTTCTAAAGTCGGGTTGTAATTACCTTTTAATTTAAAAAAAAAATCAATCTTTCCAATAATTTATGCAATGAACGTTACAGTTTCGAATAACAATCAATTGTTTTACCCAGAATATCTTACAAGTTCAAAATTCGTAAATAACTACAACAACAGCAACAATAAATAATAATAATGATGATGATGATGATTATATAATAATAATAATAATAATAATAATAATAATAATAATAATAATAATAATAATAATAATAAATATAGTAATAATAATAGAAAAAGCAGCAACTGAAAATAAAATAGCAACAGAAACAACTGCAACACTAGTAACAACAGAAGCATAGCAACAGTTACAACGGCAGAATCAGTAACAATAGCTTTCACATCTACAACAGCAGAAATAACAAAAATAAAAACAATTGTAATAATTTTAACATATTTCATATAACTATATATTACACAATTATTTAGTTAATTAAAATAAATAGTTAAAAGTTCAGTTAGACACATGAAATATTGCTTCAGCTCCAAAAAAGATTTACGTATGAAAACAATACTGAAAATAAACTTGACTGCAATGAACAAGTAGTCTCATCCTTAAAGCAGATAACAAGAAAGAAAATTATCATTGTATGTTAGTCACCATTCGTGATTCCGGCAAAATTAATTTAGCGACGCATTATCATTTAGGACTAACAATGTATCAGGATTTACTCGGGTTTGACGCAAATCTCCAATTAGTGATAGGTGGCACCGTACCTCCCTCTTTATCAGGGTAATTTATAAAGTAATTAACGTCGAACTTTGTTTATTAGCATTGAACAATTGGGATACACAATAGTAGATCTCTGTAACTCGGGATTAGTCTTTGTACATTTTGTTGATCTTCTTATAAGCAAGAATCAATATGGAATAAAGTTCATGGACATTGTTGAAGAAAGTTTATTCTCTTCGAGATTTAGATAGATAAATTTTAAAAACTATATTTGTTTTGAGTATGTTTTCTTGTACTGTTACTGCGTTTACAAGAAATGTGTTTCACAACGATGGTAAATTTAAAGTTGGTAATTTAAAGATGGTAAATTAAAGTTTATTATCTTCAAGATTTATATAGATAAATTTTAAAAACTATATTTGTTTTGAGTATGTTTTCTTGTACTGTTACTGCGTTTACAAGAAATGTGTTTCACAACGATGGTAAATTTAAAGTTGATTTGCAACAGATTTAAGTATTTTGACAAAACTACTATTTTGATGTTTGTTGAATTTTGCTGGTTTTTATACTGCGAAACAAATTACAGAAAAACAATTGCAACACGATTGAACATAAATCACGCCTTACAGGAATCATTACATCAAAATTATTTGTTTAAATTGAAATAAGAGCGAATTAAAAATGAATTCAGGTAATTAATAAAATATGTATTCTATTGAGAGGTATTTCAAGCATGAATTCATCAAAAATAACGTTAATTTAATAACTGTTCCTAATTACAGTCATAATTTGCCATCCCTGTTGTTAAAAACCCTTAAAGGGATTAACCAACACTTTCTACCGTAACGCAGTTGCAACTTTCGTTTATTAAAAAGTAATTAACATTCCGTTCCACACCAAGCTAAACCACCGAAGCAAATTTAGCAAACGATCCTTTTCTTATTTTATTTCCATTTAGAACGGAACACAGAACATTATCAGTCAGTAACATCTCAACTCGGACCGCCTCATTAAAATCTTTAATAAGCGGTCGATCAACTCAACTCGTTGTGGACTACAAAAGTAAACAGTTGGGAACAAGGATACACAAGAAGTGTTTTACTAGATGGAATAACGTCGTCTCGTTAACAATGTTCAAAAAGAAGTTTGGGCACTGCGTGGAATAATTGAAGTTTTCTTGCGTGAAGTTCAATGCTTGATGGGGAGGTTTCATGTCACTGCGTGTGTTTTAAGTTTAAATTTAGATCTTTGTTTGGGTGGGAGTTATAATAATGAATAGATTTTCATCTCATAACCCAGGAAAAAAAGTTGAATTGCGTATCATTCAAACTGGGACCACGTATTGTGTTAATAGTATTCTCATGTGAGAGAATATTGTGCTAAAATAAAAATAAGTTTGACTACGATATTCACAGTAGCTTAAAACCGCTACTTCCAATGGTTTGGGTAATATAGGGTGTCTATAAAAGGTTGGACACATTTTGATGTTGAATAATTCATAAACTAATGAAGACAAATTTAAATTTATAACACTAATGGTTAGATAGACTCAAAAACTTTTATGGCCCTTGTCAATGGACTTCGACATGTGCGCCGTTCGTCGCACGGAGAATATCAATTCAATTATTCAATTTCGTGCCACGTACGGACAAGCATGTCGGCATCCACAGAGGCTATTGCGGCTGTAACACTGGTCTTTAAGTAATCAACATTCGACACTTTCTTTCTGTAAATGATGTCCTTTACGAATCCTTAAAGGAAAAAGTCCAGTGGTGTCATATCATGTGATCTGGGTGCCCAAGAGATAAACATACAATTATTAACGCCCGCAGACGATATTTACAAAAGAAATATTATTCAAATGGGAAAAGGAAATTTTCTATGGCAACGTTCACTATAAATGAAAATATATGAGTTATTCAATGGATAAATGTCATAAGTTTGTACATATCTTCATTATTTGATGAATTATCCAACATCAAAATGTGTCCAACTTTTTATCGACACCCTGTATAAGTGAGAGAGTAAGTTGCAAAATTTACATGATTTTGCAGTCAAATTCATTAAAATTTCAAAAAGTGAATTGCCTCCCTCCCCACGCGCCTTCTCCACCTCATTATCAGCAATTGCTTATTCAAACATTCGCCATTGGCTAGAAAATTTCGTCGAGATTTTAGTAATTGATTCGATATGCATACATGGACATTCTTAATATACAGGGTGAGCTTAAAGTCCCGCACATCAAAGTTTACCTGCCCGTAAAAGTACCAGTTTAAGAGTTTTATAATTAAAGTAAATTATCACATAGAGATAAGTTGAAAAGATGGCTTTTATTATTAGCAGAAAAACTTTAGGTGTTATAATAAACGTTTAAAATGACTTCCTCTTTTGCGAATACAAAATCGTGTTCATTTTGCCATATTTCGTGAGACTCTGCGGAGCGTAGTAGTATTTATATTAGATATGGCTGTTGTGACGTTGGTTTTAATTTCAGAAATCATGTTGACAATTCGGCGAACGCAGAAACTTCCTTTCAATTTCTTTCAGTTTTTCATAGTCTAAAACGCAAGTCCTACCGACTCTTTTCTTGACAGTCACTGATCCAGTTATCCTGAAAATGTGGAACTAATCGTCTCACCGTTGAGTTACTGAATACTGATGCATCAGTACATATATATATATATATATATATATATATATATATATATATATATATATATATATAAGACTAAGAATACGACTTTCGAGCAAATTAACATTCCACCATGAATATGTCCTGTTTCAGGCAAAACTGCACACAGCCGCCTTGAATACATATGAAGTCTCTGAGCATGAGATCACTGATACCGATTGAAATACATTAGAAACAATCTACATCTACACTGTTATCCATCTACCTGGAAAAAATCAAAAATCAATGCATTTTCTCTGAATTACGGCATATTAAACTTTAATGTACGCAACTTTAAACTCCCCTTTATTAACTTTAAATATTTCAAACACGTATAGAGAAAAGATAAGATAAACCTTCCAGCTTAATGGAGTATTCTTAAATTTATATTTACTTTTAGCAATTTTTAAAGGTAAAAATTTACTGTTACAGATAAAAAAATTAACTCGTCAATAAATAAGATCCTGTGTTTTAGAAATAAACTTAATTCTTCATAAGTGTGTAGTTTATGGTAAGATAGAGGAACTCTTACGATTGCATTAGACTCAAATTTAAAATATTTATCCTTTTATCTAATTTCATCACTTAAAAATTAGGATTTATTTAGTGTTTAATTCAGATAAACGTCAATAAAGTCAGCGTTTTCTTTTTAATCAAAGAAATACATTAAAACAAAACAATATTGGTTTTGGAAAAGTGCGAAATTACAATATTTTGAACCACGACCGCTTATTTTTCTATCATTAAATTCGGAAAAATACGATGAATTAGAGGTAATTTACCAACTTATGTTGAACAAAGCAAACAATATATTTTTTAAATAAAATAATTAGACAAATTTGTAATTTGAAAATCCCAAATGCAAAGTATTACAAAATAAGTTTATTGTGCAGGTCATAAAATAATTCAGGTCAGTGTTTGTTTGTTTTTTCGTTTTTGTCTTTGCAGAAGCACATTATATCGTAGGAAACAAGTTATTTATAAAAATAAGTATTTTTTAATTAAAAATTTCTTATGAGCTGAAAAAAAAATCTTTTTTTAAAGTAAAAACGTTGGCCGACAAATCAGCGTCAGAAATAAATGATTTTTTTTAATTAATAAAATAGTCATAGCCTCTTTCTTTAACAGGAAAAACTATGATATAGTTTTCTGTAATTAGTGAACAAATAATTTCTTAAATAGAGAATAAATGTAATACTGTAAAAATCATGATGTTCAAATAAAACGTTCAGAAATATAAAAAACATAAATTTATTAAATATCTTAACACATGATTTGAAAGTATTTGAATTTATTATACTATTATTTTTAAGACATTTATTGAATATAGATTTAGAATTAACTTCAATCACTTAATAACTATTTCTACCACTATGGTGTAGTACAAACATGTAACGATTAGAATTTTAACTTTTGTATTAATTTTAATACCTATTTACTACATTTATTGAAATTAAAACAGCGTTATTGTTTACATAATATGATTAAACAACTTTTTATATTGTTTAAAAAACATTCAATGCTTTTATAAGAATCAGGGTAATGTCTCAGTTTAAGAGAAAATTCTGACAGTTTAGAATTGCAGTTTCGCAGACGATTTAACACTGGAAAATTCCGATTTGAACATAATTAAAGAATAAATGCCATGGTTGGGACCAATCAGAAAATACCTTTTACACAAATTCGAATTTTTACTTTCCTTTAAGCGAACCAGAATACAAATGTCATTTTCCAACAAACATAACAGTTGACTGTACCAAATTCATCTATTCAATCATAAATATAAAAAAAATATGTTGATTGAGATTTTGCTGTTAGTATTATAAAAATTATTTATTAATGAAGTAAACTTCTGATATGGTAAAATGTCAATAATATGGTGAACCATATGGAATTTTGGTGAACATATGGAATTTTGCATTGCTTTTTCATTAATATTCATTATTTCAAGAATATATTTTTAATTTCTCTCCAATCTAATAAATAAAACAGAAAAGAATATCACGCAAATATTTATGTTCGCAACTGAAGTATATATATTCTAATATTTATAATTTTTATTAGTTGAACTTAAATAATCGATCAAACAGAAAACAAAGTGCAGAAAACAAAAACATTTCTGTTATTATAAATTCATGTTCATTATAAACATATTTAATTAAAATGTCCATTTATTACGTAACACTGCTTCACACTTTAAAAAATACCTACAAACAGCACATACCTACAAACAGCTTTTAATCCGTTTTACTGGACAATTCAAATTTCTGCTCTAAAAATTTAGCTCGTTTTGTTAATGTTCTCTTTTTAACCAGTCTTTTTTTACCAATAAAGCATCTTTTAGAACATTAAAAGAAATGCTAGAGAAAATTATTAGGAAATGTTTAGAAAACTGCTTTTTTTTTAGAAAACCTTATTTATACTTGTAAAACTTATTAAAATAGAGTTCATTATAATGTATCACATACGTAATTAATATAAAAAATAAAACCTCGATTGCCTAAAAAAATCACTGATACATCTTTCAAAAACCTTTTTCAGTTACGTCAATGCGTTCCAATTTTCTCACTATTGTTATTAATACGGTGAATTTAAAACATACTTATAAATATTTATATCACACGAAGTTCTTATTTCGAGAATTAAAAATATTTAATTTATGTATAAAAAAACTTGAAATTGTAATTATTTTGTGAATTAAGGAATAGAAAACAACCCAAAGAAGAAATATTTTAACAAATCTCCCTTCCAACATAATGGTTGTTATGAAATGAATGATAATTATGTTTTCTAAAATTTTATCATTCATAGATAAGATTGCTGTAAGAATACAATAGTTTCTCCAGTAAAATTTGTTTATACAATTCCTTTTTATTCAGTTGCAGTTAATGAGTTTTTCATTTAAAATGGCGATGCTTAATTTAGAAATAAACCTTGAAGTTAATATATTTCAAGGAAAGATGAAATCTTAAAAAAACAAATTAAAAATTAAACACAGAAAGGAATCTTAAGAGTGCAGTGTCAAAATTAGTGATCCTGAAAAATTAATACAATTTTCTTCCCTTCATTAACTAGGGGGTGTGGAACATCGCAAAACTTTCAACTGTACTTAACACTTTTCACTGCATTTATTCGTCATGCATTAAATTTGTCATGGTTTAGTAGAATTTACCATTTTCATTTTCATATTTTCCTTATTTTTAAGAAAATGGCCAATTTGGTAATGCCAAAATGTTTTTTGACAGATATTACATTATTCTCTTTTGTAAGTGAAACAGTCGTTGATGGGTGACAATGGAAGTAGGAGTGTGATAAACTCCATTATAACAACACAAATTATTTTCATTCTCAATCAAGTTTTAATTTAGGAGATAATTAACACTTTCGTATTAACTTTAATAAGGACTACTCTCTCTGGCAGGGGCTTATTCTGTTTTACATGTTTTATTCCCGTCTGGAAATTAAGTGCGATTAAGCTACAATGGCTAATCCCTCAGGAAAGCACTTCATACTTTTATGAACTCTCCGATCTCTTAACTGGGATTACTTTGCCCATTTTCAACTTGAAGTTTAAAATACAAAATTCCAATGACTTTTTCGAAAATAAACAAAAGTATTTAACTTTGGAAGAGCCGGAATTATAGCACACTTTTTATTGCTTAGCTTTTTAAAAAACATGGTCTGAGAATTTACCTGACATAGTAACTTCGTTATCTGGCTATTTTCTAACCTAAACAATCAGTAAAATATTTTTTTATGTACTGAATAACTATTACTAACTAATAGCTTGATTAAATTAAGTCTATTCATGCAAAAGCTGTTTTAACGAAAAACAAATACTTAGAAAAAAATACGTATTTGATTTCTCTTAAAACAAAACAAAAAAAACTTATAAGCACTGACCAGTTAAATTTTGACTGTGTCAGTAAAATAACCGCGCATGTTGCTATTTCTCATGCCTAGATAACAAACATGTATTATTTGGCGACATTTATGACTTTTATGACTAAAATCTCTCTTCTCTCTCTATTGAGTTCGAAGATTTATGATAACAAAAACCTGCCAGAGAACAAAAAAATAGAATTTTTTTTAGAACAAAAACATTTTGCCAACATTAGTGGTAAATTTAGTGCAAAATCTTGTCAAGGAATATCCAAGTTCGGCAAAGTATGCAGTACCCTAGGTACACTGTGCAATGTGATCCTAAAGAAATTTATAAGCTTTTGTAAGTTTTTGTCTCTTAGTTCATATAAGAAGATTCCCAACTCAGTTGTTTGAGTTCTTTTATTCAAACCATGACTGTTATCTGACTGTTTTTCAATCGATGGCGTTTGGACAGACAAGGGTTAAGAGTATATGAATCCAATTGTCGAAAGTATCATCCACGATTCTCATCAATGCGAATCAAATCTTACTTGAGGAGCACCTTGTATCAATATTTTTAATCCCGGAAGATGACCATTTCCGGTCAAACCTACTCAAGACACCCCCATTTGACCCAAAAAGAGAGAAAATTGACGTCGACAATCCAAACTGGAATAATCAGCTTCTGTAGTTTTCTGTCATTTAATGAATGCAGATCTTCGATTCACGATTGGAAAATGCGAGGTCACGTAAGAATATCGAATCGATGATCTTCCAGAACAATGATTCCAGACGATCATCGCATTACTATTCGAAAAGGCAATGATTGCCTTTCTGGTGCGCATTTGTTTGTGCCTTCCGTGTGGATTTTGCATGGGGCGAGTGGGATATGCCACTTTGAAGTCGGTCTGTTATTAAGAGATCAGAAGGCGGATTGCGTTTGGGAAGTGGATTTAATCTGTATGGTCATGTGGTCAGGGTATATCCTCTGAAGACTAAATGGATATAATCAAGAAACAAATATAGCAGAGTGTTTAAAGGACGATGGATAAAAGAAGTTGACACTCTCATATTGTAATTCAGTGATCGATTGATATACCATTAAAAGTGTTTTATCTCTTGGAGGGTATATTAAGTTTTAAAAGAAAAGTCATTAAGGAATTCTATGAACTGGCTTAATTATAACAGCAAACACCCTAACTACAAGATAATCTCTTTAAGATTAAAAAGAAAAGAAGAAAAAAAGCTGGTTATTATAGCCAGCATAAAGCATATTATTTAAAGGTTTATTAGTATTTCGGATATCATGCACTGAATTGCATTAACAGGTTTTTTTTTATGCTTCCAAAAAATCGCAATTGTGTAGTAAAATGGGTGATTACCTTGCCTTATTGGTGTTACCTTGCCTTATTGGTGATACCTTGCCTTATTGGTCAAGATGTAATGGTGAACACTTATACCAAACTTCAAAAATTTCTATGACATATTCAGAAGCCATAAAATATCTCTCTGAGGAGAATAAATCTTAAAAGCTATGTGATAAACCTGCTATTGATAACATACAATTTAAGTTCCGAAACATATCTTCTCTTATTTTTACTCTCGTCTGTGTGAATGGTAATACTTTAATATTTGTTAAATGTAACAAACGATTGATATGTAAGATTTTTTATTTTCTAATTATAATTGTTTAGTTTTCCTTTCTCTAGTATCTGACGTATAAAATAGTAACAAACTTTTGTAAAAGTTTTTCCAATAAGGGTCTATAGAATAAAAAGTGAAATTTTGCTTTAATCTTGAAACTATATAGAGATGCAATCTCTTCCCAAAAGCAATTAAATTTGTAATCTTTAGGTTCAAGTTAATTACACTTCAATTGTACGTT
This sequence comes from Linyphia triangularis, assembly GCA_963978545.1. Classification (NCBI taxonomy): domain Eukaryota; kingdom Metazoa; phylum Arthropoda; class Arachnida; order Araneae; family Linyphiidae; genus Linyphia; species Linyphia triangularis. The sequence continues at coordinate 56,772,231 of OZ021731.1, read as the reverse complement.
CTTTTAGGTATCAACAAAATTAAATATATGTAATCAAAAACTACTGAAGAAATCTATTTCATGCACTCAATAATTGAAATATAGCGTTTCGAAACGATTCGTTTCATCAAACGATTTCATACATCATCGCTCTCATTTTCATATTCAATAAATACCCAGGAAATAATGTCACCCAAAGTGAAACCTGGAAATCGTGATATTTCAATATTCATCCTCCAACACAAGCATCCACAACGTGATCTAAAATCGGAAAGATCTAGTTCTGTATTTGATCTTCACGCAACCCCAATTCCAAACACCGCCATAGTACACATTTCTTACGTCCTATAGAATACATAATGAGGACCTAAATCTGCATATTTATCTATGTCCAACCCGATTGATTGCTTGGCTGGACAGGTTTGCAGACGATGGCAGGTGATCTTTTGGCTACTTGTCAGAAGCACAAAGAAACGTGATATCCTCTTCCAGACTTCACGCTCAAGTCACATGTCAGCAGAATGAATATTCAAAAAGTTCTCCAGGTGCGGACTATGGACAGCTGAAAAGTCCAAGAATCGTGAATACGGGATTCCGGTGAGCAGCGGTGTAAATATTGGGTGTTTCAGAAAATGGACCGAGTTTACAAAAGTTCGCCCCCCATTTTAATGGGGACGGGTTTTGTTTAAGTTTAGGACAGGTGAGCGCGATTAACCTCTATTGGTAACCATGTAAGCTACTGAATATACATTTTTATAAACATTCGGTTATGTGCGGGAAGACCCATTTGAAAGCTGTAAATAAAGTAATGCTGCTTTTAATTATGCAACAAAATCTTAAAACGTTCTAAAACTAACGTATTTTTAAATACGTCATGTAGTGTTACACTACAAATTTAGGTAAGCTTTATTTGAAAAGTTTTATAACAAACCTTTGTTGATTTGAAACGGAATTTGCACCTGTTTAAGTTTGTAGAAAAGTTTCTAAACGCATATTTTAGGAGATTTTAATACATATTTTGAATGAATTTCACACTTACGTACCTGACTCTTATGAGAAACCGGGATCCTACATCATTTTTGAAATTTTATAGTATCAAAAATAGATGTAGACAGTTATTTTAATACTTTTGTTTTCGCCACACAATCACGCTTTTATGTCATTCGAATATTTCTATAACCAGTCATTCATATTGTGCAAACATCTCACTCTCTCACATAAATATATATATAACTCCTCTATACTAACACCATTTTATTTCTTATTCCATTCTTCAAATGATTTTTCCGCGAATAGAAAACACCACCATAGATTGACATACGAATGGCTTTTTTTTCACATCCCCACAACCACCTTGAAAGAGAACAATGGAATAAATTCTGCTGTATCCACATCATTGCTGACATTTGGTTAGCTTTTCCTGTTTCTTCTTTTAAAAACTAGTCACATGAACACTAGTCTGTTATTCTACACTGTATTTAACTTTCCTTGAACAATTGAAATAAAATGTAGAGTAGGTTTTATGATTATTGACACTTTTGTATGAGTATGCGAAATATTGTTGCAACATAAGTTGGACAGAAATTGATTGGGCCATGAAGTCTCATTGCAATTGCATAATGTTATATAAATAATACTTTTTGTTTCATACATCATACTTTTCCCAATCAATTTATGTTCACCATAACATTATGTAAGCAAAAATAAAAGTTTAATATGTGTAGGTTATACACCTCGATTGGTTCTCCATTTTCCAACTAATTTGTGGTAAATTTGCACAACATTTTTTTTTATATATACTTTTGTAATCAAATGGCGAGCTCAAAATCAAGAAGTTCCTTTTTTTTCTTTAGTGAACAATAACAACCTCAAAAATAGTAATTGTGTTTATCCAACTGATTTCCTGATTATATATTCTGACTTAACAAAACAAAGCTAAATATTTATCCATTTTCTTATTTTAAAATATTCCATGTATAAGAAATAAGGTTTGTATTTAAAAAGATTATACAATCTCAAAAGTCAAATTTTTAAATAAAATAACTATTAAAGTTCTTCTGATTGATCGATAAGTCTTAAAATTGGTAGCTAATTTTGAATATGAGTAGCAGCAAGACACAAGCTTGGCCTAGCTTGAACTTATTCATTACTTGCAATTTTTTTTTTTTTTTTATATACTTCACCATTCTGAAGGAATTTAGGAACAGGCTAAACAACTTTTGGAAAAGAAAGAAAAAGCTTTGCCAATTTTTAGAAAATTCAGTGGGGTTGCCAATCGTTTACAAATAGGTTAAAGCATTATTGTAGCATTCAAAACAATAGCAGTTAAAATTAGCATTTAAATAGTATCATAGCTACATGCTCGTATTCCAGCAATTCGAAGATTCATAGAATAAATCAAAACATTCAACGAATGTGTATTGATTTGCGTCAGATAGGTCCATCAAGGCATGTTTTCTTTGAAGACAAACTACGTGGTAGTATTCTCAAACAATTTTTTACATTGGAATTTTAGTCAATGTTCAACAGATAACATCCTATGACTTTGTTGTAAATGGTGCTGAAGATTGTTACCTATATGTCAAACAGACACTCTCCGAGTACAATATTATACTTAAAAGAACTAGGCCTAAACGAAATTTTCTATTACTTTAATAAAGTAAAGAAAAGTGTTCTTTTTAAACATAACGCAATTCGCAGATACTTTATATCGGATGGTTAGGTCAATACATTCGACTGTCTCAAAGCTCGGTAAGCCTCTTCCATGTAACAGGTTTGTTTGTTCCCATCCCACGCATCGGTTCATCCGCTACCTCCTATAAGCCACCTTACAGAACCAGGTAATTCGAATCAACGATTAATCCTTATTGTTCAATCGATGACGATTCGGGAAGTTAATCGTGACAGACGACCCCTGATGAATGCGTCTGTCAACTCATTACGGGATAGGCCACCCTTGAAAACGAATTCGAACACTAATCCGAACAGAACAGAACCCCTTTTCAGAAGCCTTCCTAGCGTGGAGTGGAATCACGCACCTGGAATAATAAAAAAAAAAATGAAAATATGGATTGTTTCAGAAATAACTTCATTAGGGCGAATTTCACTTCGTTTCGATTATTGTGCCAGGCGTATAGCCTCAGGGTGGACATGATTGCTTCTTTTGTGTTCTTTTGTGACAACATTGTCGGTCTCCGACGGAGTGTGACGTCATTTCTTGAGCTCTGTGTGAGAGATCCTGGGATTTGATAACCTCGCGAGGTTGCTTTTGATGACTGTGACCAGTAGGGTTAAATTTTTGCATTGAATTAGCCTTGTGATGGTTGTGGGGATGAATTCGAATGGTCTGTAACGGTTTTCTGATTGTGCCTTCTTCGTTCGAAGATTGTAACGGGATTGAACGAAGATGCTTTTCTCGATATGTGGAATAATTTTTACTAATTGATATCAGTTGTGCAAGCGCAGAAGATTCGGACAACTGCAGCGTGTTTACAACTGATAGTGCGCCCGTAACGTTGTCCAAATTATGCATGGGACTCCTTGGATATCAAATAAGGAGAGCCACACGTACTAAAAGGCCCAGAACATTTCGTTATCTTAATGCTACAACTAGATAATTCTAAAATTAACATTTTTTTTACATATGTGCACGATGAGTCATGAATTCCCCGCCTTCATTGTTTGCTACAAGTGGATAACTGTAGCAAAGTCCCATTGTATATATATTCAATTTATATTAAAGTCATTAGGCTACAATAAGATTTCAATGGTTTGAAAAAATTTCAAATCAGTTTTTCTGAAAACAGTGGTTTTATCTAGTTGTGGCGTTAAGGTACCGATATAAACTAAAAGAGAAATGAAAATTATGTAATTCGCTTATTGGGAAGGATAAGGAAGAACTTGAAGGGGGGGGGGGGACTCTTACAATTAATAGAAGAAGAATAACGCTTACAATTGGATGTTCAGTGAAAAATACCAACATTATAAAATGAGAAATATTTAAATAATTGTACTCTTTATTTTTTAACTTACATTGAAATAGTAAAGAGCTAGTGTTAGCATAGATAAAAAGTTGCCTGGTCCCCATTAATAAATTCCTTGTATATTAATACCAGCTCTCCATTATTTCTATCTCTTGTAAAACTAAAATAAATTCAACAAGAAAAGAGTAAAATTGTAAAAATGTTTCTTATTTTATAATGTTGCTATTTTTAAGCTCACACCTTATGTTTTCTTGATGAAAAGAATACGCATTTAAAGCCCAAAGCGATTATTCTATTTTTTACAGAACTTCTAAGTCAGAAAAATTTCATCTTGCATAAACTCTAATGAATTTGTAGACTGAAAATGTCAAACGATCGTTCAGTAAAAAGTAATTTTTACAACATATCTGAATGAAAAAAAAAAAAAAAAAAAAACCTGCTAGTTAAAAGGCTTTTTTTATTGACAGAAAACACAGTTTTCAGACATTTGTTTAGTATATTTTGCATTTAATATGTTAAAATACAGTTGTTTCCGATGCTTAATAAAATGTAAATATTTATTATAATTATATATAATATTTTAACTTAATTAATAATTAAAGCCGATGCAGAGCTAGGATAGTGATGGATGTAAAATACAAATGTGTGCGATTTTCACACATGCAGTGGTATTTGCGTACGTGACAAAACGTTTTATAAATTTGAGAGCGCACTTAGACAATGATATGATAATTACTTGCCTACAGCAATATACCTCTACCTCAGTCATTATTAAAAATACCCTCCATTTCAAATTCCTACTTTTCAGATTATATATTAATTTGTTTATAAATAATTTTTTAAACAGTTAGTTTGAACATTTCTAGATTTTCATAATGATTAAAATTTGTACACAAATCCAATATTATTACCATAAATACTTATTCAAAGAAATTTAAATTACTTAGAGTGCTTTTGTTTAATCAGTCTTTCGGTCCCCTTCTTTAAAACTGCGTTATCTTTTTACTTTGCTCCGATTTAAGTTCTTTTCCTTTCGCTTCCATAAACTACTTGATGAGGATCGTTCCTTTTTGGATCCTCACTTGATTTAAAGTACTATACTACATTTCAATAAAACACTATTTTTTTTAAACCTTTTTAACCTTTATTTTAAATTTATTAACCACACTTAACCTTTTTTGTTATAACAACGAAAAAAGTTATGTGAGACAGTCCTGTTCTGAAATGTCATTCAGTCGCTGGTTTGAGACGCCAACATCTATATTTGAGACACAAAAACGTCTTGAAAATGCGACAGGCATCCCCTTTTCAATCGCCCGCAACTCATTTTCTCACTTAGCGTCCATCAACAAAGGCAAGCGTGTCTGTCTTATTACCACAGTGATATTTTTCTTGGGTGTGACAGTTCTATTTCTAGGAGACCCGGGAAGGAGGTATTTTTTTTTTTTTTTTTTTTGCTCGCTCATTAACCCTCCAGTTGGGGTAAAAACCCCATCTGGATTTGCCCAAAATATACCAAAACCCCTTCTTCCAGTCGGCGAGGTTACCATGAATGCGGAATATGCTGAAAATGTATTCACGGTATACAAACATAAGATACTACATGGCTTGTGTTGGAGAAGACTGCTATAATTGGAAATTTTTTATTTCTGTCACTGAATTCTGACTACAATTGCTAGATAGTGCATGCTTGATTAGTTACTTGAAGCTTAACAATCAACATAAAGATCTACAAGATGAGACCGAAAAGTAAGGTGACTGATGTCATAATAATCACTGTATTATATATTTGCAGATAAATACATCACTGTCCTTCAAAGAAGTTCCCGCCATCTAGAATACACTTCTGACAACGTTCATACAAGTTCTTGAAACTTCTGAAAAAGTCCTCCTTTGAGATTGTCTTGAGTTCCTTGGTAACAGCAGCGTGAATGTCTGAGATGCTTGAAAATCGGTTTTTCTTTAGTGCCAATTTCAGTTGTGGAAAGAGGAAAAAACTGCTGGAGCTGATCAGGGGAATAAGGAGGGTGTAATACTTTGACTGAAATTGGCACTGAAGGGAAACCGATTTTCAAGCATCTCAGACATTCAAGCTGCTGTTACCAAGGAACTTAAGGCAGTCTAAAAGGAGGAATTTTTCAGAAGTTTTAAAAAGTTGTATGAACGTTGTCAGAAGTGTATTGTAGACGGCGGGGGAACTACTTTGAAGGACAGTGATGTATTTATCTGCAAATATAAAATACAGTGATTATTATGACATTAGTCACCTTACTTTTCGGTCTCACCTTGTATATTAACAACTTCCTTCAAACAAATTTGAATGTGTTTGTAACCAGAAGTATACAGAATAGGAGAGGGAAAGGGGACTAACGAAGGCTGCAGTACCCCCAACCCCCCCGAAAATCGAAAAAAAAAAATTTTACGTTAAATTTCTTGGTTCTAGATAAAACTTTAAAAAGAAGCTGGAAGGTTGGACTTAATATTGTAAACAAGTAATTAGTAAATTGAGTTCTCTTAAAAAAAATAACGTTACTTTTTGCTTAATTTATTTTTCATTTATTGATCACAAATTTAAATTAATTAAAATGCGTGTTAATTAAAAAAAAAGTAGTTTTGCTATTTCACTTTCATCAAACATTCAAAAATCACTATACTTCAAAAAATAATTTTAGCCACCTCCCACCCTACCCCGAAAGGATGTACCTGGAAACGGCATTGTTTGTAACCAATGTCAACTTAGTATATATGAGGATGTGTATTCAATTGGCTTCACTTGCTTGCAGAACAAAAACCGCTTATAAGCTATTCTAGAGTTTTAGTTAGAGATCAATGGTTTTTCTATTAGAAATGCTCGAAATCATTTGTATTTTTACTAGGCGCAGTATAGTAATTAAGCGCAGGTAACTTAACTAGGGGTGTGGAACATCGCACAACTTTCAATTACACTATAAAACTTATGTCAACTTGGATCATTTACCGTTTTAATATTTTTATCATTCATTTAGAAAAAATGGCCAGTTTGTCAATATTTTTTAACATAACTCCTGTATGGGTCTTCGGAGAAAAAAAAAAAAAAGAAAAAAAAAAAAAAAAACCCTTCCCCAAATAGATGATTTTGGCGATATACTTTTCAATAATTCTTATATTGTCCTTTCTTATAAGTGAAACTGGGAGAGGAGAAAAAATGATCGTTGACGAGATATGCTCAAGGAAATAGAATTCTGTGTTAAAGGCATTCGTTTTTCAACTTTTTACACCATTAAAGCATTTTTACGGGAATTTCGGAGATAGGGATGTTTAGAATACCTAGGCATTACCACAGCGATTTTAGACAAAATCGTTAGAGTCGTAATTTTGATGAAAACCTTAATGGTAGGTCCCTGTGCCATCACCAACCCACACATCATATTTGAACATCGTAGGTCAATTTGTTCGGGAGTTATGCTGACCACATCCACACAGACAGACATTTTTTCTAGATCACTTTTTTGAAATCAGGATGTTTCAAAACGTGGAGAAACGCAAATTGACCGAATGCTATACTTTCATTACCCTACATATACATATGGGTAATTGAAAGTAAAATAATTGAGTTTTTATTATTATTATTATTAAGAACAGTGTAAGCTTGCAACTTTTAATCGCATTTCCCTCAAATTAGGGATTTTTTTTTTATCGTGACTGTTTCTCCAAGCGAACCATGTGATAGTTTTTGGATCTAGGTGAAATCTCACTTAGCTCGTTAGGATGGTAAAATACCTTCAATCTTGGTTAAAAAGTCAATGATGCACTGAATTTGTTGCCGAATCGTAAGTTGCTTCAGAAACACAGCTCTCGTTACAATATTCAATGAAACACAAGATGTTCAAAAACAAGTTTTTAAGTAAACTTCACAAAAACAAGTTTTTCATTCGATTAAGCTTACCCCGTTGCCACACATTACGTCGTTTCGTTGGTGTAGTGTGGATATAGCGAGAAAGGAGATAGCTCAGATGTCGATACAATAATGTCACAGACAAGTATCGACATCGCGTAGCCCTTAACGCTAAAACACTTCAAACAACCAATCTGATGAATCGGCTATGAAGAAGATATTTTTGTGCTATCTCACTGACCAGGTTAAAATTGCCATGTTAACAATATAAAAAAAAAAAAAATATAAAAAAAAAAAAAAAAATCAACTCCTTTTTTTATTATTTGGTTTCTTTTTACCATCACTAAGAATGCAAATTATAAACTTCTCGAAATAAAACAAAATTTAAGATAACTTTATAAAAATCGAATAAATATCAACTATTCTCGCTTTAAAAAGAAAACAATACGAGTCTAAAGATACCGATTTAACTTCATCCGGTGTTTCATTACCAATAAAACTGTTATCTTAACATAAAGAATGGAATAAATAGTTTGAGCCCAACTTGTTTGTACAGTCAGTTGAATTAGTTCATTTTATGTAGTATTTATGCTATATTAGAATGTTCTATGCTGGAAGTCATTTCAATTGTCTTCTTTATAGTTCTGTGAATTTTTTCTGTATGTTTGATATCTTCATAGTAATAAAAAGATAAAAGTATTTGTTTTCATAGATTCTCGAAATGAGCATTTTAAGATGTGTCTTGTATTATTTAGAAACATTAATATTAATGTTGGTTATTATATTTCAGTATCATTTTTTTGTGTGGATGATAATAAGAATAATAATTTGAGAAAATGGTTTTTATTTCGATCTGCGAATAACACCTATACAATTTCATCTATTAAATTTGTGAATTTATCATAAATTTTCATTACCTTTGTAATTTTAAGATAACTCTTTTAAACAAATAACGCCATAGTTTTAGTAGTAAATATACATTATAATAAAATACATTGTATGGAAAACCAGTAATCAAAATACCATATAATATTTATTCAAAATAAATAAAACATTACTAATTGCTTGTTATTTAGTAATTTTGTGTTTTAAACATGATAAAAATACTTAATATTTATATTATGCAAATTATTAAATATTTTCTTCGAAAGTACCTTCTTATATACGTCAGAAATTAATACATTGTTGCGTAAATATAATTTTCCATACTTCGTTAATCATTTTAATGCATAAAAATGCGTAACATTTGTATTAAAAATATAGCCATACACTTCAAATCCAGATTTCGGGGTGCTCGAAGTTTCAAAAAACCTCCCTCTTCCTCTTTTTTCACCCTTTAAAGGGCTATGATAATAACTTGAGATCTTGTGAACTAATTTGATACGTGTTTTTATTACAGATATCTCAACTAACCTTCTTATCACCAATCGCATGTTCACAATTTATAATTGACTGAACCAATTTGAACCGTATTGCACTAAGCAACACCGGGTACTATTTGACATCTTAATGATTTTTTTTTTTTTAATTGTATCAAGTATTTGTAAAATTATAAAGTCAATACACTTTGTTTTTCTTTCAATTAACTTCATCCAAATTAACGATGTTTCTTATTCTTTAATTGAATTTAAATAACATTCTAACGTGTTTTTTTAATACAATTACCCATTTAATTACTAATTACCCAATTACGTTAAATATACAGAATAACTAATCGTTTCCTGGTTTCATTATGTTATCCAGAAAGATTTCAAACTTGGTTAAGTTGGTTCTATTTTTTTTTTTTTTCTTCTTTCATTTCACTTCTAACTTAGTTTGAAAGAGAGGGTGGTATAATTTAGTTGTAAATAATTTGGTAAACTGTTCGACTGAGTTCTAAGTATATAATGTAAAGAATAATATTATTATCTAAGCACACAAATGGTATTTATACCAAAAGAAGAAAGTTTTTTAAAAATTCTGAAGTAAGGCTAGAATTTAAATTGAATTGGACCGTGATATAAAGCCTCTACGGACCAGATTAAAAGTGTATATGATAAAAATTAAAAAACTAAAAAAATCGAATTTTAACCAAATAAAATACGTTATTATACCAAAGTAATGTTTTATTTAGTATATCCCTTTTATAAAAAAATAATAATATTATATTTTAAAATTCTAAAATAAAACAAAAAATAATAAAATTAAACTAAGAAATTTGAAAATTTAAATTTATTATTGATAATTTCAACTTCTGATGATTCACAGTAGGTTGTTCTGAAAAAATATTGCGTATACTAAAAAAACGCAATCATGCGTTTTGAATTTTAAGAAATAAAGTTCTATAGAGTCATAGTTTTGTTGAAAGGCTATTCAAATAAATCTTGTAAATGTAGATTTACTAATCAATGTTATTTACTAGTAAACGACTCTAACTAGAGCATGATTAGTATTTGTTACTATTTATAACAATCAATTTTTTAAGATTGTTAAATGTATTTAAAGTAAAACAACTATATAATAAATTTACAGCCAGCGTGAAAGGGTATTGAAATATTGATATCATATAGAAATATTAATCTTAAAAAAATAAATATCACTTACCAAAATAAAACGAATAACTCTTTCGGCGTCTAGGAACTTAGAATCATATCCACAAACATCACCGCACAAATATTTACAAATATTCCAACTTCACAAAAATACACTTTTCAGAATTCAAGAGAAAAAATTCAAAGCCAACAAGTTCAGAATAACAGTCTTTTGGAGAAAAGTCCGCATAATCACAAGTGTTTCGGTCTGCAACAATAATAAAAGAAAACTACAGTGAAGAGTTTGTTTCGGATAAATGTAAGTCAGAGATGCGGCTTTGTAAAAACCGCTTCTGTGGGAAATAAATCACAACAACCTGTTGCGAAATCGAAGGAGAAAGAGAGATGCCGAACAAAAGCTTGATCAAAAGAGAACTGAAGAAAAAGCCGTCTGTGATGGGATAGAGAGGAGAGAAAATGTAGAAGAGCGCCATCTATCAAACAGACGAGGAAACTGAGAAATTAGAATAATTCTGATGCATCTAAATTTTTATAATAAGTTCATATAAATTATTTTGTTATACAGTAGTCATTTACGCTCTGCTTGGTTATTAACTTTAGGAATATATTTTTTGAACTTAAAATATTTTGATAAAAGAAATTAATTTTCAATTAACCAATCAGTTTTCTGTTTTCCTGATTTTTTTTCACTTGTGAGTTTCGATGTCAAGGAAAAAGGATACAGAAGTGACAGTTTATATAGATGCTACTGTTTTTTTTTTTTTTTTTTTCTTCTTCTGTTTTTTCTGGCAGTTAGTGTATTGCAAAATAAAAATAAAATACGCACAGTGTACTCATTTTAGAATTAAAAGCTCTTTAAAAAGTTTAAGGCTTGGAAAAAAAAATTCCTCAACAAAATATTTGTCTTTAGCGTTTACAAAGTAGCACTGTACCAAATTTCAACTAAATCTTTCAGTTTAAATTTTTCAATAGACATTAGACAGTGTTGCAGAAGGGCACTCATTGAACATTATAGAGTTACTGCCATTGAAGAAACTGGGATTACTATAATTTCACGGGGAATTTGAATTTTCAAAATAAATTAATTACAGCGTTCACAGGTATACTTTATTTTTGTTTCATTCAATATGAATGTAAAATACCACCCTATAGAATTCATTAATAAGAAAATTAAATGAAACAATGAATCCGTCTATTAAAATTAAATGACTTACTGAGTTAATCATATTATAATAACCTTATAAAACGACAAAAAATTAATCCAAAGACAGTCCTATTTTCAACAATACAAGTAATTTGCAATCATAAGCATAAATTTACAAAATTATATACACCTTTTAAGATAAAAACTAATCTATATATTGATTTCAATGGTCTAATGTACAAAATAGTGTTTTCTCTAGATGGTTATGCCCCCATATTCCACCCCACCCCTTAGCTAAGCTAATGTTTTTTTTACTCTTTTTTTTCTCCCACATTACCTGCTTTCACTATAAAAACCATGTGCTAATTACATTTTCTACTTCAATATTGGGTATAGATATATTCCATGTCTTTTTCCAATATGAAAGTAAAACAGGAAATGTTCTTGACCCATGTATAAAAAACCTCTAAAAAGAAATACACTTTCCTGGAGAGCTGCCTATCCAACAATGGATATAAATAACACTTACTTTTGGTTTCTTTGTTTAAAATCGCGTCCCCGAAAATCCCACCTTCATTAACGTGTTGCCATTCTCCCACGACAAATAATTGCCAGAACTCCAACCCAACTACTTCCTTGTTATTATTTTTGACGTCGTTGTTATCTTTGTTATCGCTTGAATTGGAAGTTCATCTAGCATTCGTGATGTTGCCATTACTTACCATATTAAATGTCGTCTGCAAAAAAACCTTTTGTCGATATCTTTACCTGGAAATTATACTAGAAAGTATTTATTGTCCGATAGCTATTTTCGGGATTAACTGAAGCAGTTAATATTATTTGTTATGAAAACTCCTTTTTATTACACTTCGTTTAAAAACATCTGTCTTTTACTTTGGTATACTTAAAAGTATTGTTTCACAAAGAGCCGAAACTTCAGCAATCTTATTTAAATGTTCGTTTGGCTATTCTGTAAAGCTTCTTAGTAAGTGTATTTATATCAATTTATTATAAGAATTTAAAGCTACTGTTTAAATTTAGAAGACGTTTTTTCAATAAAAACGTTAATGAATGTCTTCGTTGATAGATGAGAAGAAAATAGACAATGTTTTTTTTTTTTTTTTTTTTTTTTTTTTAATTTAATAAAATTCTCGAAATTAGAACAAAAGTGTTGTTTTATTAAATAATCAAATTCTATTTTCTTAACCTTATATTATAAAGCATTCTGCGCTTGTTCACTGTTTATTCCACATTTAAATTTCCGCTTATTGTTCGACCTTTGTTATTCGTTTGTATTGCTAGGAAGTTGAATATTACAAGTACAATTCATTTAAAATATTTATTCTAATTATGATATATTCAATAGTTATTTATCCATCAAAAATTTTAGCATGTTTCTGCTTGTTTAGGGTGATTCATTTTCCCGAACTTTCGATTTTTTTTTACCGGGGAACCTCCAGGGGCTTACTGGAACATAAAGTTAGTTAGTTAACATAAAACCGGCCAGGTGATTTTAGATTTATCCAAATTTTCAATATAATCATTAAACAACTTTTAATAATCGTTGTTAATAATAAAAGAATTCCAATAATTAGTTAATTTTAATAATTTAATATTTTTAATACTTAATACATTTATTAAAATATTTATATTTGATAATTATTTCAATGATTAAATAGTTTTATTTATAAATTAATTTTTATAATTGAATTATTTCAATATTTAGTCAAATTTAAATCGAATTTTCTCTGTTTCTACTATACTTAAAGTGAACTTGGTATGATAGTTGGATAAACCATTCATAGTTTGTTACAAATAAAAAACAAAGATATCTAATTTGAAAAGTAAACAATGCTCATATAAATAGTATGTTTGTTAGAAAATGATATCCGAAATGATCTACAGTGACTCCCAAAAGTCTTCGTATACCTTAAAAATTTGTAGAAAAGTGCTGTAGTTTGGAATTAAATTTGAATATTAACTTCAATATTTTTTTTTTTTTTTTGTAGAATGTCTTTTAAATTCTGAATGAAACCTAACATTTTTTAAAGAAGTAGTGAATCATATTATTTTTATAAAAATATAAATTCATAGGACAAGAGAAACAAATTCCATAAGTCTTCGTACAACATAAATATTTCTGATAATTTCATTAATAAATTTATTTATTTACGCGCTTTTTCTTTTTTTTAATTTTTTTCTTTTTGGTGATATTTAAAAGCTTGATTGCCTGTAATATTTGCGTTCTCTATTTATTATTATCTATTTATTATTTTAAATAGCTGGTAGTCGTAAAAAAAACCAATAATGGCAGTTTAAATTTGATTATATTTCATTGTAATAGTAGTAAATCCATTTGAAGCATTGCTAATATATTTAATTTATTCCATTCAACTGTTTAGTATGCAATAAAACGTTTTAAACAAGAAAACAGAATCCAAAATAAGCCAAGAAAAGATTGCCTAAAAGTGTTATCTAAACGTGAAAAAAGATTTATTTTAAGAATATTTGAGGAAACTCACGTTTGAGTGCTATAAAAGATTCTTCAGAATGTAGGAGAAAGTTTTTGACTTCAATTTTACCTGAAACTGTTTGAAAAGTAGTCAGATCAGCTGGACTACTTGGGTGTTCTGCCCGAAGAATTTTGTTTGTAAATGCTAAAAATAGAAAGTTTCGCCTTTTCTTTTCGAAGGCAAATGGTAAATTAGCCAGAAATGTATTGGAATTAGAGGTAGGAAATATCGATCAAAATAAATATCGATACTAAATCGTTGCATAGAAAAAAACATCGATATATCGATACATGATTTTTTTATTTGATTTTCAATTTTGCGAGAAACAAAGTTTTTCGGGTCGAATTTTTACTTTTCATGATGCTTTCTTTTTTCATGCTTTTTTGTAAGGTGGTTACTTTTTCAACTGAAATGGAACTATTACAAAAAAAAAGTTATATTTTCGTTAATTGGTGCAGTGATTTTAAGAAAAATTTAGATAATTTTCAATAGATTTTAAGTGTATGACAAAATATTGAATATTGGTGCCATTTTAACTGTCTCCCAGCCAAGTTCAAACTTTAGTTTTGAAATTTTTGAAAAGGGTATAAAGAAAATCGAAAAAACACGTGGAACTACAAAACGATCTTCAAAAAATGTTTGAAAATATCGATATATCGGTGACTTTTATCGATATTTTAAATATCGATATTTTTATAGAAATATCGATAAAAATGTGGTCGTATCGATATATCGCCGACCTCTAATTGGAATCGTGTCTTATTTGAAGATTAAAACATATTTAACATGTTTGGTTTCGATGCGCCCGTAATTGTGGGAAGAAGAAAAAATTATGAACTTAATCCCAAGTACTTTGTTGAAACAGTAAAGCATGGCGGTGGTAGTGTCCTTGTGTATGGGTGCTTGTCAGCAAAGGACTTGATAAATTGTTGTTTAATGATGGAATAATGAATCATGAACTCTATTTGAAAATTTTGAATGATAAATTAAATTTGTCAGCTTAAAATATGGATATTACAAATAACTTCATTCCTTTTGTCAAGATAATGATCGGAGCACACAGCATTCAATGGTGGCTTCTATATTTGCCCAAAAAATCTAAAATCAATACCTTAGTCAACAGATTTGAACTAAAAATAACAGATTTAGGAAGACAAAATCAGAAGACAAGACATTAAAACGAAAAGCCAACTACAAACAGTAACGATCGAAAAATGGAGGAACATTAAAGCAGATATTGCAAAAAAAAAAATTTAGCCCAGATGCAAAAAGGTTGTTGGGAATGCTAAAAGATATCCTACGAATCACTAATTTACCAAAATATTACAATAAATACAAATACGTAAGAAAAAAATCTAAGTGTACGAAAACTTTTGGGAGATACTTTTTGGGTTCTAAAAAAAATTTTACTATTCATTAAAAATATGTTATGTAGTTTTATTAATATTAAATTAGAGATATTATTTAAAAAATCATATTCTGAAATATTAATTTTTGAAATGGAAAATGTAGTATTTGATTGAAATTTGTAAGTGTATGAAGACTTTCGGGAGCTACTGTTAGGTGCACGGCAGCGCATCCGCCAAGTTCACTGCCAGTTACTTTTACTGGAAGCAACTCAGAAGTATTTTAATCCCCTCGAATCTGCGCATTACAGCATACCTGAAAACTAAAATTTTTTTTTAAGGGTAGCTGTCAGCCACTTTAATAAGGCCCCTAAGTTTCAAGTCTCCAATCATATAGGTTGTCGAAATAATCCAAATTCGAAAAACGACCGAAAACGGCACATTTTGAGACCTACTCACTCATTCACACTCTTTGATCATCAACATACTAAGGTACTTCTAGTAGAATTAGAACTGGGAAATTTTGGCATGCGTCTAAGATTGTATACAAAAGAAAAAAAATCTAAAAATCGAGATTTTCTTCTCCGAATCCCCTGAAGAAGGCAATGTTCGAAAAATATTAATCTTAATTCTAATACATTTTTACTGGGACTAGAATCATAAAATTTAGAATGCTAGTAGTTATTAGTATATATATTCAGAGGAGAAACTCACCACACACCGCAAAGCTTTTAATATCAAGAAATAATTAAGAAAAAAAAAAAAAGAAGAAAAAAAATGGTACTTACTCTGTATACAATCGACCATTGGTGATACCTTTCATTGGCTATGAAATGATCGCCAATTGTTAACTTTTTCCCTTTTGCCTACATTTTTTGCAAATCTGAATAAATTATTTATTTAAAATAATTTTATGTTATCATGATTCACCTTGAATGTATAACTACTTCATGGACTGTGGTCCGATAAATTGAAATTTCTTAGAAAAATCTCGTGTAATTCTCCTCTAATTGGACGTTGTTGAGAACGTTTTTAAAACTTTCTTAAAACCAAATAATAATCAAAATAATAAAGGAGTCGTCTAATTATATAGTTTTGGTAGTTGGCCGCCAGCAAAAAAGTTTGCCATTGATCGACTGTATAATTAGTAAGTGTCCATAAAAACACGTATGCTTAACCCTTTCAATCTCAGGAAGTTTCCTTGCAAGTTTAAAAATTATGATCATTAAACATTTTAAAACTAGTTATCGTTGCACAAATAAGTAATTAATTTAAAATTAGTACCTTGCAAAAAGAAGTGAAATCCCAACAAAAACATCGCTGTAAAAAAGGCATCAAGTTCTTTGTATAATAAGTATGGCCTGAAGAGTATGGAGATCTAAGTAGAACCAAGTTTAACGTTGTTGTAAATTACGAGCAATGAAAATTAGTAAAATACTCTTTTCAAAGTCAAAACTCCACTATATAGGCCTAAATATCAAACTACAAAAATGCTTGAGGGACTTGGCCATTTGTAAAAATCTGAAGAAGATCAATTAAATTGTATAATCTTGCTGCTCCGCTTGGTAGGATAACGATAAGCTATCGAAAGATAACTGCTATAGTTGTATCATCAGCCAGGTCCTTCTTGGATTGATCCAGCTGAATTTAACATAAGTTTTAGCGCTATGAGCTAGAAGCAATCAGCGTAAAATTCAACTTTAGGTATAGCTCAAAAATTTTCTGCAAAAATACCACTTACAATACACTAGGACGCCGCGTCTTTACAAAATATAGCCGGGGAAGACAAAATTGACTGAGTACCAGTCATAGTCATGGGAAAAGGTCATGTGATCATTTTCGTACCTAACTCACCAAATTTCAAGGTTTTATACAAAGTAGTTTCTAAATGCACTGGTCTAGAATATTGTAACATAGCTAGTATCCTAGTATATACTAGGACTTCTTAATATGCTCCCTCTGGCGCGAGTCTGTATAACACACAGTTTGATTCTTATGAAACACCTATATCATCAGGTTTTTTTCAAAGTGAACAGTAATAGTTCGAGAGGCGACTGCAATTTTTAGACCCCATCGAACATCATTCTGAATTTTTTATAGCGATTGGAGAAAAGTGAGTAGATTAGGAATCCACTGGTCTGCCGTGGCAAAAATGGCCGAAACAGATCAAAAATCGACTTGGAATGAGTTGAACTAAAATCCGATTGCCAAATATGTCTTAACTTGCCAAAAAGAGAACAAACTTTTTCGTCTGGCAACCCTGCATTTTGATTTTCAATGAGAAAAAGCGCAAACGATTTCTGATCTCTGGCTTGGAAAATTTGTATCTTTTAAAAGTAAGCCAAATTGGCGATATCAGTTACGTCATCTGGGAAGTAATGTTTATTGCCAACTTGGCTCCCTTTTAATAGATGCAAGTAGACCGTCGCCAGATATCTGAATCGTCTGCAACCTTCTTAATTGATAATTAAAGAGTGAGGGTTACCAAATAAAAAAAAAATGCTCCTTATTTGGCAAGTTATGGCTCATTTGGCAATTGGATTTAGTTCAACTTATTAAACGTCGATTTTTGACCAGTTTCGGCCATTTTTGCTACGGCAGACCAGTGGATTCGTAATCTACTCACTTTTCTCTAATTTCTATAGAAAAATAAGAATGATGTTCGACGGGGTCCAAAAATTGCAGTCACCTCTCACAATTTGAGTTTTGTTTGCATAGAGCCCACAAAATTCATATGTTTGTCATAAGTAGTCTGGAAAATTATGGAATTTCGAAAATTCATCGTTCAAAAGTACATTCATCGTAAAATTCATGGTAGCCTCCATTGTACCTTCATTATTTTTTACAGCTTGAGTTTTTAGAATTTCATCTGATGGATTCGTCTCAGAACTAACCAGAGTTTTACAACAATGCAGCAGTAGGATAAAAAATAAACTATAGAAATCCTCCCCGTCATTGTTTTGAGAACATTTATCATTTAAGAATTTAAAAACATTTATCGCCAATGAATTTGTTTATTAACTGCGATCCTGACTATTGGGACTTTTTACAACGATTTTCAAAAGCCCTAACTATATCGCAACAACTCTAAAAGATTGTTTTTGGAACATTTTAGAAGAAATAAACTAAACCATTTGTTCTACAAATACACTATAAACTGTATCATCACTGATGTGACTTAATCGAATTATTCTAGAAATAAGAACCAAATTAAATTTCAACATCTTCCCAGAATTCGAAATGGTATCGTATTTTTACACTTATAACATTTTCATTTATATCTCTCCTGCGATAAAATTAATGTAAATTTTTCTAAAAGAAATGTTGTATTGAAATTTTATGTTTTCATAAAACTAGAATATTAGATTTCATGTCCCATACTTCAATATGCTTACAATGAAACGTTTGATTTAATTGGTACTTGTACACTACATAAAGTATGATAAATATTTTATAACAAGAAAATAAAGGTGAAATACAGTTTTAAATTTTTAATTTGGTTTTAGGAAAAAGGTTCTGACAATTAAAAGGAATCGCCAGCCAGTCCCTAACCAAAAAATTTATTTATTTATTTATTTATTTATTTATTTATTTATTTATTTATTTATTTATTTATTTATTTATTTATTTATTTATTTATTTATTTATTTATTTATTTATTTATTTATTTATTTATTTATTTATTTATTTATTTGTTTTTTTGTTTGTTTGTTTATTGTCAGAATACCTGCCGAAGTGTTACTGTAAACTTATGGATTTCTATACCAAACAATAATACAAAATCATTAAGGGAAATTCAATACACCTATATCCGTAATGTTAAATTGCCTATTATTGATTCACCTTTGTTTGGAAAATTCGTAACAAAATGTGAATTTGTAAATTTTATACCGGTTAAATAGATCTTATGCAAAATTCTGAAGTTAAAGTTTAGTAAAAAGCATCACTAATTTTTACTTTCAATTACCCATATGTATACATAGGGTAATGAAAGTATAGTATTCGGTCAACAACAAAAGAAATCGATTTTTTTTACATTTTTCCACGTTTTGGAACATTCTGATCTCAAAAAAATGATCTCGAAAAAATGTCTGTCTGTGTATGTGTATACTTTATCAGCATAACTCACGAACAAATTGACCTACGATGCTCAAATTTGGTGTGAGGGTTGGTGATGGCCCAAGGACCTATCATTAAGGTTTTCGTCAAAATCGCGTATGCTCATAGGGTAGGTACCATTGAAAAAATCATGTTTTTCAATTACTGCCAAAAAACGACTCTAACGATTTTTTTCAAAATCGCTGTGGTAATGCCTCTTAAGGTGTTCTAAACATCCCCACCACCGAAATTCTCCTAAAAAAGCTTTAATAGCGTAAAAATTTGAAAAACGAATGCCTTTAGCACAGAGTTCTCTTCCCTTGAGCATTCCTCATCAACGATCGTTTTTTCTTCTCTGCTCAGTTTCGCTTACAAGAAAGGATAATATAAGAATTATTGATAAGTATATAGCCAAAATCATCCTTTTAGCGGTTTTTAGTCTCATACAAGAATTATCGCACAAAAATTGTCCAGCTGTCCATTTTTACTAAATGAATGATGAAAATATCTATACAGTTGATGACACAAACCCACGTCAGTATTATAGTGTAATTGAAAGTTGTGCGATGTTCCACACCCCTAGTTTTTGTTAAATTTTAATCAATCTTACTTTTTTTGTAGTGAATTAATTTATTTTTTTACAAAGTTTGGTTTTTTTAAAAGATAATTCTGAACATAACAAGACATTTTTCAACCTCTGTTTATTCTTTAGGTTTAGTTAATAATTGATAGGTTTTTTTTAAAACAAAATCTAACATATTTCTTATTTAAGTATAAACTAAGCGATACATCATTGTATAGGCAAAAGAATGTAAAACTAATTGAAATAAAAATCCACAAATCGTTTTTTTTTTATCCATTTTAAGGGTACTATGACTCTTAAAGAATTAAAGGAGAAATAACAAAGAGATTTTTTTTACATTTTAAAAAGTTTTTATAAGATAGATTATGAAAAAAAAAGTCTAAAAAGGTAATAATAAAATACTAATACTAGCTATTTTCCTTCAAATTTTATTAACGAATTTTTATTACTGTTGTTGTAGCTAGTATAAAAATTAAAGCAATGTAGATATTGTGCCCAAAAAATTGAAGCATTGAGTGAATAATGCAATTACAGATGCACTACAAGTCTTTTTAAAATCTTACAATGTTGAGACACGGAAATGTTGAAAATGTCTTTGAAATACTAGAATAATACTCAAACGAAAATAAATTTAAATTAATTAATTCGATTTTGAAGTAACTGTGGATAAAATTTCTCTTACTGTCATCCAGCAATTTCGCAGAAAGAAAGAAACATTCATGTTTTTGAAAGTGTATGAAACTTTTGCAGTGTAAAATTGAATTTCTTTTCGTTCCCAGTTTTCATCTGTGAAATTCAATCGCCGAATTGAAAATTGTTTTTCAAATTGCGTCATATTTTATTCGAAATGTTATGGTATTAAAGATAGCGCAAAAACAAACAAAAAATACTATAATTAAAGAAAACATGTCGAAAACTTTTTAAGAGATTTATTTTTATTTACTATATTAAAAATCAAGCACCAATGCTAAAATTACGGTAAAATTTCTATTTAAAAGGAAGAACCTACTCTCACCTCGTAGTCAATTAGAATTTTTGATACAGCCAAATGGCTCTTATAAGCGTTACTGGAATTTAAAAAGAAAAAAAACTAATTAAAATATTAACATTCTATTTTTTTAGATTAGGAATTAGAAGATGAAACCTACTTATGTTCAAAATAGTATGACTACTGAAAGCTGCTTTTTATTGAGGAGTCACTCACAACTCTGTTACATTTTTACAGATAGATTAAAACAGATATGGATCTGTATCGAATTCTGACAAGTAAAAGCAAAAGTCAAAGAAACCTTATGAGGCTTTTTGCATAGGCACATATAGGCAGTAAAAATACATTTAGAGGTCTATGGCTTTTACACTTAAACCTTCGCCATTATCACTTCCACCTGTGAGAGCGTTTTTACGGGCGCAGCGTCATGCATAACACAAGGTAAACTCAAATCCAGCGTAAGCAATTCTATTTCGTACATGATAAAATCGCTTATTCTTTTCCGTTTCATGTTTTGATGCGCCAACTTTGTCCTTAGTAGTAGAGGTCGTTCTGACGCGCTACTCAAAATGTGAAATTTTACGTCAGAATGATCTGACATTTTTATGGGATTCGTAAGCCTAATGTAGCAATGACCTCAACCTTCGGAATATTACGAGGGACGTACAGGTTGTTATTTGTCTTACTATTTCGATATTTTGTTGTCTGCGTTTAATGTGCGAGGTATTTGTATCACAGTTGGGATGCATAGAAGGTTAATATTATTTTTTTAAGAAATTTAGAGTGAGGAATGTCGCACAACTTTCAATTACCCTATAGTACTGGTCATTTTGAGAAATTTATTATGGAGTGGCATAATTTACCGTTTTCGTTTTCACATTTTTATCTTAATTTGAAATAATCACTAATTTGGTAAGCTTAGCAAAAATGTTAGTGATATTTTTTTTTAATGTCGCCATAATGGCGGGGTTAGCGAAATTTTTGTTGAAAAAGTATATATAAATTTATAACTTTAGCTGAGAAAATTGACCTTAAACAGACAAACAACAGAATGTAGACTTTGAATAACATCAGCTTCAAATTTATTTTATAAGCTATTGCTTTTGTAGCGACAGTTTCAAATGTGCAAAAGTCATCTTATTTTCCAAGTACTTGAGTAGTTTCAAACCTATTTTTATATATTATCAAAGATCAAATTTTTTTTTAGTTATTTGTTAATTACCCTTTTATTTATTTTTTTAAACATTTTACTTATAAAATTAAAGTAATAGTTTTTCTTATCTCCTATAGCCATTTATTGTGTTGTATTTTCCATACTTACGAAAATGTCACTGCAATAAAATGTAACAACATTAGAAAATCACGGTACCGGTTCAAATTTCTCACACGAGCAAGTATTTTCTATACCTTGGACCTTTAACTTTACATATTACCATTACTAATTGCGATATAAATAGTAATAATTTCTAGAAAAATCTTTCATCAGTTTCAGAAAAATTTTTGCACTTATGGATTGCTACTTCACAGACAACTAACTACTGTGTTCGCGGGAAACTGAATGGTTGTTTTCAGATTATCTGACGCCGTCAGCAACACGAGGGCTATAATGCGCCGAAACATTCGTCATTAGACAAGCCAACATACATTTACCAACATCCATGCCTAACACGGGACTCGAACCCGCAACCTCGCGGTCTAGAAGCTAGAATTGCTAACTACTATACCGTTTGGTCGGCCGCGGGAAACTGAATGTACATTTGTATTGGCTAACAGAATGTGAAAATTGGAATTTTTTTAAAGGTGTATTGTGATTGGTCACAAGCATGTCATAAGTCCTGTCATACAATGAAACCTCACTCAAAATAACGCTTTGCACGAGGTCTCTTATTTTTGAGGGACTATGTTTAAAAATTTTAAAATCGATTGAGAAATACTGAACAAGATCTAGAAATTGTTCTTTGAACCAGAAAACTAATTAATAAACACGCCTTCTGATGCTCAGATTGAGTCAATTATTGCGTAAATCGAAAACTAGTCAATCGTATACATTTGTGTAGAAATTATCCGTATTATGCTTCTCGATAACTTCAATTACTTTATAATAAACTTTTATTTCCAGCAGAAATAGCTGAAATTGTATTAAACCAATTTAATCATAATATCATTGTTTGCATTAACAACAGGGTTGTGTGAGAGACGGATAATTAGATCCCATCAGTCATAACAATAGTAAAATTTGAAATTGAGGTATTTTAAGACTTTTTAATATACAAGTTAGAAAAGATTTTGAAAATTTTCCGAAGTTAACAGAAAAAAAAACTGCAATTCAAAATAGCGGATTTAAGATTACTTGGAGGAATTACTTTTTTGGAAATTCATCAGGGTTAGATATTGTATTCTTTTGCTGAAATTGATTTTATAGTATAGCTTTACATTTTTATTGCGATAATATAAATTTAATATTTGGGATAAAGGAATTAAACTTAAAAAGCTGATAGGATGAAATGAATTGTATAAACGCATTACCAAGTAATTTACAAGTTAAACTTAGATCGATTTCGTTTGCTGAAAAACGAATAGTTAAATGTAATTGAAGACAATTTAAAACATTTAGGATTAAGCGGACTTCAATTTAATACAGAACAAGGCTCTCTTCTTGTGTATTTGGGTATTTCAAATTTTGTTAGATACCTAACATTCTACAAACGTAGAATCACCCTGAATCAAAAAAAATCTTGAACGAAAATAAATAAAACATTCACCCGCCACCCTTACAACCAAACAAAAGTATATCATACTGCAAAACTAGAACAAAACTTTCAACATTTTCTCAAACCTGACATTGCGAAATTGAACTATCCCAGTTCACATAAAAAAAAAAATGCTCCAAAAACTATACATACATGATCTCTCTTCATGTTACACCTCCACAAAACAACCCAAGCTATATTATTTCGTCTGGAACCTTACTTCACCCAGTCTTCATTGCAGATGTCGGGGCATGTAAGCCTTCATTGTTCTCGCCCCCACAAATACCATAGAACGTTCTTCATCATCCAGTTCTGTTGCGATTATTTGAATATACATGGAAAGACCACTGTCTGTGTGTGTGTGTTTACCTGGCGGAGGCTGTGCCATGTCCTGTTCGTAAGAAGAACTGTGTTGTTTTTCGTATGCGAAAATGAAATGGAAAGGGTTGAGATGAGGTATGGGAATGGATTATTCTGGGATTTGAAGACACAAATTCGGATGTAGATTTAGTGTACAGAACGTATGATTATTATTGTAATTTCGTGCGTGTGTTTAGTTTATTTTAGCTCAGTTATTTTTAAGTGCTTGGAAATGAAACTTATAGGTAAATGAAAAACATTCTCCCATGATTAAGTAACTCTTTTTCCAAAGTAGAACCTGGGGACAAATTTTGTAGGCAATAAAAAAATGTGTTGCATAATAACAAAGTTGCAAGCCCTCCTCAACTTTTTTTACATTGAGATATCTTCATTGACGATTTCACCCCCCCCCCTCCCCCCCTCCCTACTTCAGGTTTAGCATCTTCTTCCTCCAATAAATAACATTAATTAAACACTGTTTCTTATTATGAATTCACAAGTTTTAAGTTACAAAAGAAATATGGAAATTGGAAATGTATGATTGGTCCGGGATAAAATCAACTCTAGTCCAACAAGATCAATTTTTAAAAAAAATGAAAATGAAAGTTTATCATTTCATAGAAAGGACATTAACGTTTTTCTCGTAACTAATTTTTGTAGACTAGCGTTTTATTTATTTATTTATTTATTTATTTATTTATTTATTTATTTATTTATTTATTTATTTATTTATTTATTTATTTATTTATTTATTTATTTATTTATTTATTTATTTATTTATTTATTTATTTATTTATTTATTTATTTATTTATTTATTTATTTATTTATTTATTTATTTACGCAGAAAATTATAACCACTGAAGTTAACAGCATAGGCAACAAAAGGCTGTTTTTCCCAACGACCCTTCATACTTTTATGCCTTTTCACGGAATCTTGTGATGAAGCCCCGAAACCTATTCTGCGTACAAAAAAGACTGCACTCAAGTGACATTGGAAAGAAAACTGTGATACATATCTAATTAATTTTATTAAAATTATTTCTTTACAAAAATAAATCAATTTCAAATACTTATGAATAAGCCATAATACCATTTCAGTAAAATATAAATTTTATTACAAACTTTATTACATTAGACAGATACCATACTTGCACAATTTGGTGCCATTTATTGACTGAAATCTCTCCCTGTTAAAGTTGATAATATATTACGAAAATCTATTCAATTAGTAAAAGTGTTTTTTTTTTTTTTTTTTTTTTTTTTTTTTTGCGAAAACTTATCCCCGAAATCCACGTTTTAATCCGATGTAATAAATTTGTATCTAAAAATTAAAATTGATTAATTTTAAAAGCACTTTTCCATTAAAAATTAAAATAACTTTTTGTGTAATTTTATGTAATCCTTATAATCTTATTCAGACCTTCAAACTGATATATAACACACATTTGTAGCATTTATAGTTTAGGTGGCAAGAACTGAAACTGACTTTCAAACATAAATCCCGTTCCTTCTTATCGTAATTTCCAGTTGAATTTTAGTATGACAACTCGCCTCAGCATGACCTTTCTTATGACATTTTGGCTCAGAAGAACCTATTTAGAAACTGATAACTATAGGCACAACGTAGCAGATGGAGGGCCCCATTGACGATAGTTGATGTTATTTAAATAGTAATGATAAATTTGATTAAATTAATGTCAAGATATTGATATTTTTAATAACTAATGAGTTATAAATATATTATTATATTTGATGACATTGAAAAAGCACACTTCACTGGAAGAACCGTCCATTGAACAGAATATTGATAGTTGCACAATAATTCAGAATTTTTCAGGATTTTGGGAGCCCCCCAAAAATTGGGGCTCTAGGCACGAGCTTTGTGGACCTTATGGGAAATATGGACGTATCTTGAACATTAGTAGTTTTCTCTGTGAATGATGATCTCAGATTAGCATTGTCTTTTCATATACTTTTCGTTATGTTTGTGTAGAGTAAAAGCTAAAATTGGCCAAACTAGCACATCGATCAATTTAAAATCATCAACATGTTCAAATTTTCAATCCTAAACAATGAATATTCAGAGTGAATCTACATAAAAGCGTCGGTTATACCATTGTCAAATTATCACAGTATTCAACATCTGATCCAGAGCACTGACCCAAAATATCTCGGAATTACAAAATTGAAACTTGACACCTGATGTATCTGACCATTCATTTACCATTTAAACAAGAGTTACAAAACAAAGGGAGTACATCTCCACAAAAAAAAACAAAAAAAAAAAAATATTAGTATTCTCTGAGATCAAAGGTTGGCAGATCTCTGAAATAGCTAAACAGAAAAAGTAACCAATCTCACGAAAAAAATTGCAACTCTTTCTCATCTAATCCGTAAATAGAACTCAAACACACAACACTGTTGCCAAACCGAGGTGCGAAAATTATTCCTAACAGAGAAAAACAACAGACAAGGGTGCGAGGGAAAGATCGACTTGAGCGATATCATACGACTCGAGGAACTGAAGTGAAGATGTGGATTGATAACTGAAATTCTATTACTGTCATCATTGTTATAAATAACTATGGTTATTGTTTGATCTTTGGACCTCAGAGGAAACCCAGAAGCGAGGTTTTGGGGGAACCTACACCGATTGTATCGTCTGTCTGACAGTAGAGTGTTGCCATGTTTTTATGGAGGAAAATCAGCACGTTTATCGTCTGCTGGACAATGAATTTCATTATCTCTCAAATCGGTGGCTGTCCAGACTAATGAGATAAGAAATGTTGAGTGTCCCAGAAATTTAGTATGTAAGGGGTCATTTTTAGGCCTATGTTGTCTCTTCATATAAAGCCTAGTGTCAAGGTTAAAAAGTTGAATGATTTTATTAGATACTTGCAATGTATTAAAATGTTATCATCTTAAAATGGATGGGGACTGAAACCTCATTGTACATGATAAGACTCCATCTAGTATTCAAAACGCGAAGAAATCAGTTAGAGGTACATACGTACAATAATAGATTTCATCTGTTATTCTGTCATACTATTTCGCTTAGTTTTCTGAAAGAATGGATGAATTTTGCAATTTCTTTCTTCTCAAATTTCCTTGATAAACAACATTTAATATAAGTTAATAAACAACTATCGATTTCGTGCGCTGCAGTTTTCTAAATTTTCTGATCGTTGAAAGTTTCTACACAAATTGAATTCATTTAAAAGTTTCTTTTGCCCTGGAAATTTTTTTAAGCAGCCAAACCTGCTACCTAAGATGGTTTAAAATTTTTTTTATCCTTAAGTGATTGAATGTTTGATGTGTCAAAAAATTTGAAGTGTGCTTCTTCTTGTTTCTTTCTTCTATTTTAGACGTTTGCTCTTATATAACTTAGTTATCCTTTTTAATATTCAAATATTACTTTCTTACAATTTTGAAATTCATTAGATTAGACATTTCTCCGAATTCCCTTCTCTATATCTGCTTCAGCCTAAAACAAATACGCACAGTTTAAATTATTTCCTAATGCCCCTCGTAAGGAACATACACTTCTCGTCATTTTATAGCAGAAGTCCAATTCTAGAATCAGGGGTGTAGTGGAGCGGGAACGCGTGGGAACGGCGATCCTTTACCTTTTTAAAAGGCGGAACGGCGTTCCCGCATCTAATATATATATTTTTTTACGTGATACTAAACACAAAGCCAAGCAAACAAACGAAAAAGTCATTTCGTGAGAACTTTGCTTTCGTCTACACAACTTCAGAGCTGAGCAAGCAAGTTTTAGTTTTGTAAAACACTCGAAAGAGGCGCGGCACCCCACACATGACCATTTCTCCCTCATCAGGAATGAACTTACATGTATGTTTATATCTAGCTATGATTCATTCAATGTAAATTATCCTCTTCAACGAATGATCTGTATTTGTAGATGAATTCCAGACTTCAAATTTGCATGTTTCTTCATATATACTGACTGAAACTTCCATACACAAATTAACGCCACTATCTACATTTTTAAAGAACAAAACTGTGGTCTGGCAAATATAGTTCTTTGCACCCTTTCCATGAAGAATATTTCCCCTCTTCTAATTTTAACGGGAACGCTAACCGATTTATCAACAAAAGTTATATATGTATGTATGTTTTATATATATATATATATATATATATATATATATAATCACCGATTTCATAAATTAATTGTAAACCTCTCACCGTACCTAAGAAATGAATTCGTTCTAGAGGAAAAATCAAACGACAGCAATTTTTTTTTTTTTTTTGACAGTCCAAAAAAGTGAAGCAAACCTGCGATTCTGACGGTATAAACTGGTTGGTGCTAAAAATCCAGATAGATAAGAGCAGAATGTTGATATTTTGTATTAGTTTTTAAGGTGTTTTGAGATCACGAAATTATGCATTTATATTTTGTCAGATATTGGAAAATATTTATTTTATTGCCAGATATCGGGAAAATCAAACTGATAACTTGTTTGAACATGAAAAAATATGCTCACAAAACAGTATTGATTTTTAAATCCTTTATATTAACTTCGCTTTTGTATATTAGTTTGCTTGTTTGTGAATTTGAATACGTTTAGTTCAATAAATAAAATGTTGCTTGAAAGTAGAGTACAAAGAGCGCCCCGCTACGTTGTTTTGACAGAATTGAACAATTGTTAATTTTGTTTCACTTTAACTTGGCCGTACTGATAATGATACATTAGCCGAATTACAGTCTTTCGTAACCCAGGGTTACGACGGGGAATCAACGCTTGCGCTAAGAGCTGAGGACTACTAAAAAGAAGTAATGTGTAGCAGTAATTTTAATAACATTCATTTTATTAAATTCTCATGAAATTAATTTTATTACAATTTTTATACGTGTAACAAAAATTGTATCCTTGGGTTCCTTAATAAAACCTGACTTAAAATAATGTTACTAGTGCTGAAAATGCTAAGTTTTTAATAATTTGCACCCATACCATATAAAGCACTCATACCATTTTTGGAGGGTTTTCTATACCCATTTTCATTGTAAGGGGTGCCAAAACTCATTCTTGCACACATAACATTGTACTTTTAGGCCGGTTCTGCATATTTCATTTTCCTTAATATAAAACTGCTCATGGATTGGTAAATGGGTATACTACATAGAAATTGGCTGTGAAGAAGTAGGAAAGTAATTCAGATGTATTTTAAAATCAAAATTAAATTGTTTTTCTGTTTGAGAATGGGAAAGCTTTTACATTCACATTCATTTCAGAGTTTATCCCAAAAGTTTAGCAGTAGTTCTTAAAAAATATCTTTTACAGGAGTTTAAAAAAAAAAAAAAAAAAAATCAACACTAAATACAGTGGCGGCGATAAGGGGAGGAAATTTCCCCCGATCTTTTTTAAAATCTAGTGATTTTGATGGCAATATCATATATGTTTTGCAGTTTGCTCTCTCCTCCGATTCATACCCACTTTTGACTATTATTGTCACCTGATCATCACCACTGTCGAAATTACAAAATCGAACTGGATAAGATGAAAAAAACAGAAATGTTCCAAACAAATCTATACGGCTGGCAAGTAATGAGCCTACATTAAAATATCCCGCTTAAAATTGGATATGATTGGAAATGGAACACAAATTAATACTTTATCAAGAAATTTTAAATCGACTGATGGATTTTAATTTACCAATTATTTTATTAATGGAGCAAATTTGGAAAAGGAAAGGAAGGGTCAATCAAGCAAGAGGAACTTCTCTACATTTTTTTTTTTTTTTCCCGAGAAGTAGAAAATCCATAAAACTCCCAATGGACATGTGCAACAATCGCAATCTTTTTAATTCATTTTAAAAACAGATTTCGAGGAGTTATAGAATTTGGGAATTTATCCGAACCCATTGCATATAAGGCATCTCTGAAATTTTGGAAAATTGTTGTAAAAAATCTGTGTCAATAATATGTTTGCAAATGTCTTATAATCCATTTATAGAGTGTTAAACAATTTTTTATAATGGGTTGTGCAAAACAAATTGTTTAAAAATCTATATAACTTAACAGTTTAAAAAAAATATATAATGAAAGAATAAGTCAAAACACAATTTTTTTTTTTAATTTTTGAGTTGCTCATTTGCTGTGTTGAGATTATTAAAGTAATATTAATAAAATTATTTAAAATTGTCATTTTCACTCTCTTCCCCCTCTCCCACACACGCAGAAAAAAATACATTTGTAACGATGCGACATAGCGTTCCCACACCTTTTTATTTTACACTACACCACTGTCTAGAATAGTTATGATAATATATAGTGGTTCTCAAAAGTCTTCGTACACTTACAAATTTGAATCAAATGCTACATTCCCCATTTCAAAAATTAATATTTCTGAATACTATTCTTTAAATAATACCTCTAATTTCATTTTAATAAAACTACATAAAATATTTTTAATGCATAGTAAAACTTTTTTTTAGAAAAATCATTAACCTAAAATTAACACAAAAAATATCTCCCAAAAGTCTTAATGCACTTACATTTCTTTCTTACAAATATTAGTATTCATTGTAATATTTTGCAAAATTAGTAATTCGTAGGATATCTTTTAGCATTCACAACAACTTTAATTTCGTCTGAGCATGAATTTTACTAATATTTTTGGTAATTTCTGTATTTAAGTGGATCCATTCTTCGATCATTACTGTTTTTAGTTGGCTTTTCGTTTTAATGTCGTGTCTTCTTACTTTGGCCTCCAGTTTTCTCTAAATCTGTTCTTTTGGGTTCAAATCTATTGACTGAGGCAGTGTTTTTAAATTTTGAGGACAATTATAGAGGACACAGAGGCGATCATTGAATGCTGTGTGCTCAGATCATTATCTTGTTAAAAAATGAAGTTATTTGTAATACCCCAAATTTTAGGCTGACAAATTTAATTTATCGTTCAAAATATTCAAATAAAGTTCATTATTCATTATTCCATCATTAAACTCCAATTTATCAAGTCCTAACCCTGACAAGCATCCATACACCAGAACACTTGCACTGCCATGCTATACTGTTCCAACAATGCTCTTGGGATTAGGTTCATTATTTTTCTTCTCCACACAATTGTGCCTCCATCGAAACCAATAATGCTTCATTTGTTTTTATCTTTAAAAAACAACAACATGATTCCAGTACGTTTCTGGCTTATTTATCATTGCCTTTA
The DNA here is from genome assembly GCA_963978545.1 of Linyphia triangularis. NCBI lineage: Eukaryota > Metazoa > Arthropoda > Arachnida > Araneae > Linyphiidae > Linyphia > Linyphia triangularis. The sequence goes on along the minus strand of OZ021731.1, from coordinate 56,740,891 downwards.
TAAAGAAAAGGTGAAACTTGATATTTTTAACATTTACGAAATTTTTCCTTTGGGCAGAAAGCCCATGTAGTCTAGCTGATCTGACTACTTTCCAAACAGTTTCAGTTGAAATTGAAGTTAAATTTGTTTCCTTACATTCTGAAGAAACTTAAATAGCACGCAAACTTGGATTTTTCTCAAATTTTCTTACAGTCAATCCCTTTTCAGATTCAGATAACTGTGTTGGTCAATTTCTTCTTGGCTGGTTTTGGATTCTATTTTCTTGTTTAAAAAGTTTTATTACATACTTAACAGTTACAAGAAATAAATTTAATATATTAGCCACACATAGAATGCATTTACAACTATTACGATGAAATATGAGAAATTATAAACTGCTGTTTGTGGATTTCTTACAGCCACGAACTATTTTAGAGAATAAATAGATTATAATAAATAGAAAAGGCAAATATTACAGGCAATCGATTTTTTAAATGTCACCACAGTGCAAAAATTAAAAAAAAAAAAAAAAAAAAGCGTAGGAAAAAAAATTATTTATGAAGTTATCAGCAAATTTTATGGTGTACCAACACTTTTGTGGTATTTTCTCTTGTTCTATGAATTTAAATTTTTATAAAAATAAAACGATTCAATACTTCTTTTTAAAATGTTAGGTTTCATCAGAATTAAATAGCATTTTACAAAAAAAAAAAAAAAAAAAAAAAAAAGTTAAAATTCAATTTCAAACTAGAGCACTTTTTCTACAAATTTTTAAGGTATACAAAGACTTTTGAGAGACACTGTATAATATATTTATGATCAGACAGACATTTGTTTCTAGCCAACTCTTTTGAAATCAGGATGTTCCAAAATGTATAGAAATGAAAAAAATTTGACCGAATGCTCTACTTTCATTACACTATCCATACATATGTGTAACTGAAAGTAATAAAAAGAGTTACCATTAGATCAGTGTTCATAGGAATACACAAGAATTGAGAAGTTATCGAAGAAAGAACATATTTATTTTGTTATCATTTTTTAAATACATATTTTGTTAAATATAGATACTTATTTTAAAAACAATATTTTTTCTATATAAAAATATTTATTTTGTTGGATTGTCAACTATTCGATAGCCTAACATCAACTTAATTCATAATTTGAGTTTTCTGTAGTATAGTTCCGTTGTTCCTCACTAGTGGCGCTGCTGGTCTTCCTGACTGGCGGGACAATTTCGGTCAGTGAGCAATAGTTGCAAAAGCACTGTATACAAGTTGAGATAGAGCGCAATGCGAGTTCAGCGCGTTCGAAAGTAATTTGTTTGGTCGAAATAAAAATGGTTGAATATTGCATTTCTAAATGTTTCCAGTTTCCTTTGGTATTTTTAGGGCAAAACATTTTTAATCAAGCGTTACAGTGTATTTTGATTTTGATATTTTTAGATTTCTATGTGATGCTTTTTTCATGATATCGCATCTTATAAACTACTGAGAGATGTCGAAAAGTTACTATATCATAAAAGATATTTTCTTTTAATGTTTATACCCAGAAACTTTTCTTGTAAAATACACACAGTCGCATGTCATTTCAGAATTTAGATGAATTTACTCAAAAAAATGTATGTTCATTCAGTTTGTGCGAAAAGATTGTAATGTGTAATGGGGAGAAAAAAAGAAGGAAAAAAAAACCGTGGTTATTGATTTTTAAAAGAACACTAATTCGAATTTTTGTTTTTACTTTCAAAAACTTTAGATCAATATAGAACTTTCGGACAAAGTCTTTGACCTTGAATCTTACCCGAAGATGACTTTAATCGTCATTGTTTAGCAGCTTTAAAATAAAAGTTCTAGAAAATGAACTGTGACGTAAATAAATAATTTAAAAGAAAATACATTAAATATAGCCATTCAAAAAAAAGCAATATTTTTCATTGAAAAATTAATCAATAGAATGACTGTTTTGAATATTTTTCTCCGATGCAATTCTTCGGAAATTGCAATTTTTAAAATTTGCCGAACAACAAAATTTTTCTTTGAATTATTCATTGAAATTATTACAATATATATATATATATATATATATATATATATATATATATATATATATATATATATATATATTATATTATGCTTTATTTCTTAATTAAATTCCACTTAAAACCAAAGCTGTATGTATTCAATCTATTATCCAGTATGTATCTAGCAATTATCAAATTACATTTCCTGAGTTGATTGCTAGGAATTCCCTTTTCATCCCTTTTATAGAAAATCGGCTGTATCTTTTGTATTGGGAAAAAAATTGCAAAAATAAATTTTCACCCAAAAATGTTCATTCAAGAATTCGACTATTGTTGTTTAGTGTTATTGTTATTATTATTTTTTTTTTTTCCTTTCTTTTTTTTACAGCAGTTCCATTCTACCTTCACTTTGTTGACCCCCCCTGCAGCAGGGGGCACGCGCTTGTATTGCGATGGCTGCTGACCCGTCCGTTGAATCGTTGCTACCATTTTTCTTGTAAAATAAAAATTCATTTCATATAATATCAAGACTGCTATTATTACTGAATTTTACCTAACCAAGCCCAATAACAAAATTTAAATAAGTAGTTGACCGGTGTCGGTATGTGATTGTGCTTATTATTTAAGTGCTAAATTTCCATTTTTCTAAAAGTTTTGAATATGATAGTAGCTGTTTATTTTACTGGTACAAATGGTTCTGTACTAGAGGAATGTTCCGAAGAATTAAATTGAACCAAGCTAGTTATTTTATTCGTGCTGGATAAAATTTTATCAATAATTCAATGAAATGTTAACTAAAATATATAAACATGTTTAAATTTCAAAGTGATTTTTAATATAATAACAAAATGTTATTTGAATTAAAAATATCATTGCATACACACATACAGGGACACCGACCGAGGAGGACAAAATAGTGCACATTATAGTGGCCCGCATTGTCAAGAATGACCCGAGATTTCTGGTGGATGTAAACTTGAAAATAAATTTTACTTTTTTTTTCTTTCTCCATATAATATAGGATTCAATAATATATAATCCTCCCATCCCTCTGATATTTTAGCATTGTGTTAGTGAAAAGCTAAATTAGAAGGCCAGAAATACTTATGTTTAAAATTTCAGAGCTCTAGGTCTATTAGAAGTGGCTTTGTGAAAAAATTCATTAAAATTTAACATTTTGTCAAAAGTCCAATGAAAAGACCAAAACTACTTATGTTGAAAATTTCAGAACTCTATACGTCTATTTGAAGTAGCTTTCAGATAGAGGGACATAAAGACTTTTCGTTTTATTCGGGGATGGGGGGGGGGGTATTGGGCCCGAGGTATAGATGCATAGGGGCCCGAAAATCCTGTCGGCGGCCCTGCACACATAAAAAACTTCATGTTCACACTTATCGAAAACTTTCAGCTTAAACAAATAAAATTGGTGTCTTTGTGTGATGCTGCCATCTATTGAGGAAAATTTGTTACAAAACAGTTTATTTGATGAGAAAGTAGATTTTATCTTTTCATGCTACAATTTTTATCCAACTCATGAGCGCCGGCAAAACTATTTTCGGAGAAGGGTGGGGGGAGGAAAACAGCACCTTAGGGGGTGAAGGATGGTTATTGTTTTTCTTTAACTTTGATTTTTCAATTGAATAATTTAAAATTTATATCACATTTCTTTCTAGTGAATTATACTATTTTTCTTCTCTTTATTTTTAACTTTCAAAATCCATTGGGCTAAAAGTAATTGTACCCTCTTGCACCTCCCTGGTGGCTCCCATGATCCAACTTGAATCAATAGAAAAATAAAATTAAATAAAGTAATGCTCTTTTGCTTTTTAATACAGTTATGGCTCATTTTGATTCAAAATTAAGATATGCAAAAACCATGAATTTTCCGTCATTGCTCTCAACCAAAACTTTATTAAATAAGAAAAGAATTAACCTATTTTATAAATGTAGAAAGTTTATCTTTGATTTTGAAACTCTCTACGCATTTTATTTTTATTATATCTTTATGGTGTAAGATAACTTGATTTCAAAGATATTTCAACACGTAATTATTTATCCATTTAAGTGTTTCAGAAAAAAATCTAGCTTTTGCTTATCCATGCTTTCAACGCATTTTTAAAAGAAGAAGATATAAGCATAAAATCTTATTTATTGTCAAGGAAAATAAACAACTTTGAGCTGAATTGTAAAAAATGAACTAAATGTACCAAACTATAACATGAATTGGTTTTTGAAAGTAGGTACTTAAATTTCTTTTACTTAAAAAAAAACGCATTTCATAAAAACATGATATTTATTGAATCAACTATCCGATAAGAAAGAAAAAAAATTTCAAAATAACCTTTACCTCTGAGACATATCGACCTGGCTGATTGTAGTATCCTTTGAAATTCGTTAGCACATACTAAATTACGTAACTAGATAGTACATAAACTTTTTTTAATTGTTTATAATTGTATCCTTGAAATTAAACAGCCTTTTAAAAATTACACTTATTGATACATTTCATCACCTTTTTGTAGTTGCCTTTATCTTTATAGTAACCACAGTTAAATTTATCTTTATAGTTACCTCAGTTAAATTTATCTTTATAGCTACCACAATTAAATTTATCCTTATAGTAACCAAAGTTACATTTATCTTTATAGTTACCACAATTAAATTTATCTTTATAGTAACCTCAGTCAAATTTATCTTTATAGTAACCAGAGTTAAATTTATCTTTATAGTAACCAGAGTTAAATTTATCTATATAGTTACCACAATTAAATTGGTCTTTATAGTAACCACACTTAAATTTATCCTTATAGTAACCACATTTAAATTTATCTTTATAGTTACCACACTTAAATTTATCTTTATAGTAACCAAATCTAAATTAATCTTTATAGTTACCACACTTAAATTTATCTTTATAGTAACCACACTTAAATTTATCTTTATAGTAACTACACTTTAATTTATCTTTATAGTAACCACAGTTAAATTTATCTCTATAGTAACCACATTTAAATTTACCTTTATAGTAACCACAGTTAAATTTATCTTTATAGTAACCACAGTTAAATTTATCTTTATAGTAACCACAGTTAAGTTTATCTTTATAGTTAAACGCATTAAAGAATAATTTTAAGAAATTTTTTCATGTGGTTGAGATGAGGTGTTCACTGCTCTCTCTCTCAATCTCTCTCCCTTTCTCCCTCTCTCATCATACTTAATGTCCTTAAAATACCCTTCTGGCTACAGATTGGGAGGGGAGAGAGAACGCTTCACATTTTCAATTCGGGAGGTATATAGTCTACAAATATTGTAATGTCATAGGAAGCAATTTATATGAGAAAATAAATTCGTATTTCGCGTTTAAAAACTACAAATACATAATAAAATTGTAAATATATAAAAAAAAAATCAGATAGAACTTCAAACAGGAAGAACTAGAATTATAGATGGAATGTATGATTGTACGTTTACTCTATAGGGAATTCTTGTTTTGGCTGTAAATTGTGCTGTTATTTTTGAGTTTGGATGTTTGTAAATTAAATTTATAAAAAAAAAAAAAAAAAAAAAAAAATCAAATTTTGTTGATAAAAATTCGCACGAAAATTATTACCAATTTTGCGAATACATTAGCAAAAATATTGTTAAAGTATGTCGCTAACTTTTAGAGTGGGATATTTTTAGTAAATGTACCCAAGTTTCTAAGTTCGCATCTCCGATTCTATTAACAATGTCCCATTTACGCTGAAGCAAGTAACAAGTAATTATTTAATAATTTAATATAATAACCTATTAATAATGCCAGTATTGTTGTGTTTAATACCAAAATTGTTTAAAAAGTTATAGTCCAGTATTTAATGCCATTCTATGACATAATACAGCTTGTCTTCGATGTAAGTATGAAATACTACGGCATGTTAATAACAGCTTTATACTAATAAGAATTAATTACTTTTATTAAGAAAAGGAACATGGTTACACATAAAAATGTAGATATTAAAAAAGTGTTAAATACATCCTAGATTAGTTAAACTTTAAAAATTATATGAAACAATATCAGTAAGTGAAACAGATACAAATTTTTACGTGTTACAATAATTCCTAATTAAAAACTTCTCTTATTTAATATAAACTTGCAATAACTACACATTACATATTCATAATTTCATTACTTTTAACTTTAATCCATAAATTGTAAAACATTTCAACAAGTTAATGTAAATGGCATTTGAACGTTCGAACTCACTTTAGCACATTCTTATATTTTCAATCATAATATTTTCATTTTGTGGGATCTTTGAGATTTCGCCTTAAAAACAACCAATTTATAAGTAAAAATGTAAAAAATTTTTAGTTTAATATTACTACTCCTACAACTCTTTAAAATATTGATTCAGTACATTTTAGAATCAAATAAAGAAGAATTAAAATTTGCGAACGAACTTTCAGACGATTTTTAACCTTTTCAAAAAGAATTCCCAATCGAGCTGTGAAAGCTGATTTACACGTAACCAGTTAGTGTACCAGTTGAGGTCATCCGTCATTAGATTCCAACGACTAGCACTGCGTAAACGTTTTATTCCAGCCACTGGAGAAATCAGTTTGCAAATATACTAGCTTGAAGCTGGCAGCTCCAGTAGATAAAGTATTTTCTACTGGAGCATCAACTCTTATCATTCTATCATATATGTTCGAATGTGACCACCAATAAAGGGAGTAATCCTCACTTAATAGCTGGATTGTTCCAGTTGCTGGCACTATATAAATGGAAAGCTGGCATTGCAATCAACGCATGACAGTGATCTTCGAATCAACTTATCATCAAGCATTCCAGGCACCGTCATCGTGTAAATTAGCTTTAAGAGTCCACCAAAATATTCAGAAAAAATCTTAAATCATTAGTAATGTTAATAATCTTCTATTCATGAAAAACATATATTTCAACTGTGATTTACTAAATCGCCACATTTGCATAGTATTTGTTCAATCGCAACGATTTAACTATAAGTGTTCTCTTATCTTTTCCAGAGAATTATATTAAAAATTTGTGTGAAACCTAAATAACTCCTTCTAATTTTAGTCAAATTTAAATTACATGCAATTAATGGGGGAAAAAATATACATCTAAAAAAGATAGCATTTTGTACCAAGTGCAAGATTAAGTAAACTCAGGAGGTATGGATGTCTCTTATCTAGGTTCAAATCCCACTTTTAAGCCCATCTTTCTCAATTCTCCTTAAACTCCCATTATTCCTCATTACATGCTCAAAGTTTAAACTATAAAATTATACAGTCACTAATTCTGCACTCCAACTAGAGGTAAAAGACCAATACCTCCCTTTTTAGTCGATTTTCAATTTGCAATAGCGACATTATGTATGTTTTGGGTTCTTTCTATAAGTCCATTTCATGTAAAGCGGATTATATTCAATTTTTAAAAAATGAAAATAGCAAGTTTGATTACTCTTGGCTGGACCAATCTTGCTGGACATAGTGCATATAGTTGGTCGACTTCTTTTAAATTTATATACGAGAATAACTGTTTCTCAACTTAGCCAAGCTTTTATGTAAAATTAGGTGAAAAGACGACAGTGTCCTTTGCCTCTGTGGTACAGAATTTTTAAAAAAAATACTTTAATTGAAATTAAACAATTACCTATAAACATAATTTTCAATAAATAAATGTAGATAATGTAAACTTTGAGGTTTTCCTTTTTCTTTTGTGCCTCTTTTAGAAAATGGCACCACTCAAAAGAATTTCCCATATTTCAAATATTTTTCTTTAACTAAAGCTTTACCATTTCTTTAATTAAACTTCAGTTCATTCCGACTCTATAACTTCACATTTCATGTTTTCCGTATAGAAAACATCCCAGGGGAATTGGATTTAAAAATCCTTTAAAAACAGCAAAATTTATATTTTTACGAATTTCAAATTAGCATTTTATTATCTTTAAAATAACTCGTATTTTTAATGAAAATATTTTAATACAACAAAACTGAAATTTATTCAAGCTGTAATAAATACTTTTTATCTGAAAATTCTTATTTTGCTCAAATGATATCTTAAAAACTGATGGTTTATTTGTAATTATTTGAAATTGGTTTATTTTTAATGAACAAATTTATGACATACATTTAGAAATTTATCTAAAAAAAACATCCATAGTTTTCTTTCCAATATCACTTCAGTGTATTCTTTTTTTTTTGTAAGCAAAATAAGATTCAGACCGTCATCGAAAGATTCTACGAAAAGTATATTAAAACATAAAGGGTCCAAGGGAAAAATCAATTTTAATCCCCTTTTTCATGAATTTTAACTATTAGTATAATTCTGTAGCATATATGGTTAACTTTGATTTTATGCTATACTTTTCTGTGTTAAGTAATATCGATGCATATAAAATTAGGCACAACAAAAGCATTAATAACATGCTCTTTCTATCAGACGATTAAATTTCATTTGCTTTTTTCTCGAAATTGATTCACATGGACAAAAGTTGCTTCATCCCTGTAACCTTTATATGTAACCAAAATACATAACGTAGCCAATACATATATATCAATAAACATAACATCAATTAACGTAATATCTCAATCGCATATATCAATTAACGTAAACAATATAGGAGGTTCCAACTCCCCATATAACCACGGCCAAACTCTCTGAACAGTCAACAAAGCCAACGCCTACGTATAAACATCACCGAACCCTTATCTAAAATCAGCCATTCATCATGTAGGTATAAAAGAGATGTTGGGCATTTTTACAATTTCATCATGCGGTTTGAAATGTCACTTGGCGGAAGAGACACAAGAATCCAATAAGAAAACTCTGGTGCAGTTATTAACTTCCACAGTTTCACTCTGTGCTGTTTGAAGAGCTGGAATTGGTGCTGGTGCTGTTGCCTTCCGGAGTTGTGTCTGTGACGATGGTGGACATTTCTGGAGTGGATGGTGATGGTGGCGGATTGGTGGTGGACACGTCACATGGCTCCTGTTGGACGCTGAATTTGAAGCCGTCTCTGGTGGTCACGTGATCGCTATGGAATTCCATGACTAGAGTCGTGTTCGGGAAGCTGATATCCACTGTGTGAAAAATTATACATAAAAGTTAGGAATGCAACTAATTGGTACTTAACATTCATTGTTTTATCATGGTGGACAGCTTTAAAAATTTAACTTCATGCTGTATTTTTATAGAGATTGTTGCATAGTATACACCAAGCAAGAGTGTACGTATACAGTACGCAACACTATCACTATGCAACAATTTTTAAAATTTCCTATATCGATGTTTCGTGCAATTTTTTCTGAAATAAAATGAAGTGTAATACGCTTCATATGCTCTATAAGAAAGTTACTTAAAATTTTGTAAAACAAAAGGTTTCACCAGTTTAATGTCATAGAACTAGCTCGTTCATGCAATCTTTAATGACTTTTTGTCAAACAACAACAAAGCCTTGAAAAAAGCTATGTAATTCTGTGATGGTAAATAGCTTTGAAAGACAGTTTAATATGTAAAATAGCTTTAATCTGTTTTTCGCCATACTGAAACAACCTAGATAGGCAATGACCCTATAGTTGACCATCACATTTATACGAAACTGTCATTTCATGATTACGCCATCAAAACATATACTCACATATCTGTCCTTCTGTCATGACTCCACATAGTCTGTCTCCATTGACCATCAAAAAATCTGAGTTACACTCTGGATCCTGCTCCACGTCGAAAGCCTCCACCTTCATGATCAGTCTGCAGACGGACGGATCCGACTTCTTTACGACGTACGTGCACGTCCGTCCGTTGTCGTACGGAAGCGGGTAGTTGAGGGACTGCACGCTGAAGTGTGCCGTGTCGTACGTGAAGTCACAAGTGGGCAGCGGGCAGTCCTGCTGGACGACGGTCACCATGTAGCCCAGGCCACGAGTCTCGTTGTCCGAGTGGAAGGACATGGTCACCTGGTCTTTTTCCGAGAAGGAGACGGTCCCTGTTTGGCGAGAAGTAATGATGTTACATTTTACACTGCAGGGAGAATTTATTCTAAAGGCCACAGTCATAAAAACCAAGTTCAAGAATTTATGGTTAACAAATTAACATTACACGTGCGAGGTTTCATACTTTAAGTGTTTTGTAGCTCAAGAAACTCGACGTGAGTAGGAAATTTTACTGTAGTTCTAATTAGGGCAACCCATTTATCTGTTAATATTAATTGGTTTTCTATCTAACTATAGGTCGCATTCAGACCTGTCCTTATATCCTGATACATATAGTATTACAATTATTCTTTCAAATATACTGTGTGTGTGTGTGTGTGTGTGTGTGTGTGTGTGTGTGTGTGTGTGTGTGTGTGTGTGTGTGTGTGTGTGTGTGTGTGTGTGTGTGTGTGTGTGTGTGTGTGTGTGTGTGTGTGTGTGTGTGTGTGTGTGTGTGTGTGTGTGTGTGTGTGTGTATTCCACTGTGATAATGTTTTACTTAGGAACACAGTACCTTCGTCAATTGGTAGCAAAATAATTTATTTAATTTATTAAAAGTATCCAGTTCTTAGATGAATGAGCCATTTAACTTACAAAAAATGTGTCTTTATATCAAGTTCAAATATTTTTCATAATAATTTAGAGAGAAGTCACGACAGTTTAAACTTTACCAAAATAACAAAATAAGGAGAGACATGTTAAAGTAAAATTTCCAAATTGGGAAATCCTGAACTATGCTGAGGAGGTTATTATGAGGGTATATAAAAGAGGGCAGTTGCCCTTTACTATTTAAACTTTTATTCGCTGCTCGAACTTTTACTGTTTCTGACGGGGATACCATCAATATTTTACAGTGTCCACTTCTCTTTTACGTTTAATATTTTTTAACATCCAATCACCACTACTAAAACTGACTGAACAATGCTGACCAAAGTCAGCTCAAGGATTTATTTTCCACAAAATGATGAAATCCAAAATATGCACTAGAACAATTGTAGAACAGATAATATTGTAGGACTGGCATTTTCGAAAAATATTGTAATTAAAATATAATACTGTATTATAGTAAAAAATAATTATTTTGTCATAAAAATATTTTGTATTGCCCAATAAATTATATATATTAAAGATAAATCCTAAAGTTTAGCAATTTCAGAATTTGACTATGTTCCAATTAAGAGTACAATAATACTTACAAATTCCTATAATCAAAGATTTCGAATTTTTACTAAATTACTAAAAACCAAAAGTATTTTGATTTCAATCAGTCTGAACAGACTACTTCCTAAAATGGTCTGCTCAGACTGATTGAAACATAAAATACTGACAATATTCCTCGTTCCACTTTGATCAACTTAATAGCGTGTATTAACTAACCACTTCGTGAAGTAACCCGCCAAATTTTACATTGGCTAAACTCCAGTTTTAGGCCACAACATATACATTTCAGTCTCTGGACAACTCAACCTTGCCACTTCATATAAAATGGCTAGAATTCAAATCACAGTCATAACATACACAAACACCAACCCAAAATACTCACTCGAGAATCCTATGGGCTTAGAACCACACATACGTTCTCCCTTCAGCATCAGATAATCTTTGGAGCAGTTCTCCGACTGCTCCAGATCCATAACATTAAACAGAAAAGTCACCGAGCACACGGACCGCGATCGCCTCCTCACAGTATACTCGCAGTCTACGTTGGAACCGTACTTGGCCGGAAAACCCACACTCTTGATGATGGTCAGCGTACGGCCGGTGGTTAACTCGCACTCGCGAACCGAACCCGGTGGTTCTACCGGGGCGGCGGATGCAAACCACACCAATCCCGTGGTGAGCAGTAGAGAGACCATCATCGCCATGTTGTTCAGTGGAAAGAGCGATGCTGAGGAGTGGAAGATGCATCCGTGGTATCGATCTTGTGTGGTAGGGGGGGATCGATAGAATCTAGGGGTCTGGAGTCAAGCGATAGTCTTGTAAGGAGTGGGTGTCCCTTGAGGGATATTATGTTGATGGAGATAGGATTTATATGACTTTTAAGTGTCGTTTTAATGTCGCAAATGACTTAGTACTTTTATTTTAGAAGCTGCCAGAATTTATACTGATTAGTTCTGTAGGGGATGTGTTGTTTGACTGTTAAGTGTTAATGTTAATGGTATGATTTTGCTTGGAATTTCATAACAAGCCTTTTCACTGTTGAAACTTATGAGATCTGTTAGGAAAAGTTTTTTCATTAAAAATCAAACATTGAGATCTTCGTGTACCACAGGGTACACGAGGTTTTTAGATGTAATGAATCAAAAATAAAACTTAACCAAATAAAAACAGAGCTGAAGATATATGCTGGAATTGGATTACTTGTCTTTAAATGTCTTCTTCATATAATTAATGTACTTGGTATTTTACTTTTGACCTTTTATTGTTGAAACTCCGTCGGGATGAGTTAATTAGACACGTGGTCGTTTTAATGTTAAGAATCGACTTGGTATGCCACCTGAAAACATTCACTGCTGAAACTGTAATAATACATTACCCCATGCCCTTGAACTTATATTTTTATGAAGACATAGGTTGGAACTAGTTAACACAGCTTTGAATAAAGAAAACAAAGTAGGATACGACTAAGGGAATTAATTATAGAAGTAGAGACCTTTGGTGTTAACTCATTGAATTAAAAATAAATTTGGTTTCAAAATACCCAGTTTAAATGGATTCAGTGGTTTAGAGAAGTATTATGATACCTGGACTACCAAAGAAGATACCTATAACAATAAAAAGTTTCAAATTTTTCTCAGTACATTAATTTACGATATTTATACCTTTAGGGGTGTGATAGAGAGGAAAAATGGGGAAGGGTCTATCTCTCGTAAATCAAAAGTTTCTTGTAGTTTCCTCTTGTTTCGGAGCGAACAAAATTTCATCAAGATTGGAATAAAATTGTAGTTTCTATACAAAAAAAAAACACGCATGCACCCAAGGATACTACATATATATATATAGATTCTGAGGAAACCAAAGTGGCAAATACAAATTTCAGGACATGATAGCACATCATTCTCTAAGGGTACAAAGTAAATCAAAATTGAGTGGTATAAATGTAACTCTAAAAAAAAAAAAAAAATTATTACATTTATGCCACCAACCTAACGAGAAAAAATATTCCCACATATAAAATCATACAATTTCAAGGAAACAGGCTTGAGTGGAGGAGATAGAGAATATGGAGATTAGGGAGGGTACTTGAAGAAAAATGCCCTTGAAGCTATTTGCTGAGATAATTTAATAATTTCTCGTTAGTTTAAATAGTCTGATAACTTGTTAATTTATTCACTAGGATAAATTTGTTATCAGTCTAACAATTTAGTTTGTTTGCTGTAGCTTTAACGTTTCTCTTATTATTGTAGTTATTTTTTAGGTATGAATTGATATAAGAAAAAAAATTGCGATACGTTTTTTCATGCTGCTTTGGTGGAATGTGTGCTTCTTGATACATTTATCTCTACAGTGGTCATATTTTTAGCCATGATTTTTCAGTTGGATATATTAATGAAATTTTGATTAATATTTAAGTATTAAATTTCTTATATTTTGAATATTTTAAAACTTATATCATACTTTTATTTCCATTAAATCATACGACTTTTCTCCACAATATTTTAAATTTTCAAAATCTAGGGAAAAGGAATGCATAACCCTTATGCACCTCCTTAGCGGCGGTCATGCTGATTAAATGCGCCTTTATTCACAAACTATCAGGTACTCTAGTGAAAATATATTCACTCACCAATATCAATAACAAGTTTTCGGTAGATATGGTTCAGAAATTACTTTGAATTAATATTATATTTCAAAACATTCCATAGCATTTATTATTCTAAATTACTATTATTTCAACTTTTCCGCTGAAATAACTAACAAATATTTCCATCGCAAAAAAAAATTTAAAATAAAATTTCTACAGTAATAACGTCCATTTATCATTTCATTTGATCATCCATCCTTCAATACAGGAAACCCAGAAAATTGATCGGTTCCAAGAAACAGTATCCTATCAGTCATCGATTACATACATTCTCAGAAAAGCTATTGTTCTCACATCAGCACAATAGCTGTTAAAAGACCGGTCTCTATTGAGAAATATCATACAGGCAGACACATAAAATTCACGTTGCCATGACGTCGCACGGAAACAAAGAACAAACATATCGTCAGAGTCATTTTCCCGTTGAAAACTGCCTTCGAAAAGAACATTCAACAGATCATCAAGCTAATGGTGTATTCTTATATTGGAAAATGGGTGAATGCACTCGTTTTCTCCATGTTTCCAGTTTGTACCACAATAGCATATTTTTTATATTTTACATTGCACTAATACAGTAAGAAGCTTTTACAAAGGATCTCGTCATCCGTCCCCCTGTACGCGTGAGGTCAATATTCTAAGACAAGATTAGAAATGCTATAGGCATGTGCTATATGTCAGATGAAAGGTCGCGTTAAAACGAGTTTCAGTTTTACAACCTGAAGTACCTGAAATATCGACCGAAAGTCAATTTGAATTCATTTTATGTATAAACAATAAATTATACCCACATAAAATACAATCGGAATAGGGTTTGCATAATAACACTATAGGCAGTTCAAATCTTGATTGTAAATAGAGAGATCAGATTAAAGAATTAGCTATTCGGAGAACTTTTCTCGGTTAATTTATAGCTTAACTCGCCAACAATGATGTTTATAAAAATAACTTCAAATTGAAAGGGTTTTGTTATTATCTATTGTTGACTCAGCAAAGAAACAGGGGACTATTTCAGTAATTATATGTTGTTTAGTTATACTTGTTTAGCATCTTTTTTTGATTGTATGACAGTAAAAACGTGCGTATGAACGCCCTTTTTGTAACTGTCAGGTGTTCTCAACTGTATTTTTGGCTCAGTAAGCAATGACTTAATAAATAAAAATAATTTACATGCCTTACCCATAGGTGTGTTGTGTTAGGTCGCAATAGTTTATTTTCTCTTACCACATGCCGCATTGAAAAAAAGTCGGAATGTGATTGAACTGTAACTAAAAGACTACCTCTACTCACCTTTTTAATAATCAGGTCGAGGTACCAAGCATGGTACGATTCGACAATATTTAAGGACTGAACTCTCTTTCTGTCAAGATTTACTACTACATTCTTCTTTTTATCTAGCGCTACAGCCCATGGTGAGTCTTGGCTTTCTTTACAATTGATTTCCAAATCCCTCTCTTACTGGATTTCTTTGTCCATTTTTTTTTTTAATCTTTTAAAAGTTTTAGATCTTCTTCTACTTGGTCAGACCATCTCAATTTTGGTCGACCTCTTTTTCTTGTTCAATAAAGTTTTCCTAATTCTTTTAGGCATATCTGTGTCTCTCATTCTCTGAGCGTGTCCCATTCACTGTATTCTTTTTTCTTTAATAAATTTTACAATGTTCTTTCCTTTAATTTGGCTTTCAATTTCATGATTATATCTTATTCTCCATCTGCCATTTTCTCTTATCGGTCCAAATATTTTTTCTTAGAATTCTGTTTTCCAAATTTTTAAGATTAGTTGCATCCGTATCTGACAGGACCCATGTCTCTGCACCATAAGGTCTAATTAGAGTCTTATAGATTTGTAATTTACATTTTCTTGTAATTAATTTACTCTTTAAGATTTTATGTTTGGCAAAGAATGCTCTATTTCCATTTTGTATTTGTCTCTTTATGCAGTCATGTATTTCATTTCTATTATTTATTATATTACCCAAATAAGTAAATATAGTGGTGCCCATAAATGCATTATTATCAATGCTTATGTCTCGCACTTTTCTTCTGTATTCAGGTTTTCACATTACCATAATTTTAGTTTTGTCTACATTAACAGTTAATCCTAATTTTTTTGCCCCAGTCGTTAATTCTTTGCAATTTGACTACAAGATTACAAGATTTACTACACACGACGTTTAAAACTCTGCCAATTATCAAGTATTTTATCAACTAAAATATCACCAGTTTTATATTAAACTTGATGAGAAAAGGTTCAACGAATATATTCCCATAATATTCCATTCAACAGGAAACAGTGTGAACAATTTAAGTTCAAAGCGTGTAAAATTTTTGAAGAAAAATGCATAATATTTTTAGAATGAAACACAAAGAGAATGCAAGTATGCTGTAATTTGTGACATTCAGATTTACACAAAGATTTCTTTAAAATATTTAATGCAAATATCGCTTTACATGTTAGTACATTTTGTTGTTGTCGTAAGTATGGTTCATGGGGGCCCCAGGAGGGTGCAAGGAGGTGCACTTGAACCCCCCTGGCTCTTGAAAATTAAAAAAAATAGGGAAAAGATGCCAAGATAAAAAAAAAAAAAAAAAAAAAAAAGCACATATGCCGTTTATACTTTTATATTACAATGAGCATTTTTTCTATTAATTTAGTCTTTTGTTTCTTTGCTATGTCGTTTTTTATAGCTTCTTGCGTGATGATTTTCTGGCTCTTGTTGTCTATGATTATTAGAGGCTAATGAGTTGAAGTATTTATTCTTTTTATTGTATAATCATTTCCTGTGTAGTTCTCAAAATTCTAAAAAAAATGTTTTGTTTTTTAAGCCATCAGATATACTACCTTGAAATCTATTTTTAGAATTCAATCGAACTTATGCCAATACTCCCTTCGTGTTTCATTTTGAATTTTTTTTTTTTTTCATTGTATCCGAAACTTGGAAGAAATAAAATGCTACTATTCTGTATTTTTGCATCGTCGAGTTCTTCTATTCTAAACACTCTCTCTTGAATACCGTGAGATCTAGTTGGAGGATAAAATAATCGTTAAAAATATATATTTTAATATTTTCACAATTTTTTTTTTCTCTCTTTAACAGGGTTGCGCTTTCAAAAACATATGCCATGAATTTTAACTATTTTCAAAGAGTATAATTCATAATTCATAATTATTAATTAACATTTCTAAAAAAAATAATGATTTTGATAAAAATCTAGTCTTGCACCCCCTTGCAAATATTCCTGGGGGCGCCCATGGTATGGTTTAAGAATCGTGAAATTTAGTAGAAATTATTTGTATTTAGTATTAAACATTTAATAAAGGTTCTGCACTTCTACGGTGCTTCGAATATACCTTTTTTTTCCTTACCCAATAAAACCCCAAATATTTTACAAACTTTTCTGGGATCTCCATTTCTTTCTTATCCGACTTTGAATAGGGATCTAGACTCTAAATATTAGGGCATGCAATCATTTTTTTACACATAAACTCAATTTCTATATTTTAAAAAATCTTAAAGCGATGAGCACCCTTCTGAAATTTTATTTGATCATACAATTCAAATGTTACTTGTTAAGATTGTGATACGTGAAAAAAATTATTTATTACACGCAATGTTTCATTTTTTGCAGTGGCGAAGTGGGTACTAAAAATGGGAATGGTGCATACTGCCGATACCGCCGCCACTGACTCATTCAATCTGTAATGTAAATAGAAATGATGCAAACCATGAATTATTTGTATTGCAAATTGCATTTCTCTATTCGTTTTTTATTTATTATTTTATTTGTATTCTTTGTTTTCATTCAACGGATAAATTACATAGTACATTTCACAAAATAAATTTTCTTATCAAACTATATCAACCTATTTTCCCTCCAATGATAGGCCGGTTTTACAAAGATCAAACATAAAAGAGCCATTAATACCAATCCAAAACGATTAGATTCACACCCATTTAAACGAAAACGGGAATACCGCTAACAAAAGAATAGCTACAGAGTAGAGCTTAAGCACAATTGAGCTCAATTCCGGATGTTAAAGCGACTTGGCTACGAAGTTTCTCCCTTCTAACCTGTAATTGGTAAACCACAACTGATTATTAAATGAATATTAATGTTGAACCCTGTCGATCCTAAAATGCGTTCACAGAACGGAAATGAGAAAATTGACTCACACAGAGGTTTCCTAATCTACCTAAGATGCTTTGGAAGAAAAAAAAAGGGGTAAAAAAAAAAGGCTCTATGTGACGTCACAGTGGAAAAAAGCCAAGCTACTGTTGAAAGGCAG
The DNA here is from genome assembly GCA_963978545.1 of Linyphia triangularis. Lineage (NCBI taxonomy): Eukaryota > Metazoa > Arthropoda > Arachnida > Araneae > Linyphiidae > Linyphia > Linyphia triangularis. The sequence continues at coordinate 56,722,826 of OZ021731.1, read as the reverse complement.
TTGACGACATGCATTACTACTTTTAAAACTGTATACGAATCATTTGATCACAAAAATAACTGAATATATAAGACCAGCTGAATATCCACGCTTTGCTATGAAATTTTGCCATTTTCCTATCAAAAGATATTCATGGCTATATAGGAATTGCATTTGAAACGTTTGACCTCATTTCGACCCTTTAAAATTAGTTATTCAGTATCGGAAAAGCTTACCTTTTTTTATACTTGCCTTTGTTGATATTTATACCAATTTTCAGAGTTGTGACTATACTGCAAGTGGAACATTGGGATATTCCCTTTCTGGAACGTCGCGACCCCCTTTTTTCGACCCTTTAAATTTAGTTAATCGATATCGGAATATGACTACATTGGAAGTGGAACATTTGAATATCCCTCGTTTGGAACGTTTAACCTCTTTTTCGACCCCTTAAAATTAATTAATCGTGATTGGGAAAGTTAATTTATTCTATGTTTGTTCTTGTTGATGTACATTGAAATTTTATTGTTGTAGCTAAATAGGAAATCAAGATTTCTTCTAAAATAAGCGTTCTGTGGTTAAGTTGATAGATACTATTAAATTTCGAAAATATAAAAATGGCAATTTCTTTGGGAAATTTTTCAAAACGAATGTTTGAATACATTTTGTTGTTAATAAATGCATGGTAAAAGAAATTACCCTTAAAATTATGACTGTCGTTTGTTGTACAAATAAAACGTCATCGGAATTTTTTTAGAAACAAATAGATTAAAGTAAATAGGTTAAACAAATTGGTTCAACATATTTTGTTTTTAGAATTACATGGTAATAGGTACTATCCTTATTTCTTAAAATTGTAAATACATGTAGTTCAGAAAACGAGTTCAATTCCCTTGAAAAATGTTTAGAAATAAAACGTATTTGAGCATTTTATATCGTTTTATTCTTAATAAACACATGGAAAAGATACAGCCATTAAAATTGCGACCGATGAATGAAACATAACTAAAACCTTAAATAATTTTTAAAGAAACAGAATGGATTCGTGCTTATCAGTATATTTTGCTCTTTATAAATACACGGGAAAAGGAACGATCCAAATTTCTTTAAATTGTGAATATATGTAGTTTGGAACTATTTTGATCGAGAAATGTTTAGAAACAAAATGCATTCGTGCATTTTATCCCATTTAATTCTTAATAAACACATGAACAAAATAATCTTTCCATAAAATTGTACCTGTCGTATATAATATGGTTAGAACTTCTTTATGAATGTATTATAAATGTCAATGAAATAGTTTCAGGTATTTTATCAAATTAAATTCTTAATAATTTTTAAAAAAAATAAAAAAAATATTTGACTTTTGTTTGAAATGCTAAAGCCGTTTTGAAAATTTAAATATGTGATTCAAAGCCATTTGTATTGTTGGGAATTGTTTAATTGTAATTAAAACACCACTGCAAAAATCTTTAGAAACAAAATTTCATTTTATTCTTTATAAATTAACAGGAAAAGATACAGCTTATAAAATTGAGACTGATGTAGTATGGAAACCGGGATTAAGCCTTTATCGGAAAATAAACAGAAACTAAACAGACTCATGAATTCCTTAAAATTTTTGGAAACTTAACACTTTTACTGTAATTTTAAATGTTACTTGACTTCGTTATTAATTTATTACATTTTGTAAGATTTTATTGTTTATAAATAATTTGGAAAAGTTTAATATTGATTTTTTGAACATTGTGAAAAAAAAAAAATTAGAAACAAAATGTACCATTTATTCTTTATAAATACATGGAAAAAGATAATGTCCTTAAAATTGTGAATGACTTATGAAATATGGTTGAAGCGTCATCAAGGAATATTTAAAAATAAAAAATGTTTGGGAAGTTTTGGTTTTTGGGGGAAAAAGTGCAGTCCTTAAAACTTTGACTGTCGTTTCAAATGTTGTTTACAATTTTTGCTGTAAAAGGTTTTGAAACCACATATATTAATGGATTTTATAAATTTTATTCTAAATAAATACATTTAGAAGCGGTACAATTCTTCCAATTGTGATTGGTTTCACAAAATTCATTTTTATTGGAAGCAAAATAATTTATATAAAATCTCCTAATGATAAAAAACTTAATAGTCAAGTATATATCTGAGACCTAATTGAAAAGAGTTTAGTTAATAAAATGTCTCTCATGGTAAGTAAATTCAATATTGAAATTACTTATACGTTATTCGAAGATGAAGACATTCCAGTGAAATATATGGAATAAGAAATCACATTGGTAGTACGATAATTTTACAGTATTAATAAATTGAATTTTGTTCTACGATAGAGAATATAATTTGAATTTTGTTCTATGATAGAGAGCTTTATACAAAATACAAGAAATGATTTCCAAGTTTCAAACTGCGATTACTTTAACTAACGAAACGGCTGCTGAAATAAATAATAATAAGCATATTTCCACAAATGGGATCCAATATGGCGCTGAAAGGAAAGGTAAAAGAAAATAAAAAAAAATCAAACGAGTGACTCGGCCACCATCGTAGCATTTCAGTCAAGGTCTCAGTTGTGAAAAAGTACTAAATATACCCCTGGGGCAATGAAACAAAATGGCGCACTGTCGTTCTTTAAGAATCAACAAGAAAAAGAACGTAAGGCGTGATGGGATTTTTCTGGAATGTGCTGGAAGACTCCTACAGAGGATAGGGATTTTTTTCCGTAACGGAGAAGTTCATGTCCACCTACTAATTTTGAAGATTGCTAAATGTTGTGAGTGTATTGTTGAATCACTTGGCTAGGAATCAAAATAAATAGAAAACCTTCGCGAATCCTCTTAAGGTTTTCTCATTAAATTGTTGAGAAACATTTATGTAATTGAGGGAAAGAAAGTTTTCGCTCTTACGATTCATTTGTTCCATAAGAACTTAAATAAAAGACCATTAAAAGAACAAACATTAATAACCATTCAAAAATGATAATCTTTGTTAAGAATACTTTTCTTTATAATTACTTTTTCAAGTTGCATTAGCAAAAGCAATTTACGAAACATATAAAGTTAGGTTCGACTCATATGTGTCGTAGATACATTGTTTTAATCTAAAGGATTGCCATCAGGAAAAATTATGAAAAATAATTGTAATAAAGAAAAATATCCCAACACATTATCGTTCTTGGTGTTTTACAACTTCAGTGATCTTATACTTGTAAATTGGTGGGAAAATAATGGGAATGAATGCGATGTACCTTTTAGCCATAAGAAGAATTGCTATTGACTGGTTGAAGAAAATGGGTATTCTTTCTATAGGTGGGAAAACATTTTGACACGAATCATCTACAACTCTAATTGCTTTACCTCACAGTTTTGATAAATGAATTCTGCTTTATTTTGTTTTTGTCTTTGAACAACAGAATAAATACAATTCATTATTTCATGGTTCAAATCGCTCTGGGGTTAGAAAAATATGTATTAGTTAAGCTATTGGTTTTTAAAAGCTAAAATATAAAATAATCCAACAAAATAGTACAATGGTCTCGTATAATTATTTTTTTCAAACTGTTAATTATTTAAGGCGATTCGATGTATGCTTTTTTTTTTTTTTTTTTTTTTTGCTTTTTTGAGATTTAAATTTTTCTAAATTCCTTTACTTGATCGAATTTTTTAAAGTTTTTAGTTTTTAATAAGCATTTAATAGTAATAGTTTGTAAGTAATTTATCGCTAAAGTTAAAATAAAATGTGCTAGATAAAAAAATACTTCACAAAAAGACTGAACTCTTCAGAATGTTTTTATAACTTATTTGTCTATGTTCTAAAGATGATACATCGATGTAGTCTTTTTTTTCTAACTTAAACAAATCGTTTAATTCGTAAAGAATTCGATCTTTCCTTCATTCAGTGTTTTTTTTTTTTTTTTTTTTTTTTTTTTTTTTTTTTTTTTTAAGCTATAGAGATACAGCAAAAAATAACATTAATTATTATTATTATGCAAATACGGTATGCTTTGCAAAGATGACACAAACATAAAAACTGTCTGCATAAATTCTTCAATCAAAAATCAAAATGAAGGAAGAGCCTACGCAATAACTAAGAAATATAGAATAATAATATGTCTTTTGTCATAAAAATAATAATGTAGTCTTTAGTCAATGTAATAATAATATAGTCTTTTGATACGAACAAAAATAAGAATTTTCTGGTAGTTGATGAATTTAAATAAAAGAAAATAAAAATACATATTTACTCTAAAACCAAATGAAATATTTTTTTAAGATCATACGTGCTCAAAAATATTGAGGAAGTTTTTTAATTAATATTGTTGGAATTCGTCGTTTAAAAAAGCTTTAATTTTTTTAATTCACACAAAAAGAAAATTTTATAACATAAATTATGATCCTTCTAAATTTCATGGAATTTTTTACCTTTTTCTAAAATAAAGAGACAATTATAAAATTGAGTGCAATTCAAGTCATTGATGAGTATCTTGCATGCAAAATTTTAATAAAAGTTAAAATAAGCTCAATCCTTGTTAATGCTTTTGGCGTTTGATTTTTAATTTCTATTTAAAAATCAGAAAGTAACTATGTAACTACAAAAATTCAATTTAAATGAATTTTCTTACGACAACGTATGAAACACACAATCTTAAAAGTAAATATAACCAGCTTACATTTATATTATAATTATTCTACGAAAGAGTAAATACCTATGATTATTTGTTAAAAATTACACACATATTATTACAAAAGAATTACAATCAAATTTGTAAAACCGACAAATTTATTTTCAAAAACAATATCAAATGATTGTTTATCCTTCTACTAAAGAGTAATTATCTATGATTATTTGTTAAAAACTACATATTATTAAAAATATTATGAGAAAAGCATTACAATAAAGTTTATACAGCCGTCAAATATATTTTCAAAAGAATACCAAAGGATTGCTTATCATTCTACTAAAGTAATTACCTATAATTATTTTCCAAAATTACGTATTAGTAGAAATATTATTAGAAGGGCACAACAATCAAATTTGTGTAAATATACTTCAAGATATATTTTCAAAAAGACTATCAAATGATTGCTAGTCATTCTACAAAAGATTAATTATCTATGATTATTTGTTAAAAATTACATATTATTAGAGAAGTATTACAATCAAATTTGTACAACTGTCAAAAATATTTTCAAAAAGAATATCAAATGATTGCTTACTCATTAAAATATAATAAACAGTTAACTTATAATTGGAAAAAAATCAATATTTTATGTAAATACTAGAGAAAGGTAATATTTTATTTCTTCTATGAATTCATTCATTACACTGTCTATTGATTTAAAATCCAATATAAAACAGAAATAGAAAGTCATGAAAAATCAAATTTAATAAATTAAGACTGTACATTTTTTTGTCAATTTGTTTTTAAATGTTTGCATTAAAGAAAAACAAGAAGAGGACATATTTTTAAAATTATAATTAAAATATTTCAATTTCAAAGGAAAGTAAAACAATGAAATCTTTGTTTAAATACGATTGAAATACTTTTATGGAAAAGAATTTCTTTCATTATTTAAAAACAATACTAAAGCAAATTATTTCAGAAAAATATATCTTAATCCAAATCTGTTCTGTAATTTCAAGACCCATTCAAATGCAAAGTAAAAAAAAGAAAGTGCAGTAATTTTAAAATACCATAACAGATTTTGCACTGTTGCTGACCATCCTACAATACGTTACACCCAGAACTCCTACGAAACACCATCAAAAAATTCCCTAGAATGCATTGCATATTTATTATGCAACCATAAAACTTTATTATAGTCGCCTAATCAACTCTTCGTCAACAACGATTCAGTTTTTCCCTAGTGCTCAGAGAAAGAAGGGAAAAATAAGTTTCGTCATAGGGAAGAACTGGAAATGCGTAGGGAGCATGTAAGTATAACTTTTCCATCAACTTGATGCCCACTCCACCTAACAGTCGAGTTGTGACAACACATTGAAGACTTAGTTCTTGGACTAATATTTTGGATCTCTGTTTCTCTTGCGTTTTTGCCCGGTAAGTCAAATTTATGTCATGTAGTGTAAGATGAATTTGGGTTAGAGTTGTGAATTGTGATAGAGATGATTTTGTTTATGTTTTTTTGGATGTGACTTAAGACAACCCGAAATCCATTAGGCTACTAATTCATGTATTTTTAATGTAGCTTTTCTAAGAAACTGTAGGAGATATTGAATTGAAACTTTTCGTAGTGTAAATCAAGCATTGTATATTACTTTTAAATTTGCTTTTTTTTTTTTTTTTTTTTTTTTTTTTTTAAATATATTGCTAGTTGAATAAAAAGATTTATTAAAACACTACCAAAAACAAGTACAAAAATCAAATTTTTTATTGTTTAAAGTTCAAAAACTGTTTTAGATGGATAAATATTTTTAAAATCCCATGTTAAAGTAAGTAGTAATAATTAATGAATACGCCAGTCTTTAAATTTAGTTCCTAGCTATAATAATTCCAACGAAAAGATGCATCAAACATAAACATAATACTGAAAAAATCAAGTTTGAAGTTAACAATCATCATAATCCAGATGAGTCCTGCACCATATGTCTGTTTGCTGTAGATACTTCCAATATAGGTATTGCAAAGTGTTATATATCACTGTAAAAACAATAAAAGCAGCTATTTGAAGCAATATCTCAAAATCTTTTTTTTTATTATTATTCCGGGTTACCTTAAAAAATGTCATTTGTCAAAAATTTATTCTGACACCTTGAATTTTAAAAGTGGGCATCTGACTGTTTTAATGTTTTCAAGAATAAAAGGAATTTGTTATACATGAATAACAAAAACGATAAATTTACTATTTGTATAGTTAACTAAAACTAAAATAACTTTACCATTTATTGGATTCTCAAAATATAATAATTCGTTAATAACAGTTGATAATAATAATTCATTATGTAACAATAATAATAATATTTCGTTAATAACAGTTGATAATAATAATTCATTATGTAACAATAATAATAATAATTCGTTAATAACAGTTGATAATAATAATTCATTATGTAACAATAATAATAATAATTCGTTAATAACAGTTGATAATAATAATTCATTATGTAACAATAATAATAATAATTCGTTAATAATAATAATTCGTTATGTAACAGTTGTTATAGCTGACTCTATGGCATAGACTCTCTATGGTACTGGTGCTGATATCAGCATTTCTCCCAATTTTCTTATTCTGATATATGCATAACTTTTTGCATGTAGACTCTCTCCTCAAAAATGTATAAAATTCACAATTACATGAACATAACCTTATTTTCTTAAATTTAACAGTGCATCTCATTGTTCCCCTAATTTTAAAATCTACTTTTCGTTAGATTAAACTTCCACAAATGCCAATGTTACATAACTCTTTCTGCTTCAATAACGCAGCAAAAATGTGAAAGAGCTTTAATATTTATTATTACTTATCTGAAAAGCAAATTTCTTTATTTTTAAGCTTTTTTTACTATTGAAATCATATAGAAATATACTTATATACAAATTAAACTTTCTAAGAGAATGAAAATTTCCGTCAATTAATATAAATACAACAAATAATGAGAGTATATAAATAATGGCACGGCCCTTCTACATCAAAAGCAGACTACGTTATTTATAAGAGAAATCTGTGAATTTTTAACAACTAAAAATGAGCTTCAAGTGCTTTATTCTTTAGAAATATATGGCTATAAGTTTATAAATAGCTCATTTGTCTGCTTTAGATAAGCGTAGCGAACGGCCCACTTAAGAAATTTTATCAAAGCTTTTACGCCGGGAGAGGGATGAGACTTTTTTTCTTCTTTTGCAACTTCTTTTTAATTAGAAACAAAAGAGATTAAAAAAGCAATAAAATAATTTTTCAAGTTTGCTTCAAACAGGAAGAATTTATTTTATGTTCCTGAAGCACTGTTTTTTGATCTCCAATGCAAATCCTAAGATAAATTACACTGTTTAAATTTTAAAAAATAATGATTTGGAAATTTTAAGTTAAAATAGGAAGTTCCCTTCCATTAACACCATTGCTCGCTACTGTTGTTTTAGATTAAGATTTATTAAATTAACTAAAGTATCTAGTAAAAGACTTAATTTAGAGTAAGTGAAAATTAATTATTGTAACATAGGGACTAGGGGAAAATGGCTTTCGGAAATTTCCAGATTTTTTCCTCTCTGCCTTTTTCTTCTTCCGCACTTTTTTCTATGCATTATGGAAAAAGATAATGGAAAAATGAAAAAAATAGGGAGAGAAAACATTATATTTTGATTAACAACGTTAGGAATGTATTCGTGCGGGTCTCCCTTACAGCTCTTTTGAAGTATTTTGTGGAGTCAAAACAAGATAGATATTGTTTGGAAATAATATATTTTCTACTTATATACGGAGTTGTTTTCTTTGATCTACTATAGACAGAAGGATAGCGGATAAAATGCTTTCATTAAACTGATACTAAGAAAAATTCAAATTTGGACAAATATATTTTTTTTAAAAATTGGTCATCTTATTTTAAAAGACGATTTCAAAGCTTGGTTTAAATCCGCAAAGAATATTTATTTTTGAATAATAGATCACATTTTAATGCAGAACGGGATTAAATTATCTTTTGAATTGTCATGGCTGACATTTTTATTTGAAATAAGAGTTGTGGATTTTACCGATTTCGTCACAATTGTTAGTTTTATGGTGTTCTACCAAGCAGATATGGTAGTAATTTTTTTAATAAAATGTTTAATATTGTGTTATGGAATTTCTGAGCTTTTCTAAATTTCTGATTTTCCTTCAATTCTCAAAACAGTGACGTCTATTTTTTTTTAATTTCGAATTCAGAAAAGTAATTGAAATGTTATTTTTTCAAGCGAATTAATTTTTTATCAAACGATTCCTTTGAATCCCTAATAATCTGATCACTCGCCATTTTCAAAACGATTCTGGACTTTCTTAAATTCAGATTAAATGTTCGATAACAGAGCGTTCCTGGAACGGTCTCGCACGTTGCCATTAAAATAAATCAATCATGATTTTTCCCTGTAGGGGAAACAACACAACTGTTTGTTCCACCCAGTCACGTCGTTCGTGACTATTTATGGACCGAGGGTAGCTTTGTATCTTGAACGCCCGCAGACTTTTCACTGAGACGCCCACGTACAACTTAACTCTACTCCAACCTTCGCTATTCGGTTAGTTCTGTGCTTGTGTTTCACAGAAGCATTTCTCAGAAAGTAACCTTCGATTAAAATGACTGGCGTTGAAGGAAACCGATACCTGGAATATGTGGGCTACTGAAAAATTCAAGTTGAGTCTGTTCTCTAGCAGCACACACGTGTTTGTTCTGAAGATTTGTAAGTGAAAAAACTAAAGAGTGTAGCCAAACAAAAAATTCTAACATTAAAAAAATAAAGAAGTGTGTCAGAGTGTCAAACCGAGTTGGCGCGAGAATGCGATTTTTTTTTTAACCAAGTGGTGCCAAAAAGAATTAAGTAGTGCGGAAATGTCTCTATATCCACAAGGGAACTGATAGTGTTAATTCAGTTCAATAAAAAAGTTTAAAATAATAGGCTATAATGCTATGTTTTTTAAGCAGCAAATCCCTATTTTAAGCAGATTAATTCAATGCATTTTGAGCACAATTATTCAATAATTTAACTATTATTTTTGAATGTAACGTTTTTCTATAGCAACTAAAAAAATACTGTTCAGCGAAAACACCAAGATACACCAAGTTGGACAACATTGATAAACGGTTTTAGCAAGAATGGTAAAAAAAAAAAAAAAAAAAAAAAAAAAAAAAAAAAAATTATCATAATTTTCTTCCATACTACCGACTCTAGAAGAGCAACATATTCCAAACGTTGGCTAATAAAATTATTTTAATGCAATTCTTTTTTCTATAGCAACTAAAAAAATACTGTTCAGCGAAAACACCAAGATACACCAAGTTGGACAACATTGATAAACGGTTTTAGCAAGAATGGTAAAAAAAAAAAAAAAAATATCATAATTTTCTTCCATACTACCGACTCTAGAAGAGAAACATGTTCCAAACGTTGGCTAATAAAATTATTTTAATGCAATTCTTGGGTAAATTAGTGTCTGTCTGTAATGCTGACTGTTTACGCAACAAATATCTTTATTTTACAGCTTCAGTTAGATCCATTAACTTTCAAAATGGAGTAAATGTAAAGCTGTAAATTCCAACGGTTAGATAAGAGATTATTAAAATTTTCGATAATTTTCATTGCATCACAGCAAGACGAATAAGACTTAATTTTTATTGTAATAAGATAAATCTAGAGACTCTCTAGTCCGATGGATTAATTTTAACCTACTGTTTGGCTGTCAAGTGTAAATCTTTTAATTATGCATTAATCAATGAAAATTTAAATTACTATTAGGTAGTTTGAAAGTTCCTTCTTCAGCATTAGCAAATTTTCTTTTATAAAAAAAAAAATAGCAAATTTTATTTTATAAAAAAAAATAGCAAATTATAATACAAAAAAATTACAGTACTTATGATACTTTTTTTCCTCGCTTGTTCCATCACGTGAGATGTGATTCTTCTGCATTATCGCTTTAACCTCCATCAGGCATTCTGTTCGAATATATTTTTAATAAATTTACAAAAACAAAAAGAAACATTAGCGCTAAGCTCTTGACCCTACTCCATTATTTTTAAATTCTTTCTTATACACACAGCTCTTAGTGAGAGTTTTGGAACATTGCCTTCTCACCGTTGTTTATTTATGCGCTGTGATCACTTAACATACCTCCTGAAGTCTTGTACCCGGATTTTGGAGATAGAATAAAATAAAAAAAAGTGGCCAAGAACGAAAAATAAAAAAAGTACTGAAAAGTAATACATACGCTGTCCTTCGCCCAGCATATATTTACTTTCCCTGTTCCAAGATGGAGTTCTTGTTCAACTTGTTTGCCTACTCGTGTTCATTTGACTGTTCCTGTAAATTTTTCCCATCTCAAAACTCTTTCCATCTCCTCTTAAACAAACAATTCTCTGTCAACTCTGAGCAAACTCGTAGCACCTCTCAAGAGATTTGCTTTTCTAAATGTGGCAACAGAATAGTTCGTTGGGAGAAAAAATATCGGCTTAAAATATTGTTCTTTTATGGAATCAGAAATCACCTCCATTCCCATCGTTCCCCTCGTTGTGTGCATTTTTTATTCTGTATGGTTTTCAATACTGTCTTAAGACAACAAAAGAAAATAGTTTTAGTTTATCTAAAACAGGAATCAAACAAACTTCTTCTCTTTAAATTCATATCAAAACTACCAAGGGTACAATAGGAAATTAACTTTTTTCAGTTTATATTTGGCTTTAAAAACAGAATTGTTTATGCAGTATACCGTTTAATAAAACGATTTAGAATGAATCTGAAAAAGAAGTCTTTTAAGGTATGTCTTTACCTAGCAAATGTCCTAGTTTCCTCAGACAAATTTGACATCTCATTGCAATTATTTTCTCTACTATGTTTACACAAGACGAATAGATCAATAACATACTTTTTTCAGGAATGAAGATTGCATACTTCTTTTCATATTAACCAGTTATAGAAATGTGTAATAAAACTGAACTTTTTCTGAAATAATCAAACCAGTTTATTTAGATATACTTAAAAAGTTGTACGACAGGCAGATTATTATTAAGGGAAAGTCAATGCGGAGAAACTTGTTAGTCAAGTAAGTTGCAGGACATTTCTAAAAAATTTCGTTGAATTAAAAAAAAAAAGAAAAAAGAATGAGTTGCATTGAAAAAATGTATTTTGAAATCCACAGTCTGTTTAAACAGGAGTCGGTTAAATCAAAAGCACAATAAATCGATCAAATCGGCACCGTTTATATTCCCTGTAGGGATATTTATACGAAGAACACCATCTACTTAAATTTTTTAAATCTATTTTGATCCATTAAACTGGCGCAATTTTATTTTATACAATAAATCCAATGGAGAATTAATTTTATTCAATTTTAATGAATTGCTCTTAAAACAATCGCTGAGGAAATTTTCACTAGCATTACATTCAATATTGTTGTGTGATTAACCATCTGTGTTATTTACCATACTAAACAAGTATCTTTGTCAGAAAGTATGTATAGATAACTCAAGTGTACACACTTTCCTTCTAACTCCATTAAAAGTAAAAGTACTCAAACTTCAGAATAGTTATCCGTCTGCTGCCGTGCCAGCCTTCATCAATAAAAACTCATTTTCCCTTAGATGTCATTAGGTCAAGAATAAAGACTTTCTGTCGTAAGAAAGGGGCTTGGGAAAGGGGTAGTGCCTGTTCTCTATATAAGGAAATGAGTACACTGACATGAACCGGTTGTTTCGCCGGAATGATGTTGAATCTGTGGGTGGCTGCCTACGTCGATCTTAAATTCGTGTTTTGATAAGCATCGATATACAGTATGCGATATATGAATATCGATTCATGCTACAAAACATCGATTATGGCTTGAATATCTTACAAATGAATTTCAGATTTTTAGTGGTGCATATGATTTTTTTTTTTTTTTTTTTTTTTTTGTATTATTATTATTATTATTATTATTATTATTATTTTTTTTTTTTGTGTTCTTTTGACTCAAGAAGAAGAGAAATAATTTTTATGTGATTAATTTTATCTTAAAATTTATTTTTTTAACCGTTTTTTTCAGTGATGTACTTGTAAACACCTATTAGCTTCAAATTGTATTTCTTAATGTATATTTTGATTGATATGTATAGTTTGACTCTGCATTAATTGTTAAGTTTTTATTTTCAGATGAAATTCGAAATAACTTTGAAGTGTAATCAAAATTATTTTCGATTAAAATTAAACTTTTAATTGGAATTTAAAAAGACAATCGTAAATAAAACCTATGTAATTTTTTTTTTTTTTTTTTTGACAAATCATTTATACTTTTACGAAATATACGGTTGTTTTGTTAACACCGCAAACTTCAATTTGTTAAATTTGAATGTCTAAAAAGAATGTCATCACATTTACATGGTACACTGCTACAAAACAAGAAAATAAATGTACTAAAATATTTAAAGAGTTTCGAAAGTAATTTATGTGTGTGCCCATATTTGTGTTATTTTAGAATACAGTCCCTTTCATGGTAGACTAGCTGAATACCAGTGGAATTTGACGATGTGCATTTTAGTGAATTCATGCCTTCCACTTTTCGTGTTTTTGATCCCATTTCGAATCTTTAAAATTGGTTAATCAAGTTCAGAATATCTTACTTTTTCTAAACTAACCCTTGCTGACATTACGACATTAGAGCCAAATTTCAGGTTGTGACTACATTGGAAGTGGGGCATTTGAATATCCCTCGTTTGGCATATTTGAACCCTTTTCAACCTCTTGCAATTGGTTAATCGAGATCGGAATAGCTTAATGTTTTTATGTTCCTGTTGACTTTTGTACCAAATTTCAGAACTACGATTACATGGGACATTGGGATATTCCTCATTTGGAACATTTCGACTTCATAAACTAAGTTAATCAAAATCGGAATATCTTAATACCTTATCTATGATTGTCTTTGATAGCAAAGTTCAGAATTGCAACTGTATTGGAAGTGGAGCATTTGAATATTCCTCCTTTGGAAGGTTTCAACCCTTGAAAATTCGTTAATCAACATCCGAAGAGTTGAATTCTTCAATGCTTTGTGGGACAATTGAATATTCCGCGTTTGATCTTTTTTCGACCCTTTCAAATTGGTTAATCGACATCGAAATAATTTACTTCTTCTATGCTTGCCTTTGTTGAAATTTATACCAAATATTAAAGTTGTGACTATATTGGAGGTGGAATATTTAAATATATCTCATCTGGAACGTTTGACTCATTTTAGATCTCTTAAAGTTGGTTAATTGACATCGGAATATTTTCCTTCACTATGCTTATCCTCCCTCTTTGATATTTATACCGATTTTCTGAGTTTTGACTATATTGGAAGTGAAACATTGAGATACTTTCTTTTTTGAATGTCTCGATCACTATTCAGCCCTTTAAAATTAGTCAATTAATATCAGCATAGTATACTTTTTCTATGCTTAACCTTTTTGACATTTGTACCGAATATAAGAGGTGTAACTATGTTGAAAGTAGGACGTTTGAAGATTCCACGTTTGAAAAGTTTGACCCCTTTTCGACCCCTTAAAGTTGGTTAATTGATATATTGATATCGAAATAGCTTTTTTTTATGGAATATTTAAATATCCCTCGTTTGGAACGTTTGACCCTTTTTAGATCCCTTGTTAGTATTTGTACCAAGTATCTGAATTGTGACTATATTAGAAGTGGGACATTTGAATACCTATTTTTTTTTTCTCGTTTGATACCTCTCCGACCCCTATTCGGGTTTCGATTAATCAACTTTAAGTTTTTTTTTAATCGAAACCGGAATAGCTTACTTTTTCTATGTTTGTCCTTGTTGACATTTGAAAGCTGCGATTATACGTGAGTGAGATAATGATTAAGTGAGAGAATTAGTGATGAGTGAGTAAGGGCATTGCTTTTTAAATATAGAGATGTAGTATGTTCAAAAGTATTAATTTTGGAGGTTTTATAAAAGATTCAATGATATTTCTACTCTTTTGAAGAATTCATTAGCAATTTTATTAAATGTAAACATTCAAAGAAGACAACTTTACTACGATTAGGTGAATTCAAGTAAAATTTATCAACCTTTTAATGTTTAATAAATTAAAACCTGTGCTTTACAATTTACCAGATAAAGTTCTTTAATAAAAGGCGTTTAATTTGAATGAATGTTTTTTTTTTTTTTTAAAGCACCCTATCCATATTAATTATTTAAATCTTCAGCAAATTCGGTTATTGTAATATTAGAACAAATTAATTTGTATTTATATAAAACGATTTAAAATATTTAGTTGCATAGTACGTAAATAAATAATTTAAAAATAAGGCATTAAATTTTTTAAAAATTTCGATTGTCCCAGTTCCAAAAATGCAAAATCATGTAGCTTGTCAGAAATTGTTTACTTGTATAAAATAATTTATTAACAAATTCGTCCTTGTATTATTTCATTTCATAGACACATCCGATAATACCAGGTAAACTATCAATAAAGCAGAAGATTTATAATGGACTTTGAATTCAAACGTGAGTGAGTGTGAATCGTGACAGAATTAGCTTATCAATGCTTGCTCTCAAATATTTTCGTCACATTCCAACAAAATAAGCATTTCTGTCAATAAGGCACATCTGCCTTGCAGATGCTATCAAATGACGTTCTTAAATTTTTGAATGTATACATCCTCTTTAGAATAACAAGTTATTATTCAAAATATTCCCATCACTATTTAATTACCAGTTACTTTTCGTAATATAGGAACATTTATCAGGAAAATGTATCTCTACCATGAAAAATAAAAATATCTAGAAAACCAAAAAAAATCTTTTATTCGTGCATTCTGACCAAAATGCATTTATTTCACCTTTTTAGAAAACTATTTTATTTAAATTTGTTTTCACGTGCATGGCTCGAAACAGGTTAGGTTGTAACAGTCGCTCCCCCTAAAAAGCTGCTTCTACAAACGCATCACTTTACTAAATGTTTCAAAGGACCGGTGAAACAGGAATGTATGAAAAATGATTTTGGAAAAACTTGTAGGTCGTTTTTTATGCGTGCGTGAATTTATTTATTAGAAAGAATTGGAGTTGGTGATATTTGTTTACAAAACTTGTCTGTCCAAAATTATCGTAGTTTAAATTAAGTAAATTTATTATAGAACAAAATAAATTTTATTTCTATAAAGAATTAATAGGGTTTCAAATAAAGCGAGTACAAGTGCCCCATTAGTCCATAAAGAAGTTTGACACTGTTATCAACGTTTTTCTCGACCTATAATTCTAATACAAATTAGGCTAGGACGATCGAGCAAGATTTTCATTTCATTTAAGTTTTACCATTGCACTCCGTTTTTTTTTTTTTTTTTTTTTTTTTTTTTTTTTTTTTTGCAAAGAAGAATCAAGAAACTCAAAACTTTCTCTTCAATGGACTACAATGTGATCCTTCCTAGATAAGTGACATCTTTTCACCCGATCTTTGTGGGAGGGTTCTTTCAAGACGAGGTACTCCTGACAAGCTTCGAAAACTCGTCGGGTGTTCCACAACGGGGGTGATGCCAGTTGGATTTTCTTTCGTAGGTTATTTCGAGATGCCGTGCTAAAGTTTGAATTTCCCGACTGTTTTGGTTTCTTTTATTTACATTCCTGAAGGTCTCTCTCAGTCTGAGATCTACGTCCCGGCTGCATCCAGCTGTGACATGGCAGCAATTTCCAAGAATAACTGCTCTCCAACGTTCTGTTGCAGATGTTCTTTGTAAATCATTTAAGGGTTTTGCAACGGAAGGAAGGGGTAAATAGCTACCACCTATCACACTTAGTAACAATTATGAACGCATTAAAAACAGCCGTTTTTAAGATGTCTTCTTCCTTATAATTGCTGTTGA
This sequence comes from Linyphia triangularis, assembly GCA_963978545.1. Classification (NCBI taxonomy): domain Eukaryota; kingdom Metazoa; phylum Arthropoda; class Arachnida; order Araneae; family Linyphiidae; genus Linyphia; species Linyphia triangularis. The sequence goes on along the minus strand of OZ021731.1, from coordinate 56,706,307 downwards.
TTTTGAAGGATTGCCTTTGTTACCTGATTTTGAAAGATAGTTACATGTTTATATTCCATTTTTTAAGACCCGTCATAAGATAGCTATCACCTATCACACTTATTAACAATTATGAAAGCATTAAAAACAGCCGTTTTTAAGATCAATGGAATTTAATAATTGACTCAATAGTCATTGGTGAACCTTGGCCTTTTCAAGAAATTTATCAAGGCAGTTCACCTATTGGCTGTGGTCTTCCAGTTCTTTATATCTTTAATAGCACCGGGAATTAAATTAAAGAAAGTTCTATTCCCTCACACTTGATTTAAAGTTTTTCCTAATTAAAGCCTTGTAAATTTTAATTGTTCTTTCTTTCATATTTTCAGTTATTTTAACGAGGGTTTGACGTAGCATGACCCTAAGTGTTGTTTTTGCGCTATGAAAATAAATTAGCCAATCAATCTATTCCCTCGCAGCGGGGAAAGAAGTTTTGCTGGACCATAACTGAATTTTTAGAAGTTTGATAAGTTTTCACAAACCATTACCATGGTAACCATCCTCCATTGCTACAGTATTAGAACGAAAAAAAATTTTATATACTCTAGGAATCAACAAAACCCTTAACAGTATATGCAGCTTTCCAGCTTCATTAAAATTGATTTAGTATTTTCATACTTGTGGAAGAAATAGCGTCTAGCATGACAAGCATAAAAAAGATATCCCTTTTAGGATCAGCTTTTCATATTAAACAGTTATATGTGCAAAAATGTATATCTCTCTCTAACCTAGAGCCTTAGTTATGTCAATCCTGAGCGACTTTAAAAAATTCATTTTTATGAATCACATTTATATTTGCTAATAATTCTATCATTTTGGCAATTAAAATATTTTAGTTGAAAAACAAAAAAATGTATGGAAAGAGCGTTTGCAAAGGTAGTTGAAAAATATGTTTATCTAAATTCACACTTTTCTAAATTGAAATTGTCCCGCTATACACAGAGCTCTTCATTTGTAAATTATTTTCTTATATTGCCATTTTATAACGTTCTGAAATATTTTCCACTCCAAAAGTGCAGTAAAAAAAAATAACACTTCTCGAAAGGCACACGAATGTTAGATGTTTGTAGGGGAATTTCGAATTATTTTGTACCAATTCATGGTGAAATATTATCGTAATTTTTCTATCGTAGCTAAACTAGTAACGTAACTCGTTATTGAAGTAGATCCATGTTTTTTTTGTATTTTAGTTGAATTATAATTTTAAAAAAATATCTATCAACAACGGTTCTATGTTTATTACCTGACTTTTTTCTGACCTGATTCTGTCTAACAATTTCCAAATGTGGGCTTGATATTTCTTTCATATAGATCAAGGTAATACAGACAATTTGATTTTCAAGTGGTTCAGAAAAATATTTAACAGTACAGAATTTACAATGTAACTCGGGAAGTTGGTCCATATATCAATTATTCTATATCGCAAAATAAATAAGTCCTGACTTAATTTTACTGTGATTATTTACATAACAATTGAACTAAATTCCCAAACTGTTGAAAAATATTCGTACTTTTACATAATAGTGATGGTAAATGTTCTGAAATTATTTCACTTATTCCGTATCTTTGTGTCCTTTTTCCAGTAAGCAACAAAATCTAAAATTTTATGTAGCATCATTTTACAACAAATTAAAATTAACATTTGATGTTTTAGAAATATATTCCAGGACATTTTTGTGCAGCAAATCAAATAACGTCAGTTAAAAAATCAAGATTATTTGACGTAGAAAAACACTTTTAAACATTGCTGACAGTTATTAACGTGGACAAAGATTAGAAAAATGTGTGGCTTTGCATTAAATCTGTACAACTTGTTTCGACTTTACCAACTTGGCATTGACGATAATGCAAAACACGGTCGATGGCTTTAAAGCATTCTTTTTCCCCTTACATCTTATTAAAAAAGTTAATTGACAATGTTTTACAGGCGGCTTCTTGTGTAAAAGAAACATTTAATAAAACAAAACTTTCCTTTCTCTTCCAGATTAGAAAAACCCACATAAAAGATGTCTTTCGAACGCCGACTTCCTCTCCTCCGCACCGACTTCAGCGTCATCGACCGCGAGTTCAGCTCGATCCGCGAAAAGTTCGATAGCGAGATGAAACTCATGGAGGATGAGATGAACAGGTTCAGGTCACAGCTGATGGATAGGGAACTGCCACGCATCCAGAGTCACACGGCGGCAGCAACCGACAACACCACCACCCACAGATCCGAGGTTAGGACATGGCTGGACGGTCTCAGTTCCCCCCTCATCCAGGACTCGGAAGATGGCAAGAGGCTAAGACTGAGGTTCGATGTCAGTCAATATCAGCCTGAGGAAATTGTCGTCAAGACAGTGGATAATAAGCTGCAGGTGAGAAACGGGTTGTTCACTTGAATTGTTTTGTTAAAACATATTTGTTGGAACACAAGTGGCGGCTATGGGGGGGGGGGGGGAGTAGAGTCTCATGTCCATTCACTATTTGTTCTTTTGGAGCTTTTGTTTGCGATATCGTCAAAATTTAGCCTCCCCTCCCAATTTTGGCTCTAGGTCGCTGCCACTGTGTTGGAATGCACTCTTCAGCCTACGAATTCCAAAATTTGGTGCACTCATTGCACTTGAAAAAGAAATAAATTTAGATTGTAAACACTGACGCATTCCTAGGAAGCAGCATTCCCAGAATAATTTTCAGAACAGAGATCTAAAACAAAGTGCAATGAAATTCATTAGCGTAGGCAGGGTTACTTGCAGATGGAAAGAAGGGAAGACATGGGCGTCGCCAAAATGATGCAAGAGGGTGCACTTGTACCCACATGGATTTTGAAAATTAAATAAATGCAAAGTGGAGAAAAGTGGTATGAAACACTAAACAACAGGAGTATGAAAGAGGTTTTAAAGTATTTAACCGTATTGAAATTTATTACATAACTATTTTTTAACATTTCATTATGACATCCAATTAAAAAATTAAAGTTTGAACAAAATTTAACCACCTTGCACCAAGGCCTATTCTAAGGAAAATTTACGACTGCCCAAAAGTCCAATCGATTCTTCCCCCCCCCGCCCCCCACCTTCTCATCTCCCTTTCAACCCCTACAGCAAGTTAATTTGAAACAATAAAATCCGATAATTGATCTTTGAATATAACAGTAACACTCAAATTTTAAAACGAGGTTTGTATTACCTTACTTCATGAGGTTAATTAATTAATATTTATAAATCTATTAGCTGAATACCCGTGCTTCGCTATGAAATTTTACCATGTACAATTTTTTACCTAGCTGTGTGGCCCCGCCCAGTTTTTGGAGCTTCGCTCTCAGGAAGGTTCCTTGCTTCGTTAGACCAAGCTCGCTTCGCTCGCTGAAAAGTTCATAATAAGCACAGGCTTACTTCACTCCTTGAAAGGATCATTGCTGTGCAAGCATAGGCTCGCTTAAGGCACTTTTCGCACTATCCGATTTCTATCGGAAGACAAAAAGTAGGGATACAAAAATTCTTTTAGAGGCGTGAAGAAGGGAATTGCTCCTTTCGCATTATCCGGCGACAGCCGTTAGCAGCCGTCGGGTGCTAACAGGCTGCTTTGAAACACCCGACTTTTTGTCTTCCTATTTTTTGTCGTTCGACAGAAATCGGATAGTGTGAAAGGAGCCTAAAAGGGTTCATTGCTGCGTGAGCGTAAGCTCGCTTCTCTTACTAAAAAAATAATTGCTGAGTGAACCTTAATATTGGAAGCCCCTCCCTAGTCGAGAAAAAAAAATTCCCATTAATACAACACCCTTTTGAGAATATTTTAATACGTGGTTTGTGAAAAACAATATTAGAAGACAAAAACTACTTACGTTGAAATTTTCAGAGCTCTTTGGCTCATTAGAAGTCGCATTTTATTTAACTATTAATTAAAAAATTAATTAAAAACAAATTAAAATTTTAACATTCTTTTTGCCAAAAGTTCAAAACTACTTATGTTGAAAATTTCAATACTGTAGCTTTAATGGAAATCATTTCGTGAAGTATTTGTTAATGATAAAAAAAGATTATTAAAAAAAGCTAATCAAAATTTTAAATTAAAGTCCAATTAGAAGGCCAAAACTACTTATGTCGAAAATTTCAGAATTGTAGACCTATTAGAAATGGTTTTGTGAAATATTTATTAATTAATTAAAAAAACTAATCAAATTTTAAAGTTCTGTTTTTTATATCCAATTAGAAGGGCAAGACCACTTATGAGGAAAATTTCAGAGCAATAGCCCTATTAGAAATCGTTTTATAAAATACTTATTAAGTAATTAAAAAATTAATTAAAAAAAACTTAATCAAAATTTTAACTTTCTATTTTTCAAAAGATTAATTAAAAGGCTAAAACTACTTATGTTGAAAATTTCAGAGGTGTAGCCCTGTTAGATATCGTTTTGAAAAAAAAAAAAAAATAATAGTAATAATAATAATTAATTTGTTAAAAAAATTAATTAAAAAAAACTGACCAAGATTTTAAAATTCTGTTTTTCAAAACTACAATTAGAAGGCTAAAACTACTTATGTTGAAAATTTCAGAGCTGTATCTCTATTTGAAGCCACTTTGTAAAAATAATAATAATAATAATAATGATAATAATTAAAAAAATTAATTAAAAAATAACTAATTAAAATTTTAACATTTTGTTTGTCATGGGTACAATTAGAAGGTCAAAACTACTTATGTTGAACATTTCAGAGCTATACTCCAATTTTAAGAAGTCGCAAAAGACAATTAAACAATCGTGAATACAAATTCAATGTTTTTGATACCAAACATTAAAAGATTATTTAATTTACACTTACAAGGCAAACATTCAATAGCTGTCATCCGATTACTTCGGAAAGGAAAGATACTGTATCTTTCGCTTCCCTCTAGTCAACTATTCATTGCTGTTTTTGTAATCTTGGGACTTGGAATCGCTAACTAGTTTCGTCAAAACAACTGTTGTCACCCACCCCCTAAAAATACAGTGGTCATCTCCCAAGAAAATTCCAAAGGACAGGACACACAATAGGAGTTTGACCGCAAACAGCCGAAGAAGAGGAGCTGATCAGCTGATAGTGGACACTAAAGTGAAATATATTTCGTATCCTCCCCTATTTCAAGGTCAGGGAGAAAAGAGGACAGATGATGTTTTTGCCAAATCCCTCTGCTTGGAGAGGAGATTTCGACCCCTCAGCTCAAATAAGCCACGACTACTCGTAAAATAAGCCCTGCCGAGATATATTTAGACAGTAAAAGTGTACAATTATTCTCAAAATGAAGAGGATAGCTAAAGACCGCAAATAATCAGAAACTTAGTTTTGACATATACTTTATTTGAGAAAATTTATACATAAATTTGACTACATTTGTACAAGAGTTGGCAAATTTTTAAACGTTAATAAAATTCTCTTCATCAATAATGTACCTTGAAATTTCTTTTTTATGATGATAAATTCTTTAATATTGCAGTTTACGTGTTAAATTTTCAAAAAATATAATAAAAAGCCGACACATAAAAATGAAATACTGAATACATATTAACAAGTGTGAACGAATATTTTTTTAGCAAACAAGACATTTGTTGGGGGAAGAATTATGGTTCTATAGTAAATATCCCTGAATTAAAAAAATAATAAGGCTAATGTTTTAAAAAGAAAGAGGTTTATAAAAACCATATCATTAAAGCATTTAAAGAGAAATTTGAAACGCAACTTAATGTTTGGTTTAATAATGTAATATATAATCAAAGTCGAAAGTAAAACTAGAGCTGTAAAAAGTAGCAAAACTTTCAATTAGACTATAATACTGATCACTGTTAAGTGTGACATAGATTGGTGTAATTTACCGTGTTCGTTTTCATTAATTTAAACAAAAATTAGTCATATTAGCGATATTTAATACATTGGCCGAGAACATTGGCAAAGTTGTTGTTATTATTATTATTATTATTTTTTTTTTATCGATAAAAATTACTTTATACTCTTGGGTAAGTGAATTGAGGAGGAACAGTACAGTGGTGGTTGATGGACAATGCTCCAAAAAAGATAACTCTATGGTAGACTTTCGTTGTTCAACTTTTTACAATTTAATCGAATTTTTATGAGATTTTCGGAGTTGGAGATGTTTAGAACTCCTTAGTGATTTGATCAAAATCATTAGAAACGTTTTGTGGCAATTGTTGTTAAAGATAAATTATTTAATGGCAGCTACCTTATGCGCATGAGCAATTTTGACGAAAACCCTAATGACAGGTCCAGGGCCACTGCCAATCCGTATATAAAAGTGCAACATCGTAGGCCAAAACGCTTAAGAGTTATGCTGATTTGTGGAGCTATATCACAGTCATTTTTTCACGACCACTTTTTTGTACTCGGAAAGTCCCAAAACGTGAAAAAATTCATAATAAAAGTGATTTTTTTTTACCAAATGGTTAATTTACATAAATACAATTAAAAATAAAAAAATAATATGTATAACTTTGCAAGAAATTAAGCACCTGGTAAACTTCGGAAAGTTAACAAAAATAAGAAAACAAAAACATTGACAATTTAGAGAAAGATGAAGAAATAAAAATATAATTGGCTCACATATATTTTTAATTGATTTTTACTACTGCCCAATTTTGGATTAACGACTGCCCATTTTTAGTTTACAACTGCCCAATTAGGCCACGACTGCCCGTTAGAATAGGCCCTGCCTTGCACCCTAAAGTGTGCTATCTGCATTCCCATGAAAATAATCCTGCCAACGCCTAAGAAAGGAGGGAGTGTAAATAGCACATATGAAAGTGGTTTAAGTTTTTGTTTAAACCTTGATTCTTCAAAAATGGCTATTGGATTAACTAATTAAATGTCAGTCAATAGTAATGCATTAATTTTCTGTTTTAATTAATAATTTATACAGGGTTCCCACTTAAATCACAGAATGAAAATCTATGACTTTTAAGGACCTAAAAAACTTTTTAAGGACCGTTGAAAATTGTTTTTTCAGGTATCATGTCTATATATAAATTTTTAATAAAGTATATTCTACCAAAAAAGTTACAAGTTGGTGGATGCGTAGTACAAACATGTGGGAAAATTACAATACGGTGCAGATAAGTAAGTGGCGGTCACGCGGAGATAGCAAGTCCGAGTTGTATTTTTATAAATTTTACAGTTAGCCATACAACATTTGCAAAAATTAAGGACTTTTAAAGACCTCTAAGCATTTTCAAGGACTTTTAAGCACCTCTAAGCATTTTCAAAGCCTTGAAAACAAGTTAAAAAATATTAAGCACTTTTAATGACTATCAATGATCGTGGGAACCCTGTTATATAATGTTGAAACTATACTTTTTTTTTAAAAAAATCCCAAGTGAGGGATGAGCCAGTTTTCTTTTTCTCTTTTTTTCACAATATTGCTCTGGCAGTACCAAAAATTGCGTAAAAATATAATCGGCACCTTTGTTTGCAAAATACTGTATTTGCGTTTGAGAGGACTATAAACATCGCAACATCAAACAAAAGAGTGAAATGTCACGTCTTTCTTGTTATAACCCATTCATGCATATTAATTCTTAAAGGTTAAGGAGAAATGTAATGAATGTATTTCCTTCATTTTAGGTTCAAGCCAAGCACGAAGAGAAATCTGACACCAAGTCTGTCTACCGGGAATACAACCGGGAGTTCCTTCTGCCAAAGGGAACAAATCCAGAAGCCATCAAATCTTCCCTATCCACAGATGGCGTCCTAACTGTCGAGGCTCCACTGCCAGCTATAGAAGGCGTTCACATGATTCCAATCGAAAACAAATAAACATCACTTACTTTTGTATTCTCATTTAGTGAAAGTTTTGATCTGACTGTGCACATATGATTTTCATCTTATTTTGATTGAAGTAAAAAGAACAATTTTGAACTTATAGTTAAAGTTTTAACATGATTAAAAGAGTAACTTAATTGATAAAAGTTTGGCTTTTTAAGTAAATTCATAAAAATGGGGTTTCAGCTGTTCATATTCACCTTCAGATGTTCACTTACAATTCTGCTTTAACAAACTGGATGTATCTGTGATGTATTGTTCTGCACATTTGGAAAATAAAACCATGTTTGATGTTGAAATGTTTTCGGTCTTCAATTTATGTGAAACTATTGTGTAAATTAGAATAATTAAAGGATTAAGTTATTCTTTAAAAAATTCAAACCACTGGGTAATATAACATGGACCCTCTACTTGTCTCAGAACTTCTTCCAATCTGTAAAAATTGATACTTGGCTTGATTGAAGAAAAGTTTTTAAAAATATTAAAGCACTGGTTTTATTTAAATGTTAAAGCGCAAGAACACATAAAATGTTTAAATACAATTTTTAAAAGGAGTAACAAAAACCTTGAATATTTAGAACCAAATCAAGGGAAATAATACCACATAAAACTACGTAAAATATAAAACAAAAGAATGGACTTTATGCAAAGCAGAGTTAGAAATGTTGTTTCATCGATGGCAACAGATTGGGACCAATCATAACAACTTGTTCTTCTTTAATTCATTTTCAAAACATGGTGGCTAAGGCAATGATCTACTTAGGAGTTGCGTTTTGTTTTTTAATCGTTCTTGATTGAATTTTGAAAATTGTTCTAAACATTTAATTTCTAAAATAGGACTCATATTTTTCGAACTTTATACTGTACTTGAATGGGAAAAATTTTAACTTAATATTCCAAACACAAACAATAACAAACCCATGAACTCACTGTGACATCATATAGCAATTGACCTGTGACATTACATGTATAATTTACATGTATCATTAACAATGAACTATAATATTTAGCATTAGAAAATAATTTTAGATGAAGACAATTTATAAATTTTAAAAAATCCTCAAAATGTTTCAGACAAATGCAGTTTCAAGAAAGTAAATTAATAAATTATATTCAACTAGGGGGCTTCGCCCCCTGCTCGCTAACGCTCGCCAACCCCCAAACGCCTCGCTGCGCTCGGATTGAGCGGCCTTGCCGCTCGAATTTGTGGTTAAAACATCTTGCTGCGCTCGAATAGGTTTGCCAGCTATAAAAAATTTAACCAAATTTTTATAAATTTAATGTAAGGCCTAATAGAGAAAACACCCAAATTGCAAGTTTCATAATAGAAAGTTAAATATACCGCCAACATTCTGACTTAAAATTTCATTAGCTATGCCCTTACATTGAAGTCCTAATATTTTTTTATTTATTCTGATAAGTCGCCCCGTTAGAGAACGAAGTCCAACGCGAAGCATTTTCTAGATAGAAATACTTCAAAATAATAATTACTCTAATGCAAAAATGCTTCAGAAAAACAGAAAAAATCAACTTTGAAACGAAGAGTTTAAAAAGAGCTTTAAAATTAGCAACGGGTTTGTTGTTTACATACGTAAGGATAGCTTTAAAATTAGTAACGGGTTTGTTGTTTACATATGTAAGGGAGAACGACGTCCAACGCGAGGCATTTTCTGGATAGAAATACTTCAAAATAATAATTACTCTAATATAAAAATGCTTCAGAAAAACAGAAAAAATCAACTTTAAAACGAAGAGTTTAAAAAGAGCTTTAAAATTAGCAACGGGTTTGTTGTTTACATACGTAAGGATAGCTTTAAAATTAGCAACGGTTGGTTGGTTGGTTGAACCCCCGAGCAGCCGGTTTGTTGTTTACATAAGTAAGGATGTTGCCAATCATATATTCAAAATCATTGAGGCTTTGTAGTAGCTTAATGATGAAAAATATTGAAATTTAACTAATTAATAAAGTGTTAATAAATTATTTTGGCACGTTTTGGCAAATCTACAGCTTATTTCCTTTAAAATGACACCTTGATCATTGAAATTGGTTGAGCAGTTTAGGCGGACGGACTAACCCAAAAAAACATATTGCCTATTAAATATATAGATATAGATTCCATGGCAATTATTTCAAAGTTGCATACTTTAAACATAGATTTTACGACAATTAAGTTTTGCAAAGGACTTGTGCGGCTTTTTAAATAAAGTATGTAATAGATTATAATATGATCCATTGTAAATGTTCTATACATTTATTTGTATTACAAATTATGTAGGATTTCAAGAAAAACAACATTCTGTTACCTCCCATAAAAGAAAAATAAATATTTTCAAATCTTCCAAAGATCAAAATAGACCAAAATATAAATTTTTACTATAAATCTTCAACACAAGAAATATTTAATCTGATAATTAAACCTAATTGTGACTTTACACAATACAGTTTAAATGTAACTCTTAGCACATAAAAAATGTCAATTAGAGAATAAATTTATAGAAAAATGCAATTTTTAAGTTATTATTGAAATTTTACCTCTCTTAGTATGGCAAGAAAGAGAAATGAATTAACTAATTTTACTGAAACACTACAAACACAGCAAATATACATTAAGGTGATATTTCAAGGAAATTTCAAGAATCAGAACATTTCATTGCTACACTACAAATAGGCAGCATTTCGAAATGTTAGGATAATGTAAAATAAAATTAACAACTAATTTTAAAATATAAAATCTTTAAAAACACAAATGGTAATGAAACATTTTATTAAGACATCCTAATATACAGCAAACTATTATTCAAGTTATTGTGTCTATGCTACTTGAGCCTTTGCTTGTCTAAGAATTTTAGCTTTGCGCTTTTCATCCAATTCAAGAGTTTGTTGTTCCACAATTTCTTTTCTTTCTTCTAAGAATACAGAATACTCTTCTTCAGTTAGCTTGGGAACAGTTGCAACTCCACACATTCGAGCTTCATCAATAATTTTCTGGCAAATTTTTTCCAAAGGCCAACAATCGAATACTGCATCCTGGCTTTTTATTTTTGCTATTTCATAAACATGCTTCAAGCTTATCTTTCCTGCCCAGTCCTTTGGACCTGTAGAAAATGTTCATATCAAATAACAAATTCACACACACAGTTTTAAAAAGAATGGCTGCGGTGAGCTATTTACTACAATCTTTCATTATGCACAATAATATGTTTTTCAAATATTTTGGTTAAAGCAAAAGATATTATTTAAAGGCATTTTCAATTATAATAGTACTAACTGAATACTCAACCTTTATAGTGAAATTTTACTTCCATTTTAGCTATAAAAACATACACATTTGTACCAAATTCCAGGATTGTCGCTACATTGAAAGTGGGACATTTGAATATTCCTCGTTTAGAAGGTTTAACCTCTTTTTGACTTCTTGCGGTTATTCAAAATCCCAAAATAAAAAAAGGCCGTTTCGTATCAGGTTGTATCAGAAATTTAAATTGGCGCAGTTTGGTGCAGGCATGCCATCCCTGTATAACTGCATCCTGCCCATTTTTGCATTCAATATTAGTTAAATCACTAAACTTGAGGTTTAGTTATAAACTATTTAAATTTGCTCATAGAAAAAGTTAAAACAAAAAAAAGTATTCTACTTAGTAGAAAGCCATGAGTTTGAAAAATATACAAGCCCTTGGTAGATTTTTCTACTAATTTGCTCACTTGGTACAGAACCTAGTTACCATTTACTTATTATAAATTGCTTCCTAAAATATTATTGCCAATATGAAAAACTATGAGAATGTGAATGCAATGAACTATTGCAATATTGAAACTTAATGACTTACTTTATGGTCAAGAAAAACAAATCCTCGATTTCAATGGATTTCAACATGTATAAAACAATTCATAACACAAATGCATGCATATATTACCTGGTTGCATGGATCCTTTTTCACAGCCAGCTGCTTGTTTCACAAAGTAACTAATGGGAGGATTGCTGAACACAATATCAAAAGTTCGATCAGGCTGAAAAAATGAAAGTAACTATTTAGAAATATGAATTTTTTTTCTAAGTAACTAAAGAAGAAAAAGAATTATGCAGCATATATGTAGGATTTTTATTATCCCATATCAATTGTTTACCGTACATTTCAATTTCCTCTTGTAAAGACAGATGGCACTGCAAGACGATGTTTCTTTTTTTTTTGTTATTACGAATAAGTATTCGAGCTCCGCGATTTTTTTTTAAGCAGAAGCACACCGGCTCTCCACTCTATCGGTCAGTTCATTTTGGGTGCACTCAACTCACTTCGCTAATTGGGTAATGTACTAATTAAACACTTAGTTTTCGTCGACTTGTGCTACCATTTGGCTAATAATATTTAATACTTTTCCCCCCTTTGTTTTGTTTGAAAGTGATTGTGATGTTTCGTCCAATAAATTTAATTGTACTTTCCGTTTCTGATTTGGAAGTTTATTTCTCTTTTATTTCATTTTTGCTTCAATAAATAAATCCCCTAGACATTTAAAAAACCGAACCACTAACCCCCACATATTTTTGGGGTCCTCGGCCTGGATTAGCGAAAAAGAATTTTGAAAGGGGAATTGCTTCTAAATTTTTTTAATTTCGAATAATTTTTGGTTTTTGAATAAACCACGTCCCTGTAGCGATTCATTTTTCTTTGTTCGTTTTCAAAATTATTTGGTATAATAACAAGTGTATGCCTAGTAACCTGTTTCGTTTTGGTAACATGAGTTCAATAATATTTTTCATGAGTGCACCCGTTTTAATCGAAAATCATCCTTATTCCTTCGAACCCCTCGAAGATGAAATTTACAATTAAATTAATTTGAACCCGTCGTAAAGAAATTCTCAAAGTTCCAGTCATCGTTCTTAGCCAGAAAGCATCCAGCTTCAAACGAAATTCTTCGCCAACGAATCTTCAACAAGCAGCGTGCCATTTCCAACTGGTGTCTCAACGTCTCATCAGTGTTCGTCTTCATCAGTGTTCGTCTAAAAGTTTCGAATCTTCAATCCCGAAGTGCTGAAATTTTATCCGAGGCCCTTACCGGATAATTTGCCAAGACTAGTGCTCTGTGTTCCGAAACCATCTACTACATTAATTTTGTGTTCTAAGTAGTGACAACCGACGTCTTCAAAGCCAGCAGTTTATTCCTTCAGATAAGTTCTGAATCATTGATACTTTCTTTTTCTAAGAATTGCATACTAGTTTTTTTATTTACTTTTTTTTTTGAAAACCTCTTGTTTGGGTAAACTCTTCGCAACACAAATAAAGAGAAAGAATAATAAAAAAAAAAAGGTCTTATCTATAACCGGAAGTGATACCTTGAAGGATTTGATGTTGCAGTCTTTTATTTATATTTTCATTATTGTTCTAAGAATAGCTTACATTTAAATTGTTTTTATATTCCTTTTTATTCTTTTTGTCTGAATTAATACAAAGAATATCATTCAATATACATTATTTTGACCGATAACTTTGGGTTCAATATATTTTCGTAAGCAGTAACATAAATTCTTAATGAATGTGATTACTTTTATTTTGAGAAGTTAAAAGTGATTTAACTAAGGTAAACTTATCGTGTTAAAGTGTTCTTTTTATAAAGTATCCTTGGGTAATATTTTGTTTTGAATACTTAATATATTATTCGCATCCTTTTTCATAGTTTACTTTTCCAAATGCTGCTGTTATAATTTCTTATGCAATTAATTTTCTATGCAATACAAAGCATAACTTATGCAGTATTATGTTTTAAAATATTATGCAATACAAAGTAAGTACATTATTATAAGTTGGTATGTTTATCGTGTTCTTGTCCAAGTGAAAAAAAAAAATCTTTTCAGTAAAAAATTTCTGACGACTTGTTCTCATACAAAAGTTCATGAAATTCTAAAACCTTTTTCATACGGTAGTACTCTTTTACTTTTTTGTGAATTATCTGATTGACCGAGAGTTGATTAACTTCTGCAAAAATATATTTCTTCATTTTTAAAATGTATCTTCGTTAATTTCATAGTGTTCTTAGTAGCATACTCCATTTTTTTTTAAAAAAAGAGGAAAAGCACACAACATAAATCTACAAGCTTTTTTCCTTTTAGTCGTTATCTTTTAATTTCATTTTTACGAATATCACAAAGTTCACTGGATTTCCACCAAATTTAAAGACCACCATGGCTTTTCTTCTAAGAAGTAAAAAAGAGGATCTGTCGAACTTAGCCACGGAATTAGGCATAAAGATAACCGCTACCATGACCAAGCCGATAATCAAGGATTTAATCTTGGAAAATGAGAAGTATGACGAAGATGAAGTAAAAGCACTTCTCGAGAGCATCACCGAGGAAAGGTTGCAAGAGCAAGAGGCCATCGAAGAACGAAAACGTCAAGAAGCCATCGAAGAACGGAAACGTCAAGAAGCCGTCGAGGAACTGAAACGCCAAGAGGCCATCGAGGAACGGAGACGAGAAGCAGAGTTCGAGCTCGAGAAATTACGAATCCAAAACCAGAAGGATTCATCTTCGAAAAACGTCACAACAAACCAAGTACCAAGCAGACCTTCACGTGATACCTTCCACAAGTTCGATATGAAAGAAGATGTTAATCTTAACCTCATCCTGTTCGAGAGGCATGCAGAGCTATCATCGATCCCTAAAGAAGAATGGGTTCAGCACCTCATAGGCCTACTTCCAGTCGACGTTGCACACTTAATTGCGCGGGAGTCCCCCGACAAGTCTCACGACTATGATCACGTAAAGCAGTTGCTGCTATGAAGGTTCAAACTGTCTCCAGAAAGACTTCGCCAGATGTTCGTGTCACACCAAAAATCTCCTGAAGGAACTTGGTTGGATTTTCTCCATGAATTGCAAACCTACTTCGATGGATGGGTGGAAGGTCTTGAAGTGAAAACTTACGACCAGCTTCGTGACCTCATCATAGCAGATCAGATAGAGAGAAGAGCTCCGTACGAATTCAAAGAACATTTTCTAAATGAATGGACACTCATCAACTCGCCCAGAGAGCTGGCCCAAAAGTTCGAAAAATACGAAGATGTCCGCAGAACGTTAAAGTCAAAGCAGTTCGACTCCTTGCCCAAAGGAAAATATGGGGCTAAATCGTCAAATTATGGGAACCTTTCCCGAAGAACCGACAGTCACCGATACGAGGCCGGATCATCGAATAATCGTGGAAGCCCTCCCCGAAGAGCTGATAATCGCCGATATGGACCAAACCGGTCAGAAAAGAACCATTTCAACAATAATCGAAATACCGACTCTGTCAGGCCTAGACAGTCACTCTGCAGTTATTGTAAAGAACCAGGACACTTCTACGTTAACTGCGACAAGCGCCGAAAAGATGCAGAATCCAACAATCCTCCGAGAAATTCTGTACCGACATGTACAATCATCCCATCAGAAGAGTTGAAATTTAAAGAAATCGTTATGGGAAACAAACTCATCACCGCACTCGTAGACACAGGCAGTTCACTCAGTCTCGTTCGAGACGACATAGCCAAAGAAATCATCGATGAATCCAAGCTTTCGAAACAAAGAAGAACGCTCTCAGGCTTAGGAAATTCCCAAGTCACAACGAAAGGATCATTCGAAATGAGTTTCACCACCGACGGAGAAGAATTTTCTCTAACATGGCATGTAGTGCCGCAATCACAGTTATCTTTCCAAGCAATTATCGGAATGGATGTTACGAATCAAGCTACATTTACAACGTCCAGGAATGGTATGAAATTTCATAAAGATGAGCCCGCTGATTGGTTCATGCACATCTCCGAAACAAGTCCTAATGAAGAGATAGAGTTGGCCCACATAAGAGACATCAGGATACAGAACGAATTGAAGCAAGTTATCTCAACTTACAAGCCTGACAAAACTTTGTCAACAGACGTATCCATGTGAATCATCCTGAAAGACGACGTTCCAGTCTACCAACCTGCAAGACGATTATCGAGTTCAGAAAAGTTAGAGGTCAATCAGCAAATCGACGAATGGCTAGAACAAGGAATCATCAGACCAAGCTCGTCAGACTACGCCAGTCCTATCGTACTAGTGAAGAAAAAAGACGGTTCCACCCGCCTCTGTGTGGATTATAGGAAATTGAATAGAAAATTAGTCAAGGATCGATTTCCTTTACCTCTGATAGAAGATGTTCTCGACAAGCTACAAGATGCTCAAGTATATACTACACTCGACCTCAAGAATGGATTTTTTCATGTTGAAGTAGATGAAGAGAGCCGCAAGCTAACATCTTTCATTATCCCCGACGGACAATTTGAGTTCAACAAAGTACCCTTTGGCTTAAGTACCAGTCCCAGTGTATTTCAAAGGTACGTGTACAACATTTTCCGAGATCTAATGAGAAAAGGCATCGTAATAATCTATATGGATGATTTGGTAATTCCTAAAGGATGAAGAAGAAGGTCTAAGAAACTTACAGTCAGTACTAGAAGTTGCATCAAAATACGGCTTGGAGATAAAATGGAAGAAATGTCAATTCCTGCAACGGAAAATAGAATTTCTAGGACACATAGTGGAAAACGGTACAATACGACCATCGTTGGCTAAAACGCAAGCAGTAAAGAAATTTCCCGTACCCACAACCGTGAAGCAAGTACAAAGCTTTCTCGGACTCACCGGCTATTTCCACAAGTTCATACCAGAATACTCCAAAATAGCAAAGCCGCTAAGTGACCTGACTAAGAAAGAAACTCCATTTGCATTCAATCTACCTCAAGTCGAAGCATTCGAAAAACTCAAGAAACTCCTTACAGAAAGTCCAGTCTTAAGTATCTTCCGGCAAGGTCAGAGGACAGAATTACACACTGATGCCAGTTTACACGGCTATGGAGCTGTACTATTGCAAGAGTCCACCGACGGAAAGATGCATCCAGTCCAATACATGTCTAAGAAGACAACACCAGCTGAAATGAAATACAGCAGCTACGAGCTTGAAGTGCTAGCTATTGTAAGCGCATTAAAGAAATTCCGCGTCTATCTTCTGGGAAACCATTTTAAAATAGTCACCGATTGTTCGGCATTCCAGAAGACTATGGATAAAAAAGATCTAGTTACTCGCATAGCTAGATGGGCATTATCCTTAGAAGAATTTGACTATCAGATCGAGCATCGACCTGGAGAAAGGATGAAACATGTAGATGCTCTGAGCAGAAATCCAGTCTTTATAATTGAGAGCGATACAATCACAGCTAGATTGCGCAAAGCTCAAGCAGAAGATGAAAACATCAGTACTTTGAA
This sequence comes from Linyphia triangularis, assembly GCA_963978545.1. Classification (NCBI taxonomy): domain Eukaryota; kingdom Metazoa; phylum Arthropoda; class Arachnida; order Araneae; family Linyphiidae; genus Linyphia; species Linyphia triangularis. The sequence goes on along the minus strand of OZ021731.1, from coordinate 56,689,215 downwards.
GGCAGTCCTCAACAACAACGGGTCGTCAGAATTTTGTGAAAGAAACGGAATCCTCTACAAATTCGTAAATGGTCGCGAATTAATTGTAGCACCGAAGGACATGCAGACGGAATTGATCAAGCTCGCGCATGAGAAAGGACACTTTTCGACCTCTAAGACTGAAGACGTCATAAAACAGGAATTCTTCATTCCAAATTTAAACGCCTTAGTCCGCAATGTCATCAACAACTGCGTCCCATGCATCTTAGCTAACAAGAAGAGCGGAAAGAAAGAAGGATTTCTAAATCCAATTCCGAAAGAAGACGTTCCCTTAAGTACGTATCACGTAGATTTTATTGGTCCAATGCCCTCTACCAACAAAAAATATCAGCACATATTGACTGTTGTTGACGCATTTACCAAATTCACATGGCTGTATCCAGTGAAGTGTACTTCTGCGGAAGATTTAATAGACAAACTAAGGTTACAACAAAAAACTTTCGGAAATCCCAAAAGAATACTCACAGATCGAGGATCAGCATTTACTTCGAAAGCATTCACTGATTTTTGCACTGAAGAAGGAATTCAACACTTGCAAATTGCTACCGGAGTACCTCGAGGAAACGGTCAAGTAGAAAGGATCCATCGCACTCTAATACCTGTCCTAACCAAGTTATCGTTAGACGACTCGACAAAATGGTACAAATATGTCGACCAACTACAACGAATACTCAACAGCACGACTAATAGAAGTACCAAGTGGACACCTTTTGAACTCTTAACAGGTGTTACCATGAGGAATAAGGACGACTTGAAAATACGAGATCTACTCATGGAAGAGATAGAAGATGAGCTTCAGGAGCAAAGGAACTCACTGCGACAAGAAGCAAAGAGGAACATCCAAAAGATTCAAGCCGAAAACAAACGGACCTATAACAAGAAACGCAAGAAAGCTCCGAACTATAGGGAAGGTGATTTGGTGGCAATCCAGCGAACGCAGTTCGGTTCTGGGTTAAAACTAAGACCCAAATTCCTAGGACCCTATAAAATTACAAAGGTTAAACCCAAAGATAGGTATGATGTGCAAAAAATAGGCAACCAGGAAGGGCCTAACATAACTTCTACATCCGCTGATCTAATGAAATTTTATTCTACTAAATAAATTAAGTTAACATAAATACTCTTCAAAAATAATATGTAAACATTGCCATAATTGTCTTTCGCCCAACGTCATTATTCTTCATTTTATATGTCATTGTTTGATTTTCAATTTACCATGCAACTCCAGCCATAGCATAGGACCCAGCCACTGATGTAGTTCTTACCATCTTCAAATAGACTTGATCTTGAACTTTTCGAACAATTACAAATGAACATTGTGATCGTCAACGAATTGTTTCATTTTGTCTTAGTTTAATATTTTCTTTTACTTAAGTATTATCACATGTCTTGCCCATTTCCATGTGTTTCATCGATGAGGTCATCGATCTACAGGATGGCCGAATCTGTAGGATTTTTATTATCCCATATCAATTGTTTACCGTACATTTCAATTTCCTCTTGTAAAGACAGATGGCACTGCAAGACGATGTTTCTTTTTTTTTTTTGTTATTACGAATAAGTATTCGAGCTCCGCGATTTTTTTTTAAGCAGAAGCACACCGGCTCTCCACTCTATCGGTCAGTTCATTTTGGGTGCACTCAACTCACTTTGCTAATTGGGTAATGTACTAATTAAACACTTAGTTTTCGTCGACTTGTGCTACCATTTGGCTAATAATATTTAATACTTTTCCCCCCTTTGTTTTGTTTGAAAGTGATTGTGATGTTTCGTCCAATAAATTTAATTGTACTTTCCGTTTCTGATTTGGAAGTTTATTTCTCTTTTATTTCATTTTTGCTTCAATAAATAAATCCCCTAGACATTTAAAAAACCGAACCACTAACCCCCACATATATAATGAAGAGAATTGTTTCAGCAACAAACTAGAGTGTCGGTTCAGTTAATCTCTTAAATAATGCTATCTATTTGTAAAGCATGAGTGATATATTCAGTAACAAGTGAACACAGTGTCTGCCGTGGACCTCCATCTGAAGGAGGACGTAATTTTTTATTACAAGAGACAACTATTTTTTTATTTTATTTTTTTAAATTTAAACATATTTTATTACTTTTTGAAATATGAGGACAACTTCAGTCCCTTCCAGAAATATGGTCAAAAATATGTTTTATAGGTTTGTAAGTTGTTGTTATGGCACAAAAGTCAAAACTGGCTAAGCTGCATCAAACATTTGTTAACTTAGGAATCAAAAACAAATATTTAAAACATCTCAATTCAAATAGTCAATAATAAAATATTGCAATTAAGTTAGTAGAACCAATGTCATTGAGGAATAGAAACAGGAATACAGATTATCACCCAGCAAGTCAAATCTTTCAAAGTTAAATTTCTAATACCAAAGTGATACTGTCTAATACTTAAAATTTGGACACAGACAAAATAAATTCTACAATTAAAATGCAAGCACACCATAAACAAGTCAGTGTTAATTCTGAACATAATGTTTATGAACGATTTGACTATGACCAATGTACAGTCTAGTGAGGACGATACATAATTTTGTCTACTAAATGAAGTTGATTTAAAAGTTTTATGTAATGGTGTCATTGAATGTCATTTATTATCTACCTGACCCTTTTATATATGATTTCTCATATCTCAGATTAGATAGAGAATAACAGAGAAATAAATGCACTAAGAGCAAGTTGGCCCAATGTAACTCGCATGACAAACTCTTCATTAATAGATGTCTCTTAACTTTAGTGAATTGTCCAAAGAACTTTTCCCATGTCAAAACCCACTTTGGAAAGAAGAGAAGTAATTATTTTTCTATAAAATATGAACCACGCTAGCATGTACCATTTTGTACCATTCTCTTCATAAGATTAAAAAGGCAGCTTGTGAGAGCAAAGGAGCAACAACATTAACAAGTATAATTGAATAATTAAATATCCTCTTTTTTTTTCTTTTTTGAAACAAAACAGAACAACTTACCTTGATTGTTATGGAAGTAGGTAATGGAATACCTTCTTTGATATCTTTTGTTTTTTCATTAAACTCTTTACAAAACAAAGCTACATTGATGTTTCTCTGAAAATATAAATAAATATAATTGATATAGATTATAAAATAAAAAAGTTTTTTTTTTTAACCGTCATCTTAATGTTACAACTAGCTAGTTGAGATTTTTTGTTGTTGTTAAAATGAAGCTTATTTTTGGTAAGAATAGGAGATAATTTTGTTTACCTATTTTTCAATTCTTGCAGCGTGGAAAGACTTATTACTGAATGTATTAACTCTGTTTATTCCAAAGAATACCAATTTTTTAACAGATTACTATGAATTTGGTAACTTTACCAGAATTCTTCCAATGCATTTTTTGGAGGGTGTATAACCATCATATGTTTATACTAAGCATTTAAAAAGGATATTCCGTTCGTACACGCGAAATCGAGATGCCTTCTTATAAATTTTAGGGGAATGTTTTTTGTAATTTACCTGTTGCCAATTTGTTTTTACACGGCAGTTTTATATTTAAAATTAAATATCACAAGAATGCATTAAAAATCGAGGGTTATTCCCGATTAAAAAAACATAAACCTATTATATAGCCTTAAATAATAGGAGTAATGTGTTTGGCAAAAAATCGCCATTGTGACGCAGAATTTGTTCTGATTTGGAAAATAAAAAAATGCACAAATTTTAGAACATAGACTTAGTTCTTTAGTTTGAATACTCCTAGGGATATCTCAAAATAAACATTGCTAAAGTTGGTGAAACATTATTTCCTGTCGAGTAATGGCAAAGCTTAAAAAGCGAAGTTAAAGGTTGATTCATTAAAATTTTAGAAAATTTTGCAAGGGGGTAGGTTGTGAAAAATTCATAACATTCATTATACTAAAACTACTAATTCATTATATTAATTTTACAGTTAGTATTATAAATTGGTATTTTTATAAAAATGAATATTTTACCGTGTAGAGATTTTTTTTTATTAAATAATTTTCTCAGTTTCATTCCAACAGAAGTAGGACTGTATCAGTATTGTGATATCGTTTGAGTTTCTGAACAAGTTTTTGATTTGAGGCCTTTTAAGCATTATTAAATTTTTTCTTTAAAAATCAATAATTTAAAACTTTATCATAGTGGAAAAGTAAAACAATACAGAAATTATGGCAGAAAACCAGATACAAATTTCTGTAATTTGCCATAAAAGTGCCCACGGGAACAGGAATTGCCCTTTTTTGGAAAATAGCACCCTGTTAATAAAAATAAAAAAATCTGAAGGAATCAATTTGAAATATAAAGTAATTTAGAGCTCTAATATATTCTGCTGACAAAAAATGCAAGACAAGAAGAAAAATAATCATGCCTGTAAATGATATAGTCAGATTTAAGTTTGAGAATTTTTTTAACAGTAAGGCTACTAGTGGCTGTGCTTTTAAGTTATGGGATAATTAAAAATATAACAGAAATAACACGCAAATAAAATAAGGTTTTTAATATATTTTGTTGACAAAAACGCCAGACAAGAAAAATAATCATGTCTGTAAAGGATGCAGTCAGATTGAAGTTTGAAGTTTTTTTTAACAATAAGGCGGCATCCGCACTCGCATGGGGAATGCAAGAAGGGAAACTCAAAAATTTTAAAATTCTCTAATTTTTCTAGAAAAGTGAAATTCCTTGACATTTCTCTGATTTTCCTGGTTCTGTCACCACAATGTCAACTCATGAATCCATATCATGAATGAATGGGTTTTAACAGCATATACGCACATGACTACAAAATTTCAAGAAAGAAAAGTGAGATTTTAATTGATTTGGAAATTTCGGTATATTCGATAACAATTAAAAAAATTTGTAGGGAAGGGGAGAAACGAAAGGTGACCGGTTGATTAGTTTATTTAGTCGCCTCATCATGCCATTTAATTGACCTCTGGCGAGTGGCAACTAGATAATTTCAGGTCTAGGCTGCTATTTGTTGGTTAAAATCTCCTAGGCACAGAATCTGTACCCAACTCAAAATTTTAATCCAACTCCCTTAAAAAAAAATTTTGCTCAGATTTACGTCATGGCGCGGTTTTTCACATTTGGAGATAAAAGTTGTAAAATGGCAACCTTGCAGCAAATCCACTTTTTGACAACCCTATGGGAAGAAATAATCTGAAGGCGATTTTGACGCCATTTTGGATATGGCGATACAACCATGTGACGCTTTCAATTTGGCGATTTTTTTTGAAAAGTCGCCAAGGGGTCTTGTACAGTAAACCTTAGCCAAAAAAGGTTCCCTACATTCCCAACCAAATCAAACAATACCATTTTAAATGATTTATTGCTCCTTTTGTTGGCTAAGGGATCTACTGGAGACGGCCAGCCGATGGAAATGTATCTGTCAAATCTGATAAAGGATTCTACAGAAAAAATCAAAACATTTACCCCATTCAAGCAAAAACCTAACCAAAAGAAAAAACTATTGAATTATCAGTATCTATGCTTTTAAGAAGATATAAGTGTCCTATTGTCAAAGAAAGAGAAGAGGCACACTGTACGACATTGGGGCACACTAAAAAAAGGAAGATGTAATAATACGAAATAGAGAAAGTCTAATGTAACTGAGAACAGTAACTGTTGTTATTATTAAACTGCTAACTAAAACAAGAGTTAAATAAAAAATTTATCAATTAAACAATGCAAAACCAAGGGTGGAAATAACCAGGTGCCTCTAGTGCATTTATACTAAATTTTCATAAAAATAACAGTTACCTGGCCAAGATGAGGACCTAAAGGTGGACCAGGCATCGCTTTTCCAGCCGGTATCCATGTTCGTAAATGAGGTGGATGAATCACTTTTTGAATAATTTTCCTGAAACCTTTGACACGACGAGCTGATTTAGACATTCTTTTTTAACGATGTTGTTTAGTCAAAATGTTTTGATATTTGATGTAACAGTGCTGAACATTAAATTCGCTTCACTTACTTATTAGTTCAATAAAAGTATTGTTTACATTTTACCAATAACAATAAAGGGAAAATTTTTACTTCACTTTACTTCAGAAATGTAAGTTTTGAATAATTTCCTAAATGTTGACAACAAAAACGCTTGTTTTATTAATACAATAAAATAAGTGTTTATGATTTGATCACTACTCGAATTTATTTTTTTAAACTTCAAAATAATTAGCTGAATATATTTAAATAAACTTGCTAGATTTTGCAAAAATTTGTGACATGAAATCAATAGAGTTTATACATGGGTTCCTATAAGTCAACTGTTACTTTTGCAGAAGAATAGGTGAGGGGCATGTTTATTAAAAAGGCATTGTAGGAGAGCTAAAAAAAAGTTTCAGGACATTTTGGGTTGGCAAATGGCTGGCTTGTAAAGCATAGGTACAAATGGGAATCTGCGATTGTCTTGCACTTAAACGGTAAAAAAAATACTGTTTTAAACGCCTAATTCTTTAAACAGACCTTCTAAATGGCTTTTAGATATTTGAAAATATATTTTGATTAAGTTAAAATTGTAGTTTTTAAGTATTAATAAATCTTAAAGATCAAATTTTGAAGATGGGCATTTTGGCTGGTATCGTTGCGCATGACCCGTTCTATGATGTCATGTGCCCCTCGAGTATAAAATATGCATTGTGGAATGTAGAAATTTAAATTTGTTTTTAAAGGTATCGCGATTCATCACAAGCACGTAACTATAGTATTGTTGAGCGAGGCTCAAGTTCTGCTGAAAAGTGGATTTTTGCTTTTTTACCAAAATTTCGACAAATTAATGAAAATCCACTTTAAAAATTTCATAAAGGGAAGGAGTGTGTGTTTACTTACAAGTCTGATAACCACAGATCCTGCTTAGACTTCTAAAAAATTCTCAGTGTAATGAACGTTTTTTTGCAGCTTCCTCTAATTTTATGACCTCTATGACAGCAATTATGTTGTCACGTGAAGGTCTTTTTTTTTTTTTTTTTTTTTAAAGCATTATGCTGATGTAATAACCACTATGGACAATACAACATTATTTACTTTAAAGTAATGAACATTTCGAGTCAAGATATGCAATGTAGTAATTTTAGCTATTGCCAAGTTTTGCAGCTTGGTTTTGATGGCATTCACCGAGGCTTTTTCTAACGTAATAACCTTTCTATCTCTGAAATTTGCGTTAGTTTGTTGGGTGGTTTCGTCTAGCCTTCAACTGATGTGATACAGGGGTCGCAGACGTCCTATATGATCTATAAATCCTATATTTTTTCTTAAATCTTCAAAAACGTCCTATATTTTACAATTGTCCTATATATCCTATATTTCTATATTGATTCGATCTATATTTTCTTCGAATTCGTAATAACGGCGCCGTTCGTTGCCATTTTTTATATTTCGGAATCTTGGCGCAATCGTAGGTGAAAAAGACCTGATAAAAGCGATGTTTGTAATGTCGGCGTTTTATCTCTTGTGACGTCACGTGCTGCATAACCCTACAACTCAACTCTACTGAACCGACGGGAGTTATAAAATGTTAACTTGTGAACTTTTCCATAGCACGCGGTCTTGAATTTCTGATTTGTTTTCTTCTCCACCGTAGTAAATTAGTTGGTCATAATACAGCGAGAGAGATGCAGCAACAAAACTCGCTGCCTTAAGAAAAACGGATAAAAACGACTTGTGATTAACTTGCAGGGCTACTAAAGAACATTTTGAGTGCTCAATCAATAATTGATGATTATTTACTGTGTGATGTCGGATGACGATTTTTTTATTCCAAATCCGATACGGATTCTGCGCCACGAATTGTTTATATCAAACGCCGCCTAATTAGGGCAACCATAGGTAGTGTTCTCTTGCTCTTAAAAAAGTGACGGGGCTGCCATTTTTTTGGCGAAAATCACCTTGGCGCAGAGTCCGTACCAGATTTGGAATATTAGACACGATTTTTTCATTAAAGTCGTCAAAATTGAAATTACGCTGTGATGTCAACAGTCACTAGGGTTTTCGGAAAACCAAGTCCCCGGTTCGCCACATTCGGCGCTAAATCTCCCACTTTTCGCCGCCAATCCAACCGACACTGAACAGTAAATCTGAACCAACAAAAGACTGCAAACAGGGATTAAAAAAAAATACTTTAAGAAATTGAAGCAGTTATAGATGCTGGAAGCAAAAGACTCAAGATTGCAAATAATGTAATTAATAAAACTTGATTTAGGGATGGAATATTGAGGCAATAACGGATGACATATTCAGGATCAGGTGATTTTTTTTTTTTTTTAAGGTGTGTTTTCTATTCTCTTAAATACAATATAACGAGTATATAAATGTATAACGAGTTAATTTTAAAGTTCAGTGTCAACTGTGTGCAGTTATTTGATATTTTAAATTGTCCTATATTTTTTTTTTTTAAATCCTATATATTCTTATTTTGTCACTTTGACCCCTGGTGATAGCCATTTATGTCCATGATTAGCAAACAAACAAAACAATGTGCAATTGCAAATGAACTAGTCTTCAGAAATGGAAGTCTTGGCCTTTATATTGGTGTCACATTTCTGAATTTTGTTTGTGTATAGAGCAGCGTTCGCAACTAACTTTTAGAGGCGGGCCGTGTATAACTTATGTCGGAACTTTTCGCGGGCCGGATACACCAATATATATATCTTTTTAAGTATTACCGATTTAACAATACTATATTGCATTTCTGAAAACTGAAATTTTTTTTCTTATCTTAATAAAATTACAATTCATATTTGATTCTTTTTTCAAATAATTAAAAAATAATAATTTTTATTATTAGTAAATTAAAGTTTAAAAATGAAGTTAATCTTTTGTTTCCCAAGTGACTATGGGACTTGATCTAACTTTTAATAAAAGTATTTAAATTGTACTTCCAGATTACTCTATTTTAGTTATCAATTGTAAGACGATAGCGGTCGAAATCGTTCATTTTATTTTATGACTGTTGCAGCTAATCTTAATAAATTGTCCCAATGAGATTCAGTTAAGTTATTCCCGTATTTATTCTTGATGAAAACCATCTTGCTGAAAGCTTCTTCAAATAGTTTCTACGGGCACGTAGTGGAGAATTCTGTTCTACATAGTTAACACATACTCGGATAAATTGCAAATGTGTTAAAGAAATCCATAACAAGAAATATATATTTTTTTATGTTCTGTGCTTCCGGTGGGCCGTAGGAAAATCTGTCGGGGGCTAATCCGGACCGCGTGCCGCGTAGTGGCTAACGCTGGTATAGAGGGAGGAAAGGAGGTCGATTATCTAAAAAAAAGTACCTTTTAGAAGTAATATATCAGATTGTAACATTTTTCTGTATAATCCTTGTTTAAAATTATAATTTTAACTGTAATTGTATGTTAAACTTTTTTGTTTACTTCAGCTTGAAAAGCAATTTTATAATTTAACTGAATAATAGTTTAAAAGTTGTTTGAAATAAATTTTCCAATACTTTGAATGTAGCTTAAAAGAAATTAAAACTGGGCTTATACCTGTTTGCCATTATACTTTTTTTTGTCAATACTGTTTTAAGTTTTTTGACTTGTGTAATTTTTAAACTGTTAATTGTAGTTAAAAATTATTGATATTTTATTGGTACTGATCATACATCACTTTCGTTTGAAGTTCAGCTTTTCTTCCTTGGGAACGGTACCATGTCTGAAATCTGTTTCCTCTTGGAGCATGGGAATTTAATTAAATCAGAGGATATTTCATAGTTGGCTTTATTTCATTTGTAAAAAAACAAACATTTAATACCAGTTGTGTGTTGTCTTTACATGATGACCTGTTTGCAACACAGGATCTAATTCGAACAAACCAAGGTTAAGACTTCATATACAGGATTGTTTTAGTGAGGGAAGAAGTATCCTTGCTTTTTATATAATATATAGTCTGCTTTTCTTCTTTCATACATATCTTTTACCATCTTCTTTTCCACGATCTGACCGAAAATTGGAATTTTTACACATTTGGCGGTATTACTAGACAAAAACTTAATATTTAAAAAAAAGTTCACATAATGCTCTAAATTTTTAAAATATAAATCTTTTTAAAAAAAAATTCATCAAGTTTCAAATTCTATCTTTTTCATTTTTCAATATTTTTCTTTCATTTTTTGAAAAAAAAAAAAATTCTTTGTAATACACTCTAAACTTTCAGACATTGGATTTCGAATGAGTAAAATAGTTTTAGAAAAAAAAAAAAAAACATGAAGACTGTACCTATACGTAAAAAATGGATATTTTTCCAACATTTAAATTTGTAAAAAAAAAAAAGTTTATACTTTATTTAAAAATCCATGTCTATTTTTATCAAATAGATCTTTAGAATGACACAAAAATTTTAAGTCATTTCATATATATTTAGCGGAATTATAGAATTTTGAGTTAGGTGAGAATTCCAAAAAACGCCAACTGAAAAAATGCATTCGAACCTTTGAGGAGGCTATTGCAGCTATGCTAGATTCTCCATAAAATATAATTTTTAAGCAATTACAGTAATCAGCTCAGCTCAAAAACTTGCCAGAATTGGGAGAAGGTTTCAAAGATTATAAACACGCAAAAAAAAAAAAATCATTTTTACTTTCAACTACCCATATGTATATATAGCAGCGTCAGCCACTAGGCGGCCCGCGGGCCAGATCCGGCCCGCGACAGCTTTTTCTCCGGCCCGCCGGAGTACAGAAGAGCAAAAATCAAATTTTGAGGAAATAATTTTAATTTGTCTACAATAGTGTTTACTACCAAAAAGCGCGTTCTCCATTTAGTGGCCCGCGTCAGTAAGTCTGAAAAATCCTTTTTTTTTTTTTTCCTTCTGAGACTGCCAATGAGAAAGATTACAAAAAAAAAAAAAAGCAATAGTTTGAATTATTAACAATGACGCATTGCTTAGTTTTGTAGTTATGATACCCTATCCCCTCGATTTCTGAATGGCAAAATTCGATTTTTGTTTTTCTGAATGTCATGGGAAGGAGTTGGGTGTTTTAATGCATATTGGTCTCTTTTGTTTTGACTTTTGACGTGAAAAAAAGTATCGCGATCTCTGTGACTCCAGTGCAATAATGGCGTCGAAGACTAGTTTTAAACGCAAAGTAGATAGTGAAAAGCGGACCGGCCGTCATCGTCTCAAAATATAACATCGACTAAAATCGACGATTTAGGTGGTATGGTTTAAATATCTTTATTGATTATGAGTTTATGTCAAGTCACATTGTAATATTGTCACAAATGATTAACTTCTTTTATGACTTTGATTTACGATGTGAAGAAAATTATTTTTTCTAAGTATTTGAAACAAGAATCAAATATCAATTGTTATTTTATTAATAAAAAAAAATTAAATTATTGTTTCAGTTTTCAAAATTGTTTTATATTGTTGAATCTTTAGTAATTATCACATTTCTAATATTGAACATATGTAGTAAAAGCAATATATTTATTGGCGTATTGAGTATAAATCTGCGGCCCGTGGAAAGTTCCATTATAAATCATGCGGCCCGTGGAAAGTTCCATTATAAATCATGCGGCCCGTCTCTAAAAGTTAGTGGCGAACGCTGATATATAGGATCAAAGTATAGCATTCGATCAAAAGAAAAATTTTTTTTTTTTTTTTTTTTTGCATTTCTCTACGTTTTGGAACATCCTGATTTCAAAAAAGTAATCTAGAAAAATTGTCGGTCTGTGTGTGTAAGTGGTCAGCATAACTCCTGAATAAATTGACCTATGATATACAAATTTGGTGTGCGAGTTGGTGGTAGCTATGGGACTTACCGTTAAGGTTTTCGTCAAAATCGCGCATGCTCGTAAGGTAGCTTCCAATGAAAAAATCATGTTTTTCAGTAATTGCTAAAAAACGGCTTTAACGATTTTGTTGAAAATCGCTGTGGTAATGCCTCTAAATGTTTTGAACATCCCCACCACCGAAATTCCCGTAAAAAAATGCTTTAATAGCGTAAAAAGCTGAAAAACGAATGCCTTTAACACAGTTCTCTTTCCTTGAGCATACCTCATCAACGATCTCCCCCCCCCCCCCCCTGCTCAGTTTCACTTAATTACCAAAATTCCCATTTTTTCGATTTTTTTTTTTTAAAGACCCATATAAGAATTATCACAAAAAATATCGCCAATTACTGACAATTTTTTTAAGCGACTGATGAAAATATAAAAACGATAAATTACACAAATATACATCAGCAATATTGTGTAATTGAAAGTTGTGCGATGTTCCACACCTCTAGTTTTTTTTGTATTTAATTGATTTAAACAAGCAACGTTGGCCGGAAAAAGAAAAAATTAGTTTTTTTTTATTTATTTTTTTGTTGATACCGCATCCTTGAAATTTCCTTGAATTTTTTTCTTCTTCAAGTGTAGGAACCATGACTTATTACAATTCTATCGATGTTATTTTTTTTATAAAAATGTATATTAATAAAAAAGGATTATCTCAATTTTTTAATCAAATACTTTTCATCATTCATCGAGTAAATGACAATCAAACACTTCATGAGTATTTATAATTTAATTCTTTCCTGTGTTATAACAAACATATTTGTTTGTAAAAATGCACCTTAAGCATTTGGCAATTCATCTATCATTGTTCACATTAAAAGTAGTTGATATCACTGTAGCAAGTACGATACTATTCTTTTTAACAAATTATTGTAATATGTTATCATGATTGTAATATATTTTATTGATCCTATAAAAAATTCTTTAATAAATCTTCATATCCTAACAACATTCAAAATTTTGTTTTTATCCACTCAGTGTTGAATTGATGTATCTTTTGTTAATTAAAAAGATGACTGAATTTGAAAACCTGTAATGCATTACTAAATAAAAGAATAAATTTTGATATAAAAATGTGTTATTTACGTTTTTTTTTTATTTATATATATATATATATATATATATATATATATATATATAATAGTTACACATGTTGCAATTCTATGTTATCAATTATTTATTCCGATCAATGACAATTGAGATCTTTTCCCAATTGGCGCATTTCGGAGGTGAAAATCTTCCGCGTTTACAAGGATTTCTGCTTTTTTTTCCTAAGAAGTTTTTTTTTTTTTTTGGTACAATTTTATTATTTCTTCTGGAATTGATTGGGCTTTATCAGACTAAACTTGCCTAACACCTCGCCAAGAAAATTTCTGGTTACAACTCTGTTCTGTACACAGATTAGTGCACAAATAATATAGTTTTATTCAACTACTTCGTTGCTCATAATATTGTTGCATATTTATTTTCTCTTTTTTACATTTTAACTGTTTTCACCCCTGTTGTCTGCAATCTGTTGGATTATAAAAATCGCTTTTGGATGATCTAATATTTATTGGCTATATCTTCACTTGCTGAATCGAATTTTATAGTTTTAAGTCTAAGTTCATAATTTGAATAAAAAATTGATCCATCTCTGCCCCATTACTAAATGGAATGAATTCGACAATTTATTCTATATCCTTTTGTAATTGGATATCTCATGCCTTTTATACAGAGAATACAGGACTTGCTAAGTATGTTTTTGAAGTTGTTGCATTTTGGAATTCCAGAAGTACTTTACGTAATAACTGGAGTTATTGTACTAGAAGTTAATTTTTCTCGTAAAGAGAATTTTCCTCCAACTATAAACACTGTCATTTTTCAAAACTACAAAATTTGGCTTTACTGGTACAATAGTGTGTGACATGTTGATGAGTTACAGCTTCATTGGTATAATTAAAATTCTGGCCGTAATTAGGGGGTGTAGCGGAGAGGGATCAGCGCTCACCCTCTTCTATAACACATAAACAACCCAATATATATAACACATAAATCAGACCCCATCCCTTCTCTTCGCTAATATATAGTTGAAATAAACTCTAGAGTGGCTTCTTTATTGCACATCCTTCCTTAGAATTGAACTGATACGAGTTTGTAGCTAATTGTGAGTCCTTCAAAGCTTAAACCAACGATGTTTATTCGCAATAGATGATTTCCAGTTATATTTTAATGGTTCTTTGGGAAACGCGAACAAATACCCTCGTAAATAAAAAATTTGAAAAACAAAAATTGTATTCTGGCACTTTTGGTTCTTTCTCTTTTGCTTGTAATTTTTATAACATCGATTGAAAGGATCTTGATTGTGAACCTCTATCCTCTAAGAAATGATGAGTATCGAAATTTCGTTTTTTGAAAAATCTAAAAAAGGCAAACAAAATAATCGATTCTATAAAAAATTGGCCGGTGATGGGGCTATCAAGATGTTAGGGTAAGAGCGTTGATTTTTGTAATGGCTATTTTAAGTTGCTTGAAAATCACCATATTTGACATTTTTACATGCTTGCAAGCTGCCAGATATTGAAAAGCCAAACTAAAACGACTTATTTGAACTGGACAAAATATATTCAAAGCAACATTGCTTACTCAATCAGTAAAAATAATAAGCACAGGTGCCTGGCGAAGATGTATAAAGAAAGTACGCATGCATCAACTTCCCTCCCTCCTACCGCTCCTCATCTATTAAAACAATTTAAAAACCGGAGAAAAGCAATAAAATTCACTGAATATAAGAAACTTTATTCCTTATATATATAATTGATTTTAAAATTGGTTATAGTGCGAACACAATATTTTACAAAATTGAAGGTTTCAACAAAAACTCTTACTGCCTTTATGTGCATGCTACCCCCACTGGCATGTAATACTTTCTCTTTTAAGATATTCGTTTAGAGTATGAACCCCCTTTGTATTATTTTCAGTGTGAACGTATATTTGTTTGCAAATTTTTTTTCAACGTTAATTAATATTTCATGAGGAAATCTAACCAACAGTTATTTATTAATTTTATATTTTAATAAATAGTTTAAAATCCATATAAAGAAAGCACATGGACCCTTTTTTGTAGAGAATTTTACCTAAGATTGTCTAAGTTATATGCATTTTATTAAGAAAATATATATTGTGAAAATCATATAGGATTTACACAATTGTAGAATTTCATGGTTCTTATGCTCAGAAAAATTTGTATATATTATCTATTTCAAATGTAGAAATGGTCCCTACAAACTTTATGGAATTATATTTAACCAAACGTATAGAGTGAGTAAATTGTATCATATTCTAAGCTAAAATTCATTATCATACGTGTGCATTTCGTATATAACTTTCAGAGCTTTGTTTTAAACATTAAACGTCACATATTTTTGATTTGGAAAAAATTAAGTAATGAACATTACGTTAAAATAGATTTGATGGAAAAAAAATGGGGCGTATAAAAAGAACGAAAAAGCACTAATCCACATTTTTATTTCTTTTTGTTATAAATTTTAATACAATACATTGTTTTAAATCTTATTCTGACAATACATATTACACTTTATAATTCTATATTTATTGAAATTTCGCACTGTAAACAAGATAGTTCAGTGCAGGCCAGATATGTTGTTTTAATTTTTAAGCCTTCGTTTCAGAAATTAGGATAGTCACTTTTTCGACTTTCCAAGTTTTGGCGAAAGAATTCTAAATCAACAACGTATATTCTATATTATAAAGTCCTCAGCTCATCATTACTTTTCATTTGATAACCAACATAATATATTGATTACATTTATTAGTACCAAAAATTTAGAAATAATAAAATCTGGCAAATTCAAAATGGAGGGGGGATTTTTGAAATTAAAGAGAGTGGGGGGGGGGGGCATCATGGACCTTGAGGGCACCTTCGGCACCCTGCGAACCGCGGTGGCAAATGCTTCATTTCCCCAGCATTGAGCAGTCTATCCAGTTGTTTATCTAGATCAGTGTCAGCCACTAAGCGGACCGCGACAGCTTTTTCTCCGGCCCGCCGGTAGTACAGAAGAGCAAAAATCAAATTTTTCAGAAATAATTTTAATTTGTCGACAATAGTATGTGTTTACTACCAAAAACCGCGTTTTCCATTAAGTGGCCCGCGTCAATAAGTCTCAAAAATCCTTTTTTTTTTCTGAGACTGCCAAAAAAATAAAAAAAGCAATAGTTTGAATTATTACCAACAGAGGGTCGGTGTCTGTTTAAAATGGGCCGGTCCGAAAGTTATCATTATTATTATTATCGTATAAATAGCATAATAACATTTTCTTAAAAAGCCAAATGCATTCAAATCCAAATTATTCACACCAGCCCCCTCCCTCTCCTATTTGGTCTTTTGTTTGGTTGGGGGGGGGGGGGGGAGAGGCGGACACGACGTTCCAAGAAGATGTAGAAAGATTGATATATTATTAGCTTCATGGGACCGCGTCGCGGAGACCCATTGCTATATATGTCCCAGCTTTTGGAGTTTCGTGAACAGGCTCGCTTCTCACGCCGAAAGGTTCATTGCTGCACAACTTCGCTCAAAAATTCATTGCTATCACAAGCACGGGCTTGCTGAATGGCTTAAATGCTGCGCAACTATGAGCTCGCTTCACTCGCTACGTAAAACTTTAATAGTAGAACTCCCTTCCCTGTTGAGAGAGAAAAAAAATCCATTGCGTTTGTGAAAAGCAATAATTAGGAGTCCAGAACTCATTAGGTTTAAAATATCAGAACTCCAGGTCTATTAGAAGTCGCTTAGTAAAAAATAAATTAAAAAACTAATTCAAATTTTAACATTATGTTTGTCAAATGTCCAAATAGATAGTCAAAACTATTTATGTTGAAAATTTCAGAGTTGTCCCCCTATTTTGAAGTCACTTTCTGTAGAGGGTCAGACAGATTCTTTTTTTTATTTTTTATTATAGATTGTATTACTTTTTTATTTATTTTATCTTTAAAAGTTAGAAGATATATTATCATTTCAGATACCTTTTTCTAATAAACCTACTTTTTAAATTCCTGGACATTCCATATATATTATTACAATTTAATTTTTTTTGTTTTAGTTTTAAACCAAATTACCAAAAGAGATATAATTAGAAGACACAGAGAAAATTTTATTTAAATAAACTAATTATTATTACGATGCAATTATTAAAATTTAAAAATAAAAGTAATTTATTAATGAAATTAATTATTTAAAATGAATATTTAAATAATAAAATTTGTCAATTATTAAAACTATCTAACAATTAGATTTATTAATTAATTATTGGAATTATTTTATTGAAAATAATTATTAACCCCTTGCCTGTAACGCCCAAAGTGAGTTCGGGCACTCAGTACGTTTTCTCAAATACATTTCACAGGCAATGGGTTAAAATTTCATTAACGTTGATATTGAAATTTGGGCCGGCATAAATCTAAAATCACCGGGCCGATGTTATGTCCCAGTACGCTCCCGATTACCAATGATGCATTCCTTCGCATTGAGTTTATTACTTATGATATCCTACCCCCTTGACTCGTGAATGGCACAAAATTCGAATTCTGCTTTTTTGAATGTGATGGGCAGGAGTTGGGTGTTTTAATGCATACTGACCTCTTTTGTTTTGACGTGAAAGGTAGGACTCCAGTGCAATAATGGCGTCGAGGACTAATTATAAACGCAAAGTAGATAGTGAAAAGCGGACCGGTCGTCATCGTCTCGCAATTAACATCGATTAAAATGAAGGATTTAGGAGGTATGGTTTAAATATCTTTATTGATTATGAGTTTAGGCCAAATGTTCGTAGTTGGCTTTGTTTTAACACGTTTTTACTGCAAAACGTTAGAGAGAAAAATTATACATGATAACAGCGGTAACAAAGAAGTCAATTGGTGAAATTCATGTTCTGGTTTAGTTTGAACGTTTTCCAAATTCTGTACACATATTGTAAAAACGCAAATTGCTATAAGCTTCACAGGTGTGACGTTACAGACCTTAACACATCTGCTTCATTTTGACGCCATTTACTGAACTTTAATGACAATTGATTTTGTTTTCGTTTATCACGTGTTCTAATTTGTGAATCAAAATCAAAATAAGATTTTATCCCAAAAATAGTCGTCAATTATTTAAAAAAGTAGCTGTATGTACTGAAATAATCGCTACAGTCAATTTGCGATAACTCGAAGTCTCATAAGTCGAATATTCGTTTATCTCGAAGTTTTCAATAGGTCCCAAGACAATTTAATGTTTTTCAATGCTAAATTATCTCCATACCTCGAAGTGTACATCTTTTACGTCGAAGTTGTGAAAATTTTACTACCATAACATAAAAAAAAATTAAAAAAAAAAAAAAAAAAAGATTTTTATTTTTTCCTCTTTACATCGTGTTTTACAATTTAACTTGTTACCAGGAAAAACGTATTTGCATTGACGCATATAGAATTTAAACAGGCTTTTGCCTTTACATTCCCTTCCATATTTAAAGTGTGAGTCAGTAGTTTTCGTTTACGTTGGATTTGAATAACGTTAAAACGTTAATTGAATGTACGCTTAGTCCAACTCAAAAAGTTAAATTGATCAATGGAAACTGAATAAAATCTGTAATGTAAAAAGAAAGACGTTGCTTTAAAGAACATAATTCCTCCGAATACTCTTTCAACCATTTTGAAAAACAAAGACGATTTTGAGAAGACATGCATCGAAACTCGATCCATCATGTAAATGAGTGAAGGTATGTGCTTTTCTTGGTGTCGAAACTGCTCTATTAAAATGGTTTTAGACAAATCGAAACCAGAATTCCAAAATCCCTTTTAGTGGGATGATGTTAAAAGAAAAGGACTTTACTCGTTTACTAAAAGTTGAAGGATTTATAGCAAGTGTAGGATGGCTAGGAAGGTTTAAAGCAAGACACAATCAGACGAAACGGTCGTTTCGCCGCCAACCTTAAAAAAGGCAGAAACGACAGTAAGTATCTATTCTCTGCACAACTTCCAGCGAAAAAGTCGAAATTGACTATTTTCTAGCGCGCTTACGAAATTTCACATAATTATACAAAAAATACCATAGATTCGTCTCGGTGATATCTTTCAAAGAAAAAAAAAATTGAGTACCTAGGACAAAAGACAACGAAGAAAAAAAATATTGAAAATTCCAAAACGAAATAAAAAAACGAGTTCCAGCCCGATTTTGATGTAAAAATTTAGACAAACGTACAGCCCTAACTAATCTATAGATCTTCAAACGGATTGAATTATAGGATGCGGAATGTTTCAACTTAAAATCCTACGCTGGTTTGAACTTCATTAAATAATTCTTTCTATTTTTAATTAATTTAAAACCACTTTTTTTCATTTCATAATTTGGTGACAGATAAAGGCGATCAGCTTGTAATTGAGGTTCAGATATATATGCCAAACAGGTTTGCTATCATTTGGAAGTTAGTTTTTCCGACATGTTAGGATTAAGTGAGTTTTAACGTAATGTTAAAGTATAGGAGAACGAATTGGACTAAAATTATATGGCTTATAACATCTTTAAAATTTAAATAATTTAATTTTTGAAGAGACAGAATTAAAGAGAAATATTTGTTCTTTAAGTTGCATGTGTTATTTGAACTGTATGACCAATTTAGAGAGAGTTAACTTTCAAAAACATTTTAATTTCGGGAAATCTCCATTGAAAAATGAAAACAATCACATTTTGTTGCAAGATACTATGGGCAAAGTATAAATGTGGAGGTTATACGAGCTGACGTCACAGTCAACTCATTACAGAGGACTAAATGAACCACGCATTGCGATTGGCTAATGGAATTTGCAAAAATGTCATTCGTTTTTAAAGATGTGTTGATTTTTACTTTCCGTTGTAAAATGAAATTGTAGAATCATATATCATCAAAATTGTAATTTCATAGTGAATTTTAAAATTGTTGTTAAGAAAATATTTTAAATTTTGTCAAATATCAATGGGTTATTATGTAAACCAAAATAATGCTTGGTATAATAAAAATAATTTATACTGCAATATTTATTAGACTGTAAAAAACTTGTAATATTTATTTGTAACAATTTATTAGTATAAACTTTCAATGGGATGCACGCTCTGGCCTTGTAAGTTAAAGGTGCCAGATTTGATTCCTGTGTTAGGTGTGGATGTTCGTTGTGATTCGGAATCCACGTTAAGCTGTGGGTCCCGGACTGATTAGTCGTTATTATGCACCAAAATAGGTCGTTGTGCGTAAAAACTAACCAATCGAGCTGAAACTTGGCAGACAGGCTCTTTGTCAATGGCAACGTATTTCTTTAAGTTTTGGGGGTTAAGTTGCCATACACAAGTTTCTATTACTCGTTCGTGGTGTATTTTGATGGTTACTGGCTTCCGCATTCAACCGGTTTGTCAATTTTCAAGTAGATTTTGACATGTAAGGTATCATTGAACTTAACTTGAAGAATTATGAATATTCATGGTACCAGGTGTACCATAGGTGGTACTACTTCTGGTTTATCAATTTTGAAGATAAATATGGCATGTTGGGTGTCGTTAGACTTGTCTTGAAAAATTATGAATGTTTAAGTTACTAGGTATAGCATAGGTAGTACCACTTTCGGTTTATCAATTTCCAAGATAAATATGGCATGTTGGACTTTTGTTTTGATGAATTATGAATGTTTAAAGCACCAGGTATGCTATTGGTACCACTTTCGGTTTATCAATTTTAAAAATAATTATTGCATGTAAGGTATCATCGAACTCAGTTTGAAGAATTATGAATATCCCTGGTTCCAGGTTTACCATAGGGGATAAATAGAAAAACAATGAAACGGACAAATTCAAAAAAGAGAAGTCGTCAGTGTTTAAAAAAAATTTATGATATCCCCCAAAAAAACACTTTTGAAAAGTAGAAGAACCGCCAACCTCAAAAACACAAAAAAATTTCTTACAATAAAAAAATCATAAACATGATGAAAATTTTCAGCCACAAACACAGTGATATAAAAAAATGGCCAACCTCTGATTAGAACTCTCGGTTGTGACTCGCTTACTAATGTATGCTTACTTAATTTATTTTTAACATTTAAGTTCCGCTCCCATAAAAATTTACGCTGCTTGAGGTTGGCGCCCGTCTTAATTACTAACCTTTAAAACCCCCACACATAAAAACTTTCCAAAATGTATGTATCAACCAAACAAAAGCTTACCAGAAGCACTTTAGTTTCCTACTTAAAAAATTCTTAATAACGATTCAAATGCAAGCGTTTGAGCACAGTTTCTCTATACTATTTTGAAAATTACACGAGCTTGAATTAGGGTAGTACGGCTACAGTACGAGCTTGATGGGTAGGAAATACACCACTTTGTATTTCCTACCCATCCAAATGAAATCATAAACTCAAATATTCGTGCAAACATCCATAAATTAGTTTAAACGCAAGCATTGTTAATATTCCTATGACGGGCGCCAACCTCAAGCAGCGTAAATTTTTATGGGAGCGGAACTTAAATGTTAAAAATAAATTAAGTAAGCATACATTCGTAAGCGAGTCACAACCGAGAGTTCTAATCAGAGGTTGGCCATTTTTTTATATCACTGTGTTTGTGGCTGAAAATTTTCATCATGTTTATGATTTTTTTATTGTAAGAAAGTTTTTTGTGTTTTTGAGGTTGGCGGTTCTTCTACTTTTCAAAAGTGTTTTTTTGGGGGATATTGTCTTCTGGACTCAACATGAGCAAGCAAAAGATGACTGATGAAATATGCCTTGAATAGAAAATAAATCTCGAGTGACTTCCGATAACTCGAACAATTCGACCAGTCCCTTGAACTTCAAGTTATCGCGAGTTGACTGTATTAGGCTACAGTTAGAATAATAAACAATACATAAGAAATAAAATTTATCAAATTAAACAGTGATTTTGTACTATCAACATATAATTTAACACTATCCAATCCAGTACTTAATTCTAGTGCTATGAGCTATTTTAGCATTGTGATATGTGTTAGTCAAAATATAAAAATACCTGTATACATAACAGCAATGACAAAAAAAGACACTGGCTTATTGCAGACTATTTTGAGATTTGTACTTCCTCCAATCAACAAAGCTCTAAAATTATGGTGCACATTTTTGTACCATATAATATTATCCAGTACATTCTAGTGCCATGAGCATTTTAGCATTGTGATATGCTGATCAAAATATAAAAATACTTATATACATAACAACTGCGAGGGAAAAAAGGCACTAGCTTGTTCCAAATTATTTTAAGATTTGTGTTTGCTTCAATTAACAAACAAAGCTCTAAACATATGGTTCTGATTTTTTGCACCATAAACCATTTAACACCAACCAGAGCTTAATTATAATGGTATGAGCAATTTTAACATTGTGATACATTGATCAAAATGTAAAAATACTGTATACAAAAAGCAGCGGGAAGAAAAAGTCATTTTTTTACACCACATTATTTTAAGATTTTTGCTTCCTCCAATTAACAAAGATCCAAAACTATGGCGCACATTTTTACACCATAAGCCAGATAATTTATCACAAAGTGATTCTAGTGCCATGAGCAATTTTAGCATTATGATTTGTTAAACAAAATATATAAAAATACTTACATGCATAAGAGTGAGAAAAAAAAGCAATTAGTTTATTAGAGATTATTAAGATTTGTGCTTCCTCCAATTAAGAAACAAAGCTCCGTCTTTTCGAGCTGACAATTGCTCCTTATCCTTTATGAAAAAACGACCTTCAAACAAATTTGACAAATGAAATGGCACAATTACTTTTCCTGATTCTTCTGCAACTAACTTAAACTCGTTTCGTACAAGGGTTTCTGTAGAGCTGGTTTCATTTGCAACAGATTTTAATGGACAAGCGTGGCAAACATCGTCATGTCCAAAATGTCCAGCATTGCTTGGCACATCAAATTTTTCAGCCGAACGTGAAGAAGTTCCTTCATTTACATGGATTTCTGCACAGCGAGTTGGTCCAGAATTTGGGTTACCATCTTTAACAGAAATAAAAGAATTATAGGAATACATCCTTCCCGAGTGGGAAAGTTTAAAACTTTTATTCTCAATAAGAGAAAAGGTTATCAGAACAGCATTTGAACTATGGTTGGTGGTAGAGATATCATCAACTTGTTTATCTCTGCTGACAGAAGTATCCTGAGAAGATTGATTTGTCTTATTAATGTCTACAGTTGGATGTAGAACTTCATTGCTAGATACAATAGATTCACTTCCGAAACCTTGGAACGAACCAGAGGGACATGAGGTAACTTCTGTAATCTTGCAAACACCAGCAGAAATATCACTAATATTTTGTGCTACTGTATCCGTTGATGAATGAATGGAGGGACCTGGTTTATTAGCAGATGTGGTTCTTTTGATACTGAGTCGAAGAGGTAACTTTAATACAATTGCCTAAAAAAGAAAATAATAATATTCAGACAAACAAAGCTCTACAAAATTTTGTAGTTTTCTATCATAAATGAAATTTAGAAAGAAATTTAAAGTGTGGTGAATTATTAATTTAAAATTAAATGTACATAAAATCCCTGATTATAAAATCTGCTTTAACCGAGCTATCCCTCTCCAACTTCTAACATTATCTTCTTTCTTCGTTCTATATTTTTCATTTTTAAAGCTAAAGAAAGAAATTCTAAACTTGATCTTACAAACACTCAGGAAAACGAAATCCAACACTATGTCCTTTACTTTTCATTGTACCATGCACCTCCCTGAACTCTCCTTCTTTAGAAAGGAGAGTATCTTGACACTCAAAGTCAGGGTTCTTAATTCAGGCTTAAGTCAAGGTGTTTTGGATAACATGAAGAGAAATTACTGAAAAAAAATTACTAATAGCTCTCATTGAAGAAAGTAAAAGTATCTCTACGAGACTCAAAAATTTTAATCTAAAAGACATTGTTTATACTGAATAGTTGAGGCATGAGAGGATTTAAAATCAACCACCATAATAAAGTTGCTGAGGAAAATTATCAATACATAGATTGCAGAACACGGAAAGACTTATGAAGTTAGGGATGTGCTTTTGGATTTAGTCATGAAACTACCATTATCTGGGCCAACAAACATGGAGGATATACTACATACATGGAGGACGTGATTAGATAAACAGCAAGCGATTACATATAAAATGATTCTAAGCTATCGAAAGTATTTACAGAGAACAAGAAGAAACGACACCAGCAATCCTGTTATCCTTAAAAAAAATATAGTGAAATATTACTGATAAAAAACACCAAAATAATATAAAACAAAAACAATTAAAGACTTTTTTAAGTAAAAGAACTCTTAACATATAACAATATGATTTGCATGTGGTGTCTCAGAATAATATTTAAATGTATTTGATATTGAAATCGACAGGATTAATTTTATTTACAATTTTCGCTTTACCTGAGTTATTTGGTTATTCGAGTTAGTGATGGTCCACATTAACTCGTTTATATATATATTACTAAAATAAAGAGATATTAAAATCTTTTCGGTTCCTTGAGACTTTCTTACACTAAACGTAAAATTGTATTTAGTTTTTAACCGGGTTCCTATTAAAATCATTAATTGAAAACCAATGACTTTTCCCAAGTCCTAAATATTATTTCTTAAGGATCTTTAAAAATGTTTTCATGTACCAGGTCTTTAATGTGTGAGACTTTACAGCAGTTTTACTCAGAGCATTAATGTCAAAATCTTTCATGCATAATTTGCATTTCGCCTTGTAAACAGACTTTGATGATGGTCTTTGATTTTTTGGCTCGCAAAACGTATATTAATCTCGCATGTTCGTCTCAGAGTACAATGTGAATGTGTAACTGAAACCATTCGATTTCTACTCCATCAATCAGGAAATACAAACCAAAATATGTGCAAGTTGATGCATGCTTGATATAAATATATCAACAAATTTTGGTGTGTTGTGTATGAATAAAACAAATTAAGAACTTTTAAGGTCCTATAAGCATTTTCAAGTAATTTTAAGGCCTGGAAAACCAGTTAAAAATGGTAAGCACTTTTAATGACAGTGGGAACCATGTTTAAGTTAGACAAAAGAAAATTTAAAGTATGAAATAATACACAGTATTTATAATAGAGTATTTTTTTTTTTCCAACTAATAAAGTTTCATAAAGAATCCAACAACTAACTTAGAATTTTATTTTTCACTTTTAATTATAAAAGTAATAAACTTGTTTTTTAATTCTTATTTATTTACAATTTGAAGAAATTTAATGACTGAAATATTCCTATATTAAGGATGGCAACTGATAATAAAAACCATGCAAAATTTAACTTTTTTAAATAAACAGAAACAAGTTGGTGAATTTAGGCCTGGCAAGAAAAAAACTGGTTACTGAAAATCCATTCTAATGCGGCTATCCTTGATCACCTTCTCTATGTTTCTCTTACATGACTGATGCAATAGTTCATAAACCAGTAATAGGCAACCTTCTAATATGTCACTAAGCAACAATGAACACCCACACTTTCCTATCTGAATACATTCAGGAAACGAAGTTGAAATGGTCCCGATTAGCGAAGAAAATATATTTTTAGTAGCTTAGTCATTAAGTTTTTCTGGAAAAGAAAAGTTTTGACCGTTGATTTTTATTTTGCATTTCTTAACTTAGAAAATGAGTATAGATATATTCTACGATTCATGCAATCAAGAACTTTTTATTGACAGTTAAGAGGAAGTCTTAGTAAGAATCATTCCCTATACTTGCTATGATACAATTTTCTATCCAAGTTCATTTAGAAACTACTTTGTACAAAACCTCGAAATTTGGTGAGTTGGTACGAAGATGATTACTTAATGAAATGACATAAATTAAAAATTCAGAAATAGCGTCTAATAAATTTTATTCTATATTTGAAATCCTTACGTCAATGCATATGAAGTGGCATTACCAGCAATAGTTTTTTGCTTTTTTAATTTTCATTTATAATAGACTAGCTGAATACCCGTGCTGCGCTATGAAATTTTACCATTTGCATTTTAGCAATCAAAAGACGTTCATTTATTTTACACTTCAGACGCTTGCTTCCATTTCGATCCCGACAATTTGAATTATCAAAATAGGAACTTTCCTTTGTTGATATTTTTTCCAAAATTAATAATAGAGAATATATTGGAATATCCCTCGTTTAGAACCCTTTGGATATTTTTAATAATTTTAACTAATAACTAATTTTTAACTAATTTATTCGATATTTTCTCTTCGTAACATTTGCACATTCAGAATTGTGATAACATTGGAAGTGGGTCATTTTGGATAACCCTCGTTTGGAACATTTAACCCCTTTATGATGGTTAATCTTGATCGGAATAGCTTACTTTTTTTATGTTTGGATTTTTTGTCATTTGCACCAAATTTCAATGTTGTGACTATGTGGGTAGTGGGGCATTCGAATATCCCTCGTTTGGAAAGTTTAACCCCTTTTCCACCTCTTAAAGAGGGTTAATCGAGATCGGAATAACTTACTTTTTCTATGTTTGGCATTGTTGTCATTTGCACCAATTTTCAGAGTTGTGACCAAATGGGAAGTGGGACATTCGAATATCCTTCGTTTGGAACGTTTAACCCCTTTTCGACCCTTTAAAGTGGGTTAATCACAATCGAAATAGCTTACTTTTTCTATATTTGTCTTTTTTTGTCATTTGCACAAATTTTCAGAATTGTGCCTAAATGGGAAGTGGGACATTCGAATATCCCTCGTTTGGAACGTTTAACCCCTTTTCGACCACTTAAGGTGGGTTAATCGAGATAGGAATAACTTAATTTTACTACATTTATTAACATTTGTACTAGTTTTTAGAATTGTGATCAAATGGGAAGTGGGACATTCGAATATCCCTTGTTTGGAACGTTTAACTCCTTTTCAACCACTTAAAGTGGGTTAATCGAGATCGGAATAGCTTACTTTTTCTATATTTGTCTTTGTTGTCATTTGCCCCTATTTTCAGAGTTGTGACTAAATGGGAAGTGGGACATTCAAATATCCCTCTTTTGGAACGTTTAACCCCTTTCAGACCACTTAAAGCGAGTTAATCGAGATTGGAATAGCTTACTTCGTTTAACCCCTTTTCAACCCCTTAAAATGGGTTAATCGCTACCGGAATAGCTTACTTTTTCTATGTTTACCATTGTTAATACATGCACCAATTTTCAGAGTTGTGACCAAATGGGAAATGGGACATTCGAATATCCCTCGTTTAGAACGTTGAACCCCTTAAAGTGGTTTAATCGAGATCGGAATAGCTTACTTTTTCTATGTTTACCATTGCTATGTGTACCAATTTTCAGAGTTGTGGACATGTGGGAGAATTAGTGATGAGTGAGGGCTCTGCCTTATATATATAGAGATACATTAAATGAAAGCAATTAACAGGGTAGACACAAAATTCAGGAAAAAAAAAAAGTTTCCTGATTTTACAGCAAACTTTTTTTTAAATTTCTCCAACTTTTCCACATGTGTAGAAACTTTGATCAAACAGAACATGTATGCTAAAGAGTTAAAAGGCCAATTTTTTCAAATAGTTTTGGTGGTAATGAAAAGTTGAAATTATTCTATAACATTATACTTCCAACGATTACAACCACAATTATCCGGGTAAATAGCACCAAAATACAGATGAACGGCTCACCTTAAACAATGATAGAAAACTTCCCCCATTTTCGATAATTTTTACAAAATTCCCAGACATTTCAATGATTTTTTCTCGAACCAGAAAGTTCCCTGGCATTTCCCTGATTTCCCAGTTCTGTGGCCACTCTAAATTAATGTCATTTCTTTAGGAGATCATTTTTGTACCTACTCACCAATTTTCAAGTTTTGAAGTAAATGAACTGGGCTAGAAGATTGTAACATAGCGAGTATAGGGAATGATCCTTACTAGGACTTCCTTTAAACACAAAACTCTGAATTCAATTAGGTTAAAGCTTACTTAACAGTAATAAGATTATTTTTTAATTAAAAATAAAACACATGAAATTATTCAGTAATAAACTTATTTAAACATATAATCTAGGTATACAGCAAGAAATGATTTTAATTAAAAAATAAACCAATAAGAGAATTTTTATTTTCAATATTGAATTCATAAGATTAGGGTAAGAGTAAGCATAGCATAAAGTTATTTTTAAAAGTTCAATGTTCATCTTAAAAACTCAAACTCTTTACAGTTTTTAAGACTCCTTAAAGTTCAATGATTAGCCTCCAAAATTTTGCTTGAAAGGCTATATATACTATTTTCTATAAATAAAACAAATGTTAAACTGCTTATTAATAATATAAGATAAATTCCATTTTCAAATTTCTTTAATATAACCTTAATCTACTATTTATTTTAATTATTTTGTAAAATTCTAAACTGTTAAGATATGAATTACTATATATAAATTCACTTATAGAACAGTGCAGGAATATACATAATATACTAACAACACTATGTTAACGGCAACTAATACTATAAGATTTAAAAGTATATTAAATCTTTCAAAACAAAATGGAACATACAGAAAACTTTATTAGTTACATACTTCTAAATTACATAACATATTAAAGAATGATTTCAAGAAGAGTGATAAAACAATTTTTACATAAATTATTCAATAATACAAGTATACAATACATATTGGACACAAATTTTTATAAATAAATGTTGCTAATATTTACTTCAAAATGTTCATTCCCCTGTTACTGCAAATGTTCAAATTCATATTAATTTTATCAAATGCACTTTTACATTTTAAAACAAAAATTGATGTTCATCGATTGAAAACATTTCCTCCCCACTGAAACAGAAGGCATGAGAATAATGCAGAAGTTAAGGAAAGAATAACTACTGGTCTCAAGAAGGAAGAGCAATTTCTATAATTATTAAAAAACTTTTGCTTTGCAAAATGTTACATAATTTTCAGTTTAAAATGTCGCACTAACAGGGGTCAAAGTGACAAAATAAGAATATATAGAATATTTTTTAAAAAAATATAGGACAATTTAAAACATCAAATAAATGCACGCAGTTGCTACTGAACTTAAAAATTAACTCGTTATACATTTATATATGCGTTATATTGTATTTAAGAGAATCAAAACACACCTTTAAAAAAAGAAATCGACTGATTATGAATATGTCATCCGTTATTGTCTCAATATTAAATTCCTAAATGAAGTTTTATTAATTACATTATTTGCAATCTTGAGTCTTTTGCTTCCCCCAGCATCTATAACTGATTGAACTGCTCCAATTTCTTTAAGTATTTTCTTTTTATCTCTGTTTGCAGTCTTTTGTTGGTTCAGATTTATTATTTAGTGTTGGTTGGATTGGCGGCGAAAATTGGGAGATTTAGCGCCGAATGTGGCGAACCGGGGACTTGGTTTTCCGGAAACCCTAGTGACCGTTTGGATTTGACAACACAACATATTGACGTCATTTTCAATTTTGACGACTTTTATGAAAAAATCGTGGCTAATATTCCGAATCCGGCACCGATTCTGCGCCACGGTGATTTGACGGTGATTAACAAAAAATGGCAGCCCTGCCATTTTTTTAAGAGCAAGAGAACTGCCTATGGTTGTCATAATTAGGCGCGGTTTTATGTAAACAATTCGTTGCGCAGAATCCGTATCGGATTTGGAATAAAAAAAATCTCCATCCGACATCATACAGTAAATCTTAACCCTTTTGTTTTCTTTATCAACTATTGACTGAGCACTCAAAATGTTCTATAGTAGTCCTGCAAGTTAATCACAAGTTGTTTTCATCCGTTTTTCTCGAGGCAGAGTTTTGTTGCTGCATCTCTCTAGGTATTATAACCAATTAATTTACTACGTTGGAAGAGAAAACAAATCTGAAATTCAAGACCGCGTGCTATGGAAAAGTTCACATGTTTACACTTTACAACTCCCGCCGGTCCAGTAGAGTTGAGTTTTAGGTTATCTAGCACGTGACGTCACAAGAGATAAAACGCCGCCGTTAAAAACATCGCTTTTGTCAGGGTTTTTTCACTTACGATCGCGCCGAAGAATCCAAAATATAAAAAATGGCAACGATCAACGCCATTATTACGAATTCGAAGAAAATATGGATCGAATCAATATAGAAATATAGGATATATAGGACAATTGTAAAATATAGGACGTTTTTGCCGATTTTTTAAAAAATATAGGATTTATAGGACATATAGGACGTCTGCGACCCCTGCACTAAATAAAATATTCAAATTAGTTTTTAGAAAATAGTATTATATTAATTATTTGACTTCAAGATTTCACATGACATATATGACATCCATCATACATACAGAAAATTTTGAACAAAATATATTATCGAACCCTTCATCTGAAGATTATATGCAAAATACCACTGGCAAAGGTACAAACTTTTTTTAGAACAGAGCTTCTTATTTTCTACTATTATATCCTTGATTTTTCCTGATCAATGTTCGTTTATTACTTGTAACTGGGTGGTGGTACTTCATGTGGTGGGTATGTCTTGGAAATATAATTGGTACAGCTTTTTTTTTTCAACCTAAAAACTTTCAACCTAGAAGTCGAGCAAAATGCTTACTAATAAAACGATGAAGCAGAATCTAAATAAATTTAAAAATCTTGCTAGGATATGATCCTAATCCACTGTTGCCACAAATTTTCGTAAACTGGGAATCGATGAAATTAAATTGCCACTTCTTTTTTCCGAGAAAATGAAGTATAAAATGAACACTACAATATCATTATTAATAAAACGAATATTCAAATTTCAACTGTAAATAAATACTGCACACAGTAGCGTTAGAGGTCTGCCAGCTACCAGCAGTGAGGGAGATGGTCATTACATGATCGCTTCTGGTCAGCATTACCAGTACTTGCGGATGAATTTTAGAACAGAGACACATTGTAGCAAGATCTTTCATTTAAAGTCTGTAGCATTTATAGTTTTATCTCGAATGTTGATATTGGACAGATAGGTGGCCAAAGCTTTTTTTATAAACTTCCCATTGCATTAGTGCAGTTTAGAAGTTAAAAAGAAATTCTGGCAAACATTGAAAATACTTTTTACATCATTCTAAAGGATGAAAAAATTGGACTTAAAGGTTTGCCACAATTATCTAGCATTTTCAAGAAATTGGAATTGCACACATTTTTTTCTGGCCTCGTATTAACCTTGGATATCAAATTTGGCCATGGCAAATTTGTTCGAAGAAGTATTGACCACTAATAAACTTTTTTTAACTATAAAAAAAAAAAAAAAAAAAAAAAAAAAAAACACACACACACACATAAGGTCAAATAAAAGACCAATATCTATTTCATACCACACACAATTCAACATTTCCCTTACATTACATAAGTATATAGAATAACAAGTACAAATTTATGATATTCTCAAGATATTTATTATTATTAATCAACATTATGTCCAATATGAGCTACTTTTTCATCTAAACTTACTATTAATTCAATTTTAAAATACTACTTACTTCTGGATAGTTTGAAAAACCACAGTCTAAACTACAGCTGCTACTACTGGTTTCTTCGGTGATCTCTCTTTCTTTCTGGTACAAATAATCTCTGGATGTGTTTGCACATTGCTTAGAATTGTCACTATGTTCAGAAGACGAAGCATTAAAGATACTCATAGATTCACCTTGCTTTTCCTGATGTCGACTTACATTTTTCGATATATTTATTTGATTTTCATGATTTTTAAAAAACAAGTCATTAAAATCACTGGTAAAATTAGCTTTTCTTTGATGAACATTGTCTCTTTGTTCAATCACATCCTCCTCCATTTCATTTTGATTATCTACATAAAAGTCACTAATTACAATTAAAGGATTGTTTTCCAAATCAAAAGAAACACCTTGGTGTTCAGGAGGAGACAATATTTCTTTATATGTATTTACAGTTGTCATTTGTTTTTCATGATTTTTAAAAGATGAGTTATTAAAATCACTGGGAAACTTGGCTTTATTTTGAGGAGTAACATTGCCTCTTTGTTCAAACCTGTCTTCCATTTCATTTTCATTAATGCTATTTGTATAATTACAGTTAATTTCAAAATGTTTATTTTCTTGAGCACTTTTTGAGTGTTCATTTTCTTCAGAAGATGACGTTTCAAAGTCAGAGTTATTTATTACAAAGGAAGGGCTGTTTTCCATATCAAGTGAAGCACCTCCATTTGTCGAAGCAGTTGACTAAAAGGGCAAAAAATAGGAATTACTAAATTGAAATAATTTCCAAGAATAAAAAAAATTACAATTTGATATGAACAGGGAAGGCATGATAATGGGTCACCACAAAAAAGATTGACAATTTTTCAGTTTTCAGCAAAACACAAGAATAGGTAATTTTTTCTTAATAAAATCAAATTCAAAAGGAATAACTGTATCTAATTTGAACATTTCATAATTCTTAAGAAATCTGTTGATTTTGCCAATAGGTCTAAAAGTTCAAAATCAAAATAAACTATATAGTTATACAAAATGAGGCCTTGTATGCACATGGAATTTTTTTTCTTTCTTTCAGAAAGGCCTGTTTGCTTAATCAATACAGTCTTACCAAATTTGGCACATTAAAAGGATTAAAATTTGTTTGGCAATTTTTTTTGCCAATAACTTAAAATTAGAAATAAGTTAAACAGTCAGTTTATTTACTGAAATTTTTTTAACAATCAGTAACAAGTGTTCAACCTAGGTTTTTTATAAGGGCGCTACACCATTTTTCCTAAAATGCTCGCCCTTCCAGCCGCTTTCCTTTGAAAATAATACCTCCCTGCTTTTTTTTTTTTTTTTTTTTTAAAATCTGCATGCTTTTGCAATTTTTTTTTTCCCAGTGGAATCCAATTAGTGAATTATGTCCTAAAATCCAGTGCCATGGATACACACCATTTGATAATCCTAGAATATTTAGAACATTTTTAAATATGCTATTATGCTGAAATAATTAAAAGGTTTTAAAATGTTTTAAACTACCTTATATATTTATTGGCATTCTCAACTCTCCCTAATCTTCCCTTGAATGAAAATAACATCTTAAACTACTTTAAAAATGCAAGCAGATGGCTCTCTCAGCTCAATTTCTGAAAACAGACTTAGATGATCCCCTGAAACCCTCAAATTAGATTGGTGTTAAATTATAAGAAACTACAAATGTTGTAAATTTTTTACTTCAGTATTGTTGATCTTCTCCAACAGTTCTGAATGATTGCCAGAGATCACACCTTGGTCTTCCTGTTCACTCTCGTCTGAAGATGAGACCTCGAATTTGAAGTTTGTAAACTCATCATCTTCAGCAGAATCGGGAATACTTTCGGATGTAGACGGCATTACATTGCTCAGCTATAAGGGTTAAATTTAATTAACGCATTGCCGATGAAAACCAGAAATCTGATTTTTAAGAGGTTGACTGGGGGAATAACATGTGATAATTAAACTAGAAAGTTTATTTTTGTGTCTATGGAATTTCTATGTTTTACACAATACATTTTTTTAAATAGGAAATACAGAAATAAGTTTTTAATAGCAATTTAAATATACAGGGTTTTTGCCAAAATAAAATGTCACAAATCCATGACTTTTCAAGACTGAAGCAAATAATTTTCCATGACTCAGGAAATCAAATCATAAAAAAAAAAAAAAAATAATAATAATAACCTATATGAATTTTACTAACACGAACATAGAAAGTAAATTAATGTACCATAAAATGATTTTTATAAAGTTTTATTTTATTTTAAATTAAGAAAAAAATTCTTGTTTCAGTAACTTCCAAATCAGAAGGAAAAGGGAAAAATAATTTTCCATTCTTTGATATCTCCGTGTTAAAAAAGCTAATCAATCTTAAATAATAAAGAAATATTTGAAGAATAAGTCAATAATAATAAATAATATCATCAAAAATCAAATGTTTTGATATCAACAATGCAAAACAGAAGAAAGAAGATGGATTTTTTTTTTTAAATGTAAACACAAACATATTA
This sequence comes from Linyphia triangularis, assembly GCA_963978545.1. NCBI lineage: Eukaryota > Metazoa > Arthropoda > Arachnida > Araneae > Linyphiidae > Linyphia > Linyphia triangularis. Next base: position 56,655,354 of record OZ021731.1, on the reverse strand, counting down.
AAACTGTTCATTTCAGTTCTCATATTACGATTTTTTTTTCCACGTATGAGACCTTACTCATGTGATGCTACAAATTTGAAGTTCACAAATGTTTTCATTGTTTGCTGTTTTTCATTGTGAGTTGAATAGCGATCATGGCGTTTATAACGTCACAGTTACGTGATTACAATTAAAATGTTTAGAAATCCATGAAATTCACTGTATTTTCATAACTTATGGCCATTTTTCAGGTCACTCGGGAATAACAAGTCCCAGTTCTATTTTTATAAATTCTGCAGTTGGGCACACAACATCTGTAAAAAAATAAGGACTTTTAAGGATCGCTAAGCATTTTCAAGGACTTTTAAGCACCTCTAAGCATTTTCAAGGCCTTGAAAACAAGTTTAAAAATATTAAGCCCTTTTAATGACAGTGGGAACCCAGATTATGTATTAAATTAAGTTTTCAATAGAAAGTTACTGTGATTTATCTGTCTAGAATAATTGCGGCAGAATATATTGAATTCAACAGAATGAAGATTTTGGTGTATAACAGAACTTATTGCAATAAGCTGCAAAAAATTCTGTTACATGGATCACTTTAAGCAATCAACAGGTGAATGTCAATTATGCTTATTAACAGAATTTACTACTATCAACTTTAAAGACATTATAAAATGAGTGAAGATTGGCAGCTGAATTTTAATGTAAAAAAAATGCCTAAGCTAGGATTTTCATATCATTTGAGATAAGAAGAAATGAATAGGTATTCCAAGACACAGCTATTGCATTTAATTAGGAAATATTGGACCTAAGAGAACAGACAATATAATATTTGAGAACGGTTGTGAGCATACAATATAGTTAAAACTCAAGTTTAGTGCAGTTTCCAGAAAACTACTTTCGTGTAGATTAGATTAGATTGAAAAAAGAGTGCCAAAGCCAAATAAACTTATGCTTTTTGACCCATTGTACTGCCAGTTTGCAACACTAATTTGGGTATCAGAAAATAATTTGCAGCGTAATTTTTTTTTTTTAAGTTTGTGTAAAATACATAAGCATTTTATTTATCAATTTTATAAAAATTTCCTATTTTACATAAACATAGAATTTTGGTAAAATAATTAAATATTAAAACAGAAATATTTAAAATTATTGTATTTTAAAATAAAATTTGAATTATTCTGTATAATTTCAAATCAAACGGCGAAAGCAATCTTCACACTAATCACGGACATAACGGCTGTCACATCAGCACAAGCCTAGGCGAATGACACCAAAACGTCATTTCAATTCTCGCCGATAGTTGCCATTAAAACGGCTTAAACCTAGGTGGAAAAATTAACACTGCTTCAACGCAAATATCGGCCACCTTACTGGCATTAATCGCGGCAATTACATCAAAGTAATAATCCGCTCTGGAAATTTATGCAATAGACGATTACACTATCGACATAACACTCAGCAAAATTGACTATCACAACCACGTCAATCGTGACAAGTATTCAGGTGGACACCTTTGAAATAATGGTTATTATATCTGCGTAACACTCGCCAAAAAGAACATTGCAACAACGTAAATATCAACAGTATTTCCCGTCTCAGCAGCGTGATTCTCGACAAGGGCGGTCCTTACATCAGCGTAACTTTTAGCGAAGTTAACTATTACTCACCAATGTGCAATAGCAAATAGAACTCATTATGTTTCTATATAATCTCTGTAAAATAATGCATGGAGAGCATCATGATTCTGATTCCTCTGTCATGAAATGCAGTATCGTGTATGTGAGTAGATTCAAATCGCCCAGCTTACAAATCAGACTAAAAAAAAAAAAAAAAAAAAATTTAAAGTTAGATTTGTAAAATGATCAGCAGGCTGCTGAAAAATCTGCGACGTCGGTCTCTCGTCTCACATTTTCTGCAACCAGGACTATCAGTGTTACATCAACTCATTTTTAAAAATAGCAATTTACAGAGCGTTTATGCGGTGAATAAAATTCTTAATTTCCTCACATGCCTTAAGCAAAGATGCCAACCTTTGAAATGTGTCACCAGTAAAAAAAAAATTCAGTTAAAAAATTAATAACGCATAAAATCTTATGTACAGACAAGTCCATTTCAAAACACACCTCTCTCTTAACAAAAAATATGATGGGTTGGCAAAGCCGTTGCTAGGGATTATTTTAACATAAGGTCTACGGGACAAAAAATTAGAGCTATGGAAAATTGGCAATTAAAAGAGGTGGCTGTTTGAAGAGTTTCATTGTAAAAGAGTTAAGCTCATCACTCTGTTAAGATGGCGCTAGCATTGCAGCTTTCATTTTGTTTAGCAAATGAAAAAACGAGATAGAAAGTTTGTGTTCTTTACAAGTTTAGGTTGCAAGTCAAGTGAAGGTGTAAATTGAATCAATTCACATGCAATTTTTTTTATAAATATTTCAGATATTAAAGTGTTTGTTCAGGGTGGTCACAAAATTTTGATCACTTGATTTTCTCGATAGATTTCTAAAAAATTCCCTGATTTTATAGCAAATTTTTTTTCAAATTTCCTCAACTTTCCCAGATGTGTAATCAAATAGAATATGCATGTAAAAGAGATATTACATTTTTTAAAAAATAGTTTTGAATGTAATGAAAAGTTTAAATTATTCCAGAACATTAAACTTTTAACTATTACCACCACAGCTCGCTGGGTAAATGGCACCAAAATACAGATGAACGGGGAAACGTACCGTCACAAAAAAAAGAAAAATTCACAATTTTCGCAAATTTTTTAAAAGTTCCCCGATTTTTGTGAAATTTTAAAACGTTCTCTGACATTTCCCTGATTTTTTCCAGAATCAAAAAGCTCTCTGACATTTCCCTGATTCCCAGGTTCTGTGGCCACGCTGATGTTATATTCATTATTTTAAACAGGAGTCTTACAACTTCTAGTACAGAAATATTGGACAATTGGAGTAAAAAATTATAATAAAATTTTAGTCAGTCTGCATTGATTCAAACCAAAAGGCGAAATCGATCATCAAACTATTATGAATTTCGAAGGTAGTGCTTATTACATCAGTAAAAACTTCACAAATGCCATCAAAACTTTGGTACATGGCATAGCAGCCATTATCTATATAAGATAAATCTTGGCAACAGCACCTACTATACCAGAGCAAATCATAACAATAGCGATTATAATACCAGCGTAACACAAGATGAAAATTTCATCACAAGAATGTAAATCTTAGCGATATCACTCATAATATGGGGGCAAATTTTGGCAAAAGCTAGAGTACTGGTAAATTTCTTGAATACTGGCAAAAGATAAAAAAAAGAGATATTGCATAGGACTTTTCTATATGTTTCCAAGAATGCTCTTAGAACCCTAAAAAGAAGTTAAAAAACTGTAAAAGTTGGCATCCTAATCATGTTTTGCCTTAGCCATGAGATGGGAGTTCGAATGAAAAATTACTTGAAAATAAATTCATAATTATTTGAAAATTCAACATTATTAATTTTGTTAAAATTATTGAAATTCTAACATTTGCTTGAATAAGGAAATTAAGTTTTAAATACCGATGCACTGCATGTACGATTTGATATTTTCAAACGCTTTTTCACTTACTTGTTGACTAGAGGTTATCATAGCTTTACTTTTACGTTCTGTTTCACTGTCATCAGAAAAGGAGATATTAAAGTCTGATTCGCCAAATTCAGAAGAATCACTTCTAGTATGCAAAGCACCTTCACCTAAGTTTTCGGGCTAAATGTAAAACAAAAATCATATATTAATCCCCAACATTTAATTTAAAAAACTATGGTTGAAGTTAAAATGAACTAGAATTACAAACAAAATCAAGACGACTCTTCAAGACATCAAAGACAAGGATACAAAAAAGAAAACAATGTTTTTTTTTTTAATAATCTGAAACCAAAAGAAAAGTGGATGTAGGTAGTGATATTTTAGTTTTATAATGTTACTGGAATAAATGTAGTGATTTTCAACATTGGGAAGAACAGGATAACAGCAAATACAACAGTTACTACAATCATTGATGAGTTTGGTAAAAAATCAAAAAGCTGAAAACAAAAATTTTACGTAAAACACATTTGAAGCTAAACTTCAAAATAGCGACACCTAGACGTAGGGATATCCTTTGTGTTGTCATCAGGCATGGTATAGCTCAAAAAAAAAAAAAAAAAAATCCATGTGAAAGCGATGGAAATCGGCAATAACTTCAAAATTTTAACAAGTCAAACAACTTTAAGCAATTATACCATATTGGCAAACAAGCCAAATTTAACTAAACCTAGTTTTCTAAATTTTTAAGCAACATTTTAAGCACTAAGAATCTTCAAATTAAAATTATTATTCATATTGTTAAGCTTGTTCAATAAAATAAAAAGCAACAAACAATTTTACATAAAATTGCTGTTAAAATAACAATTATAAACAAAGATTGTATAGAAAAATTACAATTGGGAATAATTTTCAGAATATTTTTTACACAAAATGATATAAAAATTTGAGTAATTCTGTGTAAATTCAAATTAAACGGCGAAATCGATCCTTAAACAGGCACTAATCAAGGTAATTGCATTAACGAAAGTCTAGACAAATGGCTGCAAAACGGTTTTGAAAATGTTGGTAATAGCCGCTGTTGTATTAGTGTAAACCTCGGCGAAATTGACCATCACTTTAACGAAAGTAAAAAGCAATATCGCTTACATTATCGGCGAAAACCTAAGTATTGGCAAAAATGAACATCACAACGTGCATATCTGCGATAGTGTCTATAATATCGGCACAAATCTCGGTAATATCGATATTTTCTTGATAATACCAGTGTAAATTCCGGTAATATTGGATGTTACTACTGTATGGCTTTTGGCGAAAATTAATCTCACGCCAACAGAAATATCAAAGTTAAAGCCTAATATACCGGTGCAGCTCTCAACAATAGCGTTATTATATCGAGGTAACACTTGACGAAAATTACCATCACAACGTAAATCTCGGCGATGATGCAATTTGTCATGGTAATACCCACATTCTTTCAGTAACATCAGTGCAAATCTCAGATTTTACTACAGGGTAGTATTCAGTGAAAATTACCATCACATAAAAGTAAACATCTGCGTTCATACCGAATACACCGGAACAATTATCAGCAATAGCGCTGTTATATCTGCGTAATACTCCGCGAAAATGACAACTACAACAGCTTAAATCCCAGCGATAACGCATGCCACACAAATCTCGGCAGTAGCGGCTATTACATCAGTGTGACGATTAGCGAAAACCAGCATCACATGCCAAAGTAAATAAACGATAGTTCCGTGACTGTTAGACTTGAAAGCAAGCACATTATTAGTATAATTTAATCGTGTGAATTAGTATGAAGGATATAACATTTTGTGAAGAGAAAAAAATGGCACAAAAGGATCCAATTTCGGCGCAGTTGAAAAATTACAAAATGCGAGTTAAGCGCCAATCTGACTAAAAAAAAAAAAAAAAAAATGCATTTCATTAAATTTTTGTATTTGGAGCAGGAATGCGATGCGACCACTGAGCGGTAGGTTTTTCCGCTCTTCCCGATCGGGTGGAAGTGAAGCTGCTTCGCGATTCGGCTTTAGAAAAAGTAATTTTTCTGTGGGACAGAAAAGGTGGGAAAAACAGATTTTTTTCAGGAATTATAGAAAAGCGGAACTTTCTTTGAAAAAGCAGAATTCTTTTTTTCCTAATAAATTAAAAAAGCGGAATTCCGCCACATGGTGGAAAAAACTCATCCCTGTACAATGTACAACCTATTTTAACCACATAAGGTTGGCTAATCAAATTTGGAATAACTTACTTTTATTGACATCTAAACCCTAGGAAGCATATTTAAATTCCCACCACCAAGATTAGAGAGCCACCCAAAAGTAGTTCCTAAAGAAATTAAGGACCATGCACACATTAATTTCTTTTTGCTTTATTGCATGCATATAAATAATATAACCCATAAAAACAAAGTTTTTAATAAAAATTCTTTACATGCATAGCTAATTTTTATATTAGTTAACAAAGCACCGTTTCTGTTGCCAGTGTGTGCTTGGTGTTAGCATCTAATTTAAAATATTAAAAATTTCTCTATCCACAAAATATCTAGTTAACTATATTTCAAAATTTATTCACTAAAAATGATTGTGAATTTATGCATTCTTATCCAAATACATACAATATTTATTCTGAACAAAACAATTTTATTATTTATTTATTGAAACAATCTTAGCAACAGGAAAGAGTTTCTTCAATGATCGGTTAAATGCTATTTCAGAGCGAATGGATAAGGGCAAGTTTGGTTTATTAGTATTCCTTAAAAGCCACCTTTTAGTGACAGCCGGAAAAATTTGATACAATGCATTGTCATCAACATTGACTCTATCAGCCAAGTTCAGCCTGATTGGATAATGGCAAGGGGGTTAATTAGGCCTCCACAGATTTGACCGCCATAGACAAACTTACACACAAAATCAAAGTTAATATAAAGGCTTTAATAAAATTGTTCATTCAATTTAAACAAATTTAGAAACTTGTAGCATGCAGCTTCCAATTTAGTCCTAATCAACAAGCAAACTTTCAGCAAGAAACTGAAATTTGTGTAGAGATTATTAAAAGTTTTACTTGGTCTTGTTGAATTTTAATCACATCTTTCTTTGAATCTTCTGCTGCACTACCATCAGATGATGAAGAATTAAAATCTGTGTCTCCAAAACCAAAGAAGTCACTTTCTGGAGAATTTGATGCAATACTTTGCTAAAGAGACAGCATATAATTAATTATATTAATTCAAAGACATACACTACTTATTTTATAATTTACTAGTTGCATGGCCCAGAATTGGTAGATACTCAATAGTGGATTTATACTGGTGGCCAAACATATTTGGCCGCAGCTTACTCATTATATGGTAAATTCTAAAAAAAATCTAAATTGATAATCTATGATAATCGAATTTGATCAAGGTACCCCTCAAATAAACCCAGTTCAAATTGATTTAGTAGGTCTCAAATTATACCTCACATCCATCAACACAAAACATTAATCACAACACAGAATAATTTCTATATTCTGTGTAGATCAAGATACTTATTTGAACAAGAAAAAAACAGTTCAGTTTGGTTTAGTAGATACCAAATGTTATGAGTACGCTCGCTTTTATCCTCTTTTCCTAATTTCATCTCCTTAATCACAAAACATTGCATTGGAATGAATTATAAAAAGAAAGGGTCGCCTTAAGTTGTATAAGTTCAAAGTATTCTAAAAATTTTGATGGCCACCAAGATTGCACCCTTAAAAAATTAAGCTATAATAATGGTGGTTTTACAAAATCATGAAGACAGTAAAAAAAAAAATTAGCAATCCCAAAATAAAACAATAGATTTATATAAAAACAAATCTCACACTCTTTTCTCTTTGTAATATTGTTATTAAAATGTAAATGTGAAGTACATAATTAAAAAAAAAACTGTTTACAAATTACTGAGCTTCCTAAGCAAAGTACTACACACCTTGCTGGATGTAACCATGTTTGACAAAAACTTAAGTTGAAACTACCAACATTTTCGGAAACATTTTCAAAAGTCGAATAAGAAGACCAAAACTACTTATGTTGAAAATTTCAGAGCAGTAGTCCTATTCTAAGTCGTTTTGTAAAAAAAATTTTAATTAAAAATATTAATTAGAATTTTAAAATTCTATTTTTCAAAAGTCAAATTAGAAGGTTCAAACTATTTACATTGGAAATTTCCGAGCTATACACCTATTTTAAGTAGCTTTGTATAGAGGGACAGATAGACTGACAGACTTTCTTTTATGATTATAGAACATATTATCGCTTTGGCATTCGGTTGATGATTTTGGACTATATAAATGAATTTATTAGAGAAGAAGTGAAGTAGCATTTAAGACATTACAAAATACAAGTAACTTCTGTTAGATAGAAAGCTAGATATCATTTAAAGAATTTGTTTAAACCAGTGTCATAGCCTGGTTATTGCCCAGAAGCAGACAAAAAATTTTAGTCAGCAATAAGATTTTGGGAAGTAAAACTTGTTTGTAGCACAATGCCTTGCCTACTGTGCGCAAACAACTCCTGTCTGGGAGAGACAACTCCAGTATCGCCGCCCTCTTTGCCACGCAAAACGAAGGGTGCAAATTAACTGTCGAAGAACTACTATTTAATAGGAAATTTCTATATTAGTGAACTATCACTTCCATAAATTGTTAAGTTTTTTGGCATTTGGACCCAATTTTTCTCTGATTATGATAGTGCTTTAGAAAATATTATACACTCCTTAAAGTCTTATGTGATTATGGCTCTGTCGCATAGCAATCTCTTTGCAACATTCTTTTTTTACTCTACATAAATTGTAAACAAAACAACATGAAAGTTTATTTTGTAATACATGAATCATGAATACAAGATAAGAAAAAAAAAGTTATTACTTGCTCTTGCTTATGAAAATTCTCCAAATCTCTACTAATACTGTCATCAGAAGATAAGAAACCATCATCAAGAACAAAATCATCTAATGAAATGTAGCTTGCAGAGGTTGTTGCATTACTTGGCTAAATGGAGAAAGTTCAGTTAATTACATTGCTTTCTAGGTAGACCTGAAAATTTAAATTTTCAAGTAGTAGCCAGTGGCCGGTAGATACTTTTAGTTTAGCAGCCACTTCATCGTAGTCTTTTGGAGAGGGATGTTTCAATTCTTTATTTGATTTGTTTCAATATAAATATAAAAACATATCTAAGTTAATTATGTTTAATAAAACGTCAATGAAAGTCCAAAAATCTTACGGGAATCAATTTGAAATATTAAGGAATTTAGGGTTCTAATATATTCTGTTGCCAAAAATCGCAAGACAAGAATGAAAATAATCATGCCTGTAAAGGATGCAGTCAGACAAAAGTTAAGAGATTTTTTTTTAACGGTAAGGCTACCAGTGGCCGCGCTTTTAAGTTAAAGGATACCTAAAAATATAACAGAAATAATACGCAAATAATTAAGGTTCTAATATATTTTGTTGACAAAAACACCAGGCAAGAAGAAAAATAAGCATGCCTGTAAAGGAAGCAGTCAGATTGATGTTTGAAGATTTTTTTAACAAGGCAGCGGCCGCAATCGCACAGGAAATGCCAGAAGGGAAACTCAAAAAATTTCAAAATTACCTGACACTTTTCTAATTTTCCTAAATTCCCGGTTCTGTCACCACCCTGTCCAGTCATGAATCCATATCGTAGATGAATGGATTTTAATGGCCTATACGCATGTAATTACAAGATTTCAAGAAAAGAAAGGGAGATTTTCCTTGGTTTGGAAATTTCGGTATGTTTGGTAACAATTAAAAAAAAAATCGTATGTGAGGGGAGAAACGAAAGGTGGCTGGTTGATTAGTTCATTTAGTCGCCTCGTTACGCGTTTAATCGACCTGTGGCGACTAGATATTTTCAGGTCTATTTCTAGGTTTTATTATTGTTATTTTATTTTTTTACTGACTGTAGTGTGTGATATGTCTGGGTTCATTCAAGTTGGCAAAGTTTATTGTTTTGAGTGGCAGGTTAAACAATTTTGACTATACTAGAAGACAACTTACCCAGAACTCACAGAATACGTTGTAGGAACTGGTTCACTCATTGCTGTAGGGTATTCAGTGAGCTCAGGGTACATTGTCTTCTAGTATAGCGCAAGTAAATGTAAATAAAGCTAAATTACATGTTTCCTCTTTTCACTGTAGGAATTCCTTCCATTATTAGAGGTGTACTAGGATATGGAATAAATGATATTTTTTTTAACTTAATTATAAAAAGTTAATGTTTACACATGCTAATATATAAACCTTTTAACTCTATGATCTAAAGAACATCATGCTAGGAATGCCAAAGAGTAATTAATAAAAATAGTTAAAAAGAGAAGAAAAGTGAGTTAATAAAATTAAAAAGAATAGCGTGGAAAAGCAAGTTAAAGAAATAGTACAAATTAAGATGCTGAAAGAATCAGGAAGGTATTTTCAATTGATTAAAAATGTAAGAAAAGAGTACAACCCAAGAGTAACCACATGTAGAAAAAAGGACGGTGAACTAGTTAGTGCTATAAGTGAGGGCCTGAAAAGGTGGAGAGGTATTTTATGGATCTATCAAATGGAAAGAATATACCAAACCGGAATGATAGTGTTCTTTTATCACACAGTACATAAAAGTAGCCAGTCGGATGAGCTTACTACAGGTTTTATTGTTGTCCAGTCCAGTCTCTTGATGGTCAGAACAGTCTCTTCTATAAGAGACAGTTCAGGCCATCAAGAGACTAAACAACAACAGGTATTGGTTCAGATAAAATAAAAGCAGAACTAATAACAATTAATGACCCAGGACAAATAAAAGCAATTCATGGCATTCTTTGCAGAGTTTAGCAGATGGAACAGATACACATTTAATGGGTTGATGGCTTTGAATGCCCAATTTACAAAAATGAAACTCACAAGAATGTGGAAACAATAGGAGAATACCACATTTAAAATCTTCTCCAATATACTATATGAAAGGCTTCTTCAACAAGTAGAGAAAGTAATTGGAGGTTACTACTATTGTGAATTTCAAAGAGAAAGATCTACTAGCGACCCATCTATGCACCAAGGCAAATAATTGGCAAAACCAAGGAATTCAACATCAACACTTTCCTCCTTTTTGTGGATTTCAAGGCAACTTATAATAGAAACTTATATTAGAAAGACAAGCTGTTTGGTGCTATAGAAGAATTTGGAATCTCTATGAAGCTTATCAACTTAGCAAGGGCAACACTTAAAAGAGGCAAGTGTGCATGGGCACCCCCAGGACGGTGCAAGGAGGTGCACTTGCACCCCCCGGCTCTTGAATTTTTTTTAAAGAATTCGAAAAAAGATGTAAATTCCATGATAAAAAAAGCACATATGCTGTTTATACTTTTACGTTACAACTTTTATGTTTTTTTTTTATAGCTACTTGAGTGACAAATTTCTGGCGCTTGTTTTCTATGATTACTAGAGGTTGATGAATAGAAGTATTTATTCCTTTTATTGTATTATCATTTCCTGTGTAGTTCTGAAAATTCTAGGAAAATGTTTTGTTTTTTAAGTCATCAGATATACTATCTTGAAATCTATTTTTAGAATTCAATTGAACATATTCCAATACTGCCTTCGTGTTTCGTTTTGTATTTTTTTTCTTTTCTTCCCATTATATCCCAAATTTGGAAGAAATAAAAATTTTATTTTACTCTTCTGTGTTTTTGCATCTTTGATTTCCTTTATTTTAAACACTATCTCTTGAATGCCGTGAGATCTAGTTGGATGATAAAAAAAATCGTTAAAAATGTATATTTCAATATTTTTTTCTTCTTTTCTCTTTAACAGGGTTGCGCTTTCAAAAATATATACCATACATTTTCACTGTTCTCAAAGAGTATAATTTATAATGCATAATTATTAATTAACATTTCTAAAAAAATTAATGATTTTGATAAAAATCTAGTCTTGCACCCCCTTGCAAATATTCCTGGGGCCGCCCATGCAAATGCGGAGTCAAAATACAGAACAAGTTGTCTGAATTATTTTCACCGATAGAGCAGGGTTTCCACTAAAATCATAGATTGAAAATCAAGGACTTTTAAGGATCTAAATAATATTTTTTAAGAACCTTCAAAAATTTGTTTTCAAGTATTAGGTCTTTAATGTGTGACTTCACAGCTTTTTTGCACAGTGCATTAATGACAAAATCTTCCATGCACAATTCGCATCTTGCCTTATTGAACAGAATTTGATTTTTTGGCTCGCAAAATGCAAACACTAGTCTCACAAAGTACAGTGTGTAGCTAAAACCATTCAATATCTACTCCATCAATCAGCAAATACGAAACAAACAATATACAAGTTGATGCATGCATAATACAAATATACCAAACAATTTAGGAACAATGCAGATAAGTGACACAAATTTAGGACTTTTAAGTATTTTCAAATACTTTTAAGGCCTGGAAAACCAGTTGAAAAATATTATGAACTTCTAATGACCGTGGGAATCCTGTAGAGGATTCTTGCTTATTTTTTAACACTGCTATAGGAAGCTTTTAACACATATTATAGGAAGATCAAAACCACTCGGTCATTAAGAGACTTATTGCCCTTGAAACTGTAGCCAAGTAGACGGGATTGCGCATAAATGCAGAAAAGACAAAATGTATGGAGATTACACAAAGAAACTTCAATTCATTTCCTTTGCAGGCAAACAACTGCTTATTTGAAATAGTCAATAAATTTAAATATCTTGAGACAATTGTTACTGATAAAAATAACATCAGTCCCAGAATTGAATACCGACTAATGATGGGGAAAAAGTGCCAAACCGTGTTTTTTATATTTAAAAGCTGATTTCGAAAAATAAATACCAAAATCAATATCTACAAAACACTCCAACGGTCCTGTATAGTAGTGAGTGTTGATCCCTCAACAACAAATCTGAAGTAAACAACTTTTGATGTTTGAAAGAAATATCTTAAGAATTTTTTTAGGCAATATGTGAAAATAATATATGACATATTAAATACAATCTAATATGATAACCTTAAAGGCATTTGAATCAGGTAGGATTAGGAAAAGAGGTCGTCTTCCTACCAGATGGCTGGATTCTGTTGAAAGGGATTTAACAATAGATGCTGCAAGTGGTGACGTGAAATTGAGTTGAAACAATCTGTTGCTATGCTAGGTGGTGTGAATTTTTAAACTAACTCTCCTCAAGTAAAGTTTGTTTAGTAATTAAAGTTAATCCAGCCAGCAACATTTGAACAATTAAAACCTTGTAAATACAATTATAATAATATAGTTTTTAGTTGGCATTCTTAAATGAATTTTGTATTTTTTTTTAACATGTACAAAGCATTGGAAACATAATCAACAAAATATGCCTAGTAGTTACAGTGCAGCTCTAGCATATGTTTTAAAAGAATCAAGACATTTTTTATACAAAGTTTTTAAATTTTGTTTAAAATAAAACAAAATCAAAACCAAGCAAAAAAAAAGCGCCACTATTTTGGAAACCTTAACATTAATTTATTTTAAACTACCCGCTAAGCACAATATATCTTAAACCACAACAACAAAAATGTAACAAAAATAAGATTAATTTAAAACATTTAAAACAAAATATTACCCCCCCCCCTCCACCAAAAAAAAATATAATAATAATGTTAGATATATATCTACAAAAAAAAAAAAAAAAAAAAAAAAAAAAAAAAAAAAAAAGCATCATTTATACAAACACAAGGTTTGAAATGTTCAAATATTGCTGGTTCAACTTTAATTACAAAGCTAACTTCAGTTGAGTTATTTAAAAAAAAAAAAAAATGCATACAATCTAGTATAGCAACGGAATATTTAGATTCAATTAATGAAAGTGACAACACACTTGCAGTCTCAATCTATTCCTGCAATAAATATCAAAATTAAATTGGTGATTCGGTACTCTTACGTTAGACGGGTACCAGAAAAAAGCCACTAAACTGCAGCAATAATTCATCTAAACTAACAACAGGGTTTCTAACAAAATAAAATGTCACAAATCCATGACTTCAAAACTGAAGCAAATAAATTTCCATGACTCAAGAAATCGCATAAAAAAAATTAACATATACGAATTTTACTAACACGAACATAGTAAGTAAATCCTTGTATCATAAATTGATTTTTATAACTTTTGTTTTATGTTAAATAAAAAAAATCTCATTTCTGTAAAGAAGATCCTTTAAAATTTGAAGAAAAAGAGGAATAATTTTCCATTCTTTGTTATTTCAGTGTTAAAAAAGCTAACTAATCTTCAATCATACAGAAATATTTGAAGAAGGAATAAGTCAATAATAATAAATTATATCATCTTGCAAATGTTTATATAACAACAGCACACAATGTTAAGAAAAAAAAATTAAATACAAGTTTGTCAAATCAGTTCTTATATTATGATAAAACAAATACCCAATTTTTAAAAATAAATTTATTAACTAGTTGTATACCTAAATAAATTCATATCCCTCAACCGATTCTCATCTAATATTAATTCACAATGTTCGACTTGAATAGACTAGAATGAAAGTGAATGTCGCCAAGTTTTCTACCTAAAGATTCAAAAACATAAAAATTGTTTAAGTTTAAAAAGTTCTGCACATACCCCTGGCTGGTCACTATTCTGTGTGCTGGTAGCATAGTCAAAATCTAGGCTATTTTCTTGGGAAATTTCATCTTTTTTTAGACAATGGCGAATTTTTGTTAGGGTTGAAGAAACTACCTTTCGGCTCCTTTGGCGTAATTGGCTATAAGAAGTTCTCTTATCCCTAACGTTTTGTCGTAAAGATGTAACCTTTCCAGTGCGAGATTTTTTTTTAAACTTCTTCCGCTTCTTCCTCACATGTTTTGCATACTTGGTATCTGCAGGAGTGGCTACATTGGTTCCTAACATAGGAAAAAAAACAATTAATTTCAAAAAATTTACACTAGCACACGCAAAATTAAAATAACACACACACATATACATACAATAGCTGCCAACATTGGAAATAGTAAAGTAGTGAACTTTTTTAAAAGGAAAAACAGGTCATCACTTAGTAAGAATCACAAAGTAGCTCAGTTAAGTAATAGAATATTATACTATACATTTAGTAATAGAATATAATAATTAATATAATTAAGTAATAGAGTATAATAATTAATATAATTAAGTAATATAATATAATAATTAATATAATTAAGTAATAGAATAGAATAATTAATATAATTAAGTAATATAATATAATAATTAATATAATTAAGTAATAGAATATAATACTATACATTTTCTTGCAATTTTGTCAATATTGCAAACTGACATTCTGATGCATACATAACATAAGAAAAGCTAAACAGTGGAAAATTAAAGGTTTAGAAAATTGCAAAAACTTAATTCTACAGTGCTAAAATACATCAGAACAGGAAAGTTTGGAAAAGAAGAAACACACAAATAAATTTATTTAAAAATGAGGTGAAGCGAATAATCCTGAATTTAAAAAAATCAAAAAATGATCCTTTCTTTCAAAACGGTCAATGTGGCAACATGTGATTGGGGTTAATCCATCATATCCAGCACAATTCTAAACTATCTTTTTAATTCTGACGGTTAAACGTGGCCAACAAAAGAATTTTTGTAAATAAAAATCACCACATAACCACAGGAAAAGCTCATACCAAAATGACTGGTTTTCAATCATGCATGTAACTCCTTTTTACCTACCACTCACACTGATTCAAAAGGAATTCATTAATCAAAAGATTCAATCAATCAGTTCATTTAATTCACAAGTACAGCTAAAGTTGAAAAAGTCCGAATAGGCTGCATCTCTTCACACACCCTGTACATTGCATGGAGGGAAAGGTTCCATTGGTTACCATGGCAACATTGCAACCAAAATGCGATTTCCCGAACTGACCGCAGTTCGGTGGAAGATCGTCAGTTTGGGTCGATTATAAGGTTTTTCTCTCTCCTGAATTGAGTATTGAGACAACAAGTTTGCAAATTATTGTATTTTTTACACTTGCCGTAGAAATTTCATCTTCATTTAAAAAAATTAGTAAAATATGCAAATATAGTTTTGAACTGATAAATTTAGATGCAGCCTGGCTGTAACCCCATGAGCCACCACTGATCCTGGCAATGTCAAATATCCATCCATTTAAACAGTATTATTCAGTCAGTTACTATTTCATACAATAATTAAAACTGGCTCAGAAGCTAAAAGTACTACAAAAATAATCAACTTACGTAGCCTCAATTCTACAGCTACACACTCTGGGCAATACCATCTGCCACTCGGAATAACTTTCAAAGGAGGAGAAAGGCAGTTAAGATGGTAACCAAGGTCACAGCTGTCACAAAGCAGAAGGGTACTGGCTCCAGTTGAATTTTTGCACACTTCACAATAAACAGTAATGTCATAGAAGGCTCTAGGAAATTTCCGCTTTCGAGGTTTCACCTAAAATATTATTTGTCGGTCACAAACATTTAAAATAATTTACAAAGATAATAAGACTTTACTGAAAAGATCATTTTTGTAACCAAACATAAATTTTTTTGTTTTTAACAGTTTTTATATTTTGCAAGAATTAATATTTTCTCACCTCACATTGATTAATTAACATCATTAGAACAACAGGTTAAAAAAATATTTTATCCAGTTTACATAAATATAAAATACAAACAAATTTCCTTGATTTACCTTGATAGCAGTTTCAGAATCTAAGCTGATAATTTTCTTAAATTTCTTTCGATCAACAGGACAGACATTTCCATGCTATGAAAACAATATTATTTTATTATTTAAATTAAACGTACACTGTTTCACTTAAAATTATTAAAAATAAAAATGTGGCTGAAATACATCCCTAGGTTAATACTCTGTAGGTTAACAATTAGGAATTTTTTTAGAATATAAAAAGTAAACGTTTTTTTTGTCAACAAAAATTTGATGAAATACAGTCAATCAGGGTAACTTTGAGCCATAGGGGTTAACTTTGCGCCACCTCCTAGTTTTTAGTATGTTTGGTTTAATTTAGATGCAAACGATCCACCACTGCACTCCAATAGCAAAATTGTGGAACTGGTTTTCTGCTCGACATTTTAGAATATAGATTAGCAACATGATGCCGAGTTTATTTGGACATTCATCTGCTTTTCTGAACTACTGTTTGCACGCTTCATTTTAATGCTGATTTAAAGTTGATGTAAATCAATTAATTCTTGCAAGTAAGTTTCATTTTATCACTTTATCAGACACATTATCATATGAAAATTGTGAATTCATTCGAGTCTAAAGTTTATTTATTTGCTAACACTAGGTAAAAGGCAAAAAACGAAGGCACTATCATTTTATGACTAGTTCAGTGTAACTTTGAGCCGGTTCAAAGTTAGACTGATGACTGTATGCATTATAAACACTGCACTTGAAACCATATTTTGTTTGCATCCAGTTTATTTGTAGTTGCTTTAAATAAATTTTTACATATACAAATGCAATTTAAGCTAATAACGTCTTTATCATAAATTTTTACAAAGTTTAATCATAGTATTTACATGACAATTACATAGCAGTAGTTATTTTTTAGTCTTATCAGAACTAACCTCTGAAACTTTCTGATCTAAAACAATAAAAATATTATTTAATATGTTTATTATACTTCTTATTTTATTCCAGGTAAGTTAAAATGCCTAAGATTAAACCCATGTTTTCAGCAAGTCCAGGGGTGCGACGGTATGGTACTAAAAGTCGCTACACTAGTGAGGAGCTGCAGAGAATCTTGGATGATATCAAAAATGGACAAATCAGTCAGCGGGAAGCCTTCTAAGAAATATGATATTCCAAGGAACACTCTGCGTAACAAATTAACAGGACAACGCATGAAAAAAGTAGGAAGACCAACAGTATTTTCTGCTGAAGAAGAGCTTTCCTTTGTAAAACACATTGTTTCTCTCGGTGAACTCGCCATCCCAGTCTCTATCTGTGATGTCCGATACATTGCCAAAAGTTATTTAGATTCGCAGAATCGAAAAGTTGACCAGTTTAAGGAAAATATGCCAGGTTGGGAATGGAGCCAGTCATTTCTTGAGTGACACAGAGCTGCATTAATACAAACATTTGGGACAAATATCAGTCGTAAAAGAGCGCAAGTAAATGAAGACACTTTGAACCAGTTCTTCGATAATTTAAAAGAAGAAGTTAATGGAGTTTCAGCTTGTAACATATTTAATTTTGATGAGACTGGCTTTCATAATACACCACAGAAACGAAAACTTCTATTTAAAAGGGGTTCTCGCCACCCTGAACGCATAAGAAATTCAACCAAGAGTTGTTATACTACCTTATTTTGTGGTAGTGCAGATGGAAATTTTATCCCGCCTTACGTCATCATGAAAGGAAAACAGAAATGGTCCGACTGGGTATATGGTGCACCTGAAGGAACACGTCTCAACACCTCAAAATCAGGATGGATTGACAACCAAGTTTTTGACGACTGGTTTGAAAATCATTTTCTTTCTGTGGTCAGACAAAAGCTAGGGAAAAAGATACTTATTGGTGATAACATGTCAGCTCACGTGTCATTGAAGGCACTACAAATTGCTCGGAAAAATGACGTTCATTTTATATTTCTTCCACCTAATTCGACGCACTTGTTACAACCACTGGATGTTGCATATTTCTCTAGTATGAAAACCCACTGGCGTCAGGTTTTGGCTAGCTGGCGAGAGACTAAAAGTGGGAAAAAAACAGTGGCTCTACCAAAAGCAATCTTCTGCCAGTTGCTGAAAGAATTGGAGAACAAACCACATCTATTAACTTGACAAAGGGTTTTCAATGCACAGGTATTCATCCTCTTAACAAAGATGCTGCATTACGGAATCTTCCTTTATATGCAAAATCCAATGAAGTAAATGAAAATATTGGGAATGAATTCAAAAATTATTTAGAAAACATAAGAAATAATGATATGGCAGTCATTCACAGAGCAAAGAAATTCTGCCTACCTGTAATTCCTGGAAAAAGTGTTTCAGTTGAAGAAGTGGAACAATTTTATGAAAACAAAGCGATGTTAGAGGCGAAAAAAGTGAATGGTAAGGGAAGAGGTGGAGCAAGAAAAGTCTGTGGTCAAAATCGTCCAAAATCATCTACTCTACGAACTCTTGGGAAACAGCAAAATAAACGTGAAAGTTCTGAACTAAATGGTACAAGTGGCAGTGTACATACTACATCAATTTCAGAAGCTGAACAAATTTTGGATTATGGGCACCTGCCAGGGGCTTATACTGCTATAATAGATGTGGAGAATATTACTGTAGAACCAGAGACTTTTCAAGTAGTGGCAGAAACTTCACAGACAGAACACTCCATGCAAGTGTTGTAGATTTGAGTAATTGCACATGCATATAAATATATGTGTTAGGCATATACATTACACAATGGTTGATTTTGTTTTTATCTTGAAATACTTTTTCAAGCGTTATGATATGAGTATAATATATATTGGCATACCACATTGTGACTTGCAATGTACTTATATAATAGTATAGTGACGGCTATAAGTTTTATTATTTTCTATTTCTATTTTCAATTTTTAATTGGTAAACTAAGTTTATTTTTCAGTGAGTGAACTGAAGATTGTTTTTATCACTCTATTTGTATGTTTAAATAGAATAATAAGTACTTTCTTTTGTAATATATTCATGTTATTCTTCATCTACAGTTCCTATATAATATATTCTTCGTGATTAAAATATCTAAACTGTTTGATTTAAAATATCTAAACTGTTTGATGTTTATAACTGCAGCTGATGATGATTCAACTATTTAACTCTTAATTTTACTAATTCAAAGTTGTTCTGACTCCTAGATTGAACAAAACAAGGTATTTTATATGAAATTTCTGATACTGGTTCAATGTTACCCTGATTGCGGGGGTAACTTTGCACCGGGTTATTCATCTATCATTTGGTGATTTAATCATGAGCATTTACTAATTTGGGTAAGTTAAAATATAATTTAGGATTTATTCTTCCATTTTTTGCCATTAGGTCCGCAAATACTATTAAAATATAAGTGGGGAAGAAGAAAATACCGAAAATGTGGTTCAATGTTACCCTGATTGACTGTATTAATCTTGTTCTAAACTTTGTTAAAATACCTTTTACTTTAAAACATTTTTTTTTAATATTAATCCAAAACTCTTTGCAGTATAGAACTCTTTTCTGTTAACAATATATTTGCATCAAATTCAAAAAGAGTCCCCTTAAAGTCTAAAGCTTTATAGAACAAGCTATATTCGTACCTTGAATCCTACCTGACATTACCCTGTACTTATCATAATGAAAGCAGGTTAACTATTGTAAAAGCACATTATATTATTACAAATGTAAAAAATATTAAATATAAGGGTGGTTTTTTTTTCAAAATTACATACAGCAACAAAACCACTTAAAAGCAAGAAATTTACACAATAGATATTTAATAAAAAATTCTAAAGGTAAAGAACATAATTCAAGGTAAAGATAATACACGATCCTATTTGTAATATTTTTTTCTTATTCTATATTAATTTCTATTTATTTCATGTCTGTGTATTGATTTAGTATTGACCTCCTACAGAATATCCAGCAAAGAACTCCCTGATTCTAAAATTAAATAACTTTTAGTTACAAATATTGCCAACAGATGGCACTGTAGTTGTAAAATTCTAGAAATGTGTTATAAATTTGTCATTTTCAATCATTTGTTGCAATAACACTAACTTTCTTTCACGTTTAAATAGTGAAATATTCTGAAGACTAATCGCTCTAAGCAATCTGTATTCATAAGAAATACAGTGCCACCTGTTGGTAAACATTCGTAACTAATTTTTGAAATTTAGTAATAGATATTTACAGCTTTCAAAATGACTATATTTTTTGTTTATAGATTCTTTAATTTTGAAAAACTTAATTTTAAAATCAGGGAGTCCTTCACTGGACACTCTGTACGTTGTAGTATGGGGTCAACGAGGTTCAAAGGCTACAAACAAAGCTAACTCACAAACAAGTCTTTTCAGAAACACTTTCTTTAGATTCTGGTTTAGTCAAACCAGGGTATCCACAGAAAAGTTATTTTAAAATTCCCTGATATTTCCCTGATTATTCCCTGTAACACCCAATTTTTTCCCTTATTATAAGTTATCGACAAAATATAGATAAATAATAAACTTTCAAGTAAAAGAACATTCAAATTCACCATCATAAAGAAAATTACGATGCATGTACTGTTTATTTTTACACATTCATGACACAAATACCAAATTGCTTCATTATTACTTCAGTACAGGTACATTATTCTTATAATGTACCTGTACTGTGTGTGTGCAATTATACTTTAAAATCGCACTTTTTTCATTACAATGTAATCTCAAGAAAAGAGGACTCTAGTATTATATTTCAGATTTAATAAGCTGTTTTCTTAAGTAAAATTTTAAAAATAAAGACAAACCATAAATCATGTCAAAATGGACCTCTCTCACACACACATTTAACAAATACTCTAAATATTATTATTATTTTTCTGAATACTCGAAATTTTAAAAATCAATAATTGCTTTAAAATATTTTCATAATGTAAAATTTTTATGTTTTATAAATTATATATCAATTTGTATGCTTAAAAAAAAAAAAAAAAAAAAAAGTCTTAAAATGTAGTTTAATTGGGGGAGTTTCACAATTTTCATTGTCTTTTTAGTTTGCATAATTTCGTTGTCCAAATTAAACGATTTCATTATTTGCATTAATTGAAATTTTCTTTTTTGTTTAAGATCAGCTGTAGCCACTGTTTAGGTACAATACCCAAGCAAAATGTTTACAAAATCAACACATTTTCCCCAGACAATTAATTTTAAACAATTATACATTAAAAAATTGCTTTAACTTTAAACTATTACTTACATCTATAGCTGGGACGATTTGGATTAATTTCTTGTGCAAAATTAAATTAAAATTCTAATCATTCATCATTAATTCAAACCAAAAGGTGAAAAAGATCCTCACATACACACTAATCACGTACATATAGTGGCTTTCACATCAGCGGAAGTCTAGGCGAATGACACCAAAACGACGTCGCGAATCTCGCCAATAACTTCAGTTAAAACGGCTTAAATCTAAGTGAAAATTACAGCTACTTCAACGAAAATATCGGTGATAGCGGCAGCCGTACCGGCGCAAGTCAATTATATTAAACCAACAATCGGCAAAAATGCCCGTACCGGTGCAGGCAAAATGCCTGGTAAGAAGGTTCCGTGATTGTCAGACTTGCAAGTCCAACAATTGTAATGCAGATTTGAATCGATCTCAGGAATGACTGAAATTTCAATTAAAAGAAAAAGTCGAAATTTGGGTTTTAGCTGAACTGTACTATGTCCGACAGATGCAGACCTGTACGTCAGTAACTATTATGAATGAAAATGAGCAGCACGCAAGAACGTGTTTCTTGCCCTCTATAATCACGAAAATATCGGCCATTTTACCATTGTAACGTTCAGAAAAATGACCATCAAATACTAACGTAAATAATGCCGATAGACTACTATAATATAAGAGAAAAATGAGGAAGAAATGTAGTCATTCCATCGGCGATTTGAGGCAAATCTGAACGCAAGCAGGTTCAGTGATTGTCAGGAAATTTTAATGCGAAAAGTTACGTGGTCGGTCTTGCGGTCCGAATTTTTGACGTTTTCTCTTTTTTAAACTTTTTCTAATTTTTAAAAAAATTGATTTTGGTATTTTTGGTAGCAGTGTATCTTTAACTGTCAAAATTAAAAGTTTCATTTTAATTTCGGAAAATTCCTTTAAACTTTTTGACGAAATCCCTGATAATTCCCTGATTTTTCCCGAAATGCCGAATTCCCTGACTTTTCCCGATCTGTGGACACCCTGTCAAACCCACTAATGAGAGACTACTCAAGACCTCATGTTCCATCCAATACCTTTTATGTAATTGGCAATGTATGGATTGTCAATTGTGTATTTAGTTATCAGTGAAAATCTCATGATAAAGAGAACATTTTCCCCCAAGACAATTGTCATGGATATGCAACAATAATACAAGGTTTTCTACAGTTAATCAAACATCAGACTAGATAGTTGGGTTTGAACAGCCCAAAGAGAAATCTGGCAATTTCCTCCATACTATCATCACCAAAGACATTGATGTCTTCAACACTCATGGTTCCTACACTTAAAGGAAAAAAAATTCAAGGAATTTTCAAGAACTTTTCAAGGATGCATTATTAACACAAATCTATAATAATAAAACAAGCTGAGTGTCTGTGTCTGTCTGTGGATCTATAGAAACCTACTTAAAATTGGAGTAGAGCTCTGAAATTTTCAGCATAAGAAGTTTAGGCCGTCTAATTTTAGGTATGTCAAACAGAATGTTAACATTTTAATTAGTCCTTTTTTAATTCATTTTTTTTTATAACATGACTACAAATAGTGATACAGCTCTGAAATTTTCAACATTAGAGTTTTAGCCTTCTAATTGGACTTTTGAAAACAGAATGTTAAAATTTTAAGTAGTTCTTTTTTAATTAATTTTTTTACTTTATTAACAATTTTTTTAACAAAACGACTTCTAACGGGGTTACATATCTGAAATTTTCAACATAAGCAATTTTGGCTTTCTGATTGAACTCTTGAAAAACAGAATTTAAAATTTTTTGTTAGTTATTTTTTAATTAATTAATAAATTTTTTACAAAACAGTTTCTAATAGGGCTATAGCTCTGAAATTTTCAACATAAGTAGTTTTAGCCTTCTAATTGGACTTTTGAAAAACAGAATTTAAAATTTTTATTCAGTTCTTTTTTAAATTAATTAATATTTTACAGAACGATTTCTAATAGAGTTACTGCTCTGAAATTTTCAACTTAAGTTGTTTTGGCCTTTGATTGGTCTTTTGAAAAACAGAATTTTAAATTTTTATTTAGTTCTTTTTTAATTAACAAATATTTTACAAAACGATTTTTACTTGGGCTACAATTCTGAAATTTTCAACACAAAAGTAGTTTTAGCATTCTAATTGGACTATTGACAAAAAGAATGTTAAAATTTCAATTTGTTTTTTTGATTAATTTTTTTACAAAAAGCGACTTCCAATAGGCCTAGAGCTCTGAAAGTTTCAACATAAGTAGCTTTGGCCTTCTAATTTTGCTTTCCACAAACACGTGTTAAAATAATCTTACAGGCGTGTTGTATTATTGTATTAACGAGGATTTTTTTTGTGTCTCGACAGGGGAGAGGCTTTTAATATTAAGGCTTTATGTAGCAATTATATTTTAGTGAGTAGAGCGAGCTTATGCTTATGCAACAATGAACCTTTCAGCAAGAGAAGCGATCCTATTCTTGCATAGTAATGAACCTTTCAACGAGTGAAGCGAGTCTGTACTTATGTATCAATGAACTTTTCAGCGAACGAAGCGAGCTCGATTTTGCGTAGCGATGAACCTTTCTGAGAGCGAAGCGCTAAAAACTGGGACATATACACAAATGACGCGTTTCCTGAACGCGAAGCCTCACAGCTAGCTAAAATATTGCAAATGTTAAAATTTAGTAGCAAAACACACGTAATCAGCTAATATACAATAAAAAAAATTCAATTTTTTTTTACTGCCAACGGTGCATGTTTTTAGGTTTTAACAGTGGTAGAAGTGGTGGAAAAAAAACGTAGGCGTGGGGGGATGCCCAAAAGTAGATGACAAATGCACCCCCTCCTTCCGATCTTCAACGATATATTTTATAATTTCGTAACATATAATAAAAATACTAACTAGTAAGGAAATAATTTATACTTCCTAACACTCACATAGAGAAAAGCTCCAAAACTTATTGTTATTTTAATGAATATTCTGCGACTTCGTTTCTTTAGTTGGAAATTAAAGATAAAGTGATGTAAAAATTCAATGTTATATATATTACTATTTATTTAGATTTAAAAAGTACTTATAAATGTGCATACTTTCATGAAATTAAATTAACAGAGAACTCTAAAACGTGTCTTTAAAAAATAACTGGTCTTTATATGAAACAAGAATAGAAATTTAACTTAAAAGAAAGTTCCTCCAAAGTTAAAAGTTGGCCAAATGTAACAATATTTGTTAATAAAAAGTACTTATATCTTTATATAAGGTAGTATAATACATTTCTATAATAGTGATATAATATATATATCAATATCATAAATAGTTTTAAAGTTTTCAAACGTAAAAAAAAGAATTACTTTTTCTCAGTGTCACTGCATTTAAAGGCTAATGTTATTTTTCCTTAGTAGTTTTAATGCTGATTGAGTGTTTTTAAAAGTGGGGGGATGGATTTCAGGGATCTTAGAAGTAGGGGGACGCATGGGTATTTTATTGATAAGTGGGGGCACACGTCACCCCAAAATTCTAACACTGGGTTTCAATAGAAGAAAATTTTTAGTCTATAATAGAAGAGAAAAAAAAATCTTCCGGTCCCTTAAAAACAGAAGTAAAGTAGGTAGTACTCAGTTGGTTATAACGCCAATTCCGGATGTGAATATCCGTTTATTTTTCTGGTCATCACATTGAAATTTTAATCAAATAATAATTCAAAATTCTCAGTGATTAAACTGTCTAATATAAGGTCAGAAAAGTATGAAGATAAGGCTCGATTTCAAATACGTACTGATTATTTTCTCATCACATAAAAATAATGGAACTGCACTATCAGCGAACATTGAAATAATTTATCAATGATTTCATTTGAATTTACACGAGTTGTGATTTTTTTTTATGGTTTTCAATGTCTATAATATTTCAGCATCTAAAATTTTGTTTTAAACTACATGCACCTTTGCCGTGCTCGTTTATTGTTTGAGAAGAAATCGATGATGACTTGATTGTTGCGGACAATATTTCCTATTGGGGTATTTTTTATCATTAGAAATAATCCCAAACAATGCTCATGGAACTACTTCTCAGACCTGAAAATATCTATATGCCCCTCGTCACAGGTCAATTAAACGGGTGATGAGGCGACTAAATAAACTAATCAACCGGCCACCTTTCGTTTATCCCCTCCGCTTTTTTTTTTTTTAATTGTTACCGACTATACTGAAATTTCCAGATCGATGAAAATCGTCCTTCCCTTCCTTGAAATTTTGTAATCATGTGCGTGTACACGCATTCAAAATTCATTCATCCTAGATATGGATTCATGAGTTGACAGGGTGGCGACAGAACTGGGAATTCAGGAAAATTAGAGAAATGTCAGGGAATTTCACTCTTCTAGAAAAATCGGGGATGGAATTTTGAAACTTTTGAGTTTTCTTGCATTTCCCGCAAGGTTGCGGACCACTGATTGCATCCTTTACAAACATGATTATTTTACTTTTTGCCTGGCGTTTTTGTCAACAAAATATATTAGAACCTTTATTTTATTTGTGTATTATTTCTGTTATGTTTTTAGATATAGGATAACTTAAAAGTGCAGCCACTGGTAGCCTTACTCTTAAAAAAAATTCTTAAACTTCAATCTGCCTGCATCCTTTACAGACATGATTATTTTTCTTCTTACCTGGCGTTTTTGTCAGCAAAATATATTAGAACCCTTATTTTATTTTTGTTATATTTTTAGTTATCCTATCACTTAAAAAAGAGGCCACCGGTAGCCTTACTATTAAAAAAATGTTCCTCTAACTTCTATCTGGCTGCATCTGTTACAGGCATGATTATTTTTCTTTTTGCTTAGCATTTCTGTCAACAAAATATATTAGAATATTAGTTATTTGAGTATTATTTCTGTTATATTTTTAGTTATAACTTAAAAGCCCATCCACCGGTAGCTTTACTGTTAAAAAAAATTCTCAAACTTCAATCTAACTGCATCCTTTACAACAGCGTTCGCCACTAACTTTTAAAGACGGGCCGCATGACTTATGTTGGAACTTTCCGCGGGCCGCAGATTTATACCGAATACGCCAATAAATATATCGCTTTATTACATATGTTCAATGTTAGAAATGTGATAATTACTAAAGATTTAACAATATAAAACAATTTCGAAAACTGAAACAATAATTCAACTTTTTTATATTAATAAAAAAACAATTGATATTTGATTCTTGTTTCAAATAATTAAAAAAAAAAAATAGTTTTCTTTACATTGTACATTAAAATCATAAAAGATATTAATCTTTAGTGATAATATTACAATGTGACTTGGCATAAACTCATAATTATTAAGATATTTAAAACATACCTCCTAAATCCTTCATTTTAGTCGATGTTAATTACAAGACGATGACGGCTGGTTCGCTTTTCGCTATCTACTTTGCGTTTAAAACTAGTCCTCGACGCCATTATTGCACTGGAGTCATAGAGATAACGATTCTTCTTTTCACGTCAAAACATATAGGCCAGTATGCATTAAAACCAACTCCTGCCCATCACATTCAAAAAAGCAGAATTCGAATTGTGCCATTCACGAGTTGAGGAGGTTGGGTATCATAAGTAATAAACTAAGCAATGCGTCATTGGTAATAATTCAAACTATTGCTTTTTTTTATTTTTCTGGCAGTCTCAGAAAAAAAAAGAATTTTCAGACTTACTGAGGCGGGCCACTTAATGGAAAACGCGGTTTTTGGTAGTAAACACATACTTTTGTAGACAAATTAAAATTATTTCCGCAAAATTTGATTTTTGCTCTTCTGTACTACCGGCGGGCCGGAGAAAAAGCTGTCGTGGGCCGCGTAGTGGCTGACGCTGCTTTACAAGCATGATTATTTTTCTTCTTGTCTTGCATTTTTTGTCAACAGAATATATTAGAACCCTCAATTTCTTAATATTTCAAATTGATTCCACCAGATTTTTTTGTTTTTGCAACAAATCTATAGGCATTCATAAGTGAAAAAGCTTAGATCCTGTATTTGACTTTTTTTGCACTTTTATTGACATTTTATTAATTGCCATTAACTTAGATATGTGTTTTTTATTTATATATTTAATACAAATCAAATAAAGAATTGAAACATCCTCCGCAAAAAAAAAAAAATCTGAATGCAGTACTGCATTTATTCAGGTAAAAGGTAAAACCCCAACCTCCCTTTCCCTGACTGCGCCACTGGTAAAAAACAAAAAGTGTGGCTACTAAACTAAAAGTGTCTACCGGCCGCTGGCTACTACTTGAAAATTTAAAATTTCAGGTCTACTACTTCTTATAGAAACTAAATCTATGTGCTTTTTGCTCTTCGCATGGCTTTTTAATGCATTTTTTTCTATTGATGCTGTGTTGGAAGTTTTGGCACACGAAGTACATCGTGCAAAATGCGAATCCAAAGCGTAGGCCATGCCCAAGAATTATACCCTGCTTTTTTAACCAGCTTGAATTGAAAACGCATTTTACTGCCATTTGTAAATAGTGCACAAAAATGAAACAAGAGATCACGAGATTTGATCCGAGTAAACCAGTTTTCAAATGTGCTACATCAGGTTTCACAGCAAGTGCTGCACTGATTATACACATATAAGGGGTAAAACGAACTAGCAGGAGGAATGATGCATTCTTGTATATTCTCGTGGTTTTCTGATTGCTGACTAGCTTAACTAAATTCGAAGGATTTTACTCTCTTTGGAAACCAACATT
Organism: Linyphia triangularis; assembly: GCA_963978545.1. Classification (NCBI taxonomy): domain Eukaryota; kingdom Metazoa; phylum Arthropoda; class Arachnida; order Araneae; family Linyphiidae; genus Linyphia; species Linyphia triangularis. The sequence goes on along the minus strand of OZ021731.1, from coordinate 56,627,124 downwards.
TTTAAAGAGGCTATATTTTTGGAAAATAAAATTCAAGCACTGTAAACACATTTTCAAAAAACTCAAGGTTTTTTCAAGCACTTGAAAATGAAAAGTTTTTTTTTTCAAGGTATTTTAAAAACGTACGAACTATGTCATGACAATTTTATGGCCTCAACGGATAGCCATAGCTATATTGCTACTCAAACCAAAAATAGACAAGATTAAAAGATGCAATACTCAATCTGATTTCCTGTACATGAAAAGGATACCACTGCCCAACAGTGAGGTAGAGGCAAAAGTAATTGGGTGATGTTCTGCCCTCTGCAGAAATGAAGAGTAGGCGAGCAAAAATTTACACCATCCAATCAATCAAACTACGAAGGAGTGGGCATTAACAACACAGAAATTAATAATCTGGACAATGATGATTTTGCACAGTTTTGAATACAAGACTAAATAAACTTAAAAACTGACCCCGATGTTGATAGTTTTATATAACAAGATGATATATGAGCAAGATGAAAATGAAAATTGAAAAGTAAATTAAAATTGTTTTGTGCATTATGAAATTTTTTTTAATGATTTTTGAGTTTTTAACCTATAAATTACACTCAATTCGGGCACAAAAAACACATAAATAAAAGACACCTCACTTAACCTTTTTTTAAAAATTAGTTTAAATTATTTTTTTAGTACTCTTCCGTTAGACAGGTACCAGATAAAAACACCCATATTGTAGCAATAATTCATTACAACTAATAACCTAACCTTTCCTATATTAAACCGTAAACAAATAGGGTTGGAGATACATTAACCCATTAACTGCTGGCGTTGCGTTCACGCAACGCTTAGAAAACATAACTACAATAAATATGTAATCAATTTTAAACTAATATTTGAAGGTTTGTATTCATTGGTAAGGTTACACACTCTAATTTCGAATAATAAAAATTATTCTAAACCTTATTGTTTTCTAGTAGTAATAACTTAAACATTTCCGAAATCTGTTAAGTTGCACTGACATTGCTAAATCAATTCCGAAAAAATAAAGAAAGGGAAATAATGTTTACTAGGGGGCTTCGCCCCCTGCTCGCTAACACCCAAACGCCTCGCTGCGCTCGGATTGAGCGGCTTTGCCGCTCGAATTTGTGGTTAAAACATCTTGCTGCGCTCGAATAGGTTTGCCAACCATAAAAAATGCAACCAAATTTTTATAAATTTAATGTAAGGCCTAATAGAGAAAACACCCAAATTGCAAGTTTCATAATAGAAAGTTAAATATACTATCCGCCAACATTCTGACTTAAAACTTCATTAGCTATGCCCTTACATTGAAGTCCTAATATTTTTTATTTATTCTGATAAGTCGCCCCGTTAGAGAACAACGTCCAACGCGAAGCATTTTCTGGATAGAAATACTTCAAAATAATAATTACTCAAATACAAAAATGCTTCAGAAAAACAGAAAAAGTCAACTTTGAAATGAAGAGTTTAAAAAGAGCTTTAAAATTAGCAACGGGTTTGTTGTTTACATACGTAAGGATAGCTTAACGGTTGGTTGGTTGGTTGAACCCCCGAGCAGCCAGTTTGTTGTTTACATACTTAAGGATGTTGCCAATCATATATTCAAAATCATTGAGGCTTTGTAGTAGCTTAATGATGAAAAATATTGAAATTTAACTAATTAATAAAGTGTTAATAAATTATTTTGGCACGTTTTGGTAAATCTACAGCTTATTTCCTTTAAAATGACACCTTGATCATTGAAATTGGTTGAACAGTTTAGGCGGACGGACTAACCCCAAAAAACGTATTGCCTATTAAATATATAGATTAGTCATAACATTTCATATCTCCATAGTTCACTTGAAGGTCACACACAAATAAAAATTGTTTTGATGAATTCATCTTCGAGCTACGATGTTGAAAATAGTAGTGTTGCGCTCGCGCATCGTCAGCGGAAAAGAGGGTCAACATTTTCTGAACTTTTTTTCACACCGCGTGTGATTGCAACTGCTTCATTTTGATTTGAAATATCTCGAAAGCACTAACTTACGCTTAGTGCAACTCTGGATACTTTTTACATCATTGATTCAGATGACATTGAAATGGACATTGTTATTATTTCACCAGAATTTGGCGAAGTTACTGACAATGAAGAAGGGGACAATACAGTAATAAGTGACTCGAACGTTTTACCAAATGACATTTCTGGTGAGGTTGAATTACATTCAAATAGGAAAGATAAGGATCAAAATGATGTGGATAATACAAAGACAAAGAAAAGAAATTGAGCCTTTGAAAGGGAAGAAAATAGATCATATTTATACATTGATACCAAAAAATGAAAAAACACCTCCAAGTTGAAAAAATGAAAAGAGAGTTAGAAAATTTAAGTTCTGAGGAAATTTTCGATAAGTTTTTTGACTCTGGAATGTATGCATTGCTCATTAATCAAACTAATATATATGCTCAGCAAAATAATAAGACTGACTTTTTTGCTTCTTAGAGTTACCTAAAAAAGGTTTATTGATTTGCTTCTAACTGAATACCGTACATTGCCACAAGAAGAAATGTATTGGTAATTATATAAAAATGTATCTGTCCCGTTTGTTAGAGAGTCAATGTCACGTATTCAGTACAGGAATATAAATCAAAATTTGCAAATGGCAGATAACATCAATATTAACAAAAATGACAAATTATACAAAGGGAGAGTACAACCGCGAAATTTGTTGAATAAGAAACTTTAATAGTTTCAATATTTGCACATGACCTAAGTATAGACGAACAAATGATTCCTTATAGAGTAAAACATTCTGCAAAAATTTTCCTAAAAGGAAAACCTGTGAGATTCGGTCATAAAGCTTGGACCCTTGCATCACGTGATGGTATTTGTGATGATGGATTTTGTTAGATCATCTACTTGTAGACCAAGCAAACTAAGTCTTTCTTTGGCAGTACAAAATCAAAAAGGAAATTTTCTTCTACTATCAATTGACAGTAAAAGACTTCGCAGTACACATTGTCACAATGAACTATATATCGCTGTAATGGTTGTGAAGTGGCTTTACACCAAGAATGTAGTCAATATTTTTATACAAAATAAGACATATTAAATAAATGTATGTACTTACATAGTACCAAAAGTTTATATTTTTGAAAAAAAGCTTTAAAATAATGCCTATGGTTAATTACAGTGGTTGAGTATTCAACATTAACGGAATAAGAAATTCTTGAAAATCGCCGATTTTAACTCGGTATTACGCTGACGTTGCGCCAACGCAACAGTCATTTTCTCTAAAGGTAATTAAAATATTCCAACTTTTTCTTTAAATATGTTATATAAGACCCTAAAACCACAAATGTTATAAATACTGACCATGATTTTTGAGGATTTCGAGTTTTGGCGGTTAATGGGTTAATGCATCATTTAAATGTGTAAATATTTAAACTCAGCGTTAACTGGTATCAGTCTAACGGAAGAGTACCTTTTTTGTTAACCAATCCCTTCTCAAAATCTGTGCACCCTTTTAAACTTTAGAGACACTTCAGAACTTTGATTCAATTGCCAACAAATTTAATGGATAGTTTCATCAATAAGAAAATTTTGTTTTCTAAATTTCATATTTTACCTGTATCAATTAAAGTTGTAATTAATATTGAACAAAAAAGTTAAAGAGAATATTAAAGAAAATATGGTTACACAGAAGTATCCTTATCGCACTTTTATCGGATACCTATCTTTTTTGGCTTTGTTGTTTTGTTCAAGACCTGACATTTAATGAGTTGTAACACACATTATATTCCAATACTGTAATGAATATATGTACTATTAGTTTCTGATTTGATGAACTGTTTTCACGAATGTTACTAAACACTTCAAAATAAATTTATCGTATATTAATGATTCACTTCCTAGTGTCATAGTCCGATGCCTACTGCAGGGCAAATCTTGCCTATCAACCGGTGAACATACAAAGTTTGATAACAATTGTTTTCATACATTAAGAGGTTGCATCATGATTGTAGGGGAAAAAATTATGAACTTGAGATCTTAGTTTTGCATATTCATGACCTTATTTTTGTTTCAATCATAGTGTTGCAAAGTTATTTGAATAAAATTTTAAACATTTTATGGAAAAAGTAAACATTTCAGAAACATTTTATGGAAAAAGTAAACATTTTATGGAATTAGTAAGAGCACTAATCAGTTGATTCATCATTATAAAGTAATTTATTTCAATATTATACATTATTTATAAAGATATACTTTAATGGGTACTTGAGTATTAACACCACCGCAGCTACAGATTTGGAGGTTTTTAAGTGCCGCCAATCTACACCTAAAATTTTAGCGACAAATCATAAAATAAAACACTTGAATAACTGCGTGCACGTGCAAACAACAAGGATTGGTTGTATTCAGATTATCTGGCGCCGTCAGCAACACGAGGGCTATAATGCGCCGAAACTTTCGTCATTAGACAAGCCAACATACATTTACAAACACCCATGCCTAACACGGGACTCGAACCCGCAACCTCGTGGTCTAGAAGCCAGCACGCTAACCACTATACCGTTTGGTCGGCGCAAACAACAAGGAATCCAAAAGATAACTGTGTGCACATGCGAACAAGATTGCTCTTTATTGGCGGCATTTAAAAACCGCCAAATCTGTAGCTGTGGTGGCATTAATACGCAAGTACCCTTTAATGATAATGCACTAAAATTAGGAAAGCAAATTTTAATAATTCGGGATAATAATGAAAGATCCTATACCAGTAATCTTATCATTGCAAAATTACTTATTCCAATATCATACCATATACTTTAAAATATATTTTTTTATGGAATTACACAAAAGAGCTGCTACACTAACTTGATTCTCATTAGGGAAGGAGAGTGAATAGTGTCGATGTGTTTATCAATATTGCATTTACTCTTTATTTTTATGGGATTTTTCCTTCTTTAGAATATTACAAAATATCCTTTTCACAAAATGTTTTATATTAGAAAAGCATATTTATACAGATTTTTAACGCCGTTGCAAAATGATACCGTTGGTCTGGCTATTGAGGAAGCACGGGAAGGGAGATGGTTTCAGTCACAAATAGAGCTGTCAGGAGTAAATATTTTCACCAAAGACAAAATCTACAACATGCAAATTTTGATCGATGTATTCTCTTAGTAACGATCCACTAATGAAATACACAAAATAAAGTTTTTGAGGTAATCAACTTACTTTGGACCATGTTTGAAGACACTGAAGGCAAAAAGTGTGATTACAGACATTTGTGGTAGCAAGACTTTTTCCTTCCAGAATATCAAAACAAATAGGGCAAGATGTATTCATGATTTTAATTGCATAGATGATCTGTTTTCTTACAAAGTTTCAGGTAATCAGGATCTTAAAAAAGAACTGCTACATAACGGAAACGGGTGACATGTGACATGAATGGCTTGGCGGGAACCAACAAACAATTGCAAAAAGATAACCAATCACGACCGATTACAAATTACAACACCAAAACAGTTTTGCCTTTGACTGTTTCTTTTTTATTTCGGGACAACAAGCAACTGAAGGAATCAACAAAAGAGAAGCAACCGAAAAACGCGGAAAACTACGAAAGAACACGTGAAGTACGTCACATATGAGAATAGTACTATCAATAGCAAATAGCAACAAAGCAAAAAAATGCCATTAGTGGAGTTGAGATGTTCCAAAAATATGAAATTCCTTCCTTTGGACCTCCTGACTTCCTTTAACCAACCAACCAACTTTTTTGCTACCGCTTGCGCCTCTGGCAAAATCATTCCTAAAATCTGTAAATTCCAGAAATAAACAAACCACTTGGATCAGTCATCACCCAAGACCCAAGTTTAATAACTGTTCATATTGCAAACATATTTTGTTGGAGAAAAAGGTAACTTATTAATTTTTATTGATTTTAAACTCCCTTAATCAGTTCCTCTGTTTAGACACTTTTTGGTGTATGTGTTTTTGTGCTGAATACCAACAGATTTTTTTTTATCAATACCTTCTAAAGGCTATATGGGTTGATTACCATGTATTTTCGATCATCTTTTTTTAATTCACTAGGTGCATACAGCGAAAATAGGCTGTGCCAAAGTAATTTTCAAAATAGGGTGAACCTACCAGTAATTGACCATTTAGTGCAAATTTCTACACATTTAATTTTTTTTTCTTGAAAAATTACTAACGGATTATGAAAACTTCCCGAAATATCAATTGATTAATGAAGCTCAATAATAAATTAACATGGTGTTCCAGTCTTTTTTACAATTTAAAATATCATCAGAATTTCTTAACAAAAGCAATTTTGCCAGTAATTGATCAAGTAGACATTACTAATTGACCACAGCCATGCTAGTAAATTGACCATTTCTTTTCCAGAATAAAACCAAAAGTTAATTGTTAAATTCTGTTATAAAATGATCTAATATTCTTAAATTTACTATTAAATGAGTTAAAAAAAGGAAGTAAAAATAAATATAATTAATTTTAATCAATGAAAATACAGGAACATCAGTGTAACATATAGTATGATGGTTTTATAAACTTAGGTTATCAAAGTTAGTTACACTGGTAGGTAATTATGCATATCTTACTCAAAAAATTGAAACAAGAAAATCAAAATAATATAGAAAAGAATATCTAATCCTATACTTTCAATTCTGAATAAATTTAGATGAAAAGAATCGAATTTAGAGGATATTATTTCTTGAACAGTTTCAAAAAGCATCCGTTTATCTAATGGAAATCCTTTTCTTGCATTGGCATTTTTCCAATTAATTAGAAGAGTTTCTTCTGAGGGTGTAAGAATTTTATGAAAATCTAGCAAATTTGTAATTTGCAACAAAATATCAGATATAGAATTAATTATAATTGAAAAATAGTATAACACATACTTTTGATTTACACCAACTTAGTAAGGTACTTACGTATTAACTCCACCGCAGCTACAGATTTGGCGGTTTTTAAGTGAGCCAGTCTACACCTAAAATTTTTGCGACAAATCAGAAAACAATAAGGCAACAAGGAATCCAAAAGATAACTGTGTGAGCGTGCGAACAAGACTGCTCTTTATTGGCAGCATTTAAAAACCTCCAAATCTGTAGCTGCAGTGGCGTTAATACGCAAGTACCCTTGGTTGGTTGGTAGGAGTTTAACTGCGCAAGGGCAACATGTGGGCCATAACTGCGCCAAAAGTACCCTTAGTAAACAATAATATTGAAAAGTTAGTCTTCAAGATAATGCCAAACTTTTGCTTTAATTTCGTTGGTTTAACACATGGCCAATCTAGTGAAGCACGATGTTTTCATGCTTACCAGAAAAATCACAGCAACGTTGCTGCGACTTCTCTCACCATGTTGTCTTGTAGTTGGAGGAACAATGCAGGTGAGAAATGGCATTAATTAATATTCTCTTTAAACAATTCTGTAGGCCTTATATAGAATGTGAGAAAATTAAGATTAAAAATGTTAATGTAAGCTAATAACAATGATTGATTTTTAAAAAATTAAAGAAATTAATTATATAAAAACCCAATGAAATCAAACTATTTACAAAATAGATATTCTCGTGTATTTAAGAGAGTGTACCAGAAAGTTTATTTGAAATCTTTGATGCCTTTCGAAACATTTAGAATTAAATGAAAAATTAAAAAAAAAAAAAAAAAAATGCTTGGATTGTCCATTGCCTAAAGCATCTATTCAGAGAGCTACTTTTTTGTTAAATTCAACAATATAAAGTTAGAGTTTTCCTTAATGTGCCAGCTATTTGAATTTCACATATCAATGAAAAGTTTTAAGAGTTTTTTTAAATGTTCGCTTTATATGCGGGAATTGTCCATTCTGTAAAACTAGTGGTCTCCATCCCTTGCTTTCTGGCACTTGCTAATACCCAAAAAAATGCAATATAGATAAATCGCATTATCAGGTAAAAAACCTTTTACTACTATGAAACAATAAAATCATGCTCCTATCTTAATAATATCATAAATATGACTATTTTTTCTGGAAAATTATGCAGTTAGTACCCATGTATAATTATCAGTGGTGTAGTGGAATTCCAACATATAAAATCATTTGAAATGTTGGTTCAAAAGTGACTGCGCTTGGAACCTAAAAAAAATGGTAGGGGAATACTATTCCACAGTATTTTTCCTCCACTATGCTTGTAGTAGTTACGCTGAAATAGGTATGGAGTGATAAATGTGTTGCTGTATAGAGATAAATGAAAAGTTTTGATGATATTTATTAACCAAGTTTTTTTCTTTTAGATATCATGGGAGAGCGTTACAACATCCATTCCCAGCTAGAGCATTTGCAGTCCAAGTATATCGGAACTGGGCATGCAGATACTTCCAAGTTTGAATGGCTTGTGAATCAACATAGAGATAGTCTCTCTTCTTACATTGCTCATCACGACATGCTGAATTTCTTTGCCATTGCTGAAAATGAATCAAAAGCCCGCATCCGATTTAACCTCACCAAAAAAATGCTGTCGCCGTGCGGACCTCCGCCAGAGAGACTTGAGGATTAAAATTTATTTTTTATGCATTTTCATCTTCATGTTAAAGTATGAATGGGTTTATAATCTTTCTGCATTGACCTAATAAACTATAGCATCACTTAATAATGATTTTCCCTTTTTTCCAATTTACATAACATAAATAAACATGACTTTTTGAAAATAAAAATTAACCAAATATAGTGGGGCTACGGGTAACTTCTAATACATCTCTCTATATACAGCTAAAATAAAAGTTTAACTATATTACAATTACATTGTTAACTCTTTTTAAATGGAAAACAGTTTATTATAGTTTTAATAGAATAGTTCATTAAAAAATAATTTTTTAACGTATTCAGCATGAAAAAATATTTAATTTACATTTCCAAAATACTATTTAGAAAATGTAAATGGTTTTCTTTTAAATTAATCAACAATGAACGTATACTTTCAAAACTTCCAAGTGTTGAATTTAAAATTTTATGTAATTTTCTTTAATTATATATATTTATTGTAATATCTCATAAAACACAAGAGAAAATATTTCCAATGAATTTTGATATTTTCAAAGGACTAGGCTTTTATATTTGGAAGGGGAAAAAAATATATGGCATCATTTGCTATGTTATATTACCCTAACATCAAACGTGGGTGTCTGTTTAGCTACTATGTTATACGCTACTGAAAAAAGTAGTTAGCATGACCAATATTGGCTTTAGTGCTTGCTATAAAAATTATATCAGTGTTAAAGCTGGTGTTGGTAAGTTTTTTTTTTTTTAACTAAATGCTAATGAGTTACTTCCTATGTATTTTATAAAAAAGAATCACTAGTACCAAACGAAGACTTAATAAAAGTTTTTCTTTGTTACTAATGCAGTGTCCACAGAACCTGGAAATCAGGAAAATGTCAGGAAGCTTTCCAATTCTCAAAAAAATCAGTGAATTTTTTTAAATTTCGCAAAAATCAGGGAAATTTTCTTTGTTTTGAAGGTAAGTTTCCACGTTCATCCGTACTTTGGCGCCATTTTCTTGGAGAATAGTAGTGTTAATCTTTGGAAGTTAAATGCTAAGGAATAATTTAAACTTTTCATTACTGTGAAAACTATTTTTAAGAAATTGGCCTATTATCTCTTTAGCATACATATTCTATTTGTTCAAGGTGTCTACACATCTGGGAAATTTGAAAAAAATTTTGCTGTAAAATCAGGAAATTTTTTAGAAATTTATCAGAGAAATGATAGAAATTATCAGGAATTTTTTTTTTTCTAAACTTCGAGGTCACACTGTAATGATTTTTTTTTTTTTAATAAAATAAATAGTAATAAGTAACTTATTGGCATTTTGTTTTAAAATAAAAATTCTTTTTTTTCCTTGGAAAAGTTTCAAATACCAGTTTCCAGTTTTAACACTGACATTGCATAGAATGAAATAAAAGCCATTTAAATTAAAAAGTCAATGGATACAACTAATATCATAAAGACAAGTAGTTTTAAAAGAACATATTTCACAAAAGGAATGAAAAAAATTTGTAAAATTAAGGTATTTACTTTTCTCCTATCAAAAGTTAGAATAATAAATGCAAAATTATACCTTTAACAGATATTTGCTTAACCTGATTTTGCATATCCAACTATGCCAATATATAATAATTCATAAATTATGCCATCACAAGTAGCTCAACAGATGTTTATCCGATTATTTTTTTTATCACAAAAGTATTTAGGTGTTCTAAGCAAAATAATGCATAACACTTAATAAATTTAACATTCAAGAAAGCTTTTCAGTATTTTGTGGTAAAAAAAGCACTTACTTAAACCTTATGCTGCGGCAAACATCTGTTTCTATGGTTATCGTGAGGTTTCTGTCAAATAGATGGTGTGCGTTTAGTAGACGATTGCCATATCCAGCACTGTTTGGTGCGATATGCGATAAAATTGCAAAACTGGTTTCTGCTGCTGCGTTTTAAGCCAAGTTGTTTCGATGAAGTAACGTCGCATTGGATTCGAGCCAAATGTGTTGTTTTTTCTGCCAAATCTAACAAGCGAACTTAGGTTGTAAATTAAAAAAAGAAAGCAGTGAGCAGAAATTTTTGTGTTTATGGCCTTTTCAAAATATTTAAAATGAGGAACTTTCACATTTTTTGGTTTTATTTTTAAATAAAAGTACAGAAAATATCATGAAAAACAATACCACTCTTTCAAAAATTTGAGATCGGATATAGTAAAAAAAATATTTAGTTTTTCACTTTGCGATTTGGCGGGAAAAGGCCACTTTTGCGTGAAACATCAATGCGCAGATAATGAACCAGTCTAAAACCTGTTTTAGACAAGGAATGAGTGTGGTTTCTCCTTCGTATTGCGACTTTACCTCTGCGTAACCATGTCACGGTTTTTTCATGCGTTTTTGGTCACGTGACTTTTGCTGTAATTTCGGCTAGTTTCAAACTCGATTTTTGGTTAATTGAAAGTATAAAGATAAAAAAATAATTGCACTGCTTAAATATGTTCGTTGGATAACACTAGAAAATACAAAAAATATTCATTTTCCTCACTTGAGCAAGTTCCTCATTGAATGAAAAAAAATGCGGGAATTGTTCATTTTGCAAGTTATGTCAATTCTAAGTTTTAAAATTTGAAATAAATTAGTAAACAAATGCAACTTAAAGCTTAAGCACAAAGATTGAAAACTTATTTCACTGGTTCAGATATACTGTTACTCTTTATAACTAACAAGGTTCCATTCCCGAAGAAACTATACAGTAACCCTCGTTATATCACGCTTTTGCTATGTCTCCTATTTTTTTCTGATTTTTTTATTATATTCTTTTACTTCCCCAATATGTGTATGTACTTGGACATAATATTAAAAGGTAAATGTTCATAATTTTTTTTTACATTTAATTGTATTGCTCAATATAATCGGATATATTGCGCATTTTGCCTGTCTCCCGACAAGCACGATATATCGAGGGGCTGCTGTATTAACATAATTAAAGCATATAGATGGCAATGCGACAAAAAATCTTTATTGCATGTTTAAAATATAGTAAAAGTGTATTTCTTACTATCTGCAGCAAATAATCTACCAATAGACACAAACTTCATCCAAATTGGTTCAGTAGATCATGAGTTATATCTGTACATACATTCAGACACATTGGATTTTATACATATGAAGAGAAGTCTTGTTGGAAATAACAAACAGCATGTTATCTAAACACCTACAAAGTCTAAATAAAGTTATCATGAAACTTCCCTTCTCTGTGAATAACACAAATACTCAACTTAGTAATTGAATTTGATTGCAGGTACTTTGACGTTTTCAACTAACAAGAAGCCAACACTTTAAAGAAAATATGATCATTTGCATTGGTCCAAAATCTTCAGGCAAGACCCTATTACTCCGTAAACTGCAACAAGTTGACGTACACTGTGATCCATACGACGAAGTCTTTTCAACTGTGCCCACAGTGGGTGTGAATATTGCCCATGTAACTCTTGCAAAGAACAAACATCTGCAAATACACGAGTTGGGAGGATCTATGGCTGCAATATGGCCTGTGCACTATGATGGCTGTAAGGCTGTCATATTTGTCATTGATGCTGCAAACATGCAACAAGTCAGTTGTGCATGTATTCTGCTTCTAGAGACTTTGAAACATCATGCCCTACAAAACTCTAAATTTGCTATTGTATTGAACAAAGTGGACGTCAATTCGTCAGTAACGGTGTCGGAAATCAAATTCTTGCTGAGAGTTGATGATATTCTTCTTCATGCTAAACAAGACATTACTGTTTTAGAGACTAGTTGTTTGACTGGAAAAGGTATTAAAGAACTTAAACAATGGTTTATGACCTTTTCTTATTGAATACAACTATTTGGAATTTCACTGCTACTTTGAAGTAACTCGTCACGAAACGGGGTGTTGATGATTCAAATAATTTCAGTCGAATGATTTTTTGTTTAAATCAGAAATGTTTACTACACATTTTTATCTTTCTGTAGTTTATTTTTCTTATAAAATGAATGGCCCTGTGGTGCCGTGAGGGAGGATTAAGGGGATTCACTTATAATCTGTGGCTTTCAAAAATAAAGTGGTGAAATTCACTGAACAAAACTTACTATAGATTTTAAATCATTTATTTGAACGTAAAACTCATTTAACTATTTCTTCATATTTCAGTAGGAAATTCAATGTTCATTTTTTAAAAAAAATCTTTAGTCACTTTGCACCTCTTGTAGTCGATCTGCATACCCCATGCAAATAAACCTGCCAAGAAATGTGTCACTTAAGTGTATGATATTTTTTAGCTATATAAAATTGTTTTTGTGACATTTCATGTTTTTTACTTGTCAGATGTAGGAAATGGCAATCATCAAAAAAAAAAAAAAAAAAAACTTGGATTTTATGTATTTTGTCCAAATATCATAAATCATTTCAAAATGTAAAAATCTTAATGGTGTCTGTCCAATAGAAATTGTACATTCCATCATAATACATTTCAACATCCATAATGAACAGTTTTAGCACTTGATTTCTCCTTAAGCTCAACTTAATTTATGTTAATTTTCTTCAAATAAACACAAAAACACATTATAATTGGCTAATCAAGATAAGGAATGCACAACATTTTAGTTTCTGAAAAGTTTATTTAAAAAATTAATAGACTATATAACATTACTGACATGCTAATATAGATAATTTATTTTAAATAAGGAGACAGTCATTATTACATTAAGTTTTCAATTCTTAACCTTTGATTAGACCCTCAAACTTTTGTTTCGCTACTAGTCACATGGGGGATAATTACCTCCAAATTCAAATTTCATGCATACAATTCAATTCGTGACCAAATATCAAAGTGGGAATTTTAATTAAAAACAATTTTACTGAACAGAATAAAATAAAAATTAAAAAATTGTAAGAAGGCTTTGATTACGGGCTGCCATCTATTGAGAAATTGATATTGGGGGACAATTGTCAACTGCGCGACTAACCAAAGGTTAATTAAAAAGATTTAAAGAAAAAGTTTCAATATAAATTATTCTTCAAATACTAGTTAAATTTTAACATCATAACATTTTATGAAAAATATATATTTTTTTACATGGACAGGATTAGTTTTGATTAAATTCATTCTTATATGGCAGGATTAAATTTTTTAGTAAAGTAAAAAATTTTTTTTTTTTTTTTTTTTTTTGTGACTAAGAAACAATGGTACTAGATGGGTACCAGATAAAAACTGTTAAAAAATTGCAGCAATAACTCATCCAAACTAGCAACGGTCAAATCATTTAAAATTTCAATAACAAACCATTATAGGGTTGCTACAGCAACCCTATAATGTTTGGGTTGGAACTAAATATCACTTGTGAGAAACTTTCCACAATAGCAACAAGGTAAATTTGGGGGGGGGGGGGGGAATTAGACATATATACTAAGACTATATACTAAGTTTTGATCTATATTAGAAATATGCCTACAAATTTATAAGTTCTCGAGATGCAAAAGTCATGTTCAAAACATATGCAATTTATTTAAGTGAAGGGTTAATGTTTCAGAAATATATGAAAAAAATAAAGTAAGGTATAGTGATACTTCCACATGGGTTTGTAATATGGTAAAAACAGTTACTTGAGAACAAGTGAAAAATAAGAATTCTGTTTTATTTAAAAATTGCTCGGTGGGAAAATTAAATACTAATCTCAAAGGTCATTAAAATACAAAAATTTTAAAGATCCATGAGATGACACAGCAAAAGTATCTTACAATAGCAGAGGAAACATGGTTCTAAAAAATGTTCAAGTTTAACCACAAAAAGTTGATCAATTAAGCCATGAAATTGGTATAGTCAAATGCTTTTTAATTTGGTAATATATAATTAACATAAAACTTAGATATTTAAACTATTTTAAATCTTTTTTGGTTTGAATTTCAAAGAAATATTATTAAGTTTAAACATATATGGTTTTAGTCCATTAATAATAAGTAGGTTACAGAAACCAAACATATATGATTAGGACAAACAATAAAATATGAGAAACAAGAATATTGCCATTGGTTTTGTAGTTTCTGTGTTATTACCCTTATAAAACTTCAACTCCTTTATATCAATAAAATATAAATGACAGAGTAAATTTAAAGCAGTCTATGTTATAAACTACAATTCATACAGCTTGAAATCATTCTTTTGGTTTTGCCTTTTTTAGTGTATCAAAGTTTTCAAGAACCAGATAGCTGGGTGAATGAAAATTCGTCAAAATTTTTCTGGTTTCTTATATAAGATGATGCTTGTATTTGAAAACAGCTTTTGTAGGACTTAAGTTTTTAAAATGGGCTTGGGAAATAAAAATTTAAAATTATATACTGTTTTATGTAGAATAAATAAGTAATCTGTACTCAAGTTTATATTTGTTTGGAAACAGATGCTGAATGAAAGTTAAAAAGATCCTTTCGAAGTTTATCCGGAATTGCTGAACGAAACAAACGGGGATGTTTATGCTTTTTCAAAGAACTTGTCCATTTTTCTTTTTCAATCTTCTTTAGTTCTTCTGCTAAGTTCAGTTTAGCCTTAATGGCGTAATTGACTTGTCTAATATTGTAGTTCTGCGAGGGATTTTCTATAAGATCTGAATTTCGAACTGAAGCCTTACCATTTAGATGACAGTTTTTTCCTAAAATTTCACGAGAATTCAGATGTTTTAGAAGAAAATTACTCTTTTCTAAGAAAATAGAATTAGATTTTTTTGGAGTTGGGATGTTTTTACTGAATAAAGAAAATGAATTGGTTGTGGTATGACCCATTTCTCTAACAGCCCTATTTATATTTAGATATTTTTGACTTGATACAAAAGTGTCCTCTAAAGTTTCAAACACACTGAAATGAGAAGAGAAAAAACTTTCGTCAAAATTGTCTTTGGTAGAATTATTAATATCACAACTGTTGTTTATTGGTGCATTTGTAGATTGAAAATTCTTTGAAGAAATTCGATCATTGCAGGTTAATGCAGTGTTTAAAGGTGAACCATCTAGAAGAGGCATGCTATTCATTAGCACCTAGAAAAACGTAAAATCCAATTAAAAATAAAGAAAAACAAAATTATTAAATATAACTTATTAAAGAAAATACAAAACATTTTCCTCCTTTGACTCTACTTTTATGTCTATCCTACAATATTAGGTTAGCCACCAGGGGTCAAATCTTGTGATTTTTTATGGTTGCCGTAAGAGCAACCACTGAAGCGATCTTGGTTGTCCTCAAACAAAGTTTCTTGTCCTTAATAATTGTAAAATTTACTTGTATAGTTAAAGGTAAGAAAAAAAATGAAGTATCATAATGTGGATCTATACCTTTAGTTCTGTAAATATGCAAATTTAAGCAAATTAAGAATATGCAAATTTAAAAAATTAAATTTCTGATTTTCCGAAGGACAATTGAAATTGTTGTTTAAATTGCCCTTCTAAAATTCTCGTTGCAGACAACAGGACGACCACAAATTTCGATCCCTGTTGGCCACACAATGTTGTACATTAAAGTTAATATAATTTAAAGTTTGAAAAATCAACAGATTTCTGTACTGTTCAGCTTTGTTTAAATGATGTGGAGGAAGTAATAATTGAACAAGTTAGGACAATTCAATTTTAAAACTTAGAGGAATCAATGGGGAAGGCAAGGTTATTATAATTGGCGCTTTCAGAATATTTTTCGTTTCTTTGAAATGAGACGTTTTCTTTTTTCAAAGCTTTATTCAATCCAATAAAGCAAATAGCTTTATTCGAAAAATAAATGAATTTGAGAAAAATAATCAAATGAAAAATATTTGTAATAAACAATACTTTTCAGATTTATTCAGTATTTTGTCATTTTTTATTAACCTGAACAATATTTATTTCATGTGTAAACAAAAAACAAGTGCAGGAAAAGATTAATAAACTTTTAATAAGAGATAGTTTTCAGGAATGAATTTGGATTTAGGATTTGAACAAAAGATTATTTATTTTTGGATCTTATAATATAATTTGCTTTAGCAGTTCTAAATCACTATTCTTCCATATCACAACCGATATAATTTTCGCGACACAACAGGAACTTCAACTTATTACCAAAACCCTTTTGCTGAAAATACTTCAGAGCATTGTGAACCACAGTTCTCTCTTAAGAGAGGATAAATCTTTTTTCTTCTTCTTTCAATAAATTTTTCTAGGCGTGCTGAAAATCTAAAATAAACACGATTAAAGAATCAATGACCGATTTGAACTATTAGTGTGGGAGGGAAGTCACTTAACTGTCAAGAAAAATTTAATTAGCTACAAATCGACATATCCAAACAATACTAAAATTGAATGACTTTTTGCTGTAAATATTTGCAATTTTAAGTTTAATATTAAAAACTATAAAAAAGAAGTAGGAATTTTTAAATATTATTTTATAAAGATTTTAATATTACTGAATGTATTAATTCATATTAGCACATTTACTTCTTACCTTAATTTTTTGTGGCAAAAATTCTTAATGTTCATATTATTTAACGAGCTTTAGCATTTTTTGTTTTATTACAAAAATTTACCTAATGTTTACTACAATATGAAATTTTTGCGAAAGCTCAGTGAGGAAAAAAGATATTTCACACGATTGACTACAACCGTATCCAACTTAATAAAATATTGTAACAGATAAAACTAGTCATATATATTTCTACACTAGAAAACTAACCCATATAAATTATTCAGAGTGGCCACAAAACCCGGAAATCATGAAGTTTTCTGATTCTGGAAAAAGTAGGATTTTTTTTAAAATTTCATGAAAATCATGGAAATTTGCTACCATGTTGTGAAGGTACATTTCCTCATTCATACTTATTTTGGGCACCATTTACCCAGAGAATTGTGGTGGTAATCGTTAGAAGTGTAACGTTACGGAATAATTTAAACTTTTCATTACTGCCAAAACTATTTTTTTTTTAAAATAGGCATGCATACATGTTCTATTTAATTAAGGTGTCTACACCTGAAAAATTGGTGGAATTTGAAAAAAAGTTTGCTGTAAAATCAGAGAATCTTTTAGAGATCTATCATGGAACTTTTATTTCTAGAATTTTGTGGCCACCCTGATAATTATAAAAAGGATATAACAGTTATAAGTACCTTTTGCTGATCAATCATTCCACTTTCTTTGCAACTGACTTTCTTTTGATGTTTTCCTAGATGCCAATTATCTGAAGATTTACTTTGTCTTCCCACCTTATTTTCTAAAGATGAAACATAAAAATTTGTAGTTTCAGAATAATTTGTGATATTTTTCTTTCTAAAGGAAGACTGTTCACTTGCAGAAGATGAAGCTGTCTTGCAATGGGGAGCTGTGATTGTGGATGTACAAGAATCGATCCTAATATTAGAATTCTTTTCTTCTAGTTCTAATATTAAGCTATCCTTTAGCTTCTTTAAACTTGTCTGGGCATTTTTTTTCTTAAGATGCTGTTCTTGGTTTCCCTGAATACCATTTTCACTTATCGATATATTAGTTTGAAATACAAGAGAGCCGTGATCATTTATATTTTTGGTCTCCCCATGATAAAGCTTGCTGATCTTTTCTTTTTTCTTGCTTAAAGTTATTAATTCACTGATTTCCTTACTATGTTTTTGGCTACTATGAATGCTACTTTCATTTGTAGCAATGCTATACTTAGAAGAATTATTCTTAAAGCTTATTGCTTTTTCCTGTTGATCTTTCATTTTTCTCTTTGCTTTTTGTCTAAAACTTGATGGAATTTCTTTCTCGGCTACCCTGCTATCTTCTTTTTGGCTATCATGTATGCTTCCTTCACATTTTGCAGCATCACTTTGATTTTCTGGAGAATAACTTCTAATGCCGAGATTTTTCCAGTTGGAGCTGTCTTTTTTTAGATCATCTTTTAAAACGATTTCCATTTTAGTTTGTTGCTCAACTTCGTTACAAGTTTTCTTGTTATTTCTAGCAGTATTATTTTTATAAGCAGGAGAAACATCTGAAATAAATATTGTTTCTTGAAAATTTTCCGACTTTTTTTCGTCCATTTTCTTGCGACTTGTTGATGCAATTGGTGTTTTAAAACCTATTTCTAGAATATTTTGATGGTTTCCAGCATTACATGCAAAATAACTAAAACTTGCAGGAGAATCATCTTCAACATCTATTACTTCTATATGACAATCTCTTAATTTTCTGTTGAATTTCTTGCTCAGATCTGTTGATTCTTTTTTTATATGTTTTTCTATCTTATTTTGAATGCAAATTGCAATGTTATTTTCAATTGAAGGAGAATCACCTCCTATGTCTATTAGTTCTATAAGGCAATCTCTCAACCTTTTGTCATTCTTCCTGCTTAGACCTGTTGATCCAGTTTCTTTTTTGACATAAAGGTGTCTCCTATCCTCAATATATTTCTCACTTCTTGCAATACTGTGTTGAACTGCAGAAGAACTATCTTCAATGTCTATTGTCTCTAAATGACAATCTCTCAAGTTTATGTTGTCTTCCTTGCTCAGACTAGTTGATGCAATTTCGTTATTAGCAGATTGTTCTTTCCTATTAAGAATATTTCTGGCAGTGCTACTTTGAATTAGATAATCATCTCTAGAGTCTTTTGTTTCTCTAAGGCTATTTCTAAACATGCTGTCATCTTTCTTGCACACACGTGTTGATCCACTTCCTTTTTTGCAATTTTGTTTCTTCTTATCCTGAATACTTAGTTCGCTACTTGCATTACTGCTTTTAACTGCTGAAGAAGCGTCTTCTACATTGATTGTTTTGCCTTTGAAGTCTATATGTTTTCTGTTCTCTTTCTTCCATTTAACCATTGACACTTCTTCTTTCTGGGTATGTTGATCCTGACTACAAGTAAAGCTTTTTTTAATGCTACTTTGATTTGTAGGATCAGTCTTTTGAATGTCTTGAAGATTTTGGCAATGCTCCACGTGTTTTTCATTCTTTGAATTGGTTAACACAGCTGTTTTTTTTAGACTCGGTTCAGGGATATTATCAATACCAACTGCATTTCTTGCAATGCTAGTTTGACTATCAGGCAAATTATTGTTTCCCGAGTCATTACTTTTGTCATGGAGGTTTTCAGATTTCCTACAATCTTCAACCATATGCTGCACTTCTTTTGTAGACCCTTTGGCTGTATCTAAACGTATATAAAAGTGATTAATACATGCATGCAAATTATATAAATATCTTGATTACATATAGTCAGGTCGCACATAGCGTAAAATGCTATATGCTATAAAGTGAAGTCCTTAAATTTTCAGAACGCATGAAGAAGGATTGTAGAATTAAGTTTCGTTCTTCCCTCCTTCCTGCCCTAATTATATGCCTAATGTTCCAACTAAACTCCTCTAAATTTTATGACACTCTCCTTTTAAACCAAAAATAACTTAACTAACAATAATTATAGATAGCTTTGTGAATTTCAAGTTAAAGAATTTTAATAATTGCAACAGGAATATACCTTGGGACAGCTTTAGTTGATACAAATTCCTTACATAAATAGGCTTAAAAACAAAATCCTCACAGGGTTCATAAAAATTTGTCTAACAAAAAATCCAAGCACTGTACAAGGATAATTATCATGGACTATAAAATTCAACACCAATTCTGAGTTCTGAAAAATTGGAAGTATTAGCGAACATTGGAAATCTATTTTTGTTTTAAACTAGCAAATTTTAGACCAAAATATTTACAAGAAAAGAGAATTTGATCCAAAACCTTTATTAACAAATTTTAAAAATGTATTGCTAAATTTAAGATGAATATTAAATATAATACATTTGAATTATTAAATCTAACATTTGGGTTCAACTAAAATAACACACTTGAAGAAAATTAGTTTTAGCCAACTTTCCTTATTTTTTAAGTACTAATTCCAAGTAAGATTTGGAATTCAGAAAAAAAGAGGGACCGTATGGGTTGCAAAGTATTAAATACCTCCCTTTCCTGATTAGATAGTGATAGTATAAATAATATATAAATTTAAATTGCTGAGTTTGAAATTAATCAATGGAATATGGAAATCGACTTAAAAAAATGAATTTTTTTAGCTGAAAACGGCAGTATGTACTTAGCATCTGATGCCAGATATAGTTTACTTACATAAGGCAATGATATAGATATCTGACACTGCAGGTCAGTGGAAATCAAAATAGTGATCCCTTTCCTTCTTCATACACATTTAAAATTTTTTTTTAACATTTCTGCATCAATCCCAAAAACAACTTGAAAAATATTAAAAACTGCAAAACGAGCAACATGTATATATATTTTTTAAACTTTATTTCGAATGAAAATCTATTTAAAATCCTGATTATGTACACCAATTTTACTTCGATGCAGCCATTAGTTACGGATAAAATCACATGATCTAAAAATACAAAATACAACTTCACTTTTTATGCGAGCTCATTCCATTCACAAATAATCATAGCCTTTAGGTATTTTGGTTTTATACTCCCCTTCCCCCCGCCCCAATATCAAATAAGGGTGTCCCAAGGTTTAACATAATATTAAAAAGAGATGCAGACCTGATCAAAAATTTCACATAAAATAATATTTACTACTATTAGTACTTACTTATCCTAACTTCTACAGCTGCACATACTGGGCAATACCACTGGCCTGCAGGAACTTCTTTCAAAGGAGGTGTGAGGCACTTACAATGGTAACCAAGGTCACAGCAGTCACAAAGTAAAAGTGTGCCAGCATTGTTATGCTTTTTGCAAACCTCACAGTAAACAGTCACATCATATAAAACTCTTTGCTGTTTTGGCTTCAAAGGTTTAACCTAAAACACATTACCATAAGTTTGTTAATTTTTGAACAATTAAGAATTTCATTCTCATTCTTTCTTGCTCATTCACATGGACACCCCCAGGAGGGTGCAAGGAGGTGCACTTGCACCTTCCAGGCTCTTGAAATTTTTAAAAAAAATGAGGAAAAAGATGAAAATTCAGAGATAAAAAAAGCACATATGGCGTTTATACTTTTATGTTACAATCAGCATTTTCTTTTTCTACTAATTTAGTCTTAATTCTTTCCTATATCGTTTTTTATAGCTACTTGCGTGACCATTTTCTGGCGTTTGTTGTCTATGATTATTAGAGTTTGATGAGTAGAAGTATTTATTCCTTTTATAGTAAAATCATTTTCTGTGTAGTTCTCAAAATTCTAGGAAAATGTTTTGTTTTTTAAGTCATCAGATATACTATCTTGAAATCTATTTTTAGAAATCAATTGTACATATTCCAATATTGCCTTCGTGTTCCATTTTGATATTTTTTTTTTTATTATATCCGAAACTTGGAAGAAATTAAAAAATGTTACTCTTCTGTATTTTTGTATCTTCGAATTCCTCTATTCTAAACACTGTCTCTTGAATGTCGTGAAATCTAGTTGGATGATAAAAAAATCGTTAAAAATATATATTTTAATATTTTTACTATTTTGTATTTTTTTTCCTCTTTATCTGGGTTGCGCTTTCAAAAATATATGCCATGAATTTTAACTATTCTCAAAGAGAGTACAATTTATAATGCATGATTATTAATTAACATTTCTAAAAAATATTGATGATTTTGATAAAAATGTTGTCTTGCACCCCCTTGCAAATATTCCTGGGGGCACCCATGCTCATTCACAATAATCACATTGTTGAATATCTTAAAATTAGTTAAAATTATAGTAAAATAGAATAGTTAAAATTATATTTAACATTACCATCCAATAATACCCAAGTAGTACATACTTGTTTTAAGGGTAGTTTTTTTTAAACAAGTATTATGATAAAAACTTATCCGAAAATCATTATGCCGCCTACTTTACAATTAAGATTTTGTAGATTTTTAAAATTTAAATTTCTAAATTTAAACTAAAATAGTATAATATCCTTACTTAATTATAACTTCTTGTTATGGCAAATAATATGGTAGTCACAAAATAATACAGCACAGCATCAATTATCTGAATACCGATCAACTAAAACCTTCCCAGTTGGCAAACTAAATTTTTTTTACTTTTTTTAAACTTTAGGTCGACTTTAATTCAGTATTACTTAATGTACTTTGAAAGACACATGATACAAAATATGAACAGTTTTATGTTTAAGATCACCATTTCTTGGTTTCCTATTGTTTTTATTACACTGGTAATTTTTTTCATAACATCGTTTTTTCTAGAAATCAGTTAACCGAACATCCCCAGTTTCCAGTTTTTTCGGATAATTGGTGCTGCACTGTAAATCAAATATAACATTAAAAATAAAGAACTTAAATTAGTTAATGAAACGGAAAACTGATTTTAACATTAATAAGTTCAAACGTACCTGGATAACAATTTCTGAATCTAAACTTATAATTTTTGTAAATCGCTTTCTATCAACAGGACAGTAACTTCCATGCTAAAACAAAAATATTACAAAGTATAAATCAAACACATTAACATGGCTTTTTAGCGTAAAAACTAATTTGGCGGGGGATTTTGATACCAAATGTCGTTAGTTTTAATGGACATATACAGTTGGTAACTGTATGTCACTAAATATTGCAAATTTGGTATCTCTAATTCTAATAGGCATAGTAGAGCGGCTACACGCCAAAAAATAGCGAAAACTGCACTTCGTGAAACAAGTCAGTAATTTTGCACACTGATAGAATATGTCATTCTGATCATTTTAAGAAGTGGGGCCACTCGAATTTCACTTCCGGTCGAGTTTTTATACTAGTTCAATGTTAGGCATAAAATGTTCGTTTTTATCAATAAAAATAGTTATATGTGGGGTTACATCCAAATCATGAGCTTTATAGACATGTGTAATATGTTAAATTATTATGTTTTGATGAAAGATTAAAAAAGTAGTAAAAAAAATTCAACCGGAAGTGATTCGCATTTCGACCGGAAGTCTATCTATAACATCTAAAACTAGTACATCCAACAACTCAAACTTCATATATAAAACATATGCTATCATTAGAAAGGTAATTTTAGTGATGTTGTATGATATAGTACTAAAAATAAAAAGCGACTTCCAGTCGAAGTTTTAAACTTTTTAAAAGTTAGACTTAAAAATGCACTTTTTTAAAAATTATACCACCTTCATATAAACTATAAACGGTCACAATTAAAAACTGTTAATACTACAGGTTGTTATATCAAATTACAAGGATGGATATGCTGGATATAAAATGGAACATTTCAAATGGAAGTGACTGAAATTCAGACCGGAAGTCTGCTTATAAGGAACTGATATTGCACATATACCAATATAATAGAGCAGCTAGAGGGGAAAACTGCATTTCGTGAAACAAGCCTGTAATTGTGCACATTGATAAAAAATGTCATTCTGATCATTTTAAGATGTGGAGACACTCGGATTTAACTTCTGGTCAAGTTTTTATTCTACTTCAAAGTTAGGCATAAAATGTTCATTTTTATCAACAACAAAAAAATTATATGTGGAATTACAGCCAAAACCATGAACTCTATAGACACGTGTAATATGTTAAATTATTACATTTGAAGGAAAGATTAAGAAAAGGATACTTAGTATAATCATCTTTCCTTCGCTGAAACATCAAATGAAATCTTCCGGTTATCTGAGATGATATCACCGTGATATTGGCAGTATCAGTTCCTTATAAGTAGACTTCCAGTCCGAATGTCAGTCATTTCCAGTTGGAATTTTCCATTTCATATTCAGCATATCCATCCTTATCATTTGATGTAACAACATGAAGTATTAAGAGTTTTTAATAGTGACACTTTATATGAAGGTGGTAAAATATAAAGATGCACATTTTTAAGTCTTAACTTAAATAAATCTAAAACCTCGACCGGAAGTAACTTTTTGAATTTAGTTTATTATAAAACATCACCAGAATTCCCTTTTTATTGATAGCATATGTTTCATACATGTAGTTTAAGCTAGTAGATGCAGTTTTAGCTGTTAAAGATAGACTTCCAGTCGAAATACATATCACTTTCGGTTGAACATTTTTTTACTATTTTTTTTTAATCTTTCATCTAAGCCTAATAATTTAACATATTACACATGCCTATAAAGTTCATGATTTCGGCTGCGATCCCACCTATAGCTATTTTTATTGATAAAAACGAACATTTTATGCCTAACTTTGAACTAATATAAAAACTCGACCAGAAGTGACGTTAAATAATTAGAATTATAAATATATATTTTCAATGTGCAAAATTACAGACTCGTTTCACGAAATGCAGTGCCGTTCTACCATCAGAAAAAAATCAGTATAAGCTCTGAAATTTGCTTAGGCTTCGACTTCCGGTCAGAATTTCAGTCACTTCCAGTTGAAATTTTTCATTTTAAATTTAACATATTCGTTCTTACAATTTGATGTATAGAAAATGAAAGAAGTATATTAGTATTTAAATGGGACCCTTTATATGAAGGGGGGGGGGGAGGGGGATATTAAAAATACGCATTTTTACACCAAACTTTAAAAAAAAGAAGTCTAAACCGCAAAAGAAAGTAATATCCGAGGGGAATATTTCTATTTAGTACGTTATCGAAATAAACCCTTTTATATGTAGAATGTGTTTTATGTGTGTAGTTCAAGATGTTGGAGTTGATTACCGGTCGAAATTTTACCAACTTCCGGTTAAAATTTTAACGACTTCCAATTGAATTTTTTTTTTTTTAATTCTTTAATACAAGCCTAACTCTTTAACATATTATACGTAATAGAGTTCATATTTTTGGCCGTGAACCTACAATTTACGCTTTATATTGGGGGGGGGGGGGGAGAGAGGGAGGGCATATTTTAGGCCCAACTTTGCAGCAGTATAAAACCTCGACCGGAAGTGAAATCCGAGTGGCCCCACTTCTTAAAATGTTTAGAATGACATTATCTATCGATGTGCAAATTTACAGACTTGTTTCACGAAGTGCAGTTTTTTCCCTCTAGACGCTGTACTAGCAGTTGAAGCAACTGATAAGTATTTGAAGAACTCTCAAATTCATTTAGTAATTCTGTTTATAATCATTGAGAAGTTAGGTACTTATGTATTATTCTGTGCATCAGTTGGCGAGAAAAAAAAGTCATAAAACGGATTCTCTTAGTGCAGCATAGCTAATGTATTCCAAGGGAACCTGCCCCCCCCCCCCCATGCTGATCAGAGGTGAATCGCACCGCCAAGAAGGCGAAGATGTTTAATTTTTTATTTTGACAATCATTGACAGGAATATAAGTACCAAAAAATATAATCTGTACTTTGAAATGGAGACGAGTTCAGAAGCGGCCTTATAGTAAAAGTGACAGTCCATGTTGTTAATATTAAATAAAACAAGGGAATTTTTTTAGTAGGGTGTTTGTTTGAGTTTTTTTATAAGTTTATTCTACTTCATTTAATAATTTGTCATGTGCAAGAGCAAAAAACCCACCACTTTTCAGTGTTAAATATTTTTACAAAAAATAAATTTGAGTAATGTATGATCATACCATAGATTTAAAACATTAGCTAGACAGAGTGTTTAGCTTTGCCATGTGTAACGAAGATCAAACCATGTGATGCAAGTTTTCCACAAACAAAGGAGAAAAAACATTAATTTCAATGGGAAATGCAGGAGTGTGTCCTTGGAAATATCATTGAATCCTGTAAAAATAGTTCTATCTTTTTTTTGCATTTGGTTGTTACGTGAAATTTAAAAAGAGGAATCAGTAAAGTTACAGAGGTATGGGCTATTTTTTAAACTTTCTCTATAAGTAAAGTTTTGTAGCAAGGTTGGCATGTTTAAACCAAAGTGTTTTTTTAAAGAATAATTTAAAATTCTATTTTCATTTATTTATAATATGACTTTTCAAATTATTTGATGTTGTAAATAACTTCTACTTTTAATCAAAAATCTATCTTTTTCAAATGGAGTTTATTGAAAATGATCTTTAATGAAAAGATATCTTTTTCAAATGGAATTTATTGAAACTGTAACAGATATAAAATGTTGCCGAATGCAAGAAAATGATATTAAAAAAGTTTAATGCTGATGTATTGAAGGAAGTTTAAGTAATTCGTACTGCAAAAGCAACTACAGCGAATGTTGAGAGAATTTTTTCTTCTTTTGGAGTTGTACAATTGTTTTGTAACAGATTATGTTTAGAAAAAGCTTCAAAACTTCTTTTTTTGTTTAAAAATGTAAAATCCTAAATTTGTTTTTAAATGGAAATAACAAAATAAGAATCTAGTTTCCTTTATTTTTAAAAAAATAATTCAACAAATGAAATATCTACATTCTTCAAATAACATGACTGAGTGATGTTTTTGTAAATGAAAAATTATATGAATACTATAGATAGAATAAGATACAATCTATTTAAAAATAAATCTTGTAATTAAAGACTATGGAACAGTAAGTTTTTATATTAATCGAAGAGATATATCAATGTTTTATAATTATTCAACAGTAACTAAATTCAAACTATAGGCTGCATTTTAAATTCGTTTCTGAAATAGAGGTTTTGTGTTTTAACAGCCTATTTCTAAACTTTAAAAATATCATTTCATCACCATTACTGATGAATCTAAGAGCAATATTCCATGTATTAGGTAGTAAACAATTTTACTATTGTACTATATTGTACACATTGAATTTAAAAAAATAGTATCTCTTAATAAAATATTAAAATTGAATATGATTTTAATGCCCAAATAAGTAGCAACAATTGCTCATTTACTTAGTTTAAATTATTTTCAAAAATAATATTAATTGTTATTTGAGCCCTAATTACTCTAGTTTAAGTCAAATTTTATTTGTAAATATGTATACATATAGTTAAAAAAGGATTTAAAAAAAAAAAAAAAAAAACCTCGGTTTAAACCAAAAAACCCTTTTTTTTTGGTTTTTGGTAATTTTTTTTTTGGAAACCCTGTTTTGTAGTATCCTTATAAATTTATTTTTGTTTTGCATTATCGGAAAGTCATTTTCAATTGGTTTATAATAAACCAATTGTTATCAATTATATCATAATTAGTAACTAACTTCTTAAAATTGTAACTGTTAATGAAATGGAAATATAGATCAAGGTTGCAGCTTTTTTTTTTTGTAAAAAGTAGTACCTTTTTAAAGTTTTTAATTTTACTTTGACACGGCGAATGGAAATTCTGAGCAGTTGGCTTGACTGACATAATTTGGCGCATAATGAAATTAAATATAATTTTAATGCATGTCAAGATTTAAGATTGCTTGTGTTTTATATATTTATTTTTAGACTTTACCCATTTTTAAATATTCAAAAGCTTTAAAGTAGATAACAAAAATTTATAACATCGTTTTGATATCTTGCTTAGTGAATTTTTTTTATAAAACTTATAGATATGTAAATGTTTTCTTTCTTCATTTATTTACAGTGTACATTCAACAATTCGAATGGGTATTAAACAACATATCTAATTTATTATTTAGATTTAATATAATGAGAATATTGGATGGTGGCAGAATATTACATGCCATCAAAGATTAATATTTAAATTTATTTTTCTGTTTTTATGTGACATATAAATAAGATTTTTTCTTTAAAATTATTGAGAAAGTAAATTTTCATTAGAGTGTTCAAGGTTTGGGGTCTGCAATTAAAAGACTGCTTCTGCAAAATTTTTTATTGTTGTTTCAGAGAGCTAATTAACCCACTCGCTGTCTCCCAATTGAACAGAAACTTGGCAGATAGAATTGTTGAGGATGACAATGCATTTAATCAAGTTTTGGGGGTATCATTAAAAGGCCACTTTTGCACATGCTTTTATTGCTGTTTCAGAGGGCAAGTTAACCCACTTGCTATCATCTAATAGAGCAGAAACTTGGCAAATAGACACATTATCGCTGACAGTGCATTCAATCTAGTTTTTTGAGATGGGGGGGTTGAGTCCATGGCATAGGACTCGATGATTTTCTTCGTAGTGGTCAAATATACTATGAAAAATTGATCTTAGCACAAAATTATCGAGGAGGGGGGGACATGAAAATAATGCTATTCCTGCATATGTCAATACTTGTTTATCATTTATCAGCTCCTTTTGTAGTTTAAAGTCATGTTAAAGCCATTTTAAGGTTAAAGTGATTTATTCACTGAAAAATAATTAAATCTTAATTTCTTTTTGTGGGTGAAATGGCCACCCAAATACTAGAAGAGGCATATATCTGCATAGCATGTTTTTTGAGTTTGGCAATGGTAGTAACATAACAGTTGCTACCAAAACACATATTTGCAATGTTTATAATCCAAATGCCTTATATGTTCGTAAATGCCAAAGGTGGTTTTCTAAGTTCAGTTCCGGTAATTTTGATCTTTCTGATTCGTATCGATCAGGAAAAGGAACAACTTTAGACAATGTCCTGTTGAGGACAGAAAAGGAAGAAAATCCATGTGTTACACAATCGATGAACTGTCAAACATTCTTAACCAACCTTGGTTGACCATCCAAGAACATTTGAAGCAGAGCAGGTGTTTGGGTCCTGCATAATCTGTCCGAAAAAACAAGGCTAACTAATCTATTGGGTTGTTCGAAAAGTAATTTCGTTTTTTCCCGTCAGAGGACTTAATTACATTTTTTCGAAACCAACTTCACACTTAAGCCGCATAACCATTATATGTTTTGAGAGCTGATATTGCAAGGCTTGTGTGTGAAAAAGTTCTATTAATTCTACACAGTAGTTTTTGGTTGGTGCCCTTTTAAATATGGAGAGCAATAGCACCATTTTCGTCATATTTTACTTTTTTACATAGAAAAGGTAAAAATGCTGTCCAAGCGAGAAAAAAATTGACGGATGTGTATGGAGAAGGCGTGTTAACAGTACGCCAGTGCCAGAACTGGTTTGCAAAGTTTCGATCCAGCAATTTTGATGTCGAAGATGCACCACGTTCGGGAAGGCCAGTTGAAGCTGATAAAGACAAGATAAAGACATTAGTTGATGCAAATCGGCGAATAACCACACGAGAGATCGGTGAGAGGTTAAATTTGTCGAATTCGACTGTTTATGGCCACTTGAAAGGCCTGGGCTTAACCTCGAAGTTCAATGTGTGGGTGCCCCATGTTCTTAAGGGAGCGAAATTTGTGTCGTCGCGTTGACGTGTGTGATTCGGTCCTCAAACGTCAGGAAAATGATCCATTTTTGAAGCGGATTATTACTGGGGACGAAAAATGGGTCGTATACAACAATGTGAAACGCAAGAGGTCATGGAGCAGAAAAGATGAACCGACTCAAAGCGTTTCAAAAGCCAACATTCACCAAAAAAAGGTGATGCTGTCTGTTTGGTGGGATTTCAAAGGAATCGTTTTTTTTTTAGCTTTTACCGGACAATACAACTATTAATTCGGAAGTCTATTGTCATCAGCTGGACAAATTGAAAGATGCGCTTAAACAGAAGAGGCCAGAATTAACCAACAGGAAGGGTGTAGTGTTCCACCAAGACAACGCGAGGCCTCATACAAGTTTGCTCACTCGCCAAAAGCTTTTAGAGCTTGGATGGGACATACTGCAACACCCATCATATTCTCCAGATCTGGCGCCTTCCGATTATTATTTGTTCCGGTCCCTGCAAAATTTTTTGGATGGTAAAACCTTTACCTTAAATGAAGATGTCAAAAACCACCTGAATCAGTTTTTTGCCAGCAAGGACCAAAACTTTTATGAGCGGGGAATCATGTTACTCCCAGAAAGATGGCAAAAGGTGTTGGACGAGAATGGCCAATATATAATTTAATAAAATATTTATTCATTATACGAAAATTGTCTTTCATGTTCCCCCAAAAAAAAAAAAAAATTACTTTCCAAACAACCCAATATTACTTGCAACTTATTGTTTCATTGGCGCCATACAGAAGTGTGTTTTGATTGCTTGATCACTGGTGATGAAAAATGTTTCCTCTTCAATAATCCAAAATGCAAATATTGGTGTCTCCAAATAAATCACCATGAAGCCAGGTTTACATTGCAAAAAGTCGCTTTTGTGAGTTTGGTCGAGAATTCGCGGAATCGTTCATTTTGAAGTGCTGAAATCTGGACAAGCTGTGAATGCAGACCATTACTTTGACTAACTAGATAGAGTAAATCAATCTGTAATTGAAAAGTGTTTAGCGATTGTTAACAGAAAAGGCGCTATTATGCAATACAATAATGCAAGACCACTTTGTGTAAAACGAAATGTAAAAAAATTACTGAATTGGGGTGAGAGAGGTACTGCCTACCCCACCCTACTTGTCCGACATTGCACCATCGAATTTCCATTTATTCCGATCACTACATACTTTTTAGGTGGCAAAAAATTTGAAAATTCGGTCGATATTCAAGATGGCATTTCCAGATATTTTGCTCAAAACAATTGATTTTTATTGATCCGATATTGAAAATTTGTATACCAGATGGCAAAAGGTTGTTGATAATGAAGATCATTTTACATCATTGATTAAAAAAAACCTTGTTACAATTTATTTGTTTGAATTTAATGTAAAAGAACAACATTACATTCCAGTCTCTGCATTACTTAAATAAGTTGCAACTGCACTTAAAAGTTGGCAATGTATATTAATGATTTATACTAAAAACTGTTATTTTTTTTGTGTTAATTTTTTATACATCGATTTCAGCATATTCTGTTATTTACTTATAATAAAAGAGTGATATTTCTTGTACTACTTTGAAGAAGAAATTCTTTTCCTGCATTGCAGTCAAGTTAAAGGTGTTCCAATTATTTTTTAACCATTATATTCTATCCAGTGCAATGGCTCTCCTGTTTGTGCTGTTCAAAATCTTAAGGTTTTTTCTACTTTTTTAGAAGATGCTACTTACTTATTATACTTGGTAATTTTACAATATTTGCTTTTTCTATACAAATTATGAACACACTGGTAAAAGTAGGATATGGCTAAAATTAATATTAAATAAACCATACTAGATTTTAAAATTAGGCTCAGATTTACTATACGATGTTAGATGGATTGGCGGCAGAAAGTTGGCGATTTAGCGCCTAATGTGGCAACCCGTTGACTTGATTTTCCGGTAACCTTAATGACCATTTGGATTTGGCAACACAGCATTTTGAATTTGGCAACACAGCTTTTTGAGATCATTTTCCATTTTAATTACTTTTTTGAAAAATTGCCATCTGACACTGTACAGTAAATCTTAACCAAAAATATATAAAGGTTTTTATAATTGGCACTAACTAAAACAGGATAAAGGTAGATTGTTTTCAATTCTGGGGTGGATCTTAGCACAGCCCACCTCTTGGCATCTTTTGGAATTATCACCAAACGAGTGGCGATAACGTCGGCAATATGGCAACCTAGACGGATTGTGGAGGAGAACAGTCTAGAATCTTACGGAGCGCTGTGTTTGAACGTCCGATCGCAACGGCGTTACGATACCAAAACTATTCGAAATGCACAACGAAATTCTGAAACCTGATTGGTTAATTAATATGTATTCCTTATTTTCCGTCATTTAGGCTTCTGGTGTCTTGGGAGAAGGTTTTTATGATTTTACGTGATTCTTTATTCGGCAAATCATTAACACTTACCCTGCTCAGGCAAAGGATTAGCAAACATATTTATGGTAAGTCTTGATTTTTTTATAAAATATTATTATTTCTGGCCTTTAAGTATCGTTTTTTAATTGAAAAATAATAATAATAATGAATATTCAATTAGTAGTCAACTTGGCGAGATTTGAAATAAGTCGCCAAGAGGTGGGCCCATCTAAGATTTTACCCAATTCTGAAATACCATCAAGGAAACTTCACAAGGTTTTTAACATATATGATTCCATTTAGGGCATGCAAATGGGGAGCATTTATCTTTTGAAAACCCTTGCTCCTACGTGATTGCAAAAGTTATAAATGTTACGGTGTAATACAATCAATCAACAATTTAACACACAAGTCAAATTCCCCACTTTATCTAACTTTGACAAGGCCATAGTAAAGAGAAACCTGCCATAAATATACAGCTCTGTTTTTCATTATTATCCCGTCATATATTTCACCTTAGTGTCATTCTTAGTAGAATCGAATAAGGAGAGCTCAGTGTAGTGTTTAGTATAAATTTATGAAACTTATTTTCGTCCTCTGAAGACGAGGGAGGGGGGAAGCAGGTTCTTTGTCCTGGTTCTATAGGTCAGATTCTTTGATTAGCTATAGTTTAAAATGTTTTTTGATAAAATTTATAACAAGCTACGGTTAAAATGTGTTAAACGCCCCCTTTTTGGCGACTTTGCAAAATGCCGCCAAGTTGCATTGACATTACTACTGAATTGAACTACAGGTTTGCCAAAATGGATGCCAAGTTGTAATGGAACCATATAGACGCTGGGTTAACATACTTGCCGTTTTATGTAAACAATTCTTGGCACAGAATCCGTACCGTACTTAGAAGTTTTATCAATTTTTCACTTACTTTGGACCATTTCTCAAGACAGGGTAGGCAGAAAATATGATCACAAATATCAAGAGATGCTCTGCTTTTGTCAATAATCTCTTCGAAACAAATGGGACATGAATTACTCATCGTCCGCAGAAGAGAAATTGAGCAGTTGCTGCTAAATATAAAAATTCCCCAATGGAAAAATCACAAATTCCACTTCAAAATAAAAGTTGAATAATCATAGATTTTTAGATTTGGCGCGATTCGATTGTAATTGTAGTAGAAGAGGGGCTTTGTTTTGTTTTGTTTTGTAACCACCGACTGTCTATTTCTGCCACTTATAAAGTGCTTATGTTATTTATTTGGCAGGTTTACAGGTTACTATTGACTTGGGTTTGAGGCTATTTCAAATGGAACTTAAACCAGAATGGTCTAGAGAAATCAGTTTTTTAACTTGCAATTATTATCAAACTCATAAAAAAACCTATTTAAAAACTTTAATTTAAATTTCATCAAACATTACCATTACAACCGGTGCAAAAAATATGCATAATAATTAAGTAAGGTATTTCAGAAAAGCTTGTGACATCATCATGTGGAAAGTACAGTAAAATGATTGCATTTGAAATAGATTCTTAATTTCTGGTTTAATTACGTCCTAAATATCAAATTTCTGTATTTTAGAATCTTAAATGTGTCCTAAATATCAAACGATTTGGAAATTACAAATTTTCTTTTGTTTAGTATTTTGTTTGTTTCTTTTTACTGTGCGTCTGGCAACGTCAACGTTATGTTTCTTTTTTTTTCCTTCTCCATTCTGAGTCGTGGTGGAAAAGTTGCTAATATCGGTTGCATTGGTTATATTGTGCAAGTTTCAAAAGCTATTTCTTGTTTTGTCAGGTGCTCTACCTGTGCCATTTTCTTGACCACTGGACGTATATCTTGATATAATTTCTTTTTCAAAAGTTGTGCAATTTGACGTCTGCGTACCTTTTTGTCGCTTGCAGAAATTCCCGTGGTTTTCTTTGTCATTAAAAAGTTTTGTAATTCAATATGGCGCCTAAAAACAAAGCTAAAAACAGTTTTTATTTTTTCATGAAAGAGCTTCAAGATAAAGAAGCTGCAAAAGGCCGTACAGTAACAATGAAAACTTTACCAAATATGGCTCATCCCATATGGACTGTAAGTAGATTTATTTGTATGCTTCCAAGGGTTATAATTGGAAAATATGCATCTTGTGTGCAAAGAGAAGTTACCAAAACTCATCAGGTTCCTACATCTGCACCAAAACAGTTTAGAGTAAAATTAAGGAGTTACTAGCTAACGAAAATTGACTAAGTTTCTGATATCTGAAATTAATTTTTAATTGCTACTGTTTGTAAAGTTGGTTTAATAGATTGTTGCACAATTGTTAAAGCACATATTCTAATTGCGTAATCTGTATAAGTATATTTTTTAGGCACAGATAGAGTATTGGTACATAACAATACTTGTTAACTTTAAATGAATAAAGATTGGAAGCTCTTTCTAGTTGCTATAAACTTGGTGTATAAGCTGATAGCTTGTGATATAGCTGAGATGGTTGAAGTTATTTGATATTTAAACTAAGCCCAAGGGAAATTATTAATTATAATGCATGTCTTTTTAAAATACATGTCCCTACATAACCAAACTAGCTCTTGTATCATTGAAAGTAAATTTATCCACTGGAAAGAAATTAATATCTTACACCCAGGAGTGTTTTGGAAAGGAAATGGCATTTCTTCTTTTTTTAAAGGTGATGGTAAAATTGTATATATTTCACAGTTTGTTCTCTCATTCGTACCCATTTTCATCAATATTAGTGTATTAAATGGTTATATGCTAATTTTTGGTGAGCTAGGATGGTCTTTTCACTACCCCTTTTCCCCTAGAATATCTAAGATATGGCATATGGAAAGTCAGGGAAAATCATGGAAAGTCATGAATTTAGACATTGGGTAAATTTTGTCATGGAAAGTCATGGATTTGGAACAAAAAAAGCCTATGTCATGGAAAAACAGTGAATTGCATGGATTCCTAAAAAAATCTTACGCAAAATCACGTGACTATGACGTCATAAACGCCATGATCGTGATTAGTTGTTACTTCGACGATTCATCTGCGTTTTTATTTACTTTATTGATAGAAACAACGGTTACAGTTAAAAACTCCGGCCAATGAAAAGAATTTCTGAACTCCAAACTTGTGATGCCGACCAAATGGTATAGTGGTTAGCGTGCTAGCCTCTAGACCGCGAGGTTGCGGGTTCGAGTCCCGTGTTAGGCATGGGTGTTTGTAAATGTATGTTGGCTTGTCTAATGACGAATGTTTAGGCTCATTATAGCCCTCGTGTTGCTAACGGCGCCAGATAATCTGAAAACAACCAACCAAACTTGTGACATCACACAAGTAGGTCTCGGTGAAAAAAAAATTCACAATGCAAGAACTGAAATAAATTTGATAATCTTTACTTTTGGTTTGACTTCTTATGCTACTGGTTTAAATTTTTTTTTAACTCCGTATGCTACTGGTTTACATTGTTGACACCAAAACATTTGATTTTTGATTATTTAATTTACTTATATTTTCTTATTCCTTCTTCAAATATTTACTTTTTATTAAAGATTGATTATCTTTTTTAACACTTGAAATATAGAAGAATGGAAAATTATTTTTCGCCGTTTCTTCTGGTTTCGATGTATCTTCGTTACTGATTATATGGTGAGTACCTATTCCTCTGCATTTATTAGAAAAGTCTCTTGTCGATATCTAGGGTGGCGACAGAACAGGGAATTTCCCTATTCTGGAAAAATAAAGGAATTGCGTAAAATTTGAACTAGCTAACGCGCTTCATTTTAAGTGATTATCATCTACAAGATGATATATCTAAAACCAAAATTCTCAAATTATACGTCCAAATAAAACATTTTTGAATTAATGTAAAATCAAAACAATATTTTTAAAATCATTAATTTTGTCATTCCATAAACATTGGAATGTATTGAACTTCTGAAATCAAAGCCACGGAGATCTATGTTCTTCTCTGTCATTTTTATCGGACGAGGGCTACGGAACAGAAAAGACTCTGAACGGTGAACGAAAATTAATGTTTGTGGGTAGCGGTAAGATGAAGCGGCAAAATGTTTCACACAGACGCTCATGTTCATTATTGCCGGCCGGACCCATACTTCCGTTGTAATCAATGTACACATTAACGCAAGCGGTGCCGCTCCATTGCTCTGCCGAAAGTCGCTTACGCTTGCCGTTTGTATAACTTCAATCTGACTGAATCCTTTACTAGCATGATTATTTTTAAACTTGTTTTTTTGTCAACAGAATGTATGATAACCCTAATTATTTACGTATTACTTCTGTTAGATTTTTAGTTATTCTATAACTTAGCAGCGCGGCAGCTCGCATCCTTATGTTAAAAAGAAATTCTTCAACTTCAATCTAACTGCATCCTTTACAAACATGAATATTTTTTTTCTTGCCTTGTGTTTTCTGTTAACAGAATATATTAGAAGCCTAAATTCCTTAATATTTCAAATTGATTCCATCAGATTTTTTTTCGGTTTTATTTACCCTTAATAGCTCCGTCACACACCTCGCTTTGTTTTATACCCCTTTACTGTATTATTTTTCTATGCTTAGTTTACTTACATGAAACGAGGATTTTTTAATCAATATAAAACTTATAGTAATCATTTTACAATCATATACAATAATTTATTTACTATGTTGCGTTAGTAAAATTTACTATGTTGCGTTAGTAAAATAATAAAATTCTTAAGTCAGGTTCAATGTTTTTAATGTGATTTCTTGAGTCATGGAAAATCATTTGCTTCAGTCATGAAAAGTCAGGGATTTAGGACATTTAAGATTGGCAGAAACCCTGTATCTTTAATGATGCGACTTTGCATTACCCCACCTTTTTATTTTATATTTCACCACTGTACATTGTGGTTGAAGCTGGGAAGACGGGGAAATTGAACCGAGGACTCCCAGCTTCGAAATGGGGCTTGCTAACCACTAGGTAAAAGTATAGTGCCTAGGAGTATGTATCTGTCTTTTGTACACGACACCACCACATAGTCCCTTCTCAGTGAGTTGCGAAGAGACGAACGATTGAGTTTGACAGCGGATCGCCGAAGATGCCATAATGATTGTGTGGTTGTGCAGTTTTCGTTTCAGAAGGAGCCGATAGGTGGCAGCATTATTTAGTTGTCCAGATAAACCAATTGTGGCGGAAGCTGGGAAGACGGGGGAATTGAACCTACGACTCCCAGCTCCGAAATGGGGCGTGCTAACCACTAGGCAAAAGTAATCACTAGTGGTCAATACCCAAGGATAGTATTTGCATTAGCAGTGTCAATTTATGAACTATAGCTTTTAAAGTGTCCTTGTTCAAGATATTCCTCTTTAATAAACAGGTAACACATTATTGATTTTGCCTAATCACAACAGTCTCCTCTAATTTGATTAGGTTAGCTATTTGATTTTGTTATATTGAAAATTGGATTTCTTCCCCCCCCCCCCCCGTCATTTTTCTGGTTAGAAATCTTGGATAATATAAATATATCTCCCCATTTACAGCATTTGGCTATACATTTATGGAGAGATTTATATTTTCATTCAGTATTTTTAGGTTATGTTAGCTAGTGTTTTAATCGCAAATAGTACCTAACAGCCTCCATTACTCTAGACCTGAAGATTTAAATTTTCAAGTAGTAGTCGGTAAGCACTTTTAGTTTAGTAGCCATTCATCGCAGAATTTTTTTTTTTTGACCGGTGGCGCAGTCGAATAATCGTACCTATAAAGGATGCAGTCAGATTGAAGTTTGAGAATGTTTTTTAACCGTAAGGCTGCCAGTGGCCACACTTTTAAGTTATAGGATAACTAGAAATATAACAGAAATAATACGTAAATAAAATTAGGTTTCTAATATATTTTGTTTGCAAAAACGCCTGGCAAGAAAAAAAATAATTAAGTCTGTAAAGGATGCAGTCAGATTGAAGTTTGAAGAGGGCGTCCCGTGTGGCACTGCGGCCGCACCCACACGGGAAGTACAAGAAGGGAAACTCAAAATTTTTTTAATTCCCTGACACTTCCCAGATTTTTCTAGAAAAGTGAATTTCCCTGACAATTCTCCAAATTTTCAGTTCTGTTACCACCCTCTCACCTCATGAATCCATATCGTGGATAAATGGATTTTAATGTCGTATACGCACGTGATTACAAAATTTCAAGAAAGGGAAGGGAGATTTTCATTGATTTGGAAATTTCGGTTTATTCAGTAACAATTAAAAAAAATCGTAGGGGAGGTGAGAAACGAAAGGTAGCCGGTTGATTAGTTTATTTAGTCGCCTCATCACGCTGTTTAATCGACCTGTGGCGACTAGATATTTTAAGGTCTACATTACTCTATTGCAGTATTTCCTAAAGTGTGTGTTGCGACCTACTGGTGGGACACAGGTCCTTTGCGATACTTTTTAAGAAATAATTTTTGTAAAATTATTTCATATTTTTTTCCTAAAAGTTCCTTTTTGACTCATAAAACCTCATTTGGAAATAATATATGATGCTTGTCTCTGAAAAAGACTGAAGTAGGTCGCTATAGATTCTGTTTTTAAAAAGTGGGTTGTGAGGTTTTATACAAGGTCCGGCTATTAATTTCCAGGACTGACGTAACTGTAGGAGAACAAAAAGCCGGAAGATGGCGTTAATGATTGCATATTGAAGAGCTTTTTCTTGCGCATGTGCAGTGCAATCGGCAGCATTCTGAAGCAAGTGGTTCTCGTGGAAAGGCGCATTAAAACATACCTCTTAAATTCCTGTTGTCGAAGTGAAAATGAAGCAAAGAATTAACATTAAATTTTGCTTCAAATTGGGCAAGACAGCTGCGGAAACTTACGAAACGTTAAAACAAGTTTACGGCGAGGAAGCATTATCCCGCTCAAGAACTTTTGAATGGTTTAAACGCTTTCGGGACGGTCGCGAAAGCGTCGAAGATGATTCACACACAAGTCGGCCGCAGTCTGTACACACGCTGGAAGCAATTGAAAAAATTCGCGATATGGTGAAATGTGATCGTCGATTGACTATTCGAGTACTCGCCAATGAATTGAACATGGACAAAGAGACGGTTGGGCGAATTTTGACGCAAGACCTAGGCAAACGCAAGATTTGTTCCAGATTCGTTCCTCACCATTTAAGGGACGAACAAAAGCAATTGAGACTGGACGCATATGGCGAACTTATCAACAACGCTGATACTGACCCTACGTACCTGGATAGGATACCCAATTTGAAGCAAAATTTAATGTTAATTCTTTGCTCCATTTTCACTTCGACAACAGGAATTTAAGAGCTACTTTTTAATGCGCCTTTCCACGAGAACCACTTACTTCAGAATGGCGCCGATTGCACTGCATATGCGCAAGAAAACGCTCTTCAATATGCAATCATTAGCGCCATCTTCCAGCTTTTCGTTCTCCTACAGTTACGTCAGTCCTGGAAATTAATAGCCGGACCTTGTAGTTTAGAAACCCCTGCTCTACTGCATTTATGCGTAATTGCATGAAAATGATTGCTATTAATGTTATCCAGAAATTTAAAACTTATTAGCTTTCATTGGTTTAAATCTTACTTAAAACACCAGAAAGTCTATCGGAATTTAAGTCGGTTCCAAATAAATATTTGAATATTTCTTTAAACAATAAACTACTTGTATTAAATGTTTAAAATTATGTAATTCTAAGAGTTAATCTCAACATTTTAGTTTTTGTCCAATGAGGCATTTGAAGAACAAGCTGGATTAAGTACAATCGCGCAACCAGTCTCTAACAAAATCGAACCTTATTGCAGCCGAAGCACTAGCTCCAAATCCAGACTGATACATGTTAAATCCTTCTTAGCTTTTTTTTTTTGCTGATACGAGCATGGCTAAAAAACGAAAAGAGATGGTATCAGCTCAGATGGAAACTTCTTTAACTGACATTTTCAAATTACGATTATTAATTAAGGTTTTGATGCTGTATGACCTGTATTAGGCATTGCACAATAAAAATTTATTGCAACCATACATTATTCAAAGCAGAATTGTAAAGTTGCAACAAAAGTTAAAATTTATTATAGCAGACAAGACGTGGTACACTTCAGCGTAAACTCCAATTTCAGATTTATTGGTCAAAATTTCAGTACTTTGAACGTAGCTTAAAAATTAGAAAAAAAGAGTTTAATTCGATTCACTTGTTTGTCAATCTCTATGTATAAGGCAAAGCACTGATTAACTCATCACTAATTCTCTCGCCTCTCATACGGTCCCTACTCTGAAAATTAGTAAAAATATCAACAATGGCAAACATAGAAAAAGTTAGCTATTGTGATATCGATTAACCCACTTTATGGGGTCGAAGAGGGGTTAAACGTTCCAAAGGAAGGATATTTGAATGTCCCACTTTCCTTTAGGTCACATCTCTGAAAATTAGTACAAATGTCAACAAAGACAAACATAGAAAAAGTAAGCTATTCCAATCTCAGTTAATCCACTTTAAGGGGGTTAAACGTTCCAAACGAGCGATATTCCAATTTCTCTTTTCCAATATATTCACAATTATAAATTTTAGAACAAATGTCAACAAAGGCAAGCATAGATAAAGTAAGGTAATCCTATTTTGATAAATCAATTTTTCTGGATTGAAATTTGATCAAACATCTGAAATGAGGAATACATGAATGTCTTTTGATTTCTAAAATGAACATGGTAAAATTTCATAGCGAAACACGGGTATGCAGCTAGTATAGTATATAATTGTTTCAAGTTGCTTGACTTGTGAAATTTTTTGTGAATTTGATGTTTTTTCTGTTTTTCATCATTTTTGCATGAATTTTTACCATTTCTGCTTTAAAAAAAAGATAAAGAGGCAACTAGAGCTAGACAAAGTTTATGGAATGGTTTTGATAGAAAATGAGTGCATTCTATCATATTAAATAACAAATTTGATTAATTCAATAAGTTACTTGTCATCCTATAGCTATTCTATTAAAAGTAACATTATTAACTTAAATTGTAGTTTGAAGTGATAGATTATTCTTGCTGTATACAAAAATCCTTCTTTACAATTCCTTTTTATGTCTGTAATTAATGTCTTTCTTTGTCTTTCAGAAAATGAGCCTAGTTGAACGAGAACCTTATGAAGAAATGGCAAGGAGATATAAAAATGATCCTAATTTGCGTGGTGGAAAACTAGCTTCAGATGGTACTAGAGTTGAAGTTAGTATTATGCATTTTTGCTTCTATGTATGGTTAAGAGAATATTTTCATTGGCCTTATATTTTGTATCAGGTATTGCTACTTTAATCAGGATTCCTACGGTTAATAAAAGTGCTTAAAATTTTTGAACTTGCATTCAAGACCTTGAAAATGCTTAGAGGTCCTTAATTTTTGCAAATGTTATGTGCCCCAAAGCAAAATTTATAAAAATACAACTCGGACTTGCTATCCCCGTGTGCAATGCTCGCCAGTTAAATATTTATTTCCAAAGGGTATTTTTAATCCCTCTCTAAATTGTAAGGGGTATTTTTAAAATTCAAAGAGTGTTTTTTAAACTAAATATTTTAAAACTAAAACAAAATTAATAACTCCAACAATAACAGTGAGGTGCGATCGCAATTTCAAGTATCAGAGCTAAAATATGCTTTTTAAATGCATACTAAAGACACTCGATGGTAATAAACCTTTAAAGAATAATTAACACTGCCGTCCGGTGCCACCACATTGATGTTCTACAAAAACGATCAGGCAAGTGTTGGCGACACCTTGAAAACTTTTGAGTAAATGACGGTGAAGTAAAACTGGACGATTTACGATATCCCGAAAACCTAAAAAAATCGCTGTCGATAGGCAAAATGATCTGAACTTTTTAACCAATCCCCAGCGTCAAAAAAAAATAATCCTGATTAGACGTGCAGAGTAGTTAGTGTTAATCTGTTTCCATTACCTTTTTCTCTATTTTGTGCAAGAAGACATGTTAAAAAGCCAGTGAAATATTCTTTATCAAGGAACGTACAAAATAGCCATTAATTGCTAACTAGCACTAAGAAATTGTGGGATGGCCCCCTACAATCCACCTACTAATGTCACGTGGTATCAGCAACCATTCAATGACGTCAGTCAGTCGCTAGTCTGAGCAAGGCACATTTGGACATGAATATGCATGTGTGACATGCAATTTCGGAGGGGTGACCTGCATATTGCATTTCATTGGAAAATTATCAAAACTTTTGTATTTTTTCAGAAAATGACACTATTTTCTAAGAAAAAGTGTAGTAGCTCCACCCTTCGTAAAACTACTAGTATGACCTATGATTTTATAAAATGAAGGAATATTTAAAAAAAAATTTAACCATAGTGTGCTGATGCGTGAATTCATGCATGAGGTTAATTCTATGGGGCGAAATTGATTTATAATGCACGTTCACGCATTTTGACGAACTCTGCCCTTGTGACCTCCACTTATCCGCACTGTATCAGAATTCTCTGACGTATTTGTATTACACATGCGCCAACTTGTAACTTTTTTGGTAGAAATTTATTTTTTTCTTTATTATTAAATAATTTATTCTTTATTAAAAATTTATATATAAACATGATGCCTGAAAACCAATTTTCAAAGGTCCTTAAAAAATTTAATTACGTCCTTCAGGGATGAGTTTCTTCCGCCATGTGGCGGAATTCCGCTTTTTTAATTTTTTAGAAAAAAAAAGAATTCCACTTTTTCAAAGAAAGTTCCGCTTTTCTAATTCCTGAAAAAAATCCGTGTTTTCCCGCTTCTTCTATCCCACGGAAAAATAACTTTTTTTCTAAAGCTGAACCGCGAAGAAGCTTCACTTCCAAATGATCGGGAAACCTATCGCTCAGGGGTCGCATC
The DNA here is from genome assembly GCA_963978545.1 of Linyphia triangularis. Taxonomy (NCBI): domain Eukaryota; kingdom Metazoa; phylum Arthropoda; class Arachnida; order Araneae; family Linyphiidae; genus Linyphia; species Linyphia triangularis. Next base: position 56,584,236 of record OZ021731.1, on the reverse strand, counting down.
ACATTCCTGCCTTATTCCTGCTCCAAGTACAAAAATCCACTGAAATACATTTTTTTAGTTAGATTGGCGCTTAAACTCGCATTTTATACATTTCCAACTGCGCCGAAATTTGATCCTTTTGTGTCATTTTTTTCTTCTGTCCAAAATGTAAATTCCTTCTTACGATTTTACACGATTAACGTATACTAATAATGCGCTTGCTTCTAAGTCTGACATCCACAGAACTATCGTTCATTTACGTTAGTATGTGTTGCTTGTTTTCGTTAAGCATTACGCTGATGTAATATCCGCTACTGCCGAGATTTGTGGGACTAGGAAGTGCGTTATTGTTGTAATTTAGGTTGCTGTGGCGACCATTTTCCCGGAGTATTACGCCGATATAACAGCGTTATTGCTGAGAATTGTTCCGGTATCTTCGGCGCTAACGCTGATATTTATGTTTATGTGATGGGCATTTTCGTTGAGTGCTACCCTGTTATAAAATCTGAGATTTGCACCGATGTTACCGAAAGAATGTTGATATTACCGTGATGAATTGCGCTATCACCGAGATTTTGTGATGGTAATTTTCGTCGAGTGTTACGCCCATATAATAGCGTTATTGTTAAGAGTTGCTCTGGTATATTAGGTTCTAACTATATCATCCGATATTACCTAAATTTGCACCAGTAGTACCAAGAAAATGTCGATATTACCGAAATTTGTACAGATATCGTGGACGCTATCGCCGATACGCACGTTGTTGCGATTTTCATTTCGGCTGATATTTAGATTTTCGCCGGTATTGCAAGCCCTATTGCTTTCGTTAGAGTGATGGTCATTTTCGCCGAGGTTTACTCTAATACAATAGCGCCTATTACTGAGATTTTCAACACCGTTTTGTAGCCATTCGCCTAGACTTCCGTAAATGCGATAGCCGCTATATCCGTGATTAGTGCCTGTTTAAGGATCGATTTCGCCGTTTCATGTGATTCTATACTAAAAATTTTATATCATTTTGTATAAAAATATTCTGAAAATTAGTCCCTATTAAAAAATTTCTAAAGAAGCTGTGTTTAAAGTTGTTATTTTAACTGCAATTGTATGTAAAATTGTTTGTTGCTTTTTATTTTATTGAACAAGCTGAACGGTAGGAATAAAAATTTAAATGTACAGATTTTAGTACTTAAAATGATATTAAAAATTTAGAAAACTAGGTTTAATTATATTCGGCCTGTTTGTCAACATGGTAAAGTTGTTTGACTTGTTGAAAATTGGAAGTTTTTGCTGGATTCCATCGCTTTTAAAGGTTTTTTTGAAGCTATACCATGCCTGATGACAGCATAAAGTGTATCCCTACATCTAGATGCCTCTATTTTGAACCATTTTTTCTCACGGACAGACAGAGAAGGTGCAGTGTTATAAACGCACATGGAAAACCACAATTTTTTTTAAGTGTAGCTTAAAATGTGTTTTACGCATAAAACGTTTGGAGTTTTGTTTTTCAGCTTTTTGATTTTTTACCAAACTCATCCCTGGTCCTTAAAAGTCATTGATTTTCATTCTGTGAATTGAATGGGAACCCTGTTAATTGAAAATTAAAATTCTTTGAAGGGGATTCATTGCTATGTCATTAGTAGTCGCCTGACTACATACGAGTTATTTTATTTGAACTGAATGAAATTTAAAATATTCTTTTCATTTTGATTTCTTTTTTAAGTGTAATTTATTTTTGTAAACTTCTTTCTTCATTGTGTATTGCAATTTTATCAACTCTTCCAGGATAACTTGCGTGAAATTGAAGAGCTGGAAAGAAGAGAAAATGTCATGATGGCAGAAATAAAAAATTACCTTAACGTTCAGTGCATTTCTGATGACCAGTTTAAAGGTACCCCTCTTTAGAATTGAAACTAAACTTTGACTAAAGTATTGAAATTTATTAAACACAATTTGATTTTAATATTTTTTTTTTCAGTGTTTGCATCCAGAAAGATGTTTTATTTTTTATCTTTTAACATTTTGTGCCATACGGAAACAGAGTACATTCCCATCGAAGTGGGTGCAGTAGAATATTCAATACTGCATGGAATACACAGAGAATTTCACCAGATTATATATCCTGGTTTGTTTGAAATCTATTCAAGTTTCAAAATATTGAGAAAAAAAAGTGTAATAGTGTTTCTATCATGGGAGAAAAGTATTTTCTTTTTCTTGGTTTGTCATCCATTTTTTAAAGCTTGATTTACATTGATAATCACAAAATTATAATATTATTCATAAAATATTTACTTTATGAAATTTATAAATTAGCATGTATAAATATAAAGTTCTTTTTTCACTGCAGGTCGTATTCCTACTGGTTATGCAGGTGAAGCCAAGAGATTAAGTATGTTTTATTTTCTGTGCGTTACTTTATTAAAATCAAAAAATTTATTTTACTGATTGTTTTTAAATTAATGTTTTGTTGAATTTACCTTGACTCTATGTTTAGTTTTTTGGTTTTGTCTTAAACATTAATTTTTCTGGTGAGACATAAAAATAGCTCCTCCAATTAAGTTCTTATCAATTGTTAACACTGAGGATACAAAAAACACATTTAATTTCAACTTCGAGGTTTAGAAAACCACTGTCAAATTGAGTTTATTCTTAAAACATAAATTTTTAGCTTTATAAGTATTCATAATTCCAAAATCCTATGTGTTCATAAGCAATAAATGTTTCTGTTTCGTATTAAAGTTAAGGATAAAGTTATAAAAATTAGTTGTAGGATCTTGAATGTCTTTAGAAATTTGCTTTTAAAAAATATTAGACTATTTCTTTTTTTTGTGTAGTAAATGAGTGAACAATCTTTCCAACTTATTTTTGTAGCTGCCTCTTATATCGAAAATAAATTTCGCCTGAAATTTTCAGAGTTAACTAATATTTCATCTACAGGTGAAGAAAAGCATGGAATAGAGATCTTCGGACCAGAGGAATGCAGCGAGAAGGACATGTCAGTTGTGTATAATAAAATCAAAAAGTTCATCAATCCTCAAGATCAGGACGACTTCCCTCCTATCTTCTGTTTAGAGGAAGACATGGAGCAGACTAGAGGGTGTCTGCAATGGCTTGCTCTAAGGGCAAGTAAGTAAAAACTTATACATTTTAACAGGAATTTTTAATAATGGTCACATGCATTTGAACTGTAATGGTCACATGTATTTGAATAGTAAAGTAATTTAAATTTTAGAGGTCAAGCTGGGAATGATTTGATTATTGCAAATTGATCTTATGTTTTACTGTGTCAAAGTGAATTTTGTGGATTAAATTGTTGATAGAAATCAAATCTGTACCTAAAGTTTATTTAGTGTGGTAGTAAAAAGAGAAACTGATTATGCATCAATTTTGTTTTTGTTTTGAATGGAAAAGTGAAAATTGAATATAATTGGTAAATGTTTTTTAATATTGTTTTAACGTATTCTTTTTTTTCCTAATTATGTGTCTTAGTTTTGTCCTTCTATTAACTAACTGGCTATCAATACTCTCTTAGCTCTAGTAATTTGCAACCACATTTTGCCAGATTAATGGAACTGAGGCAGTGTAAGAGTCAGTCCCAGAAAAGCGCCAGCCTCGCTTGGCGCTCTGCAAAAAATTTCTTTATTATGTATAGAACTGACTGACTTTAACAGAATCTTCTGTCAAGCTGGGAGAAATTTGACTGAGAAATTATTTTTTAATAAAAATTTTCTACTTGGTATATTATCTCATCAACAGTGGGCGTGACAAAAAAAGTAAACGTCATCTTTCTATGAAATTTTCGTAGTTTTTATAGATTTTCATTTCTTTTTACAATTTACCCATGGGCATTACGACAAATAAATATGAACAATAGCAACTATCACATCAATGAAAAACAATGTAATTCTCGGTAATAGTGGAAGTATTGGTTAATTTCAAAAGTATTGGCGAAAGATTGATAAAATATATTTTATCTTTTGCGCAGGTTTCAAAGAATGTAAAACTATAAAAATCATAAAAGCTACATAAAATCTGTTGAAAAGTTGGCATCTTTGAAAAAATTCGTCAAATGGATTAAATCTTAATCCTTCAAAACTGTCGATCTTAATGAATGGCTGGTCCGTGGCGGAAAAGCTTTAACAGTATTCCGAACAGGACCACTAAGCAGGCCAGGCAGCTCAAAGTTTTTGTCAAAAAAAAGTGTTTCAATAACAGGGTTTCCACGGTCCATGAATTTTTTTTGATGAAATTTGGTTCTTGGGAAAAAAGGATAAGGTCCTTGAATTTTTAAGTGAACACTGATAATCTACATTTTGTACTTTTATGTCTAAAGTATGTAATTTTATGGTCCTTGAATTTTCTTAAAAAGGTCCTTGAAAGTCCTTAAATTTTTTTCTTCAATAAGAGTGGGAACCCTGAATAATCAAAGAGATAATACTTAGTACAGGAAATTTGATTGCAAAATGTTGAATCTGTTACAAAAAATGTATTCCTGATGTCCACATAAACTATTTAACCTAATGTATATTGTATGATGAAGGGTTAAAAATGAAGAGGCTCTTTAGGTAAATATCAAATTTATTCTTTCCATTGGTTATAATTAGGTTCTTAAACCTAAACTAGAAGATGTTACTTTCATGTCCGTTCACCTTAACTCCCTAAATCATACTCCTTCTCTCCGCTTTCCTGTCGGCGATGAAGTCGTCGCTAGGGGATTACGTTAAATTCACCCTCTATATTACTAAGGATGCCACACTCTGCTATCCTGACTAAAGAGGACTTCGACTTATTGATATATACTAAGTCTATAAATAAAGATATTGAAAAAGACAGCATAAAAATATTAAAATGTAAACAACGTTAATGTCAACATGTAACAACATGTGTACCTAAAAATTGAAAGTCTGTGCAAAAAGTTTTTGCACCATAAAAAGTTGAAAAGTTCCTATAAATGAAAAAAAAGTCTTCTTCAAAAAGTTTGTATGAAGGAAAGTAGAAAAAAGTTTCTTCTTTCAAAAGTTCATAAAAAAGAAGAAAAAAGTATCTTCTGTAAAAAGTTATTGTAAAAGAAAATTGAAGAAACTCAAATATCTTCCCAGCACTTCATCATAATGATTAATATTTTAGCTACTAAAACTTCACGAAAAACAATCTGCATAAATCTTTGAATAGCAGGCGGTGAGTTGCAAAAGTCATAAGTAGTTTCGGAAATTATTCCGTCGATGTATTTTCGCTTGGAAGATTGGAGTTTCAACTGATAGGAAAAGCTTCATTTGATGAAAAATTGTGCTTCTTATTTTTTGGTTTGTACATCTTGACCATATTCGTAACAGTATTCTGTAAATTATCGTCATTAATGTGCAAAACATCCGTTTCGTTGAAACGCACGCTATCTCTAATTGTAAACAATAGATAATTCTCTTCTGTTTGTATACATACTCCACATGTTTCTGCTGGTAAGCAATTTCCTCATGTTTCTGTTTGTTTACATTCCACGCCTACTTCCTCAGAGGTAGAAAAATGTGGATCTTCCAATGACTACTTGTCTGATTTTATGTGGGCCGACCAAACGGTATAGTGGTTAGCGTGCTAGCTTCTAGACTGCGAAGTTGCGGTTTCGAGTCCTGTGTAAGGCATGGGTGTTTGTAAATGTATGTTGGCTTGTCAAATGACGAATGTTTCGGCGCATTATAGCCCTCGTGTTGCTGTTGGCGCCAGATGATCTGAAAACAACCAACCAATCTAATTTTATGTGAAAGCTAAGCTCCGCCCTCGGTGAAGAGCTCTTGTTCTCGGATGAAAATTCAGGTTTTGTGTGACCTTGACACATATCGTCTTTTTGCGTTTGTGGAATCAGAAGGATTTCAGACGCATTTAAAATTTTATTGTTATTTCTTTCTGCAGGAAAAGTGGATATATTCAGAGTCCTTTTTTAAAGCAACATAACATTTTTTTTCGTGCAGATTTCGAATTGAGTTTTATTTGGAAATAGTACTTCGTGTTGTCTTTTCATGCTTTCGTTTACATTAGGTGGTATTATTAAGTTAGCACAAATAATATCAGAGGGTACTGCAGTTACTAGAATTGGATTTTTGTTCTTTAGATGAGTTAGTTTTATTTTAGCTTCTAATTGTGCAAGTTTAAATTTTTCGTATTCCATTTTATTATGTTCGGCTTGTTTTTGTTTTCCAAACTTATCATGTTTGATTTGTTTTTCATTAGCCTCTTGGGCTTTTTTATCCTCTACCACTGTTGTTATTAAATCTTTAACGAAAATTTCACTTTTTTCAATTAAGTCATTTAATTTTAGTATTGTGGTACTGTCCGGTACAATGATATCTACATACCTGCCAACTTGTACGTATTATCCGTACAATGTAAGGATTTTTACAATTTTGTACGGTTCTTAGAAGAGCTAAAAAAAATTGTACAGATTTCACGTTATTTTTCATTTTTTCCTTAAAACCGTTTAGATTTTTTCAAGTTACCAACGAAACTGAAACGATTTTCCAAAGCTGCCGCGTCAGTCAAAATATCCACTTTACAAGGTTAGGTTGCGTGTGTGTACAACTAAAGCGGGTTGGCGGAGATGCAGTGTTTTCATTTCTGTTGCTGACGCTTGTTTCAGACTTTACAGATTAATATAGAAGCAGAAAACCAAAAGTGCTTTAGTTTTTTTTATTCTTCCTTCTTTTGAACCAGACACCAACTTTGCGCTTAAATAATAGCACACAACCGTGGTGCCAGGGATACATTGTTTTCAATTGTATTGCCAGCGAGACCTGGCGAACCAAACAACTGTTTCGTTGTCTCAGACTTTAGAGATTAACAAAGTAACTGTAAACCAAAAATGCTTTAGGTTTTGATTCTTCCTTCTGTTTGGACCGGACAATAATGATGCTTGTATATAATAAAAGCACTAAAGCGCTGCGCCAGAGATTCATTGTTTTCATCTCTGTTGCCGACGGGATTTGACGAACCAAACAACTGCTTCATTGTCTCGGACTTTAGAAAAATTAATGAAGAAGTAGAAAACTGAAAGTGCTTTAGTTTTTTTTTTTATTCTTCCTTCTTTTGGACCGGACCGTACTCCAACGTTGCGCATAAATAATAGCGCTAAATTGTGGCGCAGGGGATGAATTGTTTTCATTTGTGTTGCCGACAGGAATTGGCGGCGCCGAACGAGCTTCTTTAGCTTCTTTGTTAGTCTTAATTATTTATTTTGAAATATCCAAGTTAAACAGTAATCCAAGTTTTTTTTTTGGAGTCTTATACCAAGCAGTTTACTTCAAATCATCATAAATTCAAGCGAAGGAAAAAATTTTGCTTTGTGCTCTCATTTGATATTAAGATTTCTCATTCAGGAATAACTGATGTCAAAATTCATATCAATTCTAAAAAGCACAGTGACGGCATCAAATGTAGTAGTAAGAATTTGAAAGCATTCAAAATTAATATTTGTGCGTTTGATTAAACACTTTGAATACCACCAACTCTTTGTATGTTTCACTGTAGTTTTTGTGTCATAAAGCATGTTATTTGGGTGTAATGTAGACTAAATCATAAATCTCATCATAAAGTTTAAATTTGATTTATTTTTAAATCCAGGTCAGTATTTTATTTTATAATTTCCATTCTGCTAAAATGTAACAATTTGTTATATTTTAGAGCACTTTAATATTGTACAATTTTTTTTTATGCATTTGTGAGTAAATTGTTATTATTTCTATATTGCATTCATAAATATTGTCGCTATTTCACTTTCCATGAGTCATAGGAATGCAAATATTTGTTCCGTAAAAATTGTACTAATTTGAAAATGCCAATGTTGGTAGGTATGTATCTAACTTAACCGTGACATGCACAAGATCTTCCTTTTTTGTATTTTTAAACATAATTAATAATAAAATGGATCCTACCTGCGTTTCTTGATTTTACTTCACTTTTGGAGTTGTATCCGTTTTATGCTGTTGCTCTTTCGAAGAGTACTTGTTGCTTCTGGTTTCTCGATGCTGGTTCGCTCTTTTCTGGCTTAGTTGGTCGATGTGGAATAACTGCTGGATTCTTTAAACTTCTGCTTGACGGCTGAAGTGGGACTTGTGCGTCGAAGCGAGTGTGTTGTAGTTGCAGATTTGATTTGACTCGGGATGCTGGATCCTTTCTGTCGATGTGGAATAACGGTGCTAGCTTTGTTGAACTTCTGCTTGACAGCTGAAGTGGGAATTGTTCGGCAAAGCGAGTGTTGTGCAGTTGTATAATGACGATGCTGGTTTATGAGTTAGCCTTTTATTTGTAGATTCCTCTGGTGGTCGCTGATTGCTGTGGTAATTCGTGAAGAGGATTTTGGTTTGACCTCTGGATGCGTAAAAGTTCAGTTCTTATATTTACTAATGAAAATTTTGAAGTTTAGTTTAGTTTTTGAAAAATTATTTTTTCCGTCGTATTCTCGCGGGTAAAAAGCACAGCGAGCCCCCATGTTGTATGATGAAGGGGTAAAAACAATGAGACTCTTTAGGTAAGTAGCAGATTTATTCGTTCCATTGGTTATAATTAGGTTCTTAAACCTAAACTAGAAGAGGTTACTTTCACATCCGTTCACCTTCACTCCCTAAATCATACTCCTTCTCCTTTGTCACCGCTTCCTTGTCGGCGATGAAGTCGCTGCTAGGGGATTACGTTAAAAGCGCCTTCTATATCACTTAGGATGCCACATGTAATCTTATTAAAAAAAATTAAGTTTCGAAATTCCTTCATCAAATTTCAGCTAGTGGTTATCATTACGATCACACTCAAAATTAAGTTACATAAAAGCCAAACCTATGTTTTACCAAATTGAGAACTTTATAATTTTTAATATCATGGAAATCAGCAATTATTTCATAATTTTTTTTGTGTTAAAAAAATTTAGTATTTATTTGAAACTTATTTAAATTGTGTTTTTTTTTTTTACAGGAAGCCGGGATGAATTCGACATATGGAATTCCAAGTATTTGTTGTTGGAATTACGTGCAGGTGCAGGCTATGCTTTGCCATCTCACTCACTTGCATCCGATTTGCTTACAAAAACCAGCTTCAACTATCACCCAGCAGCAAGGTATGTGTATACTTAATAAAGCTTAGTTGTATTTTAAAAAGGTGCACACACAATTGTAAAGCAGAGAAAACAATGCAATGTTGATTTTTTTTCAAATTTCTATACATGTTTTTTTTTAAAACAGCCTATTCTCTCAATTGCAATTTCATGTTCTTGACTTTTAATATTTCTATTTTTTGGTTCTTATCGAAACCATACTATATTAAAAAATGTAATAAAATTTTAGCTCCTAAATTGTTACCACCTTCTAGTTTTATTACAATCCTCAATTTAAAAAAAAAAAAAAATTCTATTAGTTCACCCAAAAAATTTAATTTTTTCTATTATTACAGTAATGGACCCTTTAGCCGGCTAGCTCGAGACCTACATCATCCTGGTTTTTGGAATTTATCGGATTTATTCCAGGAAAAAAGCAGATAATGACACTGCTATTTTAGTATAATGAAAATATGTTCTTTCCCTTTCACCAGCACTTCCCATTCACAAAATATGAATAATTATAAAATTCTCTATTCCGGTTCATATGAAACAAAATGTAAAGATCGCCTGCTTCCTCCACTGTGGTCAAAACATTCATTTAATAACTGATAACCTTTTTGCATTTCAATAATTTCTTTTTCCCTATTTAAATCTTTACACAATCGTTTCGGAAATCAAAATACTGTCATTGAGTTATTTCCCTGGTTTTTCTTTCCAACCTTAAAATCACTTTTTTTATTTGAAAACATTGTCGTGACATCAAAGACTTTTATCGACCAATGAGCCCATTTTCAAAAAGTTTGTACACTGCAAGCTTTTACAATTGATAAAAATATAATTTCATTCAATTGAAAAATATTTGTTATTCGAAATTTCTTTGGGTGGTTTCACTTAAAATCTAGCACATTTTTACGAAAATAATGTAGAACAAAAACAAAATAACTTTCAATCTTCAATCGCCTTTTCTGCATTTGAAAATTTTTGTGTACGAGAACTGTTTGTTTTATTTGTGAGATCTTCTTTGCAGTATTGCTCAAATTTTCATAAATGTCAATTTTAAAATGAACAATTAAAATTTTATAGCTAATTGCACAAAGTATATTTCTAGGTGCGAGTTCCACGAAGAAAAAGATAACTACAATTGTGCATTGGCCTATTCAAAGCGTCTTTGGTGAGTGAAATACTATCTTGCTTTTGAAGTTAAATGCTTCTTTTATTTTTGAAGGTGTTAATAACTTATAAACCATATTCATTTTAATAGTTATTTGCTGTCTGATGCTGTCTGTAACCAATTTGAAGTGGAATTAACAGAGAGGCATATTCCATCCCAGTTTGCAGAAGATCGTGATTATGTCGTTACCATGCATAATGTGAGTTAAACTTTTATTTACTTATAAGTTTTGATATTTAGACTTTATTTTATTATTCTTTAAAAGAGATACACAATTAAGGTAGGCATGTAAAATGTTGTAGGGATAGAATATTTATGAAAAATTGCTTTTACTTTTAAAAATAATCAAATTCTGACTGTCCCTATACAATGGCTAGATAAAATGTTGGTGCTATGTTTTTATTGAATATGTATTCTCAGTTTTTATTTAATACCTATAAAAATTTACCATGCAAGTGTTTAGTGTACAGAATGAAAAATATCTAGATCTTCAAGTGAATTTTTCCACGATTCCAGTCTGCAAACAAATGTTACCGTAAACTTCACAAAAAATTCAATAGCTAAACTAGCTAAAGTTATGACATTTGTTTGACCTCTTAGTATTGCTAATATTAAGATTTATTTATTATTTGACTAATATAATTTATTTTTTTTGCCTTTAAATTCATGCCTCTGTCATAGCTTAAGGCCTCACTGCCTCTGCTGACGTTTTAAGGCAGTTGTAATATTTAATTTGTTTTGAAACCACACACAAGACTATAAACAATTTGTCTCGTGATAAAGCTTGCATTTTCCCTTTTTAGAATACTTCTCGCACCAAGAGGACACCTATGGCGCCTACTTCTGTTAGACTTGATCAGCGTAGTAGTAAGTTTTATTTTCTTTTCATACATATTATAAATATATTTGTCTTTGTAAAGGGAAGTTGTGCTGTGCAGTTAGTTTTTTAGAACACTTAACAGTTTACCCTTTCGTTGCACTCGAAGTACTCTTCATAGGTACTGCCAAAGTTTGGCGTTGCACTCGAAGTATGCCTTTCAAGCACTCCAACTGAACTGCTCTGAAGATCAAGCAATTGTAATTTACAGTTAAATTTTGGTTGCATCTGTTTCATTGATTTCAGTATTTAGTCATTTGTTTGGACGATAAAAATAAAAAAATACTATTCATAATAGCGAAAAATGAGATGGAAGAAGCGTTTCAAGATGGCAGTGATGATTAATTTAGTGTGGATGAATACTTTGATTCTGATGACAGTGATATTATTCCACCAGTGAAGAAAAATATTGCATATAGTGATTCTAGTGAAAGTGATGAAAATGTGTAAAAAAATTTAGATAGTGTTAGCGAAAATCATACATTTAGTAATTGGCAACAAATCATTGAAGAAGACACTACTCTTGAACGACTTGATTTTTCAACTGGATACAAAACATGTGGCCCACAGATAAATAATTTGAACAAACCCTTTGAATACTTTAGTTTATTTTTTACAAATGATTTGATAGATAGCGTCCAAGTCTGAACTACTGGAAGCTTTAGGCGAGAGAAAGTGTGAAGCGTTAAGTAAATATTCCTTTTTTTAATTCAATGTCGAACTTAATGAGGAAAAAAGTTGCAAAGTATTAGATGTTAGTTGATAATCTCTTTAATCTCCCTTTCACTCAAGCCTTTCAATCAATGTAGTTTACTGAAATCCTAATGGGTGCATAAAATAAATTTGGAACATTTTCGATTGCTTTTCAGAATATATCTGCAGATAACTCAATATTTAACCTGAATTTCTTTTATTAAACATACTAGCAGGGCTGCCACAGGCGTCTAAAAAGGCTACTAAAGCGACTATTTTAGTGACCAGGCGACTATGGCAACTATTTCAATGAAAAAAGGGCCCAAAACGACTATTTTGAACAAAACCTTCAACTATTTTTGAGCTTAGGCGACTATTTTTTAAAAAATTGGATACTGTCCGATAGTAGGACGAAAAAAATAGACACTGAGGTACTAACAATTTTGTCAAAATGGTGAATTTTTTTAAGGGGGCGGGATAGCGAACACTACCGAAGTAGTTGTTCATATTCGCGGGTAGAAAGGTCACTTTTGAGTCTGACGATAGTAACCTCACGCAAAATTGTTGTTTTTGACAGCAACCGCGGTCATTTTCGCCTACCTGTCAGGCTCCAATGTTTTATCTTTCGCCGTGTCAGGCAACAGCATACACAATTATATTCTCAAATATAAAATTATTTCGCTTTATTTACTCTAAGCAAAAGTGAATTTTGTGGAATTTGCCCTGAACGCTGGAAGAAAGTACCATCAGTATGGACTGGACAGTATTAAGACTATTAGACGTTATGTACAAGATTTGTGCCGGTGTGATGAACGATTTCGCCTGTGTAGGTCAATCGATGCAGAATGATTAGAATTTCAATGTTGTAGCTAAATTTATGAATAATAAAATAATTTAAATTTTTAAGTAATTTATTTAATTACTTTGAATGTAGCTTAAACAGGGTGGCGACAGAATCTGGAATTCAGGGAAATGTCAAGGAATTTCGTAAAATTACTCTTTAATCAGAGAATTTTGAAATTTTCGAGTTTCCCTTCTCGCGTACCCCACGTGTGTGCGGATATCTATCCCAAATTGCGTCCTACGATATATATAGATACAATTATTATAGTTGGCCGATTTGGATGAATGAAGTTTCCGAACTTTTTCTACTCTCAGCAGCTAAGCCAAACCGGCCAATCCCCCTCCTCGGTCCACAACAACATAATCATGTTCCTTTTTTTTCTCCTTTTTTCTTTCTGAAACCATTGTTATGCTTGGAACCATTATTTACACATTATTTCTGTTAGATTTTTGGTTATCCTATAACTTCTCGTCCGCCGGCGTCTTATTGTTAAAAAAAATCTTAAAACTTCAATCTGTCTACATCCTTTAGAGACATGATATTTTCTTCTTCTTGCCTTGCGGTTTTTGTCAACAGAATATATTAGAATCCTTATTATTTACGTATTATTTCTGTTAGATTTTTAGTAATCTTATTATTTAAAAGCGCGAACACCAGTAGATTTATTGTTTAAAAAAAATTTCCAACTTAAATCTAACTGCATCCTTTACAGACATGATTATTTTTCTTCTTGTCTTGTGTTTTTTGTCAATAGAATATATTGGAACCCTAAATTCCTTAATATTTCAAATTGATTCCATCATATTTTTTCTTTGTTTTTATTAACACTTTACAGCACTGTGTTATAGATGTGCAACAAATCTATAGGCATTCATAAACAAAATGGGTTAGATCCTGTACTTGATTTTTTTTTTTTTACTTTAATTTTGACATTTTATTTAACTTAATTAAGTGAAAGTGATATGTGTTTTATATTTATATGTTTAATCTAAATCAAACAAAGAATTGACGTATCTTCCTCACCCTCCAAAATTTTTTTTTTTTTTTTTTTTTTAATGTTCTACTGCATACATTCAGGCAAAGGGTCATGGAAATTTCAAAAAAAATCCTTGCATTTTTTCCCCCCTGCCAAATGCTGTGCTTGTCATGTTTTATGAAAACGATATTTTGCCTCATTTAATATGTACTTTTGTGGTTTAAGATAGTATTTTTGTTGTACAACATTTTATTTCTATATATATATGGGTAATTAATTTTTATAAGATGCTGTTAATTTCAAGACTTTCTTTCAAGCATTATGTGTTATTTATCTTTCCTCAATTTCAAAATCCAAAACACATAATTTGTCATGAAATATAATGTACTTAGTGAAATTTGTGACTGAAAGCAAAATGCTAATTATTTAAGTTTCATGCTCATGCATGCCCAAGTTTAGTAAATATTTAGGATACTGTTTAAAATTTATGTTATGAACAGGATACAGCCTATGACATATATTAAAGAAAATAACATGGTTTTTTTTGTTATTTTTTAAATTAAAAAGAAATATACTGTACTAGTTTTGCTTTTCCTTGAAGTTAGCAAGTATGGGTGTAGTTTGTAATTGGTTTATGTGAATTTTGTATTTTTTTTCTTGATGTTCTCCATTTTTTGTTCATGCTCTAAAAATGCTTGTTTTCATTTTTAGCCCAAATTTATATTTTGTTGCAATTATACTTTGATAAGTAAATGTAATTCTAAATAGTCAAATGTATATATTTTTAAATTGGCCATTAGTATTATTATTATTATTATTATTATTTTTTTTAAATGATAACATCTACAGAGATGCACATAAGGGAATTTTCTGGAAATCAGGAAATGTCAGGGAATCTTGTTTTGAAAATTTTGTAGCAATTCTGTTAAAAATTGGCCTTAATGAAATTCAATTGTCATTGACAATATATAGTATAATTGTTTAGACAGGATACTTGTTTTTCTGAAAAAAGTTGTTTGACTTCGGAAGTTTAAAAAAGTTATCTTGTTTTGCCAATCGATTTTTGTTGTCACTTTTGCGCGAAGTTTAGCTTTTTTTTGTTGCTTAGGTGCTGTCTGGGAGTAAGGTTAAGTTGCCAACTTCCATCGCAGTATATAAATATGATAGCACCTCCCCCAAGACACATGCCTTTTACCGTATGGGATGTAATGTTTTAGACACTATTTTGAATCGAAAGAAGAGTGTTTCTGGGTTTTCGTGTTTTATGTGAATCAAAAGTTATTTCTTATTAAAAGTTATGAAAAGTGAGGCTACTATTTTCAACACCCGAGACTACTATTTTCATTGTGTGAGACTACTATTTTAGCTACTATTTTTAACATCTGAGGCTACTAAAGCAACTATTTTCAAAGCTTATAGTCAGTGGCAGCCCTGTACTAGTCATCAGCAGAGATGCCAACGTTTCTACAAATTTTGTGTGGTATTTATGGATTTTTATTTTTTGCTGGTTTATCCATGATCAATACTCTTGCATGACAAGGAATGAATACGAGATACAAAAGCGACTATTACAGCAGCATGACATTCAGCGAAGCAACAGAAATCTTGACAATAGCAAAGTATTGGCAAATTTCAAGAGTATTGAGAAGAAATATTCCGCATAGGTCTTTCCCATTAGGTTTCAAAGAACATCCTTAAAAACTATGAACCAGAAAAAACTACAGAAAGTCTGTAGAAAAGTTGGAATCTCTGCACCAGAATTTTCATTTTTGTGTCTAGAACTAGATAAGCCACTGTAATATATTTACTGTAGATACTGTTTCATTTATTAACTTATGTTTTGCTGTTTTTAACCTCTTGTAAGTTATAATTTTCTTTTACATCATAACAGCTTCCTTATTTTTTCTCCTTTCTGTTCAATAATTAATTTAAGCTATCTTTAGAATGAGTGGGTACTTTTGTTTTGTACAACTCTTTCAATTATATCAGGTACATTCGACAATCCATATTCTAAACTGCTTTGTTTGTACTTTTAGATTATTATCAAAATGAGTTGGAAGAACAACAGTTCTCGGATGTTTCTGCACCAAATAGTGTAACTACAGCGCCACGAAAACAACCAAATGTGCCTAGGCAACCTGCATCAACCTGTATTGCTGCAGATATGGCTCGCCTCAAATTAAATATGACAGCAGCTACAGGTAAAAATTTTTACCCATTCTTTTAAAGTTGGTAAAGGTAACAAAAGATTAATTGTAGAAAAGTTTTTGCATTGAAACAGGGTTTGCATGGTCTTGAATAGTCCTTAAAATCTACTTATTTTTGGTAGGTTTATATATAGGGGCATTTAAAGTTATTTTTCATCTTAAGTCCTTAATTTTTTTATTGCAAATTTTTTTAGGCTTTCGCCAAATTTGACTTTTATATTTATCGAACAATCTTCTATTGATGGATTAGTTTTATCTTCAAATTGTTTGGAATCACTGAATTCTTTGAACATTCCACTTTTTACTTCATTCCGTTGATGGATTGGTAATATAAATTGTGATGGTGTCTTTAAAGTTATTTGTTGTTGTTGCTAATGCATTAAAGCTTGTTACATTTCGTTTGGAAAAGACATTGACCAAGGAAGTGGGAGGCAGCTGTGTTATAATGTCTAGGGCTTAAGTATAGACCCATACAAAGGATGGCTTTTATTTGCAAATAATAAGCTCAAATTTAAAGGCTGTTTATGCTACAAAGAATCTGACGTTGGGAAAATCTGCTGTGAAAGCTATCCTTTAATTTAAAGAGATTATCATACCTGGCAACTTTTATGGATTAACTGTACAATGTATGAATTTTGGTCATTTTGGTATGGTTTTATAAATAGCTCAATTGTTCAAAGTTTTTTTTTAAGAAACCAACATTTGCTGCCACTAAACACTAGTATAATCTTGACCAATCACCTTTTCTGTTTTTGCTAATTAACATAGTTTTTTTTTTGTCAAATGTTATTAATATCGTGATGACACTTTCCATCTGATATTCGAGTTAAGTGTCGACAGATTTTTGTGTGCAATTTACAAGATGTTTCATGCCTGCAAGAATTGTGATTTTCACTTTTTGACAGATTTACAACCTTTTCTTTACAACTTTTAGATTCTAAGCTGATTCTTTCCTATGTTCAAACAAACATTAGAGCATCAGCTTACAAGTAATACAAGCGAGTTTTCTCTGAGAAATCGTTAGTTTGCCTTAATTTTTCTCCTCCCAACTATGGATTTGGAATGTTCTTACTTTAAAGTGGTTATTCTGAATTTAAGCTCTAGTCTGTATAGACTGGTATCGCAGATAAAAATTACAAATGGATTGAATTGAAGCTGATTTTGCTTTCTATTTTTATATAATTATATCTCTCTTTAAAAGGTTCACTGTTGCACAAATCACTAATTAAAACCTCCCTTACCCTTTCTATTGAGATTTATATTTAGCATTCCCCCATATGAAAATTAAAATATAATTTTCTCCTTTCATAATGAAGGTTTATTTTCTCTTTTCCCTGTTAATATAAACCTCTCCCATTAGAAAAGCAATTTTTTGCCCAAAAATATAACCCCTCCCCTCTCTTTGAGAAAGTATCTATAAAAACAAAGTTTCCCTAAGCATTAAATGGCAAAATATTCATAGTAAAAATAAATAAAATTACCAAGATAAGAATTAAAAAAAAAAATTAGTTCTCCCAAAAAAAATTCTCCCCAAGCATAAAAAAAACTAAATACAGGGTGTCCACAGATAGGGAAAACCGGGAATATCGGGAAAAGTCAGGGAATTCGGTATTTCGGGAAAAATCAGGGAATTATCAGGGATTTTGTCAAAAAGTTTAAAGGAATTTTCCGAAATTAAAATGAAACTTTTAATTTTGACAATTAAAAATACCTTGCTACCAAAAATATAAAAATCAATTTGAAAAAAAAAAAAAAAAAGTCAAAAATTCGGATCGCAAGATCGACCACGCAACTTTTCGCATTAAAATTTCCTGACAATCACTGAAAATGCTTCCGTTCAGATTTGCCTCAAATCGCCGATAGAATGACTACATTTTTTCCTCATTTTTCTCTTGTATTATAGTAGTCTATCGGTATTATTTACGTTGATATTTGGTGGTCATTTTTCTGAACGTTACGATGGTAAAATGGCCGATATTTTCGTGATTATCGAGGGCAAGAAACACGTTCTTGCATGCTGCTCATTTTTGTGATGTGTCACTGACGCTATTTCAGAGATTGCACCTGTCAGCCATGGTACAGTTCTGCTGAAACACGGATTTCAGCATTTTTTGTTGTTGAAATTTCCATCATTCCTGAGACCGATTCAAAACTGCATTACAATTTTACTGGGTTTACTTGCTTGTCTGACAACCAAGGAACCTACATACTTTCAGACTTCCCCAAACTTGTGATGTAATGACCACTTTTCTTGCTGATTGCCAGCATCTATCTCTGTTATTTATGCTGGTGTGTGGTGGTTAGTTTCGCCGAACGTTACTCTGATGTTAAGCTTGTTATTGCCGAGATTTTCGCTGCTAAGAAGAGAGCTATCACCGAGATTTACATTCTTGTGATGTTCATTTTAGACCCTATTAATCACTATTCCAAGGTTTGTGCCTCAATAGTTGTCTATATCGCCGAGATTTACGCTTGTGATTGTCAATTTCGTAGATTGTGAAGTCGATAGAATCGCGTCTATTTCAGCGATTTCCATCGATATGTTGGATGCTAACGTTGATATTTACGTTGGTGTGATGGTCATTTTTGCCGATTGTTGCCTTAATGCAGGGATGTGATTGCTTTCGCCGATCTTTCCGCTTTCGTGAATTTTCTTATTTTTCCACTTATCAAAGTTTTCCCACAATTTTCTCATTGATCTCGGAGATTAAAATTTCCTGACAATCATGGAACCTGCATGCGTTCGGTCTTCCCCAAACCACCGATGGAATTATTATCTCCTCCCCCCCTTATTTTTCTGTAATGTTAGACTCTATCGGAATTATTTACATTGGTATGTTACAGCCATTTTGCAGAACGCTACTCTGATGAAATAGCAGTTATTCCTGTAATTATGGCGAGCGCTATCGCCGTTATTACGTTGCTGTGTGATACTCATTTTCGTCGAGTCTTACTCCAAAATAATAGTTACTGACGTTATTGCAGAGGTTTGCATTTGTCGGACATAGTACAGTTCAGCTAAAACGCGAATTTCGACTTTTTCTTTTAATTGAAATTTTGATCATTCATGAGATCGATACAAATCTGTATTACAATTATGTTGGACTTAAAAGTCTGACAATCACGGAACCTTCTTACCGGGCATTTCGGCCTGCACCGGTACGGGCATTTCTGCCGATTGTTGGTTTAATATAATTGCCGAGATTTGCGCCCGTACGGCGGCCGCTATCACCGATATTTACGTTGAAGTAGCTGTAATTTTGCCTTAGATTTAAGCCGTTTTAACTGAAGCTATTGGCGAGATTCGCCACGTCGTCGTTTTGGTGTCATTCGCCTAGACTTCCGCTGATGTGAAAGCCGACCAAACGGTATAGTGGTTAGCGTGCTGGCTTCTAGACCGCGAGGTTGCGGGTTCGAGTCCCGTGTTAGGCATGGGTGTTTGTAAATGTATGTTGGCTTGTCTAATGACGAAAGTTTCGGCGCATTATAGCCCTTGTGTTGCTGACGGCGCCAGATAATCTGAATACAACCAACCAATCAGCTGATGTGAAAGCTCTATGTACTAACGTACATAGTGTGTATGTGAGGATCATTTTCATTGTTTGGTTTCAATTAATGATGAATGATTAGAATTTTAATTTAATTTTGCACAAGAAATTAATCCAAATCGTCCCAGTTTTTATTATGTATCCTTATTTAAAATTGTAATTTTAACTGCTATTGAATGTAAAATTGTTTATTTTAACTTGAAAAACAATTTTACATTTTAACTATAGATGTAAGTAATAGTTTAAAGTTAAAGCATTTTTTTATGCATAATTGTTTAAAATTAATTGTCTGGGGAAAATGTGTTTATTTTGTAAAAATTTTGCTTGAGTATTGTACTTAAACAGCAGCTACAGCTGATCTTAAACAAAAAAGAAAATTTCAAATAATGCAAATAATGAAATTGAACAATTTGGACAACGAAATTATGCAAACTAAAAAGCCAATGAAAATAGTGTAACTCCCCCAATCCAACTACATTTGAAGAATGTTTTTTTTTTTTTAAATGCACAAATTGATATATAATTCATAAAATATAAAAATTTTACTTTACGAAAATATTTTAAAGTAATTATGGATTTTTGAAATTTGATTACAATTTCAAGTATTCAGAAAACAAAAATAGTTAATATAATATACAGAGTATTTGTTAAATGTGTGTGTGTGTTTGATCCATTTTGACATGATTTATGGTTTGTCTTTATTTTTAAAATTTTACTTAAGAAAACAGCTTATTAAATCTAAAATTTAATACTAGAGTCCTCTTTTCTTGAGATTAAATTGTAATGAAAAAAAAGTGTGATTTTAAAGTATAATTGCACATGCACAGTACAGGTACACTATACATACACTACACTAAATGAAGCAATTTGGTATTTGTGTCATAAATGTGTAAAGATAAACAGTACATGCATCGTAATTTTCTTTATGATGGTGAATTTGAATGTTCTTTTACTTGAAAGTTTATTATTTATATATATTTTGTCGATAAGTTATAATCATCATATAAGGAAAAAATTGGGTGTTACAGGGAATAATCAGGGAATTTTAAAATAACTTTTCTGTGGACACCCTGTAAATAAGAATAATAAAAAAACAATTGACAAGATTGTAGGAACTTTTAGAAATGCCTCAAACAACCTTAGACCTGCATTGCCCATGGATCTTTAGTTATGGGCATTTCCCTCTTTGACCCTATCAGTGATTTCACCACCTCAGGAACAAAACATCAGAATGAAGTTATGTTTCCTCTGTAGGAACCACTTTACCTACAGAGGAAAAAAAACTTTGTTAAGCTGGTTCAGTACATCTCAAATTATGACCAAACCCCGTTAAGAGGTTGGTAAAGAGGGAATGGGATTTCATATAATTTTTAATTTTACTGTCTTTCTTGCAATTGAAGTTTATAATAGTAAAATCATAACATATATATTTGCATGTTTTAAATAAATGTATATTTCAGTTCCAGGGCTTGGAATCGGAAGAGGCCAAAGACGAAACGACTAAAAATCTTATTTTCATGTATGATTCTTTGTTTATGTAATGTTTCATTGTCCAATGAAATATGTATATTTCTTTCGTTCATGAAAACTATCATAGTCATCTCATTATATTTTAAGGTGATATTTGTAAAAAAAAAAAAAAAAAAAAACTTTTAATGTATATTTTTAATGATTTCATATCATTATTCATAAGATTAGCCAATATATGTAAATGAAGTGTTATATGAAAAATTTTAGTTTAAGAATTGGCTTAAGACTGAATTCTTACCTTGAAACCAAATATTTTTCAAGTGTTTGTTTAATAGTATTTTTATACTACATTATGCTAAACCTTAACGTAATTGTATTAATTTCCCACTATTCTCTTTAATTTTATTATACAGTTAGTGTAAAGGTAATTGAAATTTTCTTTAATTTCAAAAACTGTTGAACATTGTGTATTTAAAAGATTTAAAAATAAAATGAAGATATACAGAGTGTTTCAGTTTGTATTGTTTCATTCTATAAGAAGAGGTTGGCGGGAGGTATAGACTTTATGAGAGGTTGTTACAAGTGTATAGATTGTTGAACAGTTAAATTCTAGACCAATTGTATAATTATACTATTCTTCATCATAAAAAGTACAACATTTACGGTTTCTAAAACACTTTAGAAGTATCAAGTGTCGTTAGAATACATGTAATCAGAATTTGTAACCAATTGTTGAAATTCAGAAGTATTGAAGAAATAGTGATAAAAAGACTTTAAAATTTGGCAATAACTAGTGAAGGAAACTTTCTGTTAAACTGTTTTTTAATGGAAAATAACATTTCATTGAATATGGTATGCTAACAAATATTAATAATTTAAAAACAATTGTTTTCGTTTTTACACCACCTGAGGTAAAAGATACATTTTTTCCTAATTTTACAGGAATGCTCTATACAAATAAACATCTTCATTAAAAAGAATCGTGCAAGAAAGGGAATTCCTATAAAAAGTACACTAAATTCACATATTGCAATTATGTTGAAATCAAAAACTAAAAAAAATCGATAGCCTCCTTTACTTCTCGGGGTACAGATTTGTAACCTATAAACCAAAGAATACAAGAGTTTAAAACCTGTGCATAGACTAAAAATACAAATGTAAAAACTGTAATCAACTATTTCTTTATTAATATTATAATTAATATATAATTTCATATATTATAATTAAAATAAATTATATATTTTTATTAATATATAATTTCTTTATTAACTGAATAATTATTCAATTTTACAATACAAAGAGTAGATTCTGGTTTTTAGTATGCTTCTTTAAATTAACCAACTACAGAATTGTTTTTGATTTCATCGCTGATATTATTTATATAGATTTTTATCAAGTTCTTTGAGTTTGTTCCTATTATTGAATCAGTCTTGATGTATTATATTTTTTGTCAAAACCCACCGATTTTCCTACTGTAACGGATTTTTTATTTTAAAGTATGAAAACGGGTGTTGTAGTCTAAGCTATATTATCTAAAATTTCAATAAAAGTTTAAAATGTGGACATTACAACAAAAGTATTTTTTAAAAAAGGAAAGGGAGAACTAGGTGTTGTGAATAAGTAATTCTGTGCTACAAATTCTTCCAGAAAAAAAATTATCACCAAACTAGTAGTAAAACATTTTTCATTAATAGTTAACTAAAAATTTTGGGGGATATTGATATGATCATTGAACTTTTTGTGGATGGCAAAAAGTTCTGATGTTGGCCTCCTCAGAGGTCAGACTTGGACCAGCGAGGTAGCAGAACCCCAGACTAAGAAGATATATTCTACAACCTTTTTGTCTAATAATACACAAGTACTAAAAATTGAAAATATCAGTATTTTAGTTGAATTTCTATACTGTGAAGGGCTATAAGTGAATTTTATATAGTCCGTAGGGAAAAAGACTAGTCGCATTACCCAATTATTAATGCTTTGATTATTATGAAATGCAATTTGTTAGTAAACACTAGCATTACTAAAATTTAAAATGAAAAAAAAATAAATTCTTGTGTAGTATATTATGGTATAAGTGAGAAATAATAATTTTGCCGGGGAAGTAAATTGTGCAGATTATACCTTGAGAGATGTTCATCTGTTATGGAAATTAATGACCATTTCTACATAAAAAAAAAGCACATGACTATTTTATTGGTATTTTGTTTCCTATATTTGTATTCAACACTTTGTCAAATTCTGGTTTTGAGAATAGCTTAAATGAATCTTTGATTATAAAATTATATATCTTAAGAGCATTTAATATATCAGGCTGATTCAATGTTTTAAAAAATAAAACTATTTTTAAGTTGTATAATTTCCTTATTTACCGAATATAATCCAGTCTTGTTGAGCATACTTTATGGAAATTGATAGGCCTTTTCTTAAGCCATATATTAGCATATTTTTAATCAAGGATGTTTTGATGGTAATTTATATTTTGCATTGTCAAATTACGATTCGAACTGGATTATAACTAAAGATGTGAATTCTAATGGGCATTTTTTCAGTTAAATATTTTTGTAATATGTTCTCTGGGGCTTTCAGTAAGTTTTGTGAGTTTTATAAGCTTGATATTGCAAACATGTTACATTAAGTAAATCAATTGCAAAATTGAAGGTAGATCTCTATTGTGTTTTATATTTTACATTGGTCCAAACTAAATGTGGCAATTTGGGCTTCTTAACTATTGCAAATTTGTTTAATTCTTGTAGTGAATAGTAAAACCATCTCAACTCAAGTTTTGTAACTTTTTACGAAGATGATTTTGCATATGAATCTCATATTTGGTGTCTAGTTTAAATGTTTCCCGGAATTAGGTGTCTTAATTGATTCCTTAATGCACACTTAGAAGTTCTCGCATGTTTGCTGTGTTAATTATAACTGTTGTACCTTGTCTGTTTCAATCATATTATAACTGTTAAAACTATGTACAGCAGAATATTTTACTGTTAAAACCATGCAAAGCAGAATGTTTCTTTAACCAAGCTCTTTTTTTGTTTCGAAGGAATATAATAAAGAATATTTTATCCTGAAGTTAAATTGTCTGTAAATATTTTCAAAACAGTTCAAAGTTTTGCTTCAGTAATTTTCACGAACATAAACTTATTGAAGTAGTACTTAGCAATCTTAACTCATTCTGTTCATTGCAGGTATCTTGGAAGAAAGCTTTCTCTAAACTTGGTTATCCCAGCTTAAGTGCTGTAAATAAAATGCATATTTTGCTGGTAGATTGTGTAACACAGAGAAATTTTAGTAAAAATTAGGCAATTGTCAGTCAGAAATTTTTAGTACTTATGTGGTGGTGCTGTGTACAAATGACTGATACAACACTTAGGCACTAGTGGTCACTTTCGTCTAGCGATTAACACTCTGGTCTACTGATCTAGGAGTCTGGTTCGACTCCTCGTTAGCACACATCACTACTAGCACGTCTTGTGACATAGGTACACTAAATACCAGTTGGCTGCACATGTTAACTAACAATAGAAAATACACTTCAACATTAAAAATGAATAACATAATTAAGCTAAAGAAATATACAACTTTCAAAATAACTGAACATTCATTTGTAATGAAGAAAAAATAAAGTTCTCTTTTTTAAATCATTATAAAGTTAGTGTAGTTTTGAATAGTTAGATGCGCTGTGTGCACCCAAGTTGCACAAATAAAATTTTATGTGCACAATGCACCCACTAATTTCAAACTCTGCATTAATAATTGAATTGAATTTTTGCAATATGTCAGAAAAGGAATTTAATTAAAAATACTTTTGATCCTATTGCAAAAAGTGAAATTTTTATAGACCAAGAACGTATGAAAGAAAAATAAAACCAGATCAATTGTAATTCTAACATGGAAATATATTCAGTTATCTATTAAAAATTTTTTTTAATTTTTATCTAAATGACTTTTTAAAAAATACATATTTTAATTATAATAATGAAATATAATTTCTTAAGCTTTGAGGCTAGACTGAGAACCATTAACTAGTTTACGTGACCTTTACGTTTATCATCAAGCATAATATTTAATCATTGAAAGCTTTGACATTAATGGATAATTAAACTTGGGTTATGTAAAGATGTGGGTGTATTTTTCCATTTTGTAGGTCTATAAGGAATGCCCTTAAATCCACCCACATTGGTCAACTCCATTAATACAAAACAATGAAAAGGTAATGATCTTAAATCTAACTTTAGACGTTATTGATTGCAATAAAATTTTACTGCTTTTCCGAAATGCTCGCTTGTACTTGAACTCAATACAGATAACACGTTGTATAAATATTAAATAAAACATACAACTATTAAGTTAGTATTTTATAATAAAAAATTACATTATTTTAACAGAACACAATTGTTTTTACAAAATGAGAAGGGAAGCTAAGAAAACCACGATTTGCAGCAAAATAAAAACAAAAAAAGCCAAACTTGGATTAAATAGTTTTAATTTGAAAAATAACTGACTAATTTTGTAGTATTTTAATAAAAATATAGCAATTCACTGATACAATATAGGTAATCTGCATTTTAAGGAAACCGTATTGGCAATCAAATAGAATTAATTTTTTCTCTAACATGTAACTTCAAATAACTAAATGTAAGCAGTAGATGAATATTTGGTAAATGAACTTTTACTCGAGTTCAAGATAAATCTATTCAGCTCCTCTCTCAATTCTGCTGTAACAGTACAAGGTCTGCCAAGCTTAAGTAAGTATCGCTCCTCCACAATCTTCAAGACATCAAGTAAGAATGAAGAATTCTTCATAACAAACTGACGTTCAGCATAGTCTGTTTCCTTTTGATAAGCATTTTTAACATGGAAAAGATGTGTTTGAAAAGTAATAGACAATGCTTCATTTATCAGTATATGAACAGTTGGGGTGTAGAGTTTCAGTAAATCTTCTAAGAAGTTAATGTACATCTTTGCAAATGCAGTTGTGTTTGAAGTTAAAGTTAACCAGTATTCCTCAAAGAGGTAAGTTTCAACGGTATCAAATCCCATCTCTCGCAGGTCATCCAGGAGCTTTTTAGAGTTTGAAGTGTTGTGAAGGTTTTGTGGCCTCCATTTGTCATCATTAGCTCGTAACTTAACAGCCTCCAACAACTTATCTCTCATTTCTGTAACCAATCTCTCAACATGAGCGGACAACAGTTCATTTAAAACGAACGATAAATCCAGCCCAACCTCTGGAAGCCTGTCACACTGTTGGCGAGCACAGGAGATGCATTCTGTTGCAACAGAAGCGCTCACTTGAGGAGTGAAAACATGCTTAGAGAAGATCTGGACAAACTGCTCCAGCTGAACCTTGGCCCACAAGATGAATGCTGATGCACAGGCATTATTTGCAAATGCCTTCCTGAACTCTTTTCCAGTGTCTCCAATGCATGTGAAGAACACACAACAGAGCTTCTCAATGTAGCTGGCTGTTGCCCCCTCAGCTTTCTGCTGTTTCATCCCTTGCTTCAACATGGCCGAACATCGCTTCAAGAACAAGTTACATGCCTTAGAAGACTTTCCAAGTTGGACCAGAACTCCAACTGCCTTTCTGGCAGCCCGAGGTCCACCATGAAGGGATCGATCAGGTGAAACTTTAAGTTCTTCACTGAGAATGCTCACCAATTGTTTTGCCCTGTTCTCGATCCGGATTCTGATGTCTCGTACTGCAGTGCTTCTTGGAAATGCCAAGCAATGGGCATTGGCTCGATGAATAAGCTCAACTGCTTTTTCAAACACCCTCAGAGCAATGCATACATCCAGCTCTTCAGGCAATTCCAATAGCCAGTTTGGTGTCTCCAACTGACCTCCTTTCGGATTTTCTTCTTCAAATGGGTTACCATCATCGTCAAACGGGTTTGAGATGTCTGATAGAGATGAACGACGTTCATAAATTGAGAGTTTTTTCTTTTTTGCTTGGTCGATGCGGGTCAACCATTCCTTCTTGGATGTAGCGGAAGAACATTGGAAGAGACGGACTTCAGGAAACATGAGGACTTTGAAGGCATTTTTTACATTGAGTTCTTCTTTGACATTCACAACAGCCAAGTTGTCTAATTCATAGAGAGCTTGGTACCTAAAGCAAAAATACTATTTTAATAATTTAACATTGCTAATATATTGGTATTATGATGGACCAAAGACGCAACTGCAAAGAGTGGAATTTTCAGGAAATACGAAAAAACAAACGGATTTCCCTACAAACTCAATCGCACCTATCAACTTGGAACCTGCACACTATTGTTACAATAAGTGTTACTGTTTCGTCCAGGGAGGACAGTTTTCCTCCTTTTTGGTTTTTTATGTAACATTTTCCTTCTCTTTCTCCCTGTTCTGAGGATCTGCATTTTCCTGATCTGAATTAGTTTTTCCTGCAAAAAGTATACTTTTCCTCATACCTAAACAAGATTTTTCCTCTTAGCTCCCCTTTCCTCACAGATTACTTCACTAAATCCTAATATTTGAAATGTAATTATTATATAGTATGAGAAATTTCATTGTATCTTTAAAATTATTGAATCATCCTTCCTGCATACTTTTTTTTTAAAAATTTTGTGTATTCCTTCCGCGAGCTTTTTAAATTTTTTTTTGGATTTCCTCTTTTTTGCTCTCTGGTCACTCTCATCCCTGGTTCCGTCAATGTTCTACTGAATGCACTAGAGACCATAACTCCATTTTGAAAAATTTTACAGTTACGTCTTTTCGCAATCATAGCAGTGATATGTTGCGTTTTTATATATATGTTGAACTAAAAATGAAATAGGCAATATAGATCGTTGAATTAGTATCCCCAAGTTTAAACAGCCTTGAATTGAGATATTAAAACACATTTTTATAACTTTAGCATAATGGCTTAATTCATCAGCCAATATTTTGTTGAAATTACTGAAAAGATTGATTCACTTATCTAGCAAAAACCTATTAATTTTAAAATATTAAATTCAAACTTGATGCTATAATTTTTTTTAAAATTTGGCAAAAGGTACAAATAAAAACTTTTTGTTACCACACCCAGTGTTTGTTCAAAAACCCAAGATGGCGATAAAATTGTTTTACTGTTAATTTAACAATGTGTTTCAGCTGCCAAATTCGACTGCACTACACAGAACTGTGATTAAGATGTCTTTGAATTAAGTACAATATTTGGAAAGATTGTTGTAATTAAAATTCTCAGGCATAGTTATTATTTTAGAAATACCTGTATTGCATTGGTCCTCGGCTATTCTCCACTTTAGTTGCAAACATTAAAACTTCATCCAATAACACACAATAAACAGTCTGTATAGTTTTGCAGTCACTCACTCCCAGTTCAACCATTTCACCATTATATAGAATCGTTCTTCCTCTGACTTCCAACACCGTTGCACAACCCTCAACTTTCTCTAACATCAAAGACAAATTCTTGTTATTTTCTTCATCGGTTTCGTTTTCGTGAAGAATCTTGGATTCGGAATCCTTTGGACCTGCGATAGAAACATCCAATAGAGATGTCAACAATGACTGTTGCTCAGCTAACATGTGACTCAGTTGATACATTTCTCCCTCCAAATAGGATATTTCTTTCGCAGTTTCGATGAACTGAGTATAATTTTTGTAAACATTTTTCTTTAGCAGTCCGTTAGTTTCTTCAGCTAAGCTTTTAATGCGATCTTTTTCACTTAATAAGTCCTTTACGCCATCGCAATTGATTACTTTTTGCTTTACGTAGTCCAAAGGATCAAATTGGGGTGAAATAAGTTTAGAAGGTAAATTATCTGCCATCTTTTTAGTAAATTTTTTATGGAATATTGATCAATATACAAATAAACACAATATCAAAACCACCCAATTGTAAACATTGCATTCATTCCTTTCCAAACGCCTACAGGTAATATTGCAGTTAACAATTAATGTTGAATATAAATATTCAGATGTTTAACAATTTCTTGGCCTATATTTCATTTGCAGGTGATAAATAAGCTAATGACTCCTATTTTTTGTTTTATAAAAATTTATAGAATTGCTTTGGTTTGCGTTTAATTTTAATCTAATATTCTGTTCTGTTTTCCATTTCGTGACATTGTTACTTAAGAAGAAGAAAACAAGGGTTGAAGGTCAAAAACCACTGTGACCGCGGGAATATTTGTTTACATAACAACTTTGGTGGTGTTGTTTAAAATGAGATGACAGAGTTAATGTTTATTTAACTTTTGGAAGTGGTTTGAATGATTATTAATTTTTTCATCATGAAAAATTTTATTCGATGGTGTCGCAGTTTTAATGGTTGGTAAAAAAGGACGGATTTTTTAAAGGTATTATTTTTTGAAACATACATATTTTGTAAAACGTTTCTAAACGTTTGAGATATTATATATTTATTTATTGAAAAGGAAAAAAGATACATATGCACTATAGGAGACCGGAAATTTTTGCTAACATTATTTGCTTTTTTTTAATAAATATCTTCGAATTGGGATGGAATTATAACTTCTTAATCTTACTTTTTAAACTGTTTTATAATAAAAAATTTTTAATTCCAAACTAAGTTACCTAAATTCTGCAGGTCCTTTTTGTGCATTCAGATAAAGATATTATTTATTGTATTTTTATATTGTAGAAAATGTCTAGTACTTTTTTACGCTCTCCACTATTTTCTATCTACAAGATTTATCATATGGTAATGGTACTATATCTCCATTTTTACCTAGATCGCGAATGTTTTTAAATTAACTTCCCTTGCCAAACGTTAGAAATATTGAAAAAATTTATTTATGTTTTAACAAATTAAGGTATTTATGTAAAGTCTGATGTGAAAATAAAATAAGTGAATTTTTATTTTCAAATCTAATTGCTGATACAATTGCCGAATGTACAAAGTCTCTTTTGATATTATAAAATTGAATATGATTTCTATTTGTATAACTTTCATGCAAATCATTAGAGTTGGTATGAGCTCCTTCACCTATTTCATAGAACTCATAGCTAAATTATAGCCTCCAGTGGCTGTTAGATCTCAGTCTTGTAACTGGAAGATTGTGCGAATAAGGCGATACGCTGCCATGAAGTTTTGCACATTATACCCATTGAAGCTTCAAATTTCTCCTACTGATGGAGTTTGGGTGTAGAGAGAGAGAGAGAGGATGCTAGTTTAGGTGTTCGTACTTCTTCATGGTCAAGTTCTAAATTATGAGAGCTAATTACATTTGTTGTTATTATGTTACATTACCTTTGTGCCAGAAAAACTCAAATCAATCAACCATAGTTGAAATAAGTTTCCAATGTAGCAAAAGGTTATTATTTGATTTCATCGAACTAGGAGTGTGGAACATCGCACAACTTTCAATTACACTGTGTATAACATTGGTCAATGCAGTAAAATTTAACATGGTGTTACTTACCATTTTCTTATTTTCACTCATTTAAATAAAAGTGGCCAGTTTGCCAATATTTTTGGTAATAATTTTTACTTAACAAAAAAAAAAAAAAAAATGACCATATTGGTAGCTTTATTCGATAGACATTTACACTGTCCTTGCTTGTGTGTGAAACGTGAAAATATCAATCGTTGATGGACACTGCTCAAGGGCAGATTGCTCTGTGTTAAAGGCGCTAATTTTTAAAGTTTTTACACTTTTATTGCATTTTTATGAGAATTTCGGAGGTGGGAATGTTTAGAATACCTTCAGAGGCATTACCACAGCGATTTTTAATAAAATCGTTGGAGCCGTTTTTTAGCAATTACTGAAAAACATGATTTTTTCAAGGGCAGCTACCTTATGCACATGCACGATTTTGATGAAAACCTTAATGGTAGGTCCCTGTGCCATCACCAAAACGCACACAAAATTTTAACATCGTATGTCAATTTGCTCAGGAGTTATGCTGACCACGTACTCACATACACACAGAGAGACATTTTTTCTAGATAACTTTTTTTGAAATCAAGATGTTCCAAAATGTGGAGAAATACCAAAAAAATCAAATTTTATTTTTCGACCGAGTACCATACTTTTATAACCCTATGTGTACATATGGGTAATTGAAAGTAAAAATATCTGGATACTTTGTCTAGAAATTATGACTGTAGTCTTGTTTAAAGGTTCCCAAACTTTTAAACACTGCAACCCACTTTTCAAAAATATAATCTAATGCGACCCACTTCATTCTTGAATTTTCCTTCGAAATTCAATGTTTTCAAAGACACATGCTCTTTTTGAAAAAAGTATTATGCGACCAAAGAGATATTTTTTTTTTTTTTTGAAAAACATATTTTTTATTAAAAATTATTTTTGAAAAATATTTTTAATAAGTTTGTGCTTGTTTTGATTGCTGTTGATGATGGCAATGAAATGCATGTCAATTTGAGTTATATTCAGATTCAAGAAGTTCAATAATTGTAGCTTGTTTTGGACTTGATTTTAATTCATCACCATAAATCCAACTTCACAAGGACATGAAGATATAAAAAGGAGTAATATCTTCAGTAGAAGTATTGAAAAACTTTTGTGAACAGATAACCAGAAAAGTTTAAATTTACTTTACAATTGAAATTCAGTTTTTGTAAGGTATTTTTTAATAAGTTTTTCATCTTTTTACAATATTCCAGCAGCAATGATTTCCTGGACGGTTTGCACTACAGTTTTTTTGTTAGTTTTTCATTTCTTCAAAAAAGTACTAATTGAAATTTCCTTTAAAATGTTTTGAGATCTCAAGAATTATGCTATCAGAAACATTCGCATCATTATTGATTATAAAAGCTTGAAATGTTTAAAAACTCTCATGTTTGTAGTCTTGTTAAGACTCACCAAAATTTAACTCATTACACACCAACAGAGAGTCGGGATTCACAGCATGGAAAACTTTGGTCTAGTTGATTGCTGGGCTGGTTTTCTCTGTTTGAGTGGCAAATGTGGGAATCTTTTATTTTGAAAGACCTACTGAAATTCCCTCTTCATTGAAATTTGCAATACTCTCAGCAGTCAAGAATTTCTACAATCCTATTTCAGCATGATATTGCTCTTGGACTCAAAAAATCCAATCCCTTTTCACTCATTTCGATGGAAGGTTATAATGTAGTTCCTAAACAGCAAAGCTGATAGCAATCATACTGCAGTGAGTGTGGATTTCTACATATCGTTTAAATGACCTGTGGTCAGTGACTTCAAATTTTGATTTAAAAGTTAAAGTAATAGTTAAGACATTTCCTTCTTTTTCTTATTAAATGTTATATGATGATGTGAATTTACACAATTTTATTATTTTAGAGTATCAACCATGGTGGGCTTTGAAAAAAATGCCTCAAATATAAAGTTTCATGAATCCGACTATGCCATAGCTGGAGCTGTTAGTGGTTTTGTCACAAGATCCTTATTCCAGCCTTTGGATGTTATTAAAATTAGATTTCAAGTATGTACAAATTTTTAAATACTATTCTTTACTTAGAGAAGAATGAACTTTTAAAATTTAATAAGAAATAACCCATGTATACCCTAATCAAGTATCCTTCAAATGTTCCTTTTATCTTTTCCAGTTGCAAATAGAACCCATACATGGTCTGAGCCATGATGCTAAATATAAAGGAATGTCTCATGCATTCCGATGTATTCTTAGAGAAGAAGGTGTTCATGCTCTTTGGAAAGGAATTGTTCCTGCTCAATTTTTATCTACAACTTATGGTGCTTTGCAAGTAACAATTGAACTTTTTACCATAATCTTTTATATAACATTGACATTTTAAAGTTTTGTACATATGAGGATGAAAATATTCATGATTTGCTTCATGTAATTATCAACATGACTACATCATCGTATTCACTTTTTGAAAAATAATAAATTTTTCTGTGCTGAGAATCCATAACAGTATATAACAACTAATCAGACTTCTTTAAATTAAATTATTCCTCTTTGATAATAAAAATCATTATTGTTCTGTATTTATTATTTTCTTGGCCTTTGAAGAAAGATTCTATAATATACTTTATACAAAATATAAGTAAATAATCTTTCTGAAATTAAGTCAACATATATTTGTTTAATTATTAGTACTTAATTCTTGTTTCTTTTACACTCAATTCGAATTGTAAATTGTATACATATCCGACTTAAAAAAATAGTTATTCAAGAAATATATTAAAATTTATTTTCTATTCTGTTAAAATACAACATATTTTTAAATGTTTGTTATTAGTATACAATATACACAATCAATTTTAATAAAAGGAATATTATTATAATATTTTAGATGCCTTTTAAGGTGCTCACTTTTGAACATTATCTTTCTTTAGTTCTGGGCCTTTGAAATGCTTACAAAACAGGCTTCAGCTAATTTGCCAGAAAAAATTCAAGTCGATTTAAAGCCTCTAATAAACTTTACCTGTGGTGCTATGGCAGGTTGTATAGCAACAACTGGTAGTTTTCCTTTCGACGTAATGAGAACTCGACTGGTTGCACAAGGAGAACCAAAGGTATATATAGTAATTATTCCATTATTAAATTTTGAAAATAGACCTTTTGTTTCTTCTTGTTCTATTTAAGTTTATATTTATCTTTCTTGTTGCATTTGATTTTACACTTTCAGGACTAGTGATGCTAAATTATGTCATTTGCAATTCCAATGTTCCACCAAATTTTTTCATTTCATTTCATCAATCATTTTTATTTTTTTTAAAAACTATGTTAACATAGAAGTAAAGTTAAAAATTTGATTGAGATAGACTTTGTTTAACAGTTTTTTTTTTTTTTTTTTTTTGTAAATTAATTGCTTTAAGACTAACTTTTATTTAAACAGCCTTGGAGTTGAACAGGTTTAGTCTACAAATTGAAATTGATTTTTTTTGTCTCAAAATAAATGTTTTTAAGCATTAATATGAACTCATTATTGATTTATTTTTCATTTATGTTTATAAGCTACATTAATTCTGTATTAAGCTGCATTTTAATTCATTTGTCAAAATTAATGTATAAAATTTTATAGTTTATCTATTTTCACTCATATATTTTTTGCTGTGCAGTATTTATTTACCTTGTATTATATTGGATTTGATATGTTTTTGTAAATTGAGCAATTTCTAGTTTTCAATATTATCAAGAAGTTTAGCTCTAAAATTTCTTGGTAATATTGGAGTTAAATTCAATTGTGTTTTTCTAAAGTTTTAATAAATTTTGTTAATGTATTGGGAGTATTATCAACTTTACAATTTTTCATTCAAAAATTCTATGTACCTTCATTTCTATTCTACATCATATATTTCTATATCATTAGTAAAAATTTTAGTTAATGTATATTAAGTGCTGTATGTGATCTGCTTTTATGAAGATAACCTCTTCAGCTACATTTGTAAGAAACGCTGGAATATTTTCAGAAAGGTTATAAATTTTGTGATACTTTCATCGCAAAGCATTTATTAACACTTTCAGTAGTAATTTTAATGTACAGGTAACACTATGTTTAATGGTAAGTTTTATTTTAAGTTTTTGATGGATTTATTATTCTTGTATGACTTTCATTTTTACTTGCAAATCAAAACACATTATAGGATTAAAAGAAATTTTTAATTTTGCCATTGTAGACTTACAGAAATATATTTCATGCAACCTCTTGCATGCTTCGGACAGAAGGCCCTTTCAGCTTCTATAAAGGTTTGACTCCTACATTGGCACAAATAATGCCGAATGCAGGAGCTCAATTTGCTTTTTACAAGTTGTTTCTAGGGTTGTGGAACTATACTTTCAAACAAGAAGCTTCCTCTTCCTGTGAGTATTTTATTTTTTGCCTCTAATATCAGAGTATCTAGATACATGAAAAATTAGGAATTTCAGATTATCCTGTCATTATCTGGAATTGGCCAGATATTTTTAGAAAAATGCAATTCAACCATATTTTCCATCTGTGATTTTTTGTAATGATACCTTTTTTTACCCTTTATATTGAACCAAAATTGATGTTTGATATACTATTTTAAAAGATAAGACCTATGCTTATGACAAATAGATTATTTACAATTACACAGGGTGTGTGTAAAAACAAAACTAAAACTAGAAGTGTGGAACAGTGCACAGCTTTCAATTACACTATTATACTAATGTGGATTAGTGTTATTTGCTGTTTTTATATTTTCTTCATTCATTTAGAAAAAATGGTAATTTTGGAGATATTTTTGGCATTAATTCTTATATGGGACCTTAAAAAGGGGGGGGGGGGACCCTTCAAAATCGCCAAATACATTTCGATAATTCTTGCTTCAACCATATTTTCCATCAGTGATTTTTTGTAATTATACCTTTTTTTGCCCTTTATATTGAACCAAAAGTCACAGTATATCAAAAGTAAGTTCTTATAATTGAAACAGGCGAGAGGAGTAAAAAAGTAGTTGATGATCGATGCTCAAGGGAAGAGTACTCTGTATTGAAGATATTCATTTTTCAACCTTTGTAACATTTTTACTGAAATGTCGAAGGTGGGAATACTTAGAACACCTTAAGAGCAGCGATTTTGATCATAATCG
The DNA here is from genome assembly GCA_963978545.1 of Linyphia triangularis. NCBI lineage: Eukaryota > Metazoa > Arthropoda > Arachnida > Araneae > Linyphiidae > Linyphia > Linyphia triangularis. The sequence goes on along the minus strand of OZ021731.1, from coordinate 56,548,879 downwards.
TTACAGTCCTTTTTTTAGCAATTACTGAAAAAAAATATGAATTTTTCACAATTTTGATGAAAACTTTAATGGTAGGTTCCACGTCCGCCACTAACCCATGCACTAAATTTGAACATTGTAGAATAATTACACATCAACAGACATTTTTCCAAGACCACTTTTTTTAACATGTTAACGCCGGCAGCGATATTCAGAGTTTTCTCTGTGAGGCGGCGTGAATTCACGGTCCGCTTCGTGGGGAGGTGCTGCGTCAGATTACACTGTTCAACACAATTTTTGCCCGGTAATACCCACTAGGTGATTCTTATAGATCTCACAACGAGCTATAAACGAATCTGAAATCAGTTCTCGTCCATCACCATCAGTTTTTGAGAAAATCAATTTTTAAGAAAATCACAATTTTTCAACTTTGACCTCAATTTATAAAAAAACTAAAAAAGTTAGACGATTTCTGTTGGATGCTCAATTCCTTGCTGTTAAACAATTCTAAGCAGGGTTTTATACCTCTTGTTAATCTATGGACAGCACTTTTTATATTATTGATAAAAAATAAAAACAATCTTATTTTTTTTTTATCTCAACCACTGTTATAGTATTATTACTCTTAATTATATTTCTCTTTATAGTAAGAATTATTATTTTTTTGATAAATTATTCCTGATTTTCCGTAGAATGACCCAAATGTATCTAACTTTTAACTCAAGTTTGTTATAAAGGAGTGTCTTCTTCCAGGAGCACTATTTATTGGACTATCAGTGCTTATTTTTAATTTTTGTAATCTTAGTTTCATTAATAGCTATGATGGAATAGTGAATTGTCATTTGGTTTATGTATGTATTTCAAGTCAATAAAAAAAATTACTAGATTGAAATAAACCACCACAACTATCAGTAACTTGAAGAAGTTAGCAAAAAAATAATAAAATGTGAAGTTTTTTTTTTTTTTTTTTTTTTTTTTTTTGTATGTGTTTTGTTTTTATTTAGAATTAAAAATAACATTTCAGCTTTATTGGGCTGTGTACTTTAAAGAGCTTTTGTGTAACTACATTTCCTCCTCCCCCCCCCCCCTTTTAATTGATTTTTTGATAACGTTGCCCCTTTTTTAATACATTTCTTCAACTAAATCTTAATTTTTAGAAATTGTATTACCTTTAAATATTTATTCACAGCTGTTCTTCAAAGTAGCACCTGTGGCGCTGTCTCTGGCATAGCGGCAAAGATGTTAATCTATCCCCTGGACCTAATCAAAAAGAGAATCCAAGTACAAGGTTTCGAAGAAGCCAGGAAGGCATTTGGTTCAATAAGACGATACACAGGCCTGTTTCACTGTGCCTCTTGCATATTGAAAGAAGAAGGTGTTCGAGGGCTGTACAAAGGACTTTGGCCCAGTGTTTTAAAAGCTGCTTGTACAACTGGTAGCCATTTTCTTTATTATGAACAAACACTTAAAGTGCTTGCCTTCCTTCATAGGTAATATTTCTACCAAATTTATGTAAGTCAAGTGTTAAATGTGTTCATATTGTATAACATACTTAAGTCAATGTTTCTGTCTCAATGAGAGCTTTTATTTTTATAAATTGGAATATGATGAGCATTCTTATCTTACTATTGCATATTTACTAGTCAAAGGGTCTGAAATATTTATTAAAACTTCTCCTGCTTTTGGTTTGGCTAATCTCTTTTAATGATAAATTTTACGTTTAATTAGATTCATATTTATTTTGCCTCAATTTTTAACTAAATTGTACATGTTAATTTTTTAAAGTTTGTATTGAATGATTTTATAATTAAGTACATTTGATTTTAATAAAGTGTATTTAACAATAAATTCATATTCTTAAATTGTCTTAAAATGCAACAACAAGTAATTATTTTTAATGAAAAAAATTACCCTGTAGTCATTCAATATTTTTACGCGGAGAGTTTTTTTTTTTAAATAAAGATTTTTTTTTATTTATTTAAGTAATTTACATTAAAACTATTTTGTTCCTAATTCCAATGTTAGAAAAGTGAAAGGCTTGACCAAATTTTGTTTGTTCAAATATTGCCATACTTGTTTTGAAGAGTTCTAAAGATTTATTTGTCTGAGAAAAGTAGTAAATCTGAGAAAGAATCTCCTTTTTAATGCTCCCTTCCCAAAAGCTAAAAACAGGACACTTAAAAGTTTACTCATATGTTTGTCAGAAAACGTAAACCAAACTTTATTGATTTATTTAAATAAATTAAATTTATTCATAAAACTTCCTCTTATTTCCAAAGTAACTTTAAAAAATATAATTATATAGTGTATATACAACGTTTTCAGAAAAAATTACTCATTTTAATTTGATAAAACTTTTTTTTATAAAAGCAATGCAAACTTTTTGTGTTACCCTACTCGTATCAAATTTACAATTTCAGTTACTGGAACCCACAATTCAATGTAAAAATAGAGATGCAATCTAACTTCTTTTATCAGAGTATTTATTTGAAACACTCAATGTGGGAGTACTGATTCATTACTGACTGCTTATTATATTTTTAACAATGCACTTTTAACCAATCTATCACTCAAATGTATTTTATTACACTTTAAAAATTGCTTTTTGTCTTACGGTCTTTTCTTACTGACTTATTTCACTTCAAACAGATATGTCCTGTGAAACAAGTGCTTTGCTCTTTTTAACAGCCTTTCATCTGCTTGAGTAACAGTGCCTTTTAAACAACATGAATTCCTCTCAACTGATTAGTTTTACTTAATTCAAGCAAGCTATGAAGTGCTATGACTTTTTTAGATGTGTTGACATTTTTTTTGTTGAAATTAATCTGAAATTAGGATTATTTGAAGCTGCTAAATAGTTTTTTGTTTCTTAAGTAACTTCAATATGTATTTAACTTGAGTGTGCAATTTGAAGATGTTGATTTATAATTTACATTATCTGTACTTCTAATAAATCTCCTTAGAATAATATTATTGCAGGTCTAAAATGTGTAACAAGCAATTATGTTTAGCTGAAGTTAATATGAATTTAAAAGTTTAATCATCTTTGAAACCTTTTAGTTTTTATTTTGCTTAAAATTAACCTTAAAAGGATCTTATTAATTTTTTATTGTCTTTTCTATTCAATACAAATTTAAAAAGTACTATCTAAGCATATCAAATACTCTGAAAAAAAAAATGGCATTTGCCTTGTTACTAAGGTTCAAGTGCCCTAATTTTTATTTGAAACCAGTTTTTATATGTGTTGTATTATTGTAAAAGTGGTTGATAATGCTTTTTGTTTATGTTTCTATTTGTTCAAATTGCAGACCCCGTTACCTGAATTATTTATTTTCAATTTGAACAAACTTTTGTTAAGTTTTTTTTATAGTTTATTCATTTGATTTTTATTTGAAAATTCTGTGTAAATGTGATTTGGTTCCTACATTATTATAGTGGCCTTGTGAAATCTCATTGACACTATTCATTGAATTGCACATAGATTTATTAGTAATGGATTTTCTATTTGCAGTTAGATTACAATTTTGTAATACTTTGGGTCTATTAGTGTCCCAGTTTACTCTTTGCATCATTATTTTGTCAAGGTTGTTACAATGAGGAATTATAAAGATTTATTAAGCAGCATATTGATGCTGAGATTTTTAGTTTTTGTTATTTTTGTTGCTTAAAATTTTTGTTGCCAATTTATGTAACTGTATTCTTTTTTATTAAGAATAAATTGAAAAGTTTTATATATATATATATATATTTTAAATAATTTATAATATTAAATATTTGACAAAATATTTTAAAAGACATTTTTATAGCAATTTGAGATATTGTTTGGTTTATAAGTTTTAAGATCTTATTATTTTCAAATTTAAAGGGTTCTATTTGCAGAGGAATCTTCTGGGATTATTTTCCGTATGCGAAGTATGCTTTTGATAGCTGACATTTTTGATTTGATTTTGTTGAAATTTACACCAGATGTTCTTTATAGTGACTTAGTGAAAAATGAATTAGCTGTTTTAGAATAATTTTTTTTTGCCAAGTTATAGCAGTTTTTGTAGCACAGGTGAAGGTCGTTTTCTTGTACTATAGATGAAATACTGTAAAATATAATTTGAATTTCTTGAGAACTTTAGATAGGTTCTAATGATTTTTATTACATAATTTACTTTTATAGCACCAGTACTAAGCTTTACAAATGAGAATTTCTTGGTATCTTGCTAAAGTTTGCACAAAGCCCTCTAAAATTAGAGTTTTGTGAGCGGAAATGTCAAATTTTAAAGCTAAAATTCTGCAAACTTTAAATTGGTGCCAAATTTTTTGTGTGAATTATGTTTTAGCATCATGTCTAGGTTATTACTGCATGAAAATAATTTTGTCAACCCTAAGAAGTTCTCCAGAAATTCATGTAAACAACTGATTTTTTCCAAATTTTGTCCTTTTTAACATCACATATCTAAAAACTTTAGATTCTAATAAACATTCCATTAGTGCCAAAAGATAGAATAATTGTCATATAATAGGATCCCATTATCTGTTCTTTGGCACTATTCTCGGTTTTATAATAAATTGGAGGTATATTATTATAAAAATGTTTAAAAATGGCATATTCTGTATTGCATTTAAACTTTTTTAATTTTTCAAATTTAATAATAAAAATTAAGTTTTATTACATTTATTATTAACTAGCTGAATACCCGTGCTTCGCTACGAAATTTTTAACATATGTAATATTTTAGCTAGCTGTAAGGCCTCGCATTGCGGAAATCTGTCATTGGTGTGTAGGTCCCAGTTTTTGGCGCTTCACTCGCAGGAAGGTTCATCGCTACGCAAAATCAAGCTTGCTTTGCTCGCTGAAAAGTTCATTGACACATAAGTACAGGCTTACTTCACTCGTTGAAAGGTTCATTAATTTGCAAGAATAGGTCGCTGAAAGGTTCCTTGTTGCGTAAGAATAAGCTCGCTTTACTCACTAAAATCTAATTGCTACGTAAAGCGTTAATATTGGAAGCATCTCCCCTGTCTAGACACAAAAGAAAATCCCCGTTAATGCAATAATATAACACGCCTTTAAGATTATTTTAACACGTGTTTATGGAAAGCAAAATTAGAAGGCCAAAACTACTTATGTTGAAACTTTCAGAGCTCTAGGCCTATTAGAAGTTGCTCTTTGTGAAAATATTAATTAAAAAAATTAATGAAAAAAACAAATTAAAATTTTAACATTCTTTTTGTCAATAGTCCAATTAGAATGCCAAAACTACTTGTGTTGAAAATTTCAGAACTGTAGTCCAAATAGAAATCGTTTTGTAAAATATTTGTTAGTTAATTAAAAATTAATTAAAAAAGAGCTAAATAAAAACTTAAAATTCTGTTTTTTAAAAATCTGGTTAGGAGGCCACAACTACTTATGTTTAAAATTTCACATGTTGAATGAGGTTGTTGAGTAATGATTGGCTCCATACTCTTCCGTAACATAGTAACAAAAATGAAATAGTTCAATTAACTCAATTTCAATAAGTCAGATTACCTTATTCTGGCCTTCGTAATAGTGGAACCCAGAACCTGATTAATTAACAACAACACAAGAAGTATAACACTGATCGTTAACTAACATATTAATTTATTAAATTCCTCACAATATTTTACAACATACATTAGTTCATAAAACTCCATACCAATTAATTAACTAAGATTAACAATTATACTGGATTAAATAATGTCGATAATCATAATGCTCAATTCCAACAACTTAATATTTATCTGAGAGTACAGACAGAGGGTGATCGGAAAATCATGAAACATCACTTACTGTTTCTGATGTATCGGCTATTAGATAACGTTTTGTTAAATACATATTAATTAATTAAAAAAGAACTAAATAAAAATTTAAATTTCTGTTTTTCATAAGTCCAATTAAAAGACCAAAATTACTTATGTTGAAAATTTCTGAGCAGTAGCTCTATTAGAAACCGTTTTGTTAAATATTTATTAATTAATTAAAAAAATTAATTAGTAAAAAACTTACAAAAAATTTAAAGTTCTGTTTTTCAAGAGTTCAATAAGAAGGTCAAAATTACTTATGTTGACATTTTTTTATCTGTAACCCTATTAGAAGTCGTTTTGTAAAAAAAATTGTTAATTAATTAAGAAAATTAATTAAAAAATAACTAATTAAAATTTTAACATTCGGTTTTTCAAAAGTCCATTTAGAAGGCTAAAACTATTTATGATGAAAATTTCAGAGCTGTGTCTCTATTGAAGTCATTTTGTAAAAAAAAAAAATAATTAAAAAAGAACTAATTAAAATGTTAACATTCTGTTTGACGTACATAAAATTAGAAGACTCAAACTTCTTATGTTGGAAATTTCTAAGCTTTACTCTAATTTTAAGTAGGTTTCTATAGATCCACAGAGCGACAGACACACAGCTTGTTTTATTATTATAGATAGATTATATCCTTAATTTTAATAATATTAAGCTATATTTGATAAACATTTCATTATATTTATATTATACATTGAAACCACTTCAGGCTAGTAGTCTTTCGTGATTCTTTTTTTTGTATATATATACTTAATTTAGTATAATTTTAATTAGTACTTGTCAAAATGCCAAATGAACAATGGCATAGTTTTTCATGTTGGCACTGCATAAAAAGAAACAGACCTTACATGCTTACTAGAACAGAAAAAAACAATCAAAGTAGATGTTGAAATGGATATGAGCCACGAAGAGGATGAGGGTTAGATCTGTTTAGAATCTATAGTAGATGTACGAATGTCATTACTATGAAACCTGCCAAACCATTTCTGAGACAGAGCATAATTTACTAATGAGAGAAATGCCAACTATATACTAGCCGAAAATAGAACAAGATAAATACTATGGTTAGTACTGAACCAAAAACTGTTTTAGGGAAGCTATGTGTCTGGAAGACACTATTCGGGTGGCATTTAAGCATATCCCACATTGATTCAAACCACAGAAGGGAATGAGAGTGCGCCATTGGCCTGATACATTGCTTTCATGGAAGCCGCGTAACACCTGACAATATTTACTGTGTTGACACAGAGAATTAAACGCATGTTTTAAATCTTGAGTTTAGGAACAGATTTTTAAATGGCGAATGTTTTATAAATGCTTTTATTCCTGATTAATGTTTTACTCCAATTGAATCTAATTAACTGCTTTTAACAACAAAGTATAAATTTTGGATATTTATCAAGGAAATTATGCATCTGGAATATATTTTTGAAACCAAGTTTAATTTTTTTTTTTTTTTTTTTAAACATTTAGATTTAAAAGAAAAATTCGGGTGACTCAGAAACTTGAATTCTACTTTTGAAATTATCAATTCTTATTATTTTATTAATAGTCATTTGTTTGCTGCCATTATAAGGAAGAAACTAAAATATTTCTGAATAAATGATTGCATCAATGCGACGCATAAATTTTTTAGAGCCTTTTTGTTATAATAATTTTTATGGAACAGATGCAGAATATGATATTTCTTCGACATGATTTTATATAGGTGTTGTTTTTTTCCGGATAAATGCTACAGAATTGGTATATTACTTCGTTTTTTTTTTTTTTTTTTAATGTGTGAAGTGAAATTGATATAAAACTATTGTAAATGTAATTTGAGGTTTTGATATTTAAAATGCAACACTTAATCGACCTTTCTTAAATATTTTGATAACGACGTAACTCATATTTATATTAAAAAAAAACCCAAAAAAACCAGAATGGTGCCAAGGAACAGATAATGGGATGCTGTTATATGACAGTTATGCTATCTTTTTTCCCTAATGGAATGTTTATTAAAATCTAAAGTCTTGAGATATGTAACTTCAAAAATGAGGAAATTTGGAGAAGAAAAAAATCGGGTTTTTGACATGAATTACTGGAGAACTCCTTAGGATTGCTAAAATTATTTTCATGCAGTAATAACCTAGACATGATGCTAAAACATAATTCTAATCAAAAAGTTTAACCCCTGTTTAAAGTCTGCAGAATTTTGGCTTTAAATTTTACATTTCCGCTCACGAAACCCTAATTTTGGGGCCCCCTTCCTGCAAATTTTAGCAAAGAAATTCTTATTTGGGAAACTTAGTACTGGTATTATATAAGTATATTATGGAAAATAAAATCATAGGCACCTATCTAAATTTCTCCAGAAATTTAATTACCTTTTGCCATATTTCAGCTATAGTGTAAGAGAATGACCTTTACCATCCACTACAAAGTCAAACCCAACTTCGCAATTTTTTTTAAAAAATATTTCTTCTGGTGAGTAATCAGATTACATGAGAGCATATTTGATGCAAGTTTCAGAAAAATTGAAAATGTCAACTATCGCACTCCTATAGGAAGCGTACTTTGCTTACAGAAAGTTACTCTTAAACAATAAAAATAGGATACATAATTTGTCAATTGAAGCTATCTGTCAAATTGACAGAGTTTGTTGATCATTGACTTAATTTAAAATTATCGCTCTCCTATAGGAAGCGTACTTCGCGTACAGAAATTCACTCTTAAACAATAAAAATAGGATACATAATTTATCAATTGAAGCTATTTGTCAAATTGACAGAGTTTGTTGTTCATTGATTTAAATGCTCAATTTAAAAATGTAAGGTAAAAATTACTTTCAAAGTAATGGGTTTGTTTCAAAACTAAATAAAGTAACCATCCATACGTGAGAACATAGATCAAAAACAAAATATGTTTGTTTGATCTTGTGTAACTTTCCTCCCTCAAAATTTTGTTCGATTTTTTCTTTTTTTTTCGCCTGTTTTTTGTTTTATTTATTTTTACGATAATCTCAGTACAAGACTGAAATTTGTGAACACTTTTTCCTGATTTTCTTGAAGTTTTTTTTTTTTTTTTTTAACTTTTCTCTCATTTATATTGTTCATAATTTTTATCAACTTTTTATTTGTTCTCATTTTCAAAATACTATTTATCTACCTAGTAACTGTAATTCATGTTTTACAAAGATTTCATGGAATTTTACAACTGTTATTGCATTGCAAAAGTTTGTTGATCATGCATTTTGCTTCAAAACCAGCTCCATCTAAAATTTAAATGCACATTCCCAAAAATTTTAAATTGTAAAATTGATTTTGAAACAATCTAGGACTTTGGTTCTTTCAATAATTAATAAAAAAAAATTGATCGGCTTGGCAAAGGGACGTTTTTCGGGTCTCCTGAAATTTTAAAAACAAATTATGAAATTGGTTTCGAAGCTATACACTTCATATATTCTTGGCAGGCAGTCCCCCCCCCCCCTTTTTTTTTTCTCCCCTTGATATAAAATTTAGATGAAGGCTATAAGCAGTGTTGTAATGCTAAAAAAGTTTGGTATAAGGAAATGCTAAGGAGTTTTGTGAAGCAACTTTTGGAAACCTGCCGAACATTTGGAAATATTCAGTTTAAATTGAATCTCGTCTATGATGGTCAATCCATTGTTTTAAATAGCTTAACCGCTGAGATTTCAACAGCTTCCACTGTCACTAAAAGACTGCTTCTACAGTACATAAGTAATTGAATAACATTTATGCTAACTATATTTTAACTCCGAAATTGCAAGCTCTTGAGATCATAATTTATAAAATTGAATTTTTAATATTTCAGTCGTTTCTTGCTTATGGCTAGCTCTGAGGTCAGATTCGGTGAATTGATTATAACCTACCCACATTTTGATTTAATTATATGCACGTATGAAAAAGGTAGGTTGTTTGCACCCTCTTTTGATCAGAAATTATACATAACTTCTAGCTCGAGATTCAATCTCTTTGCTAGTTTGAGATTCAATATCTTTTGGGATTGATTTTCAAGATCCAATGTAGGTAAGCCACAGAAGTTAATGAAGCTTCATAAATTAAAGGATGAATTTAGTCAAAAGTGTCTCTTTCAGTGAATCCATTGGTTTATTTCCACGATTTTCGATCATCGTGATTTCGGTTGCCTGAACTCTAACCCTGACCAATGATCAGCTAGGATTGAATTTTTCTTTAAAGTAAAGTTTCACTTTTGTGTCCTTAGTTATAGAACTTGAGAAATGATATGTTTATGAAAAGCAACGACTGATATATTGTTCCCTAGACGTTTCAAAGAAATATATCTTCGACCGGCCTCATGGGAAACAGAACGAGGAGATTTTTAATCGTAGGTCTTTTATAAAAGTCCTTCAGAATCGTCAGATTTTCGCACGCTAATTCAGAAAGTCATCTCACATGTTTTCAAATACCCCAGTGAGATATTTGGTGGCAGTGATCGTAACTCAGCGATTTTTTTCGCTTTGCTTGGATATACACACTTCGAATCTTATCTTTGTAGAGCAGCCCCTTCAGTTAGGCACCCCTCGGCTTCTTATCGCTGGTTGCTTATGCAGGCGTAATCTGTTTGTGGTCTAAGTGACGAAAACGTGAAATGCATTTTTTTTTTTACGGAAACTTGTTTTGAGGGGTGATTGGGTAAGTTTCTAATTCAAACTGAGTGGTTTTAATTGCAAGAATATCTAGTCCTAACCGCTATCTGAACTCCAGACTAAGCATCTAACTTGGGGTGAAAGAGGTATTTTTAACCCTTAATTTACTGACGGTGGTTTTCTCATGGTATTGTATTAATCAAAACTCTTTGAGACTTATTGGGAATTTGAAATCCATTTCTATGAAGTTGGTTCTTCAATTGTTATTGTTGGATGACAGTACAAGTCTATTTCTCTTTGGAAGCTTGCTAGAGATAAGTATATAAGGTGATGTAATGTCAAGACGACTGCTTAGAAGTTTGGAAATCGTCCAAATGGTTGCAAATAAGCTTGTACTGCCATCTAGCAATTGAAAAACAAACTTCTTAGAAGTGGATTTAAAAGTCCCAAAGCGTTTAAATTAATAACCATGAGAAAACGAGTTAGTATATCACTTTTTGAATTGTTACTTCACACCAATGGATTCAACTAACAGCCTCCATTGCACTAGGGGGAACTTTGACGCAAAACGGGGCCCATAATACTGGAAATTATGACTTACTGACCACACTTTCCCATAACATTGGAAATTCATTTGAACGAACTCGCACATCAATCTACGCCCAGTCTCAATGGCTTACTGAGAGAATTTCGATGTGAACTCTATAGACGTAGGTGAAATGTGATTTCAGGCGCATAGCCAAGAGGTGGGATATGGGGATATATCCCCTTCCGAATTTTTTTGAATTGGTATTAGAACTCAAAAGTCAAAGGAGTTTTTTTGTTTAAAATGGTACATTTATGTAAATGTTTTTAAATTTCTAAATATACGTTAAAAATTACATGTTATTTGGATTACTAAATACATTCGACATTAGTAACAAAAATCATTGTATGATTTGTTGACTTATAATTTCAGATCCCCTCCCGAACAAATCTCTTCCTACGCTCCTGTGTGATTTCATTTTTGAGATAATTTTTGATGAAATTTGCTGTTAAATGTAAATTGCAAAATTTTCCGTTCGTAGTTTTGACAAAGGTGTGTAGTGACTGTAAACATATGAACCCGAGGTACTTTCCTAATTTCTGAATGTTTATTAATTAAAAAATTAAAACTCATATTTAAAACTTTTTCCACCAGTCACCAAATTTTTTGTATTGCCAAGAGGCAGACTAATTCTTAGACCTCGTCTTGACAAACCTCCTCAATTCGACTACGTCCCCCTTTTTTCGAAAAGCGGAAGATAAGTACCCCCAGTAGTGCCTATAACTCGTGCCAACGATGAAGGCCGGGCAACAAATTACAAGCAAAGGGTCGCTAAATTGAGAAAAGTGCTGTCTCCAGGAATGGCTGTTTTGTCTGTTTATATTGTGGATAATGGCCCTCCATTCCCTCAAGAGGCCCATTGTGTCTGTTCTGTTTCTCAGGCGTCTTGCTTCTGAGATGATGAAATGCATGTTACTTCGCAGGAAAAGGTGCGCAGGATCACTTTTTTGTATTTAAGAAAGACTCACTATATAATGTGGTGCCCATAAGAGGTTCGTAAATGTGTGAAACATTGGTTATCTCAGATAAACTTTTTTTTTTATATTTAAACTATGGTGTAGTAGTGGGAATAGTTTATAAGATTCAGCCGGATTTTTTGGCCTGCTTGATTTTCTCAACTAAAACTACTAATGCTATAGACAAGTGGGGAGAGACTAGTAAAAGCACTAAAATTAAATAGGAAGTTTCGCATCTCAATCGAATGCGTCTGACATTTAACTGTGAACCTGTTTCCAAACTACATGCTGTTTGGTTTTGAAGAAGAGCACAATATATAATAATTTTAATTCGCACGTCAAGTCCAAAACTTGACTTCAAACTCTATACTTCAAACCTTCCGTTTCGTTGAAATTCCGTTTCCGTTGATAATAGTATAACACAAACATCTCAAAACGTAAATAGAGAAAGTTAAGGTTGTATTTATTTACTACATTTTTCTAAGAAGTGAATTTTCTACAATATTACTTTATTTTAATTGCATAGTTTTAATTAATTATTGCTTTCATCGCTTGTGTTCTGAGAAAACCGAAAGTTGGCGCAAACTTGACAAATATAGCGGCTGTTTAAATTGAAAAAGGGATAAATATCCACAAAAAATTATTATCAGAGAGTTAAATGCTAACCCGAGGACCCATTTCTGCAGGGGATAATGCAGGAAATATGGGACCAAATACTCCCTCAACCTAGTTTTTAATCCTATAAACCTGTCCGTTGCAAGCGGACCTGTGTCATAACGATCATAATTACATAAATTAAACTAATTTGCCAAGCGAAATCCTTCAAATGTGACAAATATAATTCGCTCTTATTTTGCATCATGATATAAATGCGTCAAATATGTCTAAGCTGCCTAAAGGAATTACAATAAATTTATAAAACGTATTCCTAGAATTGAATCTTCAGTGTTTTTTTTCCCCCGCACTTTGACAATAACTAGTTAGTGACAGTGAGTGGCAGGTTAGAACCTTGGAAAATATTCAGCTTGCCAAGATTGTTTCTAATCATTTTAGTATTGCTCGAATCGTTCCTGATGTTATTCGGTTTGATCATTCGCTATTTCAGGTTGTCTTTCTATAACCCGAAGGGATTTTTTTTTTTTTTTTTAAATCTAGAACATAAATAAACTATGATCATTTTCTTAGAAAAGTGCTGAAGAATATTACCTTCAAAGATTACTTTGAATCAAAATAAAATTAAAAAGGGAAAGAAAAAAAATGTTTGAAATAATGGTTATTCATATCTAACTTCATTGTTGACAGCATTTAGTCCACCATATAGTAGAATGAGCTGGTATGAGTTCAGGAATAAAACTTAATGCTAAAGATACCATTTACCAAATTATAGTTATACCAATTAACAAATTATAGAGTTATACCAATTAACAAATTATAGAGTTATACCAATTAACAAATTATAGAGTTATACCAATTAACAAATTATAGAGTTATACCAATTAACAAATTATGCCAATATATTATTTAACTAATAAATACGATCGAAAGTACCTGTAATTTTTGTAGGTTGTCACTCTATATCCCCAACAGAAATAAAGGGAATTGCGATTCTTGGAAGTTGTGATATCAGTTAGTTTGGCGACCAGTCCTACACGAAACTTACTAAATTAGTAATGTTTTTATGAATCAAAATTTCCACTCAATGCAAGCATGGTAATTCTGTTTTTAGTTAAGTAGTAAGCACTTCGAAAGGTTTTTATGGTGCTGCAAAAGATTTTTACTATTATATGATAACATTTCTAAGCGACAGCAGCATTACTTTACAGGAAGTGCATATTTCCTATTTGATAACTAATATGGCTAATTTGATGCTCAAATGAATAATTTAAAGCACTTCTTAAATACACTTATTTATTCCTGTAAATTGTATTACTTTTATAAGTTTAGTTTTTAACTTTCAAAAGTCTTGGGGTTTGGGGGAAAGGGAGGTGCAGTCGAACTTTTTTCCCTTCCATGTTGGCGCCCATGTGTCAAAGTTTGAAAAAATAAATTCTTTCAATATTCATGTATTAAATACTAAAAGATTAATGGAGATCATCAATCGAATCTTATAGAAGTGCACATACATTGAGTTGGATTCAAATTCCAAAACTTGGTTTTCGTATTGTGACTTATTTCTCTGCAACAGATCTCCCGAAAGCAATTTTCTTTCGAAAAACGGTAGTGGTATATAAATACTTATTTCATTTTTTGTCTCGATATAAAAGGCACGATAAATTTGTTAAGAAAATGTCGTCAAGAACAAAGCAAAATGAGAAAAGACATTAAAAAAAAAAAGTACAAACGTCGAGATGGTCAAGTAAGGTAGAAGCCAACTTTGTAGTTTCGTCAACCTTTCTAAAGGATTGTGGGAAAGAAATTGCAATTTAGAAACAGTTTTTGTTATGCACATTGCGTGATTAGGATTAGCGATTCTTAATCCAGTACAATATGCCTATAAGGTTACTTTTGGACTAATGGTAGTGTTGAAGGTGCTTAGTGGGAAGACCAAAGTTAAGGTTTCGCTGCTTGGTAATATGGGGGAATCCGGCAATCCTGCTCAAAATTCGAAAGTCCTGGAATCTGTATCTACAATTTAGGAAATTGAGAATGGTAGAACTCAACTGGTTTCTTTTCACAAACTTAGTTTCCATTTAAAAATAATAATCCATAATTCAAGATGATAACGATCATCAATTGAAAAAATTAAGACACTCGCATTTCGTCTTGCGCTAATGAGAACGTTAATCGGTTATGTTCTTAAAGGAGTTTGACAAGTGTGTTTGTTGGAGTTACTTAAGTCGATCAACAATGAGAGAATGAATTAAGCAGGCTGTGATTGATGAAAAAGGCTGAAATCTTTGAAAGCCTTCTTGATGATAAATATTGAATGGATTCCTTTATGACAGCATAACTTGGAAAGAATCGTTAATAATTCACCCGATACTATCTACATCATTGAGAGTCGGATCTTAAAGACGGATATTAAAGCAGAAACGTCGAAGTCCCAGTGGTGGCGGTTGAATACCAATAAGTGTCCAAAGGAAGGGGACAATGCTCATTCTCGACGATATCGCTTTTTCCGACGAAAGGAGCTCTTCGAAAATTGTAATAGAATGTCACAGCGAATAATGTTTTGTATAAATGCTAACATGTCTTCTTTAGAATTTACTTTTGGAAGAAATATTAAAAAAAATAAAATTTCTTGAATGCAGGATTTTTTTTTTTAGTTCAAAACTATTTAAGTGAACTAACAAAATTCGTCATTTCAGAAACAAATCGATTTGTCATAAATAAATTCCGAGTCTCGAAGACATTCCAATTTATTTTGAGGAAGGCCATATCCTTGCAATAATATTCTAAATAAAAATGAGGAATTTATAACTTTAAATAAGTAACAGATTTTCGATTTTTGTTATTAAAATTATGTTGCAAAACCATTATTCATATAATTTCTTTATAAATAAATTCATCTTTTATAAAAGCCAATAAAATTTTAAAGGGCGTAATAATATTAAAATCGAATCATTATTCTTTACATTATTATTATTATTATTATAAATAGCGCAATGCTCAGTTATGTGTTAAAGTTGGCTCCAGTGATGTCTCTACTCTTCAAATAGCGAAATTTTACTTCTTCTTCGGCACTAAGGCTTTTTTTATCTATATTTTAAAGCATATTTTTAGTTATATCATAATGGAAATACATTTTGCATAAAAATAAAAAATAAAAATATATATATATATATGAAATGCCACAGCGCTGTCAAACTAAAGGGTTCAATGACTCTTGCAAACTATACCAAATTTCAACAAATTATTTCAACTGGAAAGTGCAAGAAAATTCAAACGTGGACTCTAAAAGTTAAACAAAAATCACCAGAAAGGGTCATCCAGCGTGTCTATAAACGGCGTTCATGTGGTATTTCCGTTTCCACCCATCTGACGGTCAGTATTCTACATATTTTATAACTTTTCACTTTTTTCAAATATAATACCTTAAAATTCGTTACCTTTAAACTGAACACAAGTTGAACGATATTATTTACGCTGTGTAATGTTTCGAAACTTACACAAAGTCGAAGAATAATTTTGAAAAAAGAATATGCTTCATTCTTAAAAAAATGTAATTCATGTTAGCGAGTGTTGGCAAGAGCGAGAGTATCTGCAAGAGCCCGCCAAAGGTACAAATAAATGTTGATAAAATAAGAGCTCCTTTGAAAGGGCTGTCTCTTTTGGCTCAGGTCTTCGATCAACTTCAAAGCAAGTGGCGAAAACCTTAAGCAGCTGGTCCTGTGCCAATCGGCTGCTGTTTATCCCAATAAAAGGTATGGTAACAAGGAGATATTTGTTCGGTACCCTCTTTCAAACGAAAGTCAAGACTTGACCTGTTTGGGAATTAAACACTATAGAATTTGAAATCTTAGTGCAATTCATTTTTTAAAAAGTTAACGTGAATATATCAAATGTTACTTGTTGGAAAATTTAACTGTAGTTAATAAAATATTTATCAGAATGTGCCACTTTAGGGTGTTTCATTTTTACAAAGATGTGATTTTCATATGACTTTGGTTAAGCCTCGAATCTAAGTGATGTAAAAAATATATATGCCAAATTTCAAGAAGATTGGATAATATTTAGGGGTTGCATATTTTGATCATTTTATCTAACATTAGTGAAATTTCCAATATTGCAGTGCTTTGTACTGTGGCGGTACGGCACTTTACCAAATACAGCGATTTACCAATACCATTCAACTCTGGACGGGCAACGTCGCGTAGAGCAAAGCCACGCCCCTTCAAGTGGTATAAAAGCCGAAGCAGACTCTCACACGTTGGCTTCGTATCTTGAGATTTTAATCATGTTTTGTTAGTTGTTTATATTAATTCTTAAACTTGATTATTAAAGAGTTTATAGTGTTATTAAACTGGAGTCGGATTTAATTTACATGAGGGCTCTGATAACCTTGCGGTAGAGTATCGAGCTCATAACCGGAGGGTTGAGTGTTCGGGCCTCCGTCAGCCAAATATCGGTGTGTAATGGGGGCTGGTGCACATTAAATCTGTCGTAGCCTCAATGTCCTCTCGTTGGTGTGGTGGGGTCGGAGAGAGGGTTTTACACTAGAAGATTTCGATCTCGTATTCTTCTAGTATTAAGTATTTTATAAGTACTAGTGTTAAGTATTTTATAAGTGGCAGAAATAGACAGTCGGTAGTTCCACAAAAAAAAAAAAAAAAAAAAAAAAAAAAAAAAATTGACATGATCAGCATGTACCACCACACTAAAATTGTTCACTTGGACGTGAGTCTTTTGCTGCACCGATAAGGTGGTTAAACCAAATATGAGTTTTGCTGGCTAATCTTTCCTGATATCTGGTCGACTGGCTGCTGAAGTTGGACGACTGTCTGTTTGAAGGTTTACTGAATCCTCAATGCCCATACTGAAGATGTTTTTTAAGTAACGCAGAAAACCACACGGAACTGGCAGACTGCTGTTTGGTGAGTGGAAATTCTGAAGTTCTTTTTCTTGTGACCAGTTTTTAAAATTGGATTTGAGTTCGTACGCTATTTACTTGCATCGTTTTAAGGTGGTCAACAGTGGTAATCGTTCTTAAAGTGGTCAACAGTCCCGCAGAAAAAGGAATTACTTTTTTTTTTCCTATCATACTACCTATTAGTTGTATTCAGATTATCTGGCGCCGTCAGCAACACGAGGGCTATAATGCGCCGAAACATTCGTCATTAGACAAGCCAACATACATTTACAAACACCCATGCCCAACACGGGACTCGAACTACCTATTAATCTTGGGGCTTAGTTTTAATATTATTTTAAGTTTATGATATCTGGTTTTCTTAATAAAATTATTTAACACACTTCGACGAGTGCTGTGATTGGATGGTGTGATAATTTTTGCGCAAGGGCAACACGTGGTTCATACTGCACCAAAGAAATTAGTGAACATCAATTTAAAATTTAAGAAACAAAGTATCGAAAAAATTAATATAAAAGTCAAAGCTGAAATATTTTAGTGGGTAGAAGCATTCTACAAAAAATGACTCACTGTCTGTCAGACCGCATACACAGTTAAAGGTTGAATCAAATTGGCTCTTTAGACCGGAATCGTGTAAAATTCCATTGCTGTCAACGTGTTAACATTGAAAAATCATTTTTTTTTATATCTACTTTTACAAAACTGATCAAAGTGTGCAACCTCTAAATATTATCTGCCGACCAAACGGTATAGTGGTTAACGTGCTAGCTTCTAGACCGCGAGGTTGCGGGTTCGAGTCCCGTGTTAGGCATGGGGTTTGCAAATGTATGTTGGCTTGTCTAATGACGAATATTTCGGCGCATGATAGCCCTCGTGTTGCTGACGGCGCCAGATAATCTGAAAACAACCAACCAATCTAAATATTATCTAACCTTCTAAAAATTTTGCATACAAGTCTTTTATAGCACTGGCCAACCTGATGGCTGTGAGGTTAGTTCTCTGGCCTCGCATGCCAAAGGTGCCGGATTCGAATCCTAGGTTAGACATGGATGTTCGTTGTAGTTAGGAATCCCCCATTAAGCTGTAGGTCCCGGCCTTATCAGCCGTCAATGTGCATAAATATAGGTTGTTGAGCGTACAAACCAATCAACTTTTATAGCACTGAGACTTGGGGCGTAAGCAAAGCCTGTTAAAATTTTGCATTTTATTTTTTGAATAACAAAATTAAGCACCCTATGCCACTTGCACAAGAAAATCTCGCAGAAGCACAGAACTGCACTTTTAATTATATCACCAAATAAAACTACAATATAAATTCTTGTATATGCATGCAGCACACAACTTTTATAAATACATTGCATTGGTTCAAAAAGTACAATAATAACAATTTTTTTTAATATAAGGCCTCAAACATGTAAACGTTGCATCACCTTATTACTGACAGGAGTCTTATTGCAAAGAAGATTCAGAGATACCAACCCATGTTGCGATCGTCCTCTAGGTTCATGAAGCCTGCGATACGTTTCCTTCGATTCCTGATATTCCGGAGACTCTTGAAATGGTAAAGTGCTAGACAACATAACATCTCTACTGGTATTGCGCAAATAAGGAAAATCTTCATCGTCGTTATAGTGAATCAAACTTGGATACAGATCTGGACGCTTTAAGGTAGGCAAAGAGGTTTTGCGTCGTTTCAAATTAAACTTTGACACTGGGAAGAGTTGCCGCTTGCTGAGCCGTTTGAATCTTCCTTTCCTTTCACGCTTCTTTTTTACCAATGCTTTTGCAGAGACTGGTTCATTGGATTGATCAGTTTTGTAGGAACAAGTTCTAGTAGAAGTTTGTTGTTTCTTTTCTGGTTCATCTATAATTTTTAGATGCAAGAAATTCATATTTAATGGACTGATTTCGTTGAAGAACTTTTCCTCCTCGCAATTCTTATCGGACCAAACTTCGTTATCAAAATCCTACAAGAGGTGAAATTTTAGTTATTATTTTGACTTTTTGGTTGGCGTGAAGTTTCAAACTATGACTTATCATATATACTACTGCGACGTGTCTACAGAAAAGTTCAAACGAAATTTTGTGACTAATATTTACATCAGGTGTACATTCAAATGATGAAATGTAAATGGAAACGTTGCCAAATTTCCAAAAAAATATTACTTTTTAAATCATTTATATTAACTTCGATTTTGTGTGTTTGTCGATGGGAATGGAATCTGCAGAGGCCTAAGTAAGCCATCATCCAATCGGGCTGAAACTTGGCAGATAGGTTTGATGTTGATGACAATGCATTCTGTCAAATTTTATGGCTGTTAGTGTCACTAAAAAGTCGCTTTTACGAATACTAATAAACCAATTTGCAGTCATTTAATCGCTCTTTGACTAGCATTTAACCGACCATCGTTGAAACTCTTTCCTGTAGCCAAAATTTGTTTTAATAAATAAAATTACTTTAATCGTAATAACTAAATGATATTTAGATGTAATCGTGCATATATTCACGTTCATTTTTAATAAATAAATTTTGAAACGTAGTTTACGGCACTTTTTGCTGATAGAAATGTTTTTGAGATCTGCGCTGTGTTAATGAATATAAAAATTGCTTATAAAGGATTTTTTAAAAACAATGTTTTTATGGGTTATATTATTTTAAATAAGCTAGTTTATATCTACAGGAGTATTGCTAACGCACTCATCAAATGAATGTTTTCCTCGTTTGGAAAAGTATTACTTTCTCAGCTAGTTGCATAAATAACTATTAAAAACTTTCAATTACACTTAATACTGGTCACTGTATTTAAATTTACCCTATATTGGGTTAATTTACCATTTTCGTTTTTATATTTTCATTAAAAAATTATCCCTTTGCGATATATTTTAGGTTATAATTAATTCATTGGCAAAAAACGCCACCAAAATTGTGAAATTGGCGATATGCTTTTCGATAAATATTATCTCATCCTTTTTTGTAAGTAAAACAGAGGATAGACAGTCGTCGATGATGAGGCTAAGGAAAGAGCTCTCTGTGTAACAGACATTTGTTTTTGTACTTTTTACACCTTTATCGCATTTCTACGAGAATTTCGAAGGTAATGAAATTTAGAACACCTAAAGATAGAACAACTAACAGGTTAACGATTTTCATCAAAATCGTTAGGCCCGTTTTTTTGGAATTGCTGAAAAACATAAATTTTTTTATGATATTAGCTACTTTTGCACATTCACGATTTTGACGAAAACCTTAATGAGCGGTCCCATATAGCTCCAATTTACCTTTACACAAATGTTACCAAAACGTGTAGAAATGTTTAAAACTAGGGGTGTGGAACATCGCACAACTTTCAATTACAGGCCAGTGTGGCGATATTTTTGGCGATAGTTCTTGTATGGGTCTTAAAAACATGGCTAAAATTGTGATTTTGGCGATGTACTTTTCGATAATCTTTATATTATCCTTTATTGTATGGGCAATTCTCTGGCAGACGCACGGAACAATTTGGCTCTTTTTTCTACTCGTAAACGGATAAGAATTATAAAATTAAGATGAATCTAATAGTTATTTTTTTATTTTATATCATATTACTTGGTGACAAAGTTATATGGGAAAATAATTATTTTAACTAGGTCAAATATGCATTTATAATGTCTGACGCACGGGTCACCAAGTGGAGCTATATAAAATAAAAGTCTGAAAAAAGAGCTAAAATGTCTCGTGCTTACAACAGAAAATTGTCCGTAAATGAATTGAGGGGGTGAAGAAAAAACGATCGTTGATGAAGTATGCTCAAGGAAAGAAAACTCTGTGTTAAAGGCATTCATTTTTCAACTTTTTACCACATTAAAGCATTTTTACGTGAATTTCGGAGGTGGGAATGTTTAGAACACCTTAAGAGGCATTAGCAAGGCGTTTTTTTTAATTTTTTTTTTAATCAAAATTGTTGGAGCCGTTTTTTAGCAATCATTGAAAAACATGATTTTTTCAATGGCAGCTACCTTATGCGCATGCTCTATTTTGACGAAAATCTTGATGGTAGGTCGCATGGCCACCAGAAACCTGAACACCAAATTTGAACATCGTAGGTCAATTTGTTCGGGAGTTATGCTGACCACAAACACACATACAGACATACATTTTTTCTAGATCACTTTTTTGAAATCAGGGTGTTCCAAAACGTGGAGAAATGCAATTTTTTTTCCCCCCCTTCCGAATTCTATACTTTCATTACCCTATGTATAATACATACGGGTAATTTAAAGTAAAAAACCGAGATTCTTTATGCGATGGAATGTAATATTTTAATTATACTAGGTTAACGTATGTGGTAATTGAAAGTAAATTATAAGAGTGCGGAACATCCCACACATGCGATTTTTACGCCAGTCGGATTATTTACAGGGGGGATGTAAGGGAATTAGTTTTTTTTTATGTAGGTTTGATATTTAACAAAATAATTGGATTTCTTAATGAAATGTTAATTAGTAGTTATACATTAATTTTCTGTTCAAAGGAAAATTTTAAAATGTTTTCCACACGCCACACAACCTCTTTTTACTTTCAATTATTCATATGTATACATAGAGTAATGAAAGTATAGTATTCGGTCAATAAAAATACCTTCGATTTTTTTTTTTTTTTTTTTTTTTTTTGAGTTTCTTCACGTTTTGGAACATCTTGATTTCAAAAAAGTGATCTAGAAAAAATGTCTGTCTGTGGTCAGCATAGCTCTCGAACAAATTGACCTACGATGTTCAAATTTGGTATGAGGGTTGGTGGCGGCCATGGGACCTACGATTAAGGTTTTCGTTAAAATCGCGCATGAGCATAAGATAGCTGCCATTAAAAAAATCATGTTTTTCAATGATTGCTAAAAAACGGCTCTAACGATTTTGATAAAAATCGCTGTGGTAATGCCTCTTAAGGTGTTATAAACATACCCACCTTCGAAATTCACGTAAAAATATTTTAATGGCGTAAAAAGTTGAATGCCTTCAACACAGAGTTCTCATTCCTTGAGCATACCTCATCAACAATCGTATTTTCTTCTCCCCTCAGTTTTGCTTAAAATAAAGGATAGTATAAGATTATCGAAAATTAAATCGCCAAAATCACCATATTGGCAGAGTTTTTTTTTATGACCCAAACAAGAATCATCGCCAAACTGGCCATTTATTCTAAATGAAGAATGAAAATATACAAACGACACAAATCCACGTCAGTATTATAGTGTAATTGAAAGTTGTGCGATGTTCCAGACCCCTAGTTTTATGATAAGAGTCGAAGTCTTTCGGAGTATTTGTTCCAGTTAACTGAATCTAGTTTGGACAATTTATTAAAATTAAGTTATTCCTCTATTTATTCTTGATGAAAACCACTTTACTAAAAACTTCGTCATATAGTTTCTTCGGGTACGTAGTGGAGAACTCTGTTCTACATATTTAACATATATTATTTCGAAAAAATTTCAATTATGTAAAATGAGTCCATATCGCGATTTTTTTTCTTTTTTTTTTCTATTTTTTTTTTTAATATATCTTTCGTGGTGCCGGCGGTCCGTAAAAAAATCCGTCGTGGGCCACATCCGCGCCGCATAGTGACTAACGCTGCTCTAATACAATGTGCTTATAAGGTTTATTTAATATTTTATAGCACGAATTATTCCATTAAACTAGTGTAGACTTAATGATTTTTTTGTTACATTAATATGGTACCAGACCATTGTTAAAATCAATAAAACACTAAACAACTTGATGTTAGGAAAAGTATCTAGAAATAGAACAGTTATTTTACTAAATATAAGGATCTTGATGTCGTATTATGTTCGATACCCTGAACTGTCTTCTAAATTTTTTCGTGTTCGTTATAAAAACAGATCAAAGTCAAATTGAAGAATTAAACTCATTGGCTATGAGGACTGAGTAGCCCAAATTATTCCATGAAATACGACGCACAAGAAGGAAAAAAAAAAAAAAAAAAGAGGCACTTATAGATAAAAAAGTTAGTTATTTCCGAAGGTAATTTTTTGATAAAAAGTAATATTTTTTACTTTTGTTCTTTGCGGCTTTCTTTGTAGTAATAGATAAACCTCCCTAATGAACATCGTTACAAGGATTTGTTTGTGTTGATACAACAGAAGAGGAATGTTACGGATCTTGCAAAACCCTTTAAAGTGGCCGCAAGTTTTGGTATATCGACGATCTGATTTTTAAAAGAGAACAGAAATACTATTAGTTCAAGAATTATTGGTATGCCAGAAAAAATTTCAACCGGATATATTCTAAAATTGTCTTTGAATGTGTAGAATAGCAAACTCATTGCCAAATTTGTCATAATTTGCCAAAAGATAAGCTTTTTTCCTGACCTTAATTTTAAACCCGAAAACCGAGGGTAGATTTTCATCTTCTCTCCAACCCTCTTTCAAATTATTATTTGTCGAAGTTAGTTCGTTAACAAAGACGTAAGTAAATTCGTAAGAACCTTATTAAATTGTCATCAGTTTGAAATATGAGATTGGTTGTCAAGAGGATAAAATTGAGCTTTGCACTTCTTGTTCATAATTAAAGAGTTGTCAGAAAAAAAAAATCATTATTTGGAGGGGTATGACAAATTTGTCTATCGGTTCGTAACTTAACTAATTCAAAATCGATTTCCAAACAGAACAGGTCCTTTTTTTTTTTTCCGGCTAATAAATGTACTCTTATTTCTCAAAATTTTAAAAAATTTCAATTTGATATTAGATATCGTACCAAAACTTGTAATCGTATATTTTCAAAAATAAAATTGTTTTGAACTAGGAATGCGAAACATCGCACATTTTCTAATTACACTTAATACTGGTCACTGTATTTATAGTTGTCATGAATTGGCGTAGTTACCGTTTTCGAGCCATTTTTGGCAATTGCTGAAGAACATACGTTTTTCAATGGCAGCTACCTTACGCAAGCTATATTTTGACCACAACTTTAGTGACAGGTCCCATGGCTACTACGGTCTTACCACTACTAACCAGTACACAAAATTTGAATAACGTAGGTCAATCTGTTCGATTAAAAAAAATCCATTGTTTTTCTTATTTTTTTTTCTGCATTTCTCTACGTTTTGGAACATCCTGAATTAAACTATACTAAACTTCAACTTAACTAGACATCACTTAGACGGTAGATCGTCACAGTGCTCATAGGTATTTAATCCATTTTGGCGACGTGAAAGCATAATGTTTGCCAAACCACAACCCTATAGAGAACAAAAGGCTGTAAGGTTTGGCGAGAATTATGTCTTCACTCCGCCAAAATGGATTAAATACCTATGAGCACTGTGACGATCTACCGTTTAAGTGATGTCTAGTTAAGTTGAAGTTTAGTATAGTTTGGAACACGGGTATTTTGTTTAAGTGAACAAAAATGACAGTTTAAAATTACAACTTTCTCTTTAGTGACTTTGTAATGAAAAGAATTAAATTCAAACATCTAAAAAAAAAAAAAAAATTAAAAAAAAATTAGAGTTAAAGCCGGAACTTTTAAGTAAATGTTGCTATTTACAAAAAATATTGTTTGTATTAGGATTTTTTATTTTCTAAAATTAATGTGAGTAGATTTTGTTATTCAAATTTGAATTAAAAGGTATTAAGGTCTGTTATGAATGGCCATATTTGATTACCGATATATTTAAATTAAATATATATGTGAAGTTTTTTATCCCGTTTAAATAATGCTTCCTAACCTTAGGAACAATGTTAAATTCAGTAACAAATATAAGAAATTTCAGCCGAATGATTTATTACATTTTATCAAACAAATTAGGTTTTAAGTATATTTTAAATTAATATTTAGGAATAAATGTAACGACAGCGAAAATTATTTTAGTCGCCAATTTGGCGATATGATCTATCCCATATTCTTCCGACATTACGCGTTACATACTTTTTACTTTCAGATAAATGTAAAGAAACTTGTCTTGATTGTTGTTTACAGGTACACTGTAAATTTATTTGTATATTTTACAATTGTCTTTGTTTCGAAATGTTATTTGTAAAAGAAATGCGGGAATGTTATTATATATCTATGTTTTATTGATGTATAATATTATCTTTTTAAGGCATAATGGGATTTAGATTTTTATGGTACAAAAGTCAAAGAAAGAATAGTATGAATTATTTTTAATTTATTCCCACAATTGTAAAGTTCGCTTGACTTGACTTAGAGTTAAAAAAAAAAAAAAAAATGCTTAAAGCAATTTTTAATAACTATTTCTGCAATGCCCAGGAAATAATGAAAACTTAAATTTAGCTTTAAAAAAATATGATCTCTTAGAGGTATTTTGAGTTTTAAGTGAATATCTATATTACTTGTACAATTTCGTTCTTAGGATATTAATGAAATTGTCAATAACGGTTGCATTTAGGATTATTTACCATTAAATTTTGGAACAGGCATAAAGAAGAGAAAATGCATAAAATTTTTGAAGCAATATTTTTTTTTACCAGAGAACATTGATTTTCTGGATAAAAGTCATTTCTATCCTTCAAAATTCCTGATTTTCTTGTAACTTTTTCCAACAAATCTGGTCTGCCGCGTTGAAAGTGCGTGTTGGAGAATTCGTGCAAATCTGGATTTGCCTTGTATACTTGTTTATCCGTATGGTCATATACTTTTCGGAATCCATACAAGTTCAGTTGTCTCACAAAGCTTGAAATATTATCTGTTTTGAAAAACTCACTTTTGATGCTCATAAATTCTCCTTTAAATAAAGAATATCGCAATAAAATGGATTTTCCATGAGGACTCCAGCGTACAGCACCACTTTTACATTCATTGGCAATTTTCCACAGTTTTTGAGGAAACCTCAGCGGTGGGGTGCTTGGTAAAGTTGGATTTTTTGCTACAGAACGAGAAAGCATCATATTAACAAATTGTGCTCTTCAAACTTTTTGTTCAGTAATGGCGATGTTCTGTACAAAAACAGAAAATATTAACGAAATGTTTTTTTTTTTTTTTTTCGAATTGCATCGCGTGAAATGAAATTGTTTAAAATAGTGCTAGTTGCCATAGGCAACAAAGAAAATGCGTTGCCATCAAAGTATTTGAATATGAGATAAATTACGAATATGTTCTAAAAATATTAGGAACTAGAAAAATGTGAGACGCCTTAGGTGTCCATTGAAAAATGAGGAACATAACAAACATTTAATACACAAAATATTTATTAAAAAATCACTTTTTCCTTTAATATTGTGCAAATGAAAATTACTCCGTGTGAGTGTGTGTGGACATAAGAAAAAAGTATTTGACAAAAAAAAAAAAAATATTCTTTAAATCCATTATATTGACTTTGATTTTGTGTATATGTTTGTCGATGGAAGCGGGATTTGTGGAGGCCTAATTAACCCCCTTGCCGTCATCCCATCGGTCTGAAACTTGGCAGATAGGGTCGAAGACAATGCATTCTATCAAATTTTGGGACTGTAACTGTCACTAAAAGGTCGATTTTAAGAAATACTAATAAACCAACTTGCCTTCATCCAATCGCGTTAAAATAGCATTGAACCGGTCATTGTTGAAACACTTTCCTGTTGTCAGTTTTTTTTTTTTTTGTAATAAATAAATAATAAAATTACTTTAATCAGACTAAATAAATGATATTTGCACATAAGAGCATAAATTCACATTCATTTAAAAAAAAAAAAAAAAAATTGAAACGTAGTTTGCTGCACATTTTGCTGTTAAAAATGTTTTTGATATCGGCGCTGTTCGATATTCGACACTATACTAATATGATGAGAAACTTATAAAATGCTCTGACCGTCTGTTCTTTCGTCTGAGGGCAACATTATCAGAGCTATTCGCTAAATAACACACGGGACATTTTCATTCTTCTTTCTTCTCACAAATGGATTAGAATTACAAAATTATATTCTGTTTACGAATAGAAACTAGGGTTGTGGAACATCACGCAACTTTCAATTACACTACAATACTGAGTGGGATTCGTACCATCAACCGAATTTATATATTCATCATTCATTTAACACAAATGGACAGTTTGGCAATATTTTTTGCTATAATTCTTGAATGGGTCTTTAAAAAAAAAAAAAAAATTCCAAAATGGTGATTTTGGTGATATACTTATCGATAATTCTTATATTTTCCTTTCTTGTAAGTGAAACTGAGCAAAGAAGAAAAAACGATCGTTGATGAGGTATGCTCAAGAAAAGAGAACTCTGTGTTAAAGGCATTCGTTTTCCAACTTCTTACTCCATTAAGCATTTTTACGAGAATTTCGGAGATGGGAATGTTTAAAACACCTTAAGAAACTTTACCACAGCGATTTTGAACAAAATTGTTAGAGCCGTTTTTTAGCAATTACTGACAAATATATTTTCAATGTCAGCTACCCTATGCGCATGCCCGATTTTGACAAAAACCTTAATGGTAGGTCCTTGTGCCATCACCAACCCCCCCACACCAAATTTGAACATCGTAAGTCAGTTTGTTCAGGAGTTCTGTAGACCACGCACACACAGACACCCATACACGCAGACATTTTTTCATTTCACTTTTTTGAAATCAGGATGTTCCAAAACGTAGAGAAATGCAATTTTTTTTAACCGAATACTATACTTTCATTACCTTATGTAAACATATGGGTAATTGAAAGTAAAAAGAGCCAAATTGTCCCATGCCTACAGCAGATAATTGCCCGTTAAGTTAAACTAGAAATGCTACAGACATGTACCAAAAGTGAAACAAAAGTTCTTGTCAGGACATGTTTCTATAATGAAATTCAATCAAAGGTTGCGACCAGAAATGACGATCAGAAATCCATTTGAAATTGGTTAAACCTAAACTGTGAGTGTTACAGCCATGAAGTGTTGTCAGACGTAGCATTTCGAATACTACGATTGTATGAAGATTATGCATGGAAACGTCACTGGAAACGTATAAGAACTTGCGACCAGTCATAAAATTTTAAGACGTTTCGGAAGGTGTGCTTTGAGATTATTAAACATTTTTCAGGAGTTGCCAGTGACGGAAAACATATTTTTTACTAAATATCAAAAGTCCAACACTTTCTCGATTTGTAGTCAATATCTGGACTGGACTTCTGGTCACAATTTTAGGGTTTTTTTTTAGTAGAATTATTGTATGGGATCGCAAATATGTCTCGACGAGACCTTTCATTTGGTATATAATCTGTGCCTGTAGCATTTGAATTTCAGACAGACGGACAGCACTATATTCTGGTTTAGAAGCAATATTGAAACTCTCATGAGAAAGACTAGTGGATATTCTTGCGGGATGTATCATAGCTTCCAGTACTTGTTTTAGTTTCTACTCTGCATTGCAATAAGGAGTTTATTCAAAGGCTCGAAGGTCGTAACTCCCTGAGAACAAATGTCGCAGTTGCTTGGAGTATGTTAAATTAAAGGGTTCGTAGAAATAAATTCCCGTACAAAAATTTCACTTGAATTTGTAACCGGAAGTACACACATATACAAGCGGGATAGGATTTGCAAAATATACAGCTTAAACTACAAATTCTATAAAACATGCGTTATTCATAACTTTGAAGGTCTTGGCAAGATAAAAATGTTTGGGAAAAAATCAGTTATCGACCGATAGGACTTGACGTTTGAACCAGAAAAATTATTAATAACAATTCGATGGAAAGTTCGCCTCTTGTCCCCGAGTTGTGATATCGTATTTGAACTTAGATATTTAACTACAAATTTTATTGTAGAAAACGATTGCTAAACTCACTAACCTTTTTGCTTATAAAACTTGGAAGCAACGTAATATTTGTAGTATTTTTAATGCCTTCTTCAAAGGAAGAGGTTTCTGACACTAAATTTAGCCAAATTCTCACTCTAATTTGTGTACCTCAGTTAAATTGAAGCGTATGAAGCTTTCATGTGCGGGCGACGGGATTTGATCCGAGGACCATGATGTCTGGAGACAGATGCGTTACCTCTGTGCAAAAGAGTACTCCAGTGCACAGAAGCATTATCTGATATTTGAGGTCGCCACACAGCCTCCTCCCAGCGACGAAGGAGCGATGCTGTTGTTCTGATCAACGTCTGATCGGAGTTGGAAGTTTTGTGATGCTAGTTGTATCGTTGTATCCGCTTGTTGCGTATGTGATCGCTTGTTGCGATGTAGTTTCTCCTTTCAGAAGCGCCGATAGATGACAGCATGATTCGTTTTAGTCCGGGTCACCAGTGAAGCGTATGAAGCTTTCATGTGCGGGCGACGGGATTTGATCCGAGGACCATGATGTCTGGAGACAGATGCGTTACCTCTGTGCAAAAGAGTACTCCAGTGCACAGAAGCATTATCTGATATTTGAGGTCACCACAAAATCACTGAAAAATTATGATCAGACTTTAAATCTTCCTAAGCCCTTAACTTCAGTAGCACAAATACACTGGCCCATATCTTTCGATATTGGCTAATTCCAATGTGGACCGTTGTACATTGACCGTTGTTAAGGATCTTAACCGATATCGGTCAATACTGGATAGTATAAACTGAAAGTTTTTAAATGTTGATGCAGAGTTTTAAAATTCAAATATATTTTTATAAGAAAGGATGAAGGGGTAAAAAAAATATGTTTTATGGTGTTTTCGACACATTTATTTTTTAAAAATCTCGTATTTTGGTAAGATGCTCGATTTTCGAGAATCTTCTAAAACCCTTGCCTCCGACATTGCCTAGTACTGTTGTGACACCTGGGAAGAGGATTTGTAATTGCCATGATTTTCTTTTTATGAAGAGTAAATATTTCTATTTTCACGCTTATGTACTTTTACAAAAGACCTCAATATAGAAAAGAAAATATTAAAATTCTATCTCCTACACGGCACATTATTAGAAGCAGAAAGAAAGCTCTGTAATGATTCATTCAACGAATCCGAAATGGCTGGGGAAGACACTAAAGTATGTGATACGCACAAGTCTTTCCTTGTGTATCTCCAGAATCTGAATTACGCATTCTGTGTCATCAGAGAATGGCAGAATGAGTTGCTTTATCAAAAAGTTCTTCTCCCATCCACCACTGAACAAAAAATAAATAAAAAGAATTCTCTCATTAAGAGCAACCAGCAAAAAAAGTTCCAAAATCGTCTGGTAATAGCACCCTCGGTCTTCATAGTTTTGTGCGTCTATCTTGGCAACAGCTGTGAGTGGTGCAGGGGAGGTGCGTACAATTATGAATTACATAAAGCGGTTTGCTTTGATGTGTGATGTGAGGAATGTGTTGAAGACAGAATACGCTTCTGTTTGGATGGTGCATGGGGACATTTGGACCAATTTGGGCAAAAGGGTCCATACTTTTTTTGGGGGACAAAACAGAGCAATCAAACAAGAACGTTCGAGGAATTTTTTGAGGTTTGTGGAAGGTTCACAGTGAAAAGGATAGTAAATGGAATAAAATTCTATCGTATTTGTAGACTTGATAGAGAAATGTAGATAAAATTCTTTATGAAAAATCTCAATTTGTACAATTCATTAGAATTCGAAACGTTATTAAGGGAACGAAAGTTTCTATGTTGTTAATTTTAATGACGGATGTTCAAATATTTATATCAATTAAGTGGATTGTTTTTTCAAATAAAATTAAGATATTCTGTAAAAACATAAAATTATAGAATTATTATAATATAAAATTATTAATCTATAAAATTATTAGAATAAAAAATATTAGAATATAAATTTTTTTGGCTGTAGCGCTAAATCATTTATATCAAAGTTCCATTAGCGACAAACTACTTATTTCAGTAATCACGACCAACAGTTAGATTTAGAAATTAAAAATGAAATAAATATATTGTAATTATTAGCATGTTTTTTCTTGTTTTTATACAGGAAGTGCTTAATTAAACTCTAAATAATAAATTAAGAATCCCGTTTATCAAACGTATTTCATTAATACTTTTTAAGGTTCATTTTTCTTTTGATAAACCAGGGGAATCCATAGTTCGTTAACGCTCGCCAATCTTGCCCCGGGGATGGCTTCGCAATCAAGTGCTACTAAATTTACATAACAACTAAAAATCTTACTTTTTTTTAGTATAGAGAGATAATCAGTCGATTTACATTAAATAAAAAAATAATTTTTATTTATAAGAAAGCTTCGATTGCTTTTTATATGCTACTTGAATTTTACTTTCAATATGTTTAATATGAGCAGTAAAAATCTGAAGTTGCTTTCCTAGGTAACACGTAAATGAATACGCATCAACTTTATTGCCTTGAGATTTAAATGAACTTTTGGTTATTTTGTAAATATGTGTTACTATAATGTTGTTAATAGTTAAAGTTCACTCACTCACGAAGAGGCAGAAAGAATACACGGCTATTTCGTCAACTTCTTTGAACTAGGAAACTGACCACGAGGACGATTTTTCGCTTTATCAAGAAACACCGAGTTTCTTTTTCAATATGCGATACAAGTTTATACATTTTTTAATGGTTTAATGAACTTCACTTGCTTTTTCTTAATTTTCCACCTAAGTTAATATATACAAAATCAGATATAAATTGATTTTGTTTCAAGAAGGTCAAAATTGTGCATAAATTCACAGCAGGCCAAGTCTTTTCTCGACATTATACAACAAAATAGAATGTTCTTTTTCAAAGAAAACTCGTCCAAAAAACAAGTTTTCAAAATCTTGATTATAAACTGCATCATGACGGCCTCCTTTGATTAATTGTGCTTTAAACTGCAATAAAAGTCATGAATCTTTTCCTAAAGGGAAAAAAAATCTGATAATTTTTGTTGTATTTATGGCAACACCTTTCAACTCAGTATCAAAAGACGAATTTGAAGGTTGGCTAATGTTGAGAACCCGGAAGGCTACAGAAGCTACCTGGCGATAAACACAAAAATGGTGGACAAATTTACATTTCCTTTTCAGAGGTATATGAAGTAAATATTCCTTTGATTCATTCCAGACAAAGGGCGTGGTATATTAAACTAAGATAAGAAAACAGATACCACTGAGCAAGCGCATTAATGACAGCACAGAAGGTGGGGCATTTTACTCGATATTCTTGAAGATATAAATGTTCTTCGTTTTCTTATCTGTTCCTATCTGCGTTCTATCCAGTTCTATCAAACCTTGACGATGTAATTTCCCCACTCACGTGCCAGAGTTCGTTGTTTTGAGTTTTGCTTCTTTTTTTTTTCTGTCATTGTTGGGATTATAGTTGGGAGGTGGTTAAACTTGGAACTTGTAGGGATGAGTTTGTTGATGGTGTACAATGAAGAATTAATGAAAGACATCCGTGTCTGATACTCTTTTAGGATAAAGTAAAATGCGGACATGCTCCCCTTCCGGAGATGAAGACAGGAAATGATTTTGAAGAGGGTACTCCGTTCCAAAGTTCGAAGGATTATGCATTTGGCAAATATGAGCCAAGAATTCAATCTCAATATATATATTTTTTAAAAACTAGTGAACAGATTTTCAAAACGAAGTAAATTACAATCACTCTGTCTATTTCGTAAGTGTTAGTTTTTACCGAATAGGCTATTTAAAAAAAATCCCAATAGCCTTTCACATTGAAATGATAGTAAATGACATCATCATGCTTGCCTATTTTCAGTCGAGTTAATCTCCAGCCAACTAATTTGTGTTAAATAGAAAGTTTGATTGTCATTTTATTCTGGTACTATTCCCTTAACCGGATACCAGATAAAAATCACCAAATTTTAGACAGGGCCGGCCTAAGAGCAAAATTATGTGTGTGCAAGAATTAGTTTTGGCGTCCCTTACAATGGAAATGGGTTTAGAAAACCCTCCAAAAAATGGTATGGGTGCTTTATAGCTGAAATTTACTGGAACTTAATACCTGAAGTTAGCATTTTAAAGGGATTAAAAACTAATTCTAAACTTTAAAGTGAAGTATGTAGTACCTTTTCATTATTTTATTTTACTAAATGACTATTGCTAATTCTTTTCACTGATTTTTCTACGAGGCGTACTGAACTTGTATAAAGACAAACTTCTAAATTCATTTACTCAGTTTATAGTTTTGTCAGGTAGAAAGTGACAGACGCATTTTTTAAATACAAGAAAAGTATTGTTTGATTTGTTGGTTGGTTGTATTCAGCTTATCTGGCGCCGTCAGCAACACGAGGACTATAATGCGCCGAAACATTTCGTCATTTAACAAACCAACATACATTTACAAACACCCATGCCAAACACGGGACTCGAACCCGCAACCTCGCGGTCTAGAAGCCAGCACGCTAACCACTATACCGTTTGGTCGGCTATTGTTTGATTTGATATTGATGAAAAAATAGTAATCTTAAAATAATATTACAGAAGAAGAATCTGTATTACACACTTAGCAGTGGACATTCCTAGATTTAGTTCCCGAAATTGTGTTTTGATTAGTGCGTCATAATTTAATGGCGATGAAATATCGTTTCCAAAGGACAAAATTGCATTCAAAATTACATAAATTTTTTAATTTTTATTGTATTATTTTTTCAATATTTTTTCTCATTTCGGTGCCCTTTTCAAAATAGCATGTGTGCGATCGCACACACCTTAGGCCGGCTCTGATTTTAGACCTAACTCATCCAATGTAACAACCTTTAAATCAGTTATAATTCTTATTACAAACCGTAAACATTTAGACTTGTCCATACTTTTATTTGTCATTTAAACGTGTAAACATTTAGGTTTGGTACCTACTGCTACCCGGCTAACTGAAGACTACCCTTTTTTCTTCACATTTTATGATAACCATTGTTTCAGTGCGATGTTTAAGGGAATGTGATTTATCATTAAATGCTTCATGGTAAAAGGGCGAAGCCGTAGCGCTTGGAGGTTGGCGAGCGTTAGTTAGCAGGGAGTGGAGATCCCGAGTATATTATAATATCCTAATATATATTCCTTTATTAATACATAACCTAATAAAAGATTTTAAAAAAATGTATTATTTGTATTTGAAAATGGGAATAATTTATCTTAAGTTTACATTTAAAAAAATATTGTCTGTTTTCTTCGTGTATTTATGCATCATTAGCTTCATGCTAAATTCATTTTAAAACGTTCAATAACCCTATTTTTTTAAAGGTCAAATGCGGAAGTAAAGTTTTAATTATTTCGTTTCTTACCTCTGGGGGTACCAAAATATGAGTTAAATGCTATTCCTTTAAATTAAATTGGCATACTGTTCTTTTGCATTAAATAAGCCATACAGTCCATTTTTAACTTTCCACTACAAGATTTGATTTTGATTTCCAAGTATAAGAGGTCACATTGAACACTAGATCTCACCTCACGATTGTCATTTATTAAACAAAGCCTCGAAGGTAAAATATCATTGAACCTTATGCGGTAGGTCTTTTCACGGGAAATTTGGTATGGTTTGATTACGAAATTTCAAATGATTGTAAAGAACACATGTTACCCGCTACTAAAAAAAATAACTCTAATTGGATCTTGATTGCATAGAACAGTTTCCAATTTTAGAAAGAGGGCGTGCACTTAATTGCATCCTTCTATCCGCCAATCATTCTTGTTCTTTTATGTTTCAATAGATGATGCCACACCTTCGAACAAAATTCATGGAGATATGCAAAACAGTGATACCAAGACAATGACTTTGAGAACATAAAAGTATAATTTAGTCAAATTGAAGGTAAGTTGCTGCCCACATCCGCCTGCTAAGCTTTTGAAAAAAAGTAATCGCGTTTCATTAATAAAGCATCGGACACCATCTAAATTCAAAAAAGAAAAGAAATTTGTTATTGATCATTTTTGTTGATTTTATGACCTGACCCATGACCCGAAGAATACGATTTGTGAGTGGTCGTTATGGACTTATTTTTCAGTGTTGGCGAGTCCAAGACTAGCCTAACTTATTTGCTGGTTTAATTAATAGGAGGTTTCTGTATTTCCTCTTTTACGGTAAGAAAATGTCGGGGAGTTAGTGCATAAATTCTCACGAAAAGTTCATTTACAGGTCAACAATAAATATCCGTGCAAATATGATTACTGAAATTTTGATTTTTAATCTATACCAGTTCAAAAAATTATACTATTCCATAATTTATTTGGTAATTATTTTTTCAATAATTTTATTTGGCATTAAATTAAAAAAATATATTTTATTGCCTGTAAGTTTCAGAATTAAGGATAGGACATACATTTTTGTTTGGATATATTTGTTTTTAATCCACTGACTTACTATCTGTTTTTGAAATCCTCTCATCTGTAGTTTTCATTTGTTACAGAAGACAAAGAATATTAAAAAAAAAAAAATCCGGAATAGCTGTGTGCCAAATTTTGTTTTAAAATTCCCAACAACAAGTATTTGCTGCGTTCTTCAAGTGTTAAGTATTTCGGATGGGCAGTCAGACATCGAAGTGATTCGATATATATTCTGTTTTTACCCTTGAGGTACGAAACACTAACAAAAACCTATAACTAGCACATAATGTATTTTGTAATAAAAACAAAAGTTGAATTGTGACAGGTACTCTCATTAAAATGCAGCTCCTACTAAAGTTAGTGTAACGATACAAGAGCTTGAGATACCAAACACGTACTATTTGACATTTAATGAATGGAATCTCCCAATGTTAATGGCAAATTACAAAACGAACCCTGGCAATTTGGAGTTTTTTGATAAACAAAAATGTCGCCGATTTGGCGAGTTTGGCCCAAAAAAAAAAAAAAAAAAAAAAAACATTTGTCATCGCATATCCAAGTTCCGATCTGCTATCATAATTACAACCAAGATGAATAGTTTCCGTAGAGTTACTATGGATGTATTCTTCCTGTCAAAATTTAAATAAAGCACTTTTGACTTAATTTATGTACTCCTGCTAATCTTGTGAGACTGATATACGACCCATGTCTGTAACATTTTTAGTTTATACTGGATTTAAAAATGTTCTCCTGGTAGCCGTTTTCGGGACTTTCTGTTGAATTTTGGTAAAGGAACGCATCTCGACGAATCTCTTCGTTTGACATATAGCACGTGTCTGTAGCATGTGTGGTTTTGCCAGGAAATGTCGTCCTCGGAAAGACGGACAGAATCGTGGTAGAAGCTTCTATCTATATCGGTGTAGTAAGTTAATAATTTCTGTTATCAAGTTTAGGTCCGCAGAATGTTACTGTATGATAGCATGATTTAGAAAAATAATAAAACTTGGTTTCTGTTATTTGGTTTTAATTACGATTTTTTTTTTCTTTTCAAAGATACATACTTGAACCTACGATTTTGAAAAGTATATTCATTAGTATCTTTAATATATTTAAATCCCCTTTCTAAATGTCCTGGTTAATCTCTGAAACTAATGAAGTGATTATGATCAGACTCTAACTGCTGTATAAAAGTTTATTTCCTTTATGAGGTAGTCATTCATAAAATTTGTAAACACATATTCACGAAGTTCGAAATCTACAAAACAAACTTTCAAATATGTTTGATCGGTCACGTAAAAATTGCCTTACAATCTTAAGTTGTGTGAATGTTTTTAATGCAATTTATACAATTTATGTTTGTTAGATGAGTAACATTATATAATCATAATATAAAAATGTATGTATATCTATGATTCTACTATACAAATGACGCAATAAAATAAACTCATAAATAATAATAATCATTTCATTTATTTATAAATATATTTGATATTTACAAAAGTATATAAGCTAAAATAAAAGTATCATACGCTTCATTACAAACAGCTGATGATCGAGAGCAACTGGCAAAATGCACGAACAATATAATATATATATATATTTTTATATTCTACAAATATATATATTTACAAGTAACCCAAACATTTTATTTTACAAAATATTTTCATCGATACATGTTGCAAGGCACGGTACTCAAATTGGCACAACCAGTTGGACAATGCATTTTTTTTTATTCATTAAGTACATATACATATTTAATTTGATAGAAGTCTTATAAAATAACATTGTATATTCATTTTACAACCTCATTATTAATATATTTTTCTTTACATAATTTCTTTAATATAATAAGGAACAATACCATTCGTTGGGATGGTTTTTATTATTTATATAATGAGACTTAATGAGCAATAGTAGTAGGAGTACATATATGAAAATATTTTTGATTTCATAAATTATAACGTCTGTAATAATAAACTAACGTTTTTTCGTACATAACATTTGAAGTTCAGGGTACACATATTAATGGGATATCACAGTTCAAGTTTTTTTTTTTTTATTCGTATGCAAATTTTATTTTTCAAAGATTATTGAAATAAATATTATTTCCTTTGGTACTTTGCTACCGGATA
This sequence comes from Linyphia triangularis, assembly GCA_963978545.1. Lineage (NCBI taxonomy): Eukaryota > Metazoa > Arthropoda > Arachnida > Araneae > Linyphiidae > Linyphia > Linyphia triangularis. The sequence goes on along the minus strand of OZ021731.1, from coordinate 56,511,102 downwards.
TGAATTAGAAAGGAATACTTTTAAAAACATTTAAATTTAATAGGAATAAATAATATTTCCCTTGGTGCATTGCTACCGGATATAAATTTAAAACAAAAAAATTTAAAAACATTTTATTTAATGGGAGCAAAGCAGATAATATTAAGTATTTTCATTCAAAATCATGAATAAAAAAGGCCAAAAGTATTTTAACATTAACAACGTTTAATTACCATTAACAACATTAACGTTAAAAACTATTCCTTCATCGAAAGCACTAGGGAAGTCACCAAGTATACATATTTAGTTTTATATAACTTAACAGCTTTTTATCAATTTATATTCTTATAACTTCACATAAACCTTCTTCGAAGGGATATTTTAAAGCTCAATTAATTTTCTGATAAGCTGATATTCATTTTCGTAATTTTGAATTTTTTACAAGCATTTGACTTTTTCATAAGTTGAAAAAGCACTCCGCAAACAATCATCCACAGACTTAATCTGATTGAAAATTCCAACTGTTTATTTCTGCCACTTATAAAGTGCTAAACACAGCCATAAACGTCTCGAAATTTTGAGCATCTAGTAAAAACGAGATCGAAATCTTCTAGAGTGAAGTCCTCTTTCCGACCCCACTACACCAACGAGAGAACACTGATGTCACGGCAGATTTAGTGTGCATCAGTCCTCATTAAGTAAACAACGATCTTTGGCGGCCGTTGAGGAAAGAACGCACAATCCTCCGATCATGAGCTCGATACTCTGATCACCAGGTTAGTGATACAACAACAACAACTGAAACTCTCAATTACATTGTTAAATGCAATTTTGCTCTACAGCTAAGTTTAACAAAAGTTTGGTCCAGCTTGAATTAGTTAACTTTGATTAAACTATTAATTTAACTAGAACAGCATTTAAAATAATTGGGTTATCTTTATTCTGATGTTTAAATAATGAACAGAAATTTACTCAAGTACATTCTACAACAAATTTATTTGGCCTTGATCAAATATTTAAAAAAGTAATTTTTATTATACGACAAATGAAATTTCACCGATTTTAAGTTGTAGATTGAAAGAGTAAAACAATTTAGTAGAAACATTAAATGCTTTGTTGCCACTATAAATTTTGTAGTACAGTTTTGTAGTCCTATTTCGATCTAGCCGACTTTAAATGTACCATAAAATTTAATATTTCAAATAATAGCCAGTGTCTACTAAAGTTCTGCACTAATTGAATGAAGCTTATGTTATGTTCAGGATTTCCTAACACCACAATTTGTTTTTTTTTCTTGAGAGCATCTTCTAAAGGCTATTTGAATTTAAAATTTGTAGTTTTCATTTTGATTTGGTCGCATGTGGAGAGTTATGGTCTGTGTTGTCGTGAAGTATTAAGGAACAATGGCTACCTAGTTATTGGAATTTCTTCATAGTGATGTCATAGGTAGCTAGTCTTTGCAATGTATTGCCGGAAAAAAAAATACTGGTTTGTAATTGGTTAAAAATTCGATTTTATTTTTAAAGTTGTATTGTAATTGGTCAGCGAGTTTTGGCAGACGACTAAAACCAATAACACCAATCAAATTTAATGATAGCCAAATTTTCCAAATAGGCATCCAAATTTTCATATCAAAAGCCATTCACGACTTTGCATTTTTATCCGGTTTTTTTTAAGGGAAAAATAAAAAGTAGGTCAGATAAGTTTTAGGAACTGGTTGAATTATTTTGTGAAGAAGCATAATGTCACTTGTCAGTTTAATCAGTGGTCGGAATGAAAACCATAGAAAAACAGTCACAAAAATAAGATTATAGGCCGCAACTGGTGACTTATAAGTTTCAATTCTAAAAAATTATTTCTGTGTCACAATCTTTACAGCTCTTCCTATGCTGCTGAGGAACATTTTCATTGAACAGGTCTCGTTACATAACGTGCAAACAAACCATGTATACTTCTGCATCAACTATTACTTGTAGACAGTCTGTTCATTACACCCTACACTATGATTCACCAATTGACGATCACGACCATCCGAAATTCCTATCGACCATCCGGTAGAACTTCTGATTGAAGGGCCTGAAGAAGTCTCTAAGTCTCTGTAGTGCTGCCGGGGCTACAGAAGGATGGGAACGCCCCTTGGTTTTTCCGAGACAACTAGGAACTGTGCTCTGGGGGGTTTTACGAAGACAGGGGAAGCCTTTGCTCTGGTTAAAGAAGAAATGTTGTTCACCAATCACTGGGCGAAGACCTAGGAACTTCTGGACCGCCTGTAGCGAACACGTAAACAAATTATAATAATGATAGAGATTAAATTTTTTTTTAAATGTGATAAAAACAATTAAGTTTTGGTAGTCATTATATTTGTATGGGATTTTTCTATTTATTATTATTATTATTATTATTTTAGTGACCTCGTGATTATATATTTTTTTATTTTCTGTTTTTGCAAACTGGTCGTGACCTATTCTTAATTGAAAATGGAGGAGAAAAAAATTGATAAATGATTTTTAATAATATTGAGTAGTTATAATCAAAAGGAAAAATATGCGATTGTAAATGGACTTCCAACTTCTGCATTCTAATAACTACGAATACTCGTTATTACAATTTTTATTTTCGATTTTTTTTAATAATTTACGTGTGCGATATAAATATACATGGGTAATTTCATAAAATATTCTATAATTTATAGAATGCGAAATTTAGTGAGCATCATTAAACTCAATCTTGCTTACGAAGCTTTTCTTCTGCAGTTAATTGCAAATACATAAGCAATTTCGAAATTAATGGTACGTCGTTGGAATAAATCATACACATCCTACATTTTTCTCAATTTGAAATAATATTGGAAAACAGGATATTTATAACCTCATTTATAACCTGCATAAATATTCAGTTGAACTAATTTTAGTCGTCGGTCCAGAAAAATTGTTGGCTTAGCTTCTGGTACAGGGATTGTGCTGTTTTGTGTGATGTGGTTTATATTAAGGATTATTTTTTAATGCATCAAACAAGTTCTACCAAACCATCGTAATCTATATCTGTAGGCATGCATTTATAAGAGGGACGATTGAAAGTTCTTTATAATCAATCGGGTGTTCATGTAAGTTAGTCTTCGCAAGTTTTATTTAGAATTCCATCACTTGCTATATTCTTTTTGTAATTACATCGAAAACGATATTTAAACATGTAAATCTCAAAGATACGCTATCATTGTACAACAAATAAGTTAACTTCATTTTTTCCACCAGCTTAAGCCAGCCATGTGTTGCTAATGCTATACATTTTAAAACATAAAAAATAGAGGTACAAATATTGCTTCAAAATACATGAAACTTTGTACCAGATACCACTATAGCAATAGGTAAACAACGAGATTTGAAAAAAACAAAAGTATATTTCTATAAAAAAAAGTAAAAAAAAAAAAAAAAAAAAGGTCCACATAAATTTTTTTATTATTTATAAATATAAATATTATAAGAGGGACGATTGAAAGTTCTTTATAATCAATTGGGTGTTCATGTAAGTTAGTCTTCGCAAGTTTTATTTAGAAATTTATATATATTAGACATGAATATATATAAATTTTGAAATATTTTTTTTTAAGAATAAAGCGTCCTTTTTTCATCACAAAAGACTGTACTTTCTAATTTTCTTTGTAAAAATAATCGTTTCAGAATTAATCTACGTACAAATCGCTTTGAGACTAAATTTGTTAAATTAATTTTAAGATTGGATGTGCTAATACTGATAGATATCGTAGGCTTAGAGCGAAAAGTTGTATTCGTAGAGTGACTTTTGGTTTCAAAACACTTTTTTTGGTATATTTGGAAACAGGAAAAGAAGTCGCATCGATCAGTAAAAGCTGCAATTTGATCATTGATATAAATTTATGGTAAATAAATAATATGTAAGAGCGCCAAGCACTTGTTGTATGAGCTCTACATATGTAGCTCTTTTTTTCATAGCTCATTTTTTATAGAGCTCTTTTTTTTTATATAGAGGAGCATTAATAGAAGGGGGGGGGGGGGGAGAGAATATTTGACAATGAGCTTTCTTTTTAAGTAATACAGGTGGTTCTGAAAGAGGGGTTGGAAATATGGTCAATTTAATTATAATTGTATTTTAATGTTGATTCCAATTAAGTTATTTAAAAATTAATATCTGAATTGTTATATTATATAATAGGTGTTTTTATAAATTGTAATTATATTGTTAAAAGTTGTCCTTTATCTCAGATTACAATCATACTTGGGTTATTGCATGATATTGTCATTTCTAGTTATTATTATGTCTATTAATTATTGGGGATTATTATTATTGATTGGGATATTATTATTGATGTGATTTGGGTTATGTATTTCTCTTATTAATTGTTAGTGCAAATCGTCCATAATAAAATTTCATAGTTTATAGAAGACGTAATGTACTACTATTATAGGACAGTTTTGGCTAAAAAAAAGCGTATAGTATTTGTATATAATATATTGCAGGGGGTAAAACGTAATGTACTAATACTTAATCAAAAGTCAATGTTGTCCGCTCGATATTAGCACTTTTTCACTATAAGCCGACAACATAAGGAAAATTGTATTATATTTTAAGCAATATATGTAAAAAAATACTGCAGTCGATAATTTTGAAAGTTAGAGGCATAGTGCAGAACAACACCGACAGTACCTCTTAAAAATCTTTTTTATGTCGAGACTGATGTTGGGTAAATTATTAGACTTTTCTAGACGTTAAAACTACATGTACATGATGGCTATTCTGTACCAAGACAGTTACAGAATCTCAAAGAGATTCCTCCAGGTCTTTAAAGAAAATGTAGTCCAGTCAAATTTGTTTCTTGAACGAGAGAAATGTCGGAAAAATCCTGTTATACAACCAGACAATTGACACGAGATTATTTGTGTTAGCTTATCTTTAAAATTAGATATTGCAGAAGACTCGTATTAGTGTTGTGAATGATTAACGTATTGAAATATGAAGGTTAATACAGGTTATCGTACCTGTAGTTCTTGTACTGGATCCTCGACGAGTCTTTCCCCGCTCACTACGAAGATCTGTCGCAGAGGAAAGTAGCGCATCCATCGTTCCAGGTGTTTGGCGTACTGGCCGATACGAATAGCCGACCAATCTGCGTCCACGAGGCCGGTACTAGCATTCCTGTACCACAAAGAACAATTGTAGCAAACATTGCAATTCACTTATTTATAGTGTTTAGGTGATAAGTAAGTTCATTAAGGTAACCACATTTTAAACAAAAACACACATTTAGTTACAGATATATCACATGAAGATTAATTTATTTAAAGGTTATCATGTTGTTAACCCGGCGTATGTGAACAATCTGCTAGAATGTTGGCTGATCCTTTAATTAAGCCGGGTGAACAATGTAATTGATGCCAGTGAATAAATATTGAAAGCTATCCCAAATCATACCTCGAAATCACGAAAGTTTTTTCCTCTTTTCCCCATTGTACAGGAACTTTGCCACAAGTGAAACATGGTAATATTTAGCACCTCCCGAATTTATCTTTATAGTTCGTTATAGCAAGGAACTCGATTATTTTAAAAAGATTATTTTTGGGGAGCGGGAAGGGGGGGGGGGGGAGGTCTTTTTTAACTATAATATTTGTTTATATTCGAGTGAATATTGAAGCGTCAACAATGCAGTAGCTTATAGGCAGGACCCGATTTAGAAAACCGATTATTATAAGCACAACATAGCAGATGGGGTCCTCATTGACGTTTGTTGGTGTTATCAATAATTAAAAATTTTAAGCTTTTTTTTTGGGGGGGGGGGGTTGGTTTGCAAGGGCATTGTATATCTTATGGCAAATAAGGCCCTACTTATAGGAGAGGGGGCGGTAGCTAACACGTCCCTCACCGAACTTCTTTACATCCACTCTGAGGTGACCAACATAATAGACAAAGTATAATGTTATGCTAAATTTAATAACTGTTTAAATTTCTGGAATAATCTGAACCTCACCTGAAAGCCATGTCTTCAAAAGATCTCGTGTCTTGTGGCCTCTTACTGGACGCCTGCGTGTAGTCGGACAGTGCCCTAGTCACTGGATCCCTGACCACCAGCAAGAGTCGGACATCCCTTGACATGTTGGCCACTCTCCGTGGAGCACCTGGGGTCACCAGGTAACTGGGAGTCTTCTCCATGGTCAGCTGTCTTGCCCTGCTCAGCGGCATCTGGAGTCTGAAATATAAGGACATTGTTTTAGTTAAATTAAATGTTTGTTATTTAGTATAGTGGTTATTCTTAAAGTTTTAAATACTTGGTGTGTGGGTTAAAAAAAATTAATATTATTGTGATTCGTAAAGCTGATAATAGTCAGATGGGTGTGTTATGGCGTGGTTAAAACGATTCAGATTTACCGTGGATTTTCGGAGTGGAATATCGAAATTTTACTGTAACTGTTGCATTACCCAGATAGCACAGCGGTATTGTCCAATGTCGGAAACAGTAATGAGAAGATTGGCCAATCCATGCCAAAACTCGAGCATTGTTTCAAAATACACGATTTTTTTTTTCCTAAAGTAAACATGTCAAAGCTATCACAAAACATATTTTTTTTACCCCTCCGTCTGTTATAAAAATATATTTCAATTTTAAAACTCTACATCGACATTTTAAAACTCCCAGTATATTTTATCCAGACCTGGTCGAGATTGGCCAAGATCCTTAGCAATGGCCGGTCTATAATGGTCCACACCAGGATAGGCCAGTGTTGAGCAATATTGGCCAGCGTATTTGTGCTACTGTGTTATACAAAAACAATTTGAATTATTTATTTCATATAACCTTCAGGAATAAACAGTCTACACGTTAATATGGTCAGTAGTTTATAAGATTAGTCTACCACTTTGCACTTGAAAATGTAAGTATAGATAGCTTAAAAACGATATAGCTTTTCACAAAAACTACCAAAGAACATTCCAAGATCTTCATCTATGCAGTAGATTTTATGTACGATATTATTTTGAGTTTTTCTTTTTCAAATCATTATACTATCTATCGAAACAAATAACTAAAATCACAATAACACCTCTAAAAATAAATTCAAATTATAAATAACCAATCCTTATTTCATTTATTCCAGTCAGGCATTTCGAAGAGCTCTGATCTGCGACGTAGTCATTCCCTAAAGTCCATTCTATCTTACAACAAGACCAAGACTACGATCTTACTCGTTAAACAAATTGCGCAACAGATAAACAGCACCGACCCGAGTCAAATTATATACACATTGTTATATCTAATTTGATAAAAAAAATAATAATTCTAAGCCCAGTGACAAATTTACGATGACAAACGATAATGCACCATTATACAACTTCATTTCTTGCACGTCGTTCCGCGAGCAAGATATTCCCTTGGAAAGGGGGAAAAAGAGAGAAAGAAGACAGGCTCATGACGTAATTAATGGTTGTCCTGTGACGCCATAAAAAGAGAACCCCACGAAGAAGACCGTTGATGATTGACAATCGTTTGTCGTCAACTAAGAGTGGGAAGAGTGCATACGGAAGTTTTAAATCCATATTCTGAGTGAAATCTCACCACTCGTAAATGTCAACGTCAAGCAACATAAATATAGTATTTTTTTATAATTTTTGACGCGTCCTGATCTGGACTGATTCATGGGACTGCTATCCTTCATTTAGATTTGTTTATGGCAAAGCTAATCAAGGCAGCTGGATGAGTAGAATATTTTTTTTTTGCAGTGCTAATGAAATTTTGTTTCTGTTTGATTTTCTGCCTCAGACAAAACTGAACAATTAATTCTTTTAAGTAAATTCCAGTTCGTATAAATGAAGAAAATTAGTTAAGTTTGCAAGCTAAACGTTTCGAACCATTAAAATTCTATAAAAATTTTAAATTAAAAAAAATCTTCTAACCCTTCGAGAAAAAAAAACCCCTATTAACATTATAATTTTAAAATTATATTAATAACTTTACAACATTAACATTATAATGTTAAAATTATATTAATACATTACAACGTTAACATTATAACTTTAAAATTATATTATTAACATTAGCATTAGAGCATTAACAATAATAACATAAATTACAATCCTAACAAAAATTAATTCGTTAATAAATAATTTCAAAGTTAATGGGAAAAAATATACTAATCATTTCGGTTTTTACAGAAATCATTAACTTAGTGTAGTCATTACTAAAATGGTTCAAAGGCAAATAATTTAGGTATTAAGTCGTATTTATTAGAACTAATATGTAAATCGTATTCGGGGGGGGGGGGGGGGTATTTTTTTTTGTAGTTTACCACATAAAATAGTCCAGCGGAATCTTCCTCTTTCACTTCCTATAAAAAGAGAACAATAAGGAAACTATGAAGTTTTCTGCTTCAATAATAACAAAGTTTTCATTGTACTTTATAAATTTTTAACTAAGCGTGTGATGTCGACACGACAATCAAACAATTTTAAACTATTTTATAATACTGAAGACTATCCTACTAAAATTTTGCAAACAAAATATATTTCGCTTACTTTACAAAATAAAAATTGATTTGTGTTTTAAATAAAGTAATTATTTTACAAATGCAGAACTGTGCTACAATGGGAGATAATTGAAAACTTAAAAGTTGTTTAAACATAAATTCTGTACGTTTTCGACCTACGTACAAACGCATTTCTAAAAAAGGCAGACATAAATTAAAATTTTCTTCAAATGTTTTTATAAATAAATATTACAATAAAAATAGCAATTTCTTTTAAAGAAATTAGCAAACCAGTAGTACTATGAAGTTATACTTGTCAGTACACGTAAGCTAAGTCATTAGTTTTTATGTTACATATGCCCCTGCCAACTTCAGTAGCATATCTCCAGTGAAAGGCTCATTGTCTATTATCCCCTACCCCCTGCCCCAAACAAGAAACTCTCTCCTTCATAAAATACCCCATAGAAATTAACAAACTAATATTACCATTAAGCTATACTTGTCAGTAAACATGCGCTAAGCTAAGCACTGGTCTCTTAACTAAAATTTCTGGATAGTGTATTCTTGGTTATTAACTTGAAGTGATAGAAGGCTTAATAACCACCATAGCAACTCCCCCCCAAACTAATTACAAAGTGTATGTAACCATGGCAACCTATGTCATAGCATTATACTGGAAGTATTATATTAGCTTCATCTGTTTGCAGAACAAAAACTGTTTATATGCTATCCAGAAGTTATAGTTTGAGACCAGTGGCGCTAAGTCATTAGTTTTCACGTTACATATACCACTGCCAACTTCAGTAGCATATCTCCAGAGAAAGGTCCAACGTCTTTTACCCCCCCCCCCCCTTCACCAAACAAGAAACTCCCTCCTTCATAAATTACCCCATTGAATTAACGAACTAGTATCACCATAAAGCTATACTTGTCAGTAAACGTGCGTCAAGTCATTAGTTTTCATGTTACATATACCACTACCAACTTCAATAGCATATCTCCAGTGAAAGGTTCAATGTCTATTATCCTCCTCCCCCCCGAAAAGGAAAAAAAAAAAAAAACTATCATCCATAAACCAAATCTTTTCGATCTGGCAACTTATCAACTCAACATCACATCCAACCCAATTCCACTAGCATTAAAACGCCACATGCCAACCAATGACGACCCGCAGCATACGTCACCTCCTACACATCCACAATAGTTTACGGAAGTTTACTTATCCACCGTTCAAGTACCACTCCTAGATCTCTCCTGCTCAAGAAGAAACATCCAAATCCAGTTCTGTCATCCACCATATTCTAACCTCGGAAGATTTGCCTAAAAATAGGGGGATTGCACAAGGGGGGGGGGGAGGGGGGGAAGTTAGGATATGGAGACATGGTTTAAGTATTTGTTTCAACACCTAGATGTGAGCTGGAAACGATACTGGGGGGCTTTTGTAGGGGGTGGTGTAATGTTAGTTGGAATGCGGTGGGAACAGATGGGATGCAGATTTGAGAGGTGTGATTTGAGTGAGTAGGCGGTAGAGTGGCTTTCTGGTGGTAAGGATATGGCCGCAGTGAAACACCCTTTACAGAATTAATGAAATCGGTGGGCGTAATATGATCATGCGCGTTGTAATCTGTCCTGGTAGATAACGGAGCGAATGATTTTTGTTGAGAAATACTAAAATAAGGTACTTCGTAATCTTCCCGGGCATACAGCAACGGTACAGATTAACGTTGATAAATCCAGAATTGCCACCGACTGCAGTTTGTTTTTTACTATTTTCACATAAGATATTTGTTTAATTTCCTCTCAATCGATTTTGGAATATTTTTTATCCACAAAAGTTTTATACAAAAATGTCTGCAGTCATTGTGACTCCTGAACGGATTAAGTTATGGTGTTAAATTTTTGTATACATTTCAATGGCGGCCATTGAACCTATCAATAAGATTTTCGTAAAAATAACGCTTGAGCGTATTTCTTATTTTTTGTATTAATTTTTAAATTAATTTATGTGATTCAAATAAACTAAATGAAATATTATATTATTTGACATTTTAAATTGCCATTTATGCTATTGCTGTTGTTAACATACAACTTATATTGTTGTTGTTAATACACAGTTAATATTAAAAAATATGTAGATAAAAACTTTCAAATTTGATATAAACGTAGAATGGTACCTTGATTGGGTTAATTCGATATATATTTTAAGTCCTAACACTTTTTTTTTATCAAAACTATTATTTGAGTTCAAGCTTTGTTTTTCCCACGCCTAATGGTATTTATCAATAGCATTATTTATTTGTTGGAGACATTTAATAAGTGAAAATTTGGTGCCTCAGATTGTATATTTCTAATTAAAATTTCGTTTTTTAAACTATGTTTATGCTAGCGTTTTTTCATTTTTAAAATCATGTTTTTACTAGCTTCCAAAAATAATAATATGCTTGTAGAAGAGAAAACCATAGAATGTTTGACGTGCTATAATTCCAACAAAATATAATTTAATTCAACTTTAAAAACTTATGACTCATTGTTGTAAAATTTAGACCTCAAGGTATAGCAGGAAGACACCTCTAACAACCTCGATCAGTGGAAAAAGAACTTCAGCATCCGGTTTCTACACGTGATCCAATCCAAACACGAAATTGTCGTCTGCGAACCGATGATGCCATCGGAATGAATGTAAATTCTTATCTATCTCTGACACGATCCTAAGAAGACACGACAACGACACCACACAAAAAAAGGTTCAAAGATAAGCAATAAAGAAAAAGATAAAAATTGTCACCTCCGGAATGACAAATGACGCCGACAGAGGGCGTGAGTGGATCGGCGCCTTTCAAGCTGTGTTGGTGGGAGGATAGTGGTACACGCCCACTTTGAAAATACCGCTGAATGCCCCGTTCTAGCCGCCCTCTCTTTGACGCCCTTTGGAAGGGACTTCTGTCTCTTGAGGTGTTTTGATAAATTTGGAGATGGTTTTTTGACGTGATCGGTATTTTTTTGTAAGGATAGTCAGAGCTTTTTTTTCCCCCCTTCAAAAAACGAAGCTAAGTAGGAGAAAATTAAGTTGAAATCGGTTATTGGAAATCGTCGGGCGGACGAGGCAGATACGGAGGTACATCTTTAGGTTATTATCTGCTTGAATGAGGATCTTGAGAGGTTTTTCAAAGGTAACTGCCTTATGTTTGCATTGCGAAATGAGAAAGAAAGAAAAAAACACTTCTACCAGCCATCAAGACTTCTTAATAATGTCACGATTAATTATCATAAAAGCGTGGTTTTTTTAATAATTAAAAGCCCGACATTCACGCAAAGTATCATATTCGTTTTATAAATACACAAGTTATGTAAAATACAGCCCCAAAGTTTTTTTTTTCCTTCTTTTTCCCCCCCCCCTTTTTCCCCCCTTCTTCCCCCCCCCCCTCCCTTTTTTTTCCTTCTTTCTAGCTTATGTATTTGCAAAAAAAAAAAAAAACATTTTTGCACAGAAGTATCACCTACTATTACAATATAATTGAAGGTGAGACATGCAAAAATATGGAGCGTGGCACAAAAAAATTTCACAATTTATGAAGATGAAAGTGGTTTGTTGTTCGCTCTTTTGGAACTCCGATCAGTGATGCACCTTCTTCTCTCTTTCATGCTTTGTTTAATAAAAGAAAATCCAAAAATTTTAGATTTTCTTACCTTTCCCAACCTTATCCGGGATCTGCCCGAATCCAACAAGCTGCTCGTAACATAGGGAGGAAAAAAAAGGAAAAAAAAACACACTATTTTATTAAAATTGCTGTGCTAATGTCGTTCAAGGAGCTCTAAACATCCCCACCAATGAAATTTGAGTAGAAAACTCGATTAAGGCTTAAAAAGTTGAAAAACGAATGTATTTAAAACAATAGTTCTCTTTCTTTAAGTATTGCCAATTAACGACTGTTCCTCCTCTATTTCACTTATCCAAAAGGATAATGTGATAATTATAAAAACATATCACCAATATCGCCTTTTTCAAATCTTTTTTTAAAAAATGTATTAATTATCGCCAAACTGGGTATTTTTTTTTTAATTAATGAAAATTTAAAAACTAACACGGTTAATTACATTAATCCAAGCCAGATTTAAATGCAGAGACCAGTATTAAGTGTAATTGAAATTGTACGATGTTCCTCACACTTAATTTTTAGTTTAGATAAAATTTAAGATCGACTTTACATGTCCCAGTGAAAGATGGTGTCTTCTTAATTGTTATCTTTTATTTATTATTATTATTACTTTAATTATAACTTTTCTTTTAATTTTATATTTATTTTTTAAGGTGAGTTCATTGCTCTCTCAGTAATACAATCCAAAGTTTTATGAAGATATTATGTTTATTACAAGCTTCAGATAGCAATATAAAAGCGAACTTTAATTCTAGCATTTAATTATTGACATTTAATTACGGATTAAAAAAAAATGGTCCTTTTTGTCTTTAAACTTGTTTATAGTTTTGCTTACGTGTATTTGTTCTTAAAGTCGTTTTAACTTTAAAAATATGAAGAATCGATAAGGATTTAAAAACAGATTCAATAACTATGAGCTACTTAATTTCTAAAACCCCAAGCATTTAAATATATATTTCCATAAAAAGGATAATGATCAAGCTAAGAAAGAATTGTAAATAATTTGATTGTTTTCTTTTTTGTACTTCTGAGCGTTTTCCTTGCTCATAAACTTGACAACAATATTTTTAAAAAATGGAGAGGGATGGTAAAATAATCGTCTGGCTATTTTATTTAAAAGAAGAGAAATGAAAGGAAGAGTAATAACCATCAGTCTTTTTGACATTTCCACAAGTCCTATTCGGGGGCATCAAGAGCAGGATGCCACTTAAAGATTTTATTGCCCTCTATTTCAAAGGAATGAATTGAAATGAAGTGAGGACAGATGCAATAAGGTGAGAAGTGTGAAGTGACTTGTACCTTAACTGTTAACCGCAACAGATGGCGGAAATCGTTTGAGATTATTCTTATCAATCGATTTATCAACTTGTGGCCAGCCCCGTTTTCATTCTTTTGATATACTTCATTGGTAAATTGCGATCTTTTGAAGTTAAGTACTTTGTATGCCAGAAGGTCTCTTTGAAAAGATGTAGAGCGTTAAGTACCGAATTTTAGAACCCAATTCAAAAACGAAACCAGGTGGAGAGTTTTTGAATTGTAATTTATTTCAATTTGTGAAAGCAGTTTTTTCATTGATATAATCGAGCCATTATAGGTTTGAAATGGAAAAACCAAAAGAACCGTAGCAAAATAAATTGGTTCGGGCACATTGCCAGGGAAGGACGTGGGGAGAAGGGGGGGGGGGGGCACAAGAGTTGAGAGTTGCTTTAAAACGAAAGAATTTTTTACCAGGTTTAACAAAGGTAATAAATGAATATTTTCCGATTTTAAAATATAACTTGGTTTTTTATTACATTAAAAATAGTTTTTCTATAAGCTAGTATATAAAACACTTTAAAAACTAGGGGTGTGGAACATCTCCCAGCTTTCAATTACACTTTAATATTGGTCATTGCATTAAAATTTATGGTGCTATTTACCGCTTTTTCATATTTCCACTCATTTAAATAAAAATATGGCCAGTTTGGCGATATTTTTGGCAATAATTTTTACATGGACAAAAAAAAAAAAAAAAAAAAAAAAAACGCCGAGATGGCGAAATTGACGATGTTATTCGATAGTCATTACATTGTCCTTTCTTGCGCGTGAAACAGAAAAAAAAAATCAATCGTTAATGGGTAAAGCTCAAGAGCATAGAGAAAAGGCATACAGCATGGAGTTTTAAAGGCACTCGTTTTTCAACTTTTTACACTTTCATCACATTTCTACAGGAATTGCGAAGGTGGGGACGATTAGAACACATTAAGATGTATTATCACATAGATTTTAATCAAAATAGATAGAACGGTTTTTTGCAATTGCTGAAAAACATGATTTTTCTTGGATTTCAACCTTATGCGTTAACATTTTCATGAATTCCACCTTATGCTCATCATGCTCGATTTTAATGAACCTTAATGGTAAGCAAGTCCCATGGCCATCACTAACCGCACACAAAATTTGAACATCGTAACTCAATTTGTTCATGAGTTATGCTAACCACGTACACACAGACAAGCATTTTTTGTAGACCATTTTTTTAAAATCAGGGTGCTCCAAAACGTGGAAAAAAACAAAAAAATTTAAAAACAAAACAAAAAAATATATAATTGTAATTTTTTTTTTTTTTTTTAATGCTATACTTTCATTACCCTATGTAAACATATAGGTAATCGAAAGTATTTAATGATAATAAACGCCAGTTATTTTGACTAAAATTTTTGTAAATAGTATTTTATTATCTTTATTTTGCTTGGTAAAATTTTTTAAAGCAAGCTTTTGGAGATAGTTTGGCTCCAAAAATTAAGCATTACGTTTGGTGAGTTGAAATGGAGGATTGGCCGACGATGGTCAGTCATTTCCCGCTATTTATTTATGCATTAAGTGACACATTATGCTTTTAGAGTTAGTAGTTCTAAAATATTTATTCTTTATAGGCATAGAACAGAAAATATACAACACAACGTATCAGTTATAAAATTTTATCAAAGTATGTTTTGAAAATATTAAGCATCAATGTTAATTCCTAACAAAAAATTGAAATTTTCCTTTTAATCAGGAAAACAAAAATAATAAATTATAATACTCTAAAACTTATTTAAACAAAACTTCTGGCCTAATCTCATTACATTAAGTATGTATAACAAATTTACACATCGTTTTTTAGAGTGTAGTAAAAGACAAACCATCTAAAATGTTACTGAAATGTTCCTAGTTGGTTTTTACCGGAACAAATTTAACCTTTGAATGACGAAAGGAATAAAACTTGTATTTAAGTAATGAATATTATCCATTTTAAAAATGAATTCATCCCATAGTTGACATATTGGGATTTCGTAATCAAAATATCACTCATGAAAAAGTAGTTTTGGAATGAGAAATCTTATTTGTAATTCAAATCTGAAACTCTTAAGGCCATTACAAGACTAGGTGTTGATTGCTGGTGTACTTTTCATTCTAAATATTCTGCTGCGTTCAGGCTTAGCAAAAAATTGAATATTCGGTTTTTTTTTCGTAAACTAAAGTTTACCCTTAAAGTGATATCGTTAGTCTCCATTTTTGAACACAAGGTCATCAATGAACCTACAAACAAAAGACCATGCAAAAATCTGAATCTTTCAATTTGTGGGCCTGTACGCTACCTTCATTGGATATTAAGTATCCGTCAGTTACAGGAAAAAGAAGACTAAAAGGACACACTTCCCATACGACACCAGCGGATTACACCTTAATCCCAGACCTCACCTCACCACCAAACAGCAACATTTCACCGGAATATCCCCTGTCAAAACACCGCTTAGGGCTTCTTCCGGAGAGACGCATCCACAGAATGTCGTCCCATTCTACAAAAAGCCTCCAGAACGTCGGCCTTCTAAAATAGGGCCCTGCCCCCGATGTGCCAACTCATTTGCACGAGTGGGAGAATTACGACGAGTGGGGCTGCATCGCTTGACAGATGGACAAAGGCATCCCCGTCACCTTCTTTTTCTTCTTCTTGCAGCTGTTGCGCAACCTTCGACAGCTGTCTTGCCTACCTCCCCCATCTACAAGAACTAGAATACCTGTCCATATCTATGGTCGCGGATGACAAGGCTATTAGTAAAGGAGGAAAGAAAGATGCGGAGGGAGCAGACCTTGATGAAGTGTGGCTTTTTGGAGATCTTGGAGGGTGATGGAGAGGTGTGACGGATTCATCATCTTATGGTTGGACTGTGACTTGTCCATAAATGGAGGAGTCAGCAGAAGGAATCTTAAGTTGTGGAGTTTCTTCTATCTTACTCCAGCATGGATTCCAACTTGGATAAAGTTTGGATGGATATAACAGTTAAAAAGTGGAGATTGAATACAAAGATTTTAATAGTTATTTTAATTTCTTATATCCGTAGATTGAGGAGACTGCTGGATGAATGGAAACTTTTGGCTGATATTCTGCCTTGCTCCAACATGTATATAGTTTCGAAAAATTTACACGAATATTTCAGTTTCACATTGAAGAAGTTTCAAAGAGTCCGGAGATTGAAGCTACAGTTTTGAATTACCTTTGTGTGTGTTTAACATAGATAAAGTAGTCCCTCGGGCGATTTTTTTAAGTTAAAGAAGTCTGCAAAATTCTAGAGTTTGAATGTTAAGACTTGAATCCTTCAATGTAGGATATCCATAGATTAAGGTGTCTGTAGGATAGGATACAAGCAAAGTATTCTTCTATCATGCCCCAACAAGTTATGAGCTTTTGAAGAAGGGAGAAGGGGAGGGGGGGGGGGGATGGAATCATGCTCAGATTTCAGAATCTTGCACAGACGTCAAATAAGTCTGTGCAAGATTCCGAAGCTTGAATTCAAAGATTTTAATGCTTTTCTAATATACGATGTAAATGATTCTACCAGATTAATTGAAAATGTTATCTATTTTTCTACTTCCAAAATAGATTGAGTTGAGAACATGCGAAACAACCAACTAAAAGTTTCCTATCAACAACACGTGATTTTATGTTCCACCCAAAATTCAGAATCGAAACACCATATGTTTATAAACTAAATGTCGCTTGACAGTTCAATCCTTAAAGAGTTTCACCAGCTGGTTGTTCTATTTGTTTATAAATTAGACGCCACAAAACTCATCTGCGTTTTCTTGCTAAATAATATTAATCGTTTCCTTTAGGTCAACCCAAATACCTAGCGTAGCATACATCCACAAAGAAACTTCTATCATTGAAATAAATTTCTTGTTTGACATACACCCATGCAAAACATGAATGATAACTTCATTTCCCCAAGCATCACATAAACTTCCTCAAACGCAAGGTCCTAAAAATCAAAGCAATTCCTTCATTCACACTAAAAAGTCTCTGCAATTTCCTTTGAGGATTCCCTCCGAGCATAGTAATTGAGACCCCCTACTTGCCGAAAAGTATAAGAAAAAGTCACCCATTAGTCTCAGTTGCGAGCCCAACAACTGTAAGTCTGGTGTTTCTCCAGAAGAATGTTGTCTTGACATGGAGAGGGCTCGATCGAGACAGACCCACCTTTTGTGTTCGGGAGGGTGCTCCCCTTTTTAAAAATATATCGTCTGAAGGGGGATGTTCTCGGCATTGTGGTGACAGAATCCGCGTGTTCGAATAGGAGGAGGGGATGTGCTTGTTTGTCTAAATCGTGCCTCTTTGAGGGGATAAGTAGATGTACTTATTAGTGAGGGGATTTGTTTGCTTTCCAGCAAGAATGGTAGTTGGTAGTGGAGTGGGTATATTGGTCAATGTTGATGATATTCAATGATAGGATGAAGCATATGCCGACGAATTCGATGAGTAACTACTTTGGTGTTTGGGCAGCTTAAATGATTCTATGAAGTAACAGCAATTGTAGATGTTCATGTTTATAATATTCTTTAGAGCCACAAAATCCTTTATAAAACATCAAGGTTATTAATATGATAGTGTTCAATGTTTGAAGGCAATGTGTCGTACACATTTGAGTGAAATATATTGAATAACATCTCTACTTTTACCACTCTTCTAAATAAAAAAAACTTTTAAATCCATTAATGTGTAGCGCGTATTTCAACTTCCTTATTTTACAGTCACCTTCCAACACCAGTCTATATTTGTTCTTTTCATTTCCACGTTTCCTATATATTCTAAAACAGTTTTCTGATGCTGCAACTTCCACACTCAAAAGTTATGTATTCATTCTTTAAATCTCCGTGGATTGAAATCAGGATACATACCGCATATTTATAACCATGGCTGGGAATTTGCGTATGTAAAAGGTATGAACACAAAGTTCTTAGGATTTATTTGAAAAGAATAATTGAAAATATTGGGGGAGGGGGATTATAAGTTCAGTAATTAGATAAATATTGTTGACAACACAACATGAATACATTTTTAAATTTATAAACCTTAAAGGTAACTGTAACATTGTTAAAGCAAGATACTTATAAATATGTTCAATGTTATTACTTTTAATTAAATCCTTAACTTATCATAATTTCGAACACATTTGCTTTTATTTTGAGTTCCGAACGCTGGTTTTGAAACGGGGATTCTTCGATCATCAACTTGAAGTCTTATATACTTGTGTCTATTGAATCTTTTTGTTCTTTTTCATTTGATTATGTTATTTTATTTAAAGGGAACATCGTTTTTAGAAGTTAATTTTTCTTTATAAGTTCGCGAACAAAAAAATTTTGATAATTTTGAACGAATAAACTTCTCACTATAATATGTATGTAAAATATTTTAGAACTGAAAAATGCGTGTTTACGATATTAATTTTGTTAATGTTTATAATACTAAAATCGAACTGCATGTGGAATTTAAATTTTAGTTAAGAAGTGTGAATTGTACTGTGAGTATGTGATCGTTCTTTTTTAAAACAAATTTACTTAAGTTAAAAAAAAGTATTTGAATATTTTAATTTTTAAGGTAAACTTTTTTTTTCTAGATCTCAAGGTTAAGAAAATATTAAATTATTCTAAGCTCAAGATCAATCATACAACACAACCTCCAGCTAATTCAAAATATAAAAGGTAAACTCCTTTGCCTAAATAATATTAAATTTGAATAAAATTTCCGATACAACAGGACGAGAAAAATCACAATCGAAATATTTTCGACGCCAAATGTCGCGATAATCATTCCAATATGGCAAACCGAGATAAGGTAATTACCAGTATGAGGTCAAGCGATTGATTCACGATAAAAATAATTAACTTTTTCTGAAGGGAGTTGGGAAAAAAAATGAAAATAAAATTAACGGAAAACGTATCGACTCGTAATTGATGAAGGGTGTTTCTGATTATTTTGGCATAGTCTAGGGATAGAGTAATCCAATCTGCTCTTAATTCTTAAGCTCCCCCTCCCCTAAAAATTTAATAGGATTTGATTCAAGACTGTAAGATAGAAGATTGGACAGCACAAGGCTTTGATGATCTTCACGATGTAAGAAATTGAAATTATTTTGGACATGTCATTTGCCAGATTTTCTGCAATGTTATTTTTACACTACTGGCAATTGTTATTCAAAGACTTCTGCTGTCATTTTAGGATAGACCTTTTTTCCTAAAATATATGATTATTATTATTGAGATCAATTAATAAGACAATTTTTATTTACGTTTTTATTTATATTGAGATATTCTGAAGTAATAGTTTTCAATGGGCCACGCGTGAAAATTTATACTTCCCCAGTTTTGTTAACATTCTATAATTTAAAAAGATATTGTAACTATACAACAACAATAACAATAACCATAGTAGTAATAATAATAATAATCATCATCATGATAGTAATAAATAACCCATACTAATCATAGATTATGGTACTACTACTAATAATAATCATGATAATCGTCATTATAGTAATAATAATCATCAGGGTAACTATAATAATAATAATAATAATAATAATCATACTAATAATAATAATCATACTAATACTAATAATAATAATCATACTAATACTAATAATAATAATAACAGGAGTAATAATAATAATAATAATAATAATATGATGATGATGATAATAATGGTAATAATAACCACGGCAAAAAAAATAAAAATTTGGTTAAAGTGTTTAAAAGAACTTGTATGATACACATACCAAATTTGAGTAAAAGTTTTTCAATTCATCCAATTAAGTAAGTTTAACGTTTGCAACGTAGGACTACAGTTGAGAAAACCTCCTGTAAACATTTCGTTATAAACATAACACACAATAACAGTTCGTACCCTACGAAGATCCTCTAAAAGCGGTTATAACACACAACCACACCACAATATTTGTTAAGTAATAAATATCCTCAGCGCTTATGGAGCTTCAGGCTTCACTGTATCTTTCAGTTAGTAATAATTCGATGGGAGAAAATGAAATTTGCATAAATATTCGTTCACGCAGATAATCATACACTTCAAGTGTATGCGTATTCTTTTGGACATGCCAACGAAGTCATAATCGCCGTAATTGGCATCATTTCAGACACTTTGGCGACCTCCGAGTCAGTCGAAAGGGTTGGACGGTGTTGGTTGGACCCCTTCGGCAGACACTCGGTATTCTAATCCCATCGCCTCCGTTGGCCTTGTCATCGTGGTACAGTTGCCAGTTACGGCATCATTGCAAAAACAAATGCGATTTCATTAGCATTTCAGTCGAACAGGCTTTTCTTTGCTCCTGTTGATGGAGTTGTTGTGGCATCGCCAGAGAAAATAACATGCATAACTATTCTGGTATGTTTCAAAACAATGCTTATGCAATACGCAGCCTACTAAAGAATTTGTAGAACAAAGTCTTCCTTAAACAGCATTAAAAAATTATAAAAAAGCTTCATCTTTAATTTTGTTGCAAAATAGATATTCAGTTAATTAGGCATTAACTTGTACTACTTAGTCTTTGTTTAATTAAACCGATTGTGTATAACTAACCACTTGTAATAAATAAGATTTTTTTTCCTTTAAATTAAAATGTTCCTTTATGTTGTCTCGGCAAAGATGAAGATCCATTTCTTCCTCTCTATCTCAAGAACTTACTCTCAAATTGTTATCATCCTATTTCTTCCAAATCTGCATTTGTAAGTAATTGTTATCGGTTTAAAATCTATTGGGTGCGATTGAATTAATGGTAGGCAAAGTAACTCATAATCTTCTTTAACTCTAAAGGTGTTTTTTTTCCTTTTGTTGTAATGACACTGAAAAATAATTGATGTCATGATTTTCCCATTCAGATGACTTTTAGTTGCCTTTTTTTTTGGGGGGGGGGGGGGAGGAAGGGAATATTTTATACCTACTCTAAAATGTTCTTTATGTCCCCCTAGCAAAGGGAATGACCAATTTCCTCCTCTCGAGATCCAATGCTCAAATTGTTATCAACCTATTACTTTTAAACGTGTAATTAAATTCTATAATATACAAAAGATTTTATAAAAAAGATGTACAATGTAATAAAATTATTTGATTGTAGGCTAAGCAACTAATTCAATATTTCCACTCCATTCAGTCAACCACTTTCGAATTGCGACGACACCATCTTGAAATAAAAAGCCCCATTTCAAAACTCCCAACCACAAAAATTGACAAATTGCATAACATTTGTAGGACTAAGAATTCAAATATAACGTCGTTTTATTGTTAATTTACACATTTAAGAAAGCTAACTTGATTTTTGCCCATTTTAATTTAATGAAATTAATTTCTGAGAAAAATATTCGTTCAGATTAAAATTCAGAATTGGAAAATAATTCTTTTCAGATCTCAAGAAACATATGTCGAATCTTAAACTATTCAAATGCTTTTTCTTATTGTTTTTCCCTGCCTCTTTTTGCAACTTATGCTGTGCAGAAAAAAAAATGTTTAATCGATTTTCAACCAAAAACAATGGTTAAATTTTATTGAACGAGATGTTACATTGAATTTTGTTGATTGCAAATTGCAACTCACAAAAAATTTAAAGTACTGCGCCTAATTTCGAATCACTCTTCAATTATTAGGAATTTCGTGTGATAACATTCTTAAACTCTTTTAGTGTGAGGTTTCTTGTCAATATTTTTTTAAAGTAATAAGTAAAAAGTACATAAAGTTTGTGGAGCACAAAATACACTTCTTGGGGAAAAAAAAGAGAGATTATATAGCTTAGATAATATATAGAATTCAACTTTACCAGCTAGAACTTGGAATAATGTATGATATTGTTGTGCAATAAATTTTGTTGCAAGTTACAGATTAAACCGGTATATGTTTTTATGAGTATTCTCGGAAAAATTTTCGTATGGAAGCCTTCTCAACCCACGTTTTTATGTGGAAAGACGTGACAGTTTTTTTATGATTTTTATACGAGATTTCTGCTAATTATACGATTTGTCACACCTGTGTTTGTGATCGTGAATGAGAAAGTCTGCTAGAAAGATATTCTTCTTAATATAGGCTTCATTCAGAATTCGTCTTTTTTTCTCTTAAAATGTTTCCATTCTCAGAGTGTTATATTTTTTTTAATAATTTACTCTAATGACTCTTTCACACGGAGCGGGTGCGGGTTTCTTAGAAGTTTCGCCAATGCTTATCCAATAGACCCTTTCAAACGATACTGAGAGTGGCCCACAACTCGGAAGTCTTCGTGCGGACCCGAATGGCATTATACTAAACTCCAACTTAACTTGACATCACTAGACGATAGATCTTCACGTGCTCATAGGCAATTAATCCATTTTAGCGGAGTGAAAACATAATTCTCGCCAAACCTTATAGCTTTTTGTTCTCTACAGGGTTGTGGTTTGGCGAACATTATGCTTTCACGCCGCCAAAATGGATTAAATACGTATGAGCACTGTGACGATCTACCCGTCTAGTGATGTCAAGTTAAGTTGAAGTTTAGTATAGCAATTGCCAAAATTTAAATGCTAACAAATATTTATTGAACTATGGTATTTGGTACTGTACCAATTAATTTAATTAATTAATTAATTTAAATTTAATAATTAATTAATTTAACTGTACCAATTACGGAAAATAAAAATGAAGCCCCATTAAACAATATTTTTGTATCCATTCATTTTTTGGCCCTTACAATTGATTTCTTCCTTGCTCACCAAAAAAGATAAAAAAAATCAATACCTCTTTCTACGATTGATTAGAACCAGATGCTTATTACCTTAAAAAGCTCAAATGGTTTTTACCTTCTCCCTTCCGAAGTGGGAAATATGGTACCTCAATGGAATGGAAACAAAATGGAAGTGAAATTTGCAGGTTGGACATCATCAAAATAGTGCATGAAGTTTTAGGCAAAAAACAAATTCCCATTAAGTTTATCAACATCTGTCTTAGTCTGGGCGCTAATGTTCAAAAAAGTGGTCCTGTGGGCCACTTCATGATGCAAACATGTGGGTGGTGTCATTCGCTTCGTATGAATGCGTAGAAAAAGAAATCCGATGGTGGGTATCTGGCATCCCGGTATGAGTGACGCTACAGTCGAAAATCCAAAATGGTCACCTCCTTACCCCCTAACGTACTATTTTGTATATATTTTAATTTTTAGACGTCATTTTCCGATGGCCTCAGAAGTATATATACAAAGATCTGGAAGTTTCTAAAGGCTCCAAACTATTCTAAACAGCGTCGGTTTAATTATGGCCACACTGTAAATATAGCCCAACTAATTTAAAAGTCGTTATTTCAGTCCTCAATGTTCTCTCATTGTGTGGTGTGGTTGGAGAGAGAGAAATGCGTGGCAAGGTTTCGACTCCTTAATCTTATCGCAGTTCAAAATTACGAACTGTGATAATAACTTCATAATGGCAGAAATAGACAGCCGGAATCGTGCAAACTAAATTAAGCACTGAACTTTTACATTGAAATCGATATTCTCGAACATTTGACATTCGAACTTCGACATTTTCTTAAAATTAATTTTATTTCCATGTATGTACTAACATAAACTTTTACCAATGCTCATGAGATTCATAAATATACATGATCATGCATAAGAGGTTTTTTTTTTTTTTTTTTGTATATCAAGTGTTTCGAATTTTTTTTTTTAACGTTCCTGAAATGTCGACATGGAACTACAGAGGTTTTAGCAATGCATCAAAATTTCAAAAATTCCTAATACTGTTATTGTTTATTAACTCTTCATAACTTTTAACATAATTAAAAAAAACTTCGGGTTACAATTAGTATCCCTTTATTTTTAACCATACTAATTGAGTGACTGAGAAGCAAAGGAGTCTAAGTGGCTTTTCTTAACTTTTAAGAAAATACACTTTAAAGTTTCTTATTTATATTAAATTCTATGAAAACTAGTGATATCTTTATTCCAGAGGTTAGTACTTGTACAACAAATCATTTTTAAACAAATTTAATATAAATAAGAAACTTTAGAGTGTATGAGACGTTGAACGCAAAACGGATCATCCCACAATTTGATTTCATTGCAGAAGGGGCAAAATTTGGTTTATTGAATGGCCAACTAAATTGGCTATTAGATAAATCACATGTGATCAATTCTGGCATGAATGGTTTTGAAAACACGGGTTAGAAACAGCAAAAATCAAATTGCGAGAGTCCGTTCTGGGGTTCAACGCATTATATATGTCCAGAAACAGCAAAAAAAAAAAAAAAAAAATCCATAAACCAACATGTCTTGACCTCAAATAAAGTGGAACACAGTTTCGAGGGTAAAACAAATTTACCGAACAAAATAAATAAAGATTACAGAACCTTCCGAATTCTGAAGATGAAGTTTAAATAAAATGGCTACCGCAGTAGTACTGTAGTAGAAATGAGTTGAAGGAGTTCACCCTCTTACTTTTTAGCGATTTGATCCGAGAAGGCAAACAAAATGGCGATTGCCGAATAGCAGCATGTCATCAGTTCACAACTTTAAGTTTGTTCAGCCATCTCATCGAATAAACACACGAATTCAGGGTTCCTTTTTTTTATGTCTTTGCCTTTCAATGGGGATGAAATGTATTTTTTTTACGACAGTTCTCCGATTCCAAGTTTTCTGGAAAAGAAAAAGGCAGTAAAGTTCGAAGCATGTTATTCCAGTCTTTGACGGGCTGAAGGTTTTGTTTTAGAACTGACACGGAGAGGTTTAACAGTGGAACCAGATGGTTCTTTGTTTGTCAAGAGGCAAGTGTTCCGAGAAGCTCCGATTCGTATTGCCAAGGAAAAGCTTTTGAGGTTCGATCTGTTTCAGGTTGTTTTAAAGTGGAAAGTACACACCGTATTTTTGTGTGTGCGTGTCATTTCTTTCTTCGTTCTATAAATAGCACTTTCCAACTGTTTCCAGGTTAGATAAATATTCTGGTTAAATAGAATATAGTTTATTTTTATTAATGTTGAAACGCTGTTGCAAATTTCGGATAAACAACTCCGCATGATGGTTTGAAGAAGTAAATAATTATAATGTACGTAACCGAATATAATTCATTCGTATTCGGTTTGTAAATTCGTTATTTTAGCTAGGCACTATTTTGATAATCATGCTATACAAAAATTTGAAAAAGATTATCCGAAATTTAAGAACTCATCCCTAATAAGAGCATTGTAATGATTTAACTGTCATGTTTGGGAAAATTGAGATCAACACTTTACGACTCTTAAGAAAAAAAGTTTGTTTAAAAAAGGTTAGTTGTATAAAAAAACCCGACGTAAAAAATATATATATTTTCGTCTCTTCTGTAAAATCAATTGAGATGAATATGTCATAAGTTTGTAAATTCTACACTTTACTGAAATGGTTATGAAAAATCACTTACTATTTTTAAATTATAAACTCGTCCGACGTGTTATGGGCAGACAATATTCCCTTTAATAAACTGAATTCTAAAATGAGCATAGAAAGACTATAAAAGATTTATGATTTTCGAATAGACAGGTCAAAATCACGCAATCGTATAGTACTTCTAAGTAAGAAACTCCTCATAGTCACATTTTCAAGACAGATTTGCCATTTTTAACAAACGCGGTATTTCCATTTGGATTTTACGAGTGGTATTGCTGACGCAGATTAAATGCTTCCTGTAGGTCATTCCGACATATCTCTAATATTGAGGCATCAGGGAGTTTTCTCACAAAATTCCATTTGTCCAGGGGTCTCAGGTCAGGTGCTGAATTCGCCCACGCAATTATTCTTTATGGAACCTAGGGAATATTTTTCTTATTATCTGACTTTAGGAATTTGGTTGAAAGTATTCAATGCTGACTAAAGATAATTTTTATAGACGGAAAATTCTTTTCGGATTCCATGCATTAACATTGAAACCATCCCTAAAGTTTTTGTAAGATTAAAAGCAACTTCAGGATTGCTTTTAGCTCGTTAAAAAAAGTTCTTTTGGATTTTGATCATAAAGTTCGCAATTTAAAAAATAATAACGATAGTAGCAACAATATTAATAACAATCATACTAATTTAATGATATTATTCATTTCAGTGACGAATTTTCTATCAAGCTACTGATACATTATTAGTATGTAGATCCCACATTATGTTTTAGATCACACATTTTAGTAATGTTTCGTACAGATACAAATATGTATTTGTCTCGACGAGTTCTTCATTGTAATGGTAACAAATAGGTATTGCGCTAACCAATAACATAAATTAATAACAAATAACTTTTCAACACATTTTTATTTGAATATTTATTAAATATTGTATCTGTACATGTATATAATATAAAAGTCGTATTAACGTTATAAAATTATGAAATGCCCCCTTTGCTTCAATGTAACGGTATGTCTGCATTATTTTAGTTTTAAAAATTCACTTGTATCCGAATCATTGTATAAGCTTTTCTCTTTAATTTAATGTTGAGTAGAAAATATATCGATGTTTAAAAAGCAAAATCTTTATCATCGATTTCTTTTCAATAAACAGATAAGATCTTGTAACTCGAAAAGCAGTTTGCAAGTTCTTTATCAGGGCAGACAACCCATCAAAATTCTAAAAATCTGCACACTTTTAACTAAAGTCTACTTTTTTTAACTATTAACAAACCAAACAAATCATTAACCCAAATCAAATTCAGCGTGTTTTTTCAAGCAACTTAGTTTTTCCCTCCACTATTTACATAGTTCAACGAACAGTCAATTTAAACGCGCCCGGATGTACGATTCGATAAACGAATTCTGCGAACAAAAACCAAACGATTCTAAACGATTTCTCAGGATAAATGAAATATTTATTCCGAATCAGAGACATAAGACCTAATCTATAGTCTGGACGGATTTTAGAATTCGTTTTACCTTTTATAAAAATGCAAATGGCGTTAAATATAGGGGGAATCGTATTTTTTTATTTTTTTTTTAAAGCTCTCTTAGTTCTGCTTCCTTTAACACCGTCTTCAAGAGTCTCAAATAACACTGTGGTGGCGAGATATGCATCTCTTGGCGGCGATTCTGGCGCGTAGGGTGGTCCAATGATTCTTTTAAATCCACGCCCGGCTTTAATAGACGCTTCCGTAACAGGATTTCATACTACGCACCCCTTTATTTTCATTCGCCCACATCGGATGGTGACGGGTCTTAAGACGAAGAGGAATTTGGTATTTTTCTATGAGTTTTTTTCTGCTATGATAGCATATTTTTTAGGGTTCCAGTCAGCTATTTTTGATGGATAGGCGCGGTTTTATAATACTCCTTTTTTGGACATGTTGAGAATGTTTTTGGGAGAAAATCGGTGATCGCAGCGTCCAATTTGAATTTGTTTTTATATTAAATTATTGTTTTTGGTTGGGAGGTTTTCTGTGTATATTAAATGAAAAAGATAGGTGTGGCTTTTTGGAAACGGATGTGCGATCAGTTCCGATTGCGGTAGAACCGAGTGATCCCTTAGTGGAATTGAGTGTCTTAGGCATAAGCGCATAAAAAAGAAATTATGCGAAATTCCATCCACTTAATAAGTTTTTCCAATAGATATATTAGCACTGACCGAATATATTAATAATCACAATAAACAAAACAAAAAATTTCAACTAGAGGTAATGAATTCGTTGTTTCTGATATTAAACAGAATATATATTCATGGGGAAAAAATAATATATTTTAATGTAAAATCAAAGTTATAAAAAAAATAAGCATAAAATTATTCCTTTCCTATCAAAATGAATAATAATGATACAAAGTGTACAAGATATGACAGGAGAACATATATTTGTGAGAGTTTGTATAAAAACAAATGTAAAATATTTTCATAGAAATTGATGATTAGTAGAAATTCTATTTCTCGTTGAACGCATTAAAATGCTTATTGATTTTATTTTGGTGATATCATATCACTGAGCCATGCAACTCTTTGATGGGCTATAAATGAATCAGAAAATTCCGTTACTTCGAATTTTATTTTAAAGGAATATTGTGATTGGTCAATTGTTTTTTCGTGCTGATGTTAATGACATGCAACCTTTACTCCAAATATTACCGTGCATCAATTCTTTGATATTTTTCAAACATTATCCTTCAACAAAAAATTCACTAATCATATTATCCTTCAACACTAATTCCCTCATCCATTATAAATTTATGTTATGTCCAATAAAGTAAAGTGGGAAAAAAAAAAAATATTTTTTCTTGCAACGATAGATATCAATAAGCTTTCTTCTAATTTCTTAAATATATCGAAAGACCATTAAAGTGGCTAACATTTCGTATAAAAGACAATAATATTTATAAGCGAAATAGAATTTCAGTGGTTGGAGACCAGAAGTCCTTCGAATTTTTTAGTTTTCAATTTTTCTTCCAATATTCTAATTTTAATTTCGAAATTTTTTTTTAAAAAAATCACATCTTTCATTTGATTCCACATCTATTTGCAAACCATTACTGAAGCCAGACTCCAATCAATTCATCGATCACGTCTTTGAAAACCAATCCCATTGTCGCAAACGATTATCAACCCCGCTTTCTTTTCTTCTTTTCGTTATGACGAGGACTCAAACGTCAGCTGCGACACATCACAAGAGGCACCTGTTCTCTTCTCGATCGTGGCGGACGATCTTCAACATTCCGACAATTTGCCAGACGACCCCCCCCCCCCCTCTTCTCCCCTCCCCACTCCTCAAGGAGAGTTCGAAAACGAGACGCGCGTTGGCATCTGCGCCCCATAAGTCAGGCGGCAAACGTTTGCAATGCCTCTCCCTTAAATTCAAAGTTGGGGTGTCATTCTTTATTATCCTTGGTATCTCATATGGGATATGGGTGGCTTTGCCATAAAAATCAGTGGCACAGATTCCGGTAGTCGATAAGCGTTTGGGTATTCGACGACAATTGAAATGAGGATTTTGTAGCAATTCTCATGCTAGAGAAATATAATTTTTTTTTCCCATTAGTAGAATTCAGTTTCAATTCATTTCTTTTACTGTACGACATAATGTCCTTGTGACCTATATTAATGAGCTTAGCTTGTGGAAAATGTTGTGTTGATTTTCTACAAATTATCGCGCACTGCAAGTTTTTGTCTTTTAGAAAAATGGTTTGGCCTACATTAGCACAAATCCAATTTTCAATACTTCCATCATTGAAAGTTAAATGCGCTAGTTTTAAAATAGTTACAAACATGATTTCTTTAAAATTCAATAAAAATATTACTTTCAAACAAGATTAAACGATATTTTTAAGGAATATCAATAAAAAAACATTTTTACAAACATGGATTAAAAATTCTTTATTAAAAAAATAATACAACCCATAAAAATAGTTTATACATAAATTCTAAATATGTATTGCCAATAAAATTTGAGGATTTTTAAACATAGATTTATGTTTAAGATTAATCATCAATTTTTAAACAAAAATTCCTTGTAATAAGTATATGAGATTTATAATTAACATATTCTACTAAGGTGGGAACATGCACAAACTGATAATGAATTTCAAAAAATAGCAGCTTAATCACTTTTCCACCTCTAGTGCGATATAAAGCTCCATACGTAAATTATACTTTAGGAAATGTTTGGCTACTTTTTTATTTTTTATTACAGCTTTTGAGAGGTTTACCAAAGAGTTTCCCAGGAAGGCATTTCCGTCTAAATTTCGGACTGTGCCCCGCACTGCTAGATGCATAGCAAAATTTTCATTCCGAAAGGGTCTGTTGGGAGAAAAATGGTCGAAAGTGTCCTAAAATTGACTTTGAATGAGTTCAACTAAATTCGATAGCCAAATACAACAACTTGTTAAATTATGAGCTTTCATTTTTATTTAGAAACCGGCCGTTCTTTAATTTTCAACGAAGAAGGGTATTGTCGATTTCACTTTTCTTTTTAAAAGTGAGCCAAGTTGGGGATAAATAATACGTCACTGACGACTTAATATTAAAAGGAAGGGGAGGGGGGGGGGGGGTGAGCTTTCTAAGAAAAGAACATAAGATATTCTAGTCTCCGAATGAAAGTATTTAAAATATCTGAAAAGGAAAACAATATGAAGTAGATATTTTAATCCGTTAATCCTTGAATGCAAATGTCATTAACATTTGTTACTTCCTAACTGTGATATATAGTTGCTTCAATGGTACGAGTGCAAAAAGCTTTAACAAAATATTCAAAAGCATCTTTATTTATGGAAATGTCCGATTTTTAGTACCCATTTCGAATTTACCAAGAAACGAAGCCATTCACTCATCCCATCTAAATCAAAGTCTAGATGCGATCGGTGACACTTCTTTCTCACTTCCTTTCACTTCCAAGTCACGCATTCGCCATTCCATATCGTCTGTCGTTTTCTTGTTACTTATTTTCATTCCCAGTACTTTTTTTTTTATTATTTTTATTTATCTCGCCGATAGAAGCGTCGGCAATCAAACCCCAACTGTGACTGCGCCAGTGGGAGGTCGGGAAAAGCCAGACGATCGTAAAAGCCAATTTTAATCCGTCCTTCCATATTCGGAAGGTGCTCCAAAGGAACGTTCCGTCTGACCCTTTTCCTTCCAATTTTATACAGGGTGGTGGAGGAAATTCTTTTGAGATTTGTGACATTTAGTATTACATTGTGGGGAATTGAAAAATTTCGTTTAGTGTAAAGGATG
The DNA here is from genome assembly GCA_963978545.1 of Linyphia triangularis. Classification (NCBI taxonomy): domain Eukaryota; kingdom Metazoa; phylum Arthropoda; class Arachnida; order Araneae; family Linyphiidae; genus Linyphia; species Linyphia triangularis. The sequence continues at coordinate 56,480,001 of OZ021731.1, read as the reverse complement.
CATTTACAATACACCAGTCAAATTCGAATTTTTTTTTTCTCTCCAAAAAGCCTATTATTTGAGGTTTATTGTAATGAGGTTATTAAGAAAAGTTTATTATAATTGTTTTTGGTTAGGTACAAAGGTTATTGTAGTTTAGGCTATTGAGAACATGCACATTTACTCATTTTGACATTTTATGTTTAGAAGAGCAGACGAACACGTAAGAGATTCCACTTAGGACCAATTCTTTCCTGGATAAGGTTATCCGCCATAATTGATGAAGATGCACAGTATTTATATAAAATAATTTTATCAAATAAGGAAATAAAATGAGTTTTATTGAGACAATCACCAGTCACTGTCACTAAAAAGCCGTTTTTATTGCTATTCATCAGGTCACGATACCAAAGGTGTACAATTTGACGACATTTAATGACTGAAATCTTTAACTGTTAAGGTTGACAACATCTGTTAACAAAAACCGTAACAACTGAAGGTCTTTTGTTCTATGGTCGCCAAATTGGTGAACTTGGCTTCAAAACTTGTTATCGAATAGCTAATTCCAATACCATAATCCTGGACAAAATGATAATAACTATTTGGAAAATAGCTAGTATAGAAAAAGTTACACGAAGAAAAATTTATGTAATTTTTTATTAGTTATATAACTGTTTTAACAATTACAGATATGAAAATTCGAATCAAAGAATTGTTTTCCTGTTGAATAGCAATATTTGTAACATGTGGCCAAAATGATGAGTCCGGCAATAAATACAGAAAAATAATACTTAATAATCAATGCCTTACCAATCAATAATGCCTTGTTTTTCTATTACTTTAATCAGTCTGGATATCATCGAGTATGAAATTTTTTTTAAAGGGGCTCTGGTAGATTTTCCCATGCTTTTACTATGGCTTTTTTTTTAGTTCATCTTTATTACTGTAGCACTTGCTGTTTGCATAATTTCACGCTAATAGGTTAAGTACGCTATTCGTAATAAGAATAAACCATGAACATAATCCATTCGTTATAAAATAAATGGAAATAAATGTACAAAATCATTTCAATCCCTGTTAATCTGCAATATTCTGAACATAAATCAGAAAATAATACTTCTATTTTATTAGTTGCTCTGGTACTAAAATTTAAACAGGAGTGATTTTCAACCACATACTATAGATCAATTGATTGTTCTTGTTTCTAAGTACAACGACATGGACACATGTACAAATAACATAGATATACATTCCAGTTCTTCACAAAATGTGACCGTTATTCGCTTAAAGAAAATAACTATCGTCCCGAAGCAAGAACTTTTAAAAATTGGTCGATGCGTGTCTTACGAGTCAAAGATCACTCATTTTCCTAGCAATGGGACAATATTCTTGTTTAATTTGAGGTTTTCCATTAGTGATCAAATTTTTCCTGATTGAGTCGCTTCATTTTATATATACTTTATGCATGGTTCTTTGGTGTTGCATTGAGTGGGTTTTTATATCATCTGCCAAAATTAACCTGCACAAATAACTATTTCGTAAAAATAAATTCGAGTTTTGAACCAATGACAAACCTTTATTTAACTTTTTCTTGACAGACATTGCGAAAACCGATTTCGTATGACGTCGCCATGATTAATTGCATTATTAATCTATCTCACTAGTTAATTTTTTCAATTTAAATATCATTATATTATTAAAAATGTATTTTTTAGATTGAATATTGTATGAAAATAAAGGTTTTAAAAATTAATATTTTAGCGTGTACAGTTGCTTTTTTATTAATTTAAAATATAAAGTCAAATTGTAGATACGGCAATACCTATAAATTGCTTTAAGCAAGCCGGATTTACACTCTGCCAGTGGACCTCCAATTTAGATGACCAGTTCTGTGAAGTCGCAAAGTGACCGCTGCGCCGTCTGTCGGTGATCAAGGGAGAGCGCACGTGATTGGTAGATGGGAGTCGCCGGTGCCAGTAAATAGAAAATGCTTGGTTTACTGGAACCAGGAGTCAGGTGACGTCACTGACTGGCGATGCAAACTGGAACCTCGACTGGTAACGAGTAAATCCGACTTTATAATATAAAACTAGACATATTCCCAAGAATTTTCCAAGGAATTTAAAAACTTGTGGAAAATCCTACAAAATGTTGCAACAAATATTGTTTATGAATGCTCTATATATAGATAGATAATGCTGTAAGAAACCAGTATAATGTTATATAACGTGATTTGTATTCGCATTTATAAATTTATACTGAAAACCCTATCATTAAATTGTTGGGCATAGCGAATTGCTCAAAACTTAATAAGCTTTCGTCAGACTAAAATACGTCAAAGTTAAAATATTTTACGACAATTTTCAACATAACTTAATCGTATGTCATTATTTTGCAACAAATCTAAGTGAATCATATTGAAAATATTTCAAAGCTACTGCATTCTCTCAAGATTTCTTACATAATACAATATAAAATTGCGCCATTTAGAAATTCTGAGCAAAGTTTTAGAACATTTCTGGCCATTGTAGAATATTACTCAGTTGTGCAACTATTTTACATTTCAACAATGTTTAACATCTCTAATTAACTGAATGGATGGCATACTTCAAAGTTGTAAAACAAAATCAATTCAATACAACATAATTTTGCTTCACAACTTAATGGTATTTGGTTTTTACACATTTTCTTTGGGCAGGATGACAACTTCTGTTGACAACAGTTTTGTTACCTATTAGAGAGTGCGTAGAATAAAACAAAGTTTTCCAAATCATGATGGCTACTCAATCAATTTATTTATAATCTATATAATTGGCTCAATTACCTAATTGATATATGCGTTTTCGAGCCCCGCCCAACCAATTAAGGATCATATAAATCAACTATGATAACAATTAAGCTATTGCAGTGGCATTAATAATTCAATAAAAATGTTCGAGGTTTCCGATAATAACAACTTAGAACTTAGATAATATCCAACAACCTATATTTTTTTTCAATGGATACTTTAAGAATATTTTTTTTTTAAATAAAAAGGACAGTGCTTAGATTCTTTAGTTCTCTTTCACAAGCCAATAAGAATAATTCTTTTTTAGAATTATAGAATTAAAAAAACAATATTTTATACACAATTTAAAATTCTTTCAATTAACACAAATTGACAAGATAATAAATAAAAAATCAATCTACTAAGGGAGAATTAAACACTAGCAAGTTAAGATGTTTAATTTTCAATTTGTGTGATTTTTTTTTTACAAAGAAGAGCCTGTAGTTTCTTAACTTTTCCGAACCTAAAAAATTATATTCTATTTGTTACTTATTCACGCACCGATAAATTCAAATACGCTGCGTATTGAAAATAGTTGCATAAACACAAGCAGAGAAGTTATATAACTGTAACATGCTTCTATCAAAATTTTTAAATGACTTATCGTACCCACTTTCAAAATTTCGAAGACATAAAATTAGTTTACAACAAAATCCGTCGTAAACTAATTTTATGTTTTTGACTTATTAAAAGTAGGTAAAATAAGTTATTTCAAAATTATGGTAGTAGCAAGTCACAGTTATATAATTTCTGTGCCTGTGTTTATGCAACAATACAACAACATTATAAATGGTCTTAAATCATGTTTGCTGTGATTTTATATGAGTTAGTTAGTTTTTTTTTACTTCTTTTACTGTGCTTAATTAGAAATGTTTATAAGACAACGATTCATTGAAGTTTCTTGTACAGCAAATAAATTGCACCATCAAAAATGTAACATCAAAGTTGTAAAGCATTTCAGTAAATTGTTGTGAAACGCTATTATTATATAATATGGTAGAAATTGTTTGAAACAAGCAACATTTGATCTTAATAACTCTGGACAGAAAACATGCAACAAAGTATGAACTCAAAATTGATTAGACGCCACAAACATTTTCTAATTCCCTGTATTTGGTTTTCAGCAATCTCATAAAAGTGGATATGCTTTATTGTACTACAGATTTATCGATCTCAGTGCAATAAGGGAATTAAATTACCCTACTATTTTAATTTTAACATCCAATCAATAACCACCCGACCATATCTTATGGGTCCCCATCAATCTCTTCTAAAAAATCCTATTCCTAACAAGCTTTTCAAAACTCGTGGGAATCGGATATTCCAACAGCCGCTGTTGACGACAAGAATTTTCCAACAAAGCTTCTCGGGTCAGATTTACAGCCGCTGTGTGCCAGGAACCATGTCGTAATAAACAGTCCGGGATCCCCAACCAAAAGACTTTTTCTTTATGGACAGAATAATAAAAAATCTCCTCCAAAATGGCATTGTGAGCGGAGTCCTCCAAAAGCCCATTGTGCTGCAAGTTCTCCAGAAGTATTGTGGAAAGTCCTCCAGGTTGAATGGGCGGGTTGTCGAATTCTGAGGAACTATCAGTAGGGGGTGGAAGGGGATCTATTGAAGGGATAAGGGGTGCCGCGGAACAATTCCTTGGAGCAGATTTTGTGGGTGGAACGTTTTGGAGAAACATAAACTTGTGCTGTTGACTGTGAATAGCGTTTTTGACTTTGAAAATCCTTCTTTTCCGTAACGAGCGTATTTGTTCAAAGTTGGTAGTTAGTCAATGTTCGTTATAATACAAAAAAAAAAAAGATGAAGGTGTATTAGCCGTCTTTAAACAGAATATGTTATTCAAAAAGCAGTCATGCGTTTGCGGGCAATTAATTATGTTTCTGTCCGACTTTAATACGACTTGAATTTTGTGCACTGTAAGTAATAGTTATGTAGCTTCTAACTCTCTAAGCGATGAAGTGACCTTAGTACAATCCTGCAACTGACTGTCCAACTCATTCTTAATCTAGATCTGAACACGTTTTAATTTAGGTTTTAATCTTAGCTATTGTTTGGTCTTACTGACAAAGTAATATACGGCTGAAGTTGAAAATACTAGACCTCTCTCTCTTATAACGAATAATCCATTCATCGCATTCTTATTATTCTGTCACTATTTAAATCCTAATTTTTATCCAATAGTTGCTAAAGGGAAAAGGATTTCTTTAAAACTATACAACGAACTATATATTTACCAAAGCAGCCTTTTATATGCGCAGAAATGTCTGGAAACTTTATTATTCCGCACTTTGTGCCAAATGTTAGATTTTTAGAAGCACTTTCTTTGTTAGAGACTGTACACAAATTTTATATCTTTACAGCAAAACATCACAGAAGATTTATTTTTAGTAGTAGAATTTCTTAATTTAAAAAACTACATATGGGTTTATACAAACGCAAATTACTGATTTTGTGTAAAAAATATAAAAATATAAGCTTATTTAATATCTTATTGTTAATTTTATTTTTTGACTAAATTTTACTGTCCTACAAATGTGATTTAAAAAAAAAAAAAAAACTTAAGTTTACCTTACAGAATTTCTTGATTTCAAAGGCTACAAAACAAAAATTACTGATTCTGTATGAAGATTATATAAATAAAGGCTTATTTAATATCTTATTATATTATTAATGTTATTCATAGAACTAAATATAATTATACTACAAGTTATATTTCCGATTTTATGATGTAGTAGTATAGGTACTACTTATTTCATAGTATAAATTTAATTTTTTTCCCGTTAAAGTGGAATAAAATGTTGGCATAATACGAACACACTTTGGAAGTCCCGCGAAATTCATTATAATGAGATTTTACTACAAAATTACAGAACGGTGTCTTAGGACCTACCCTTAATTCAACTTGAGCTTCTGTGGTTTTTTTCATACAATAGACAATGAATAATTTTTAATCAACGAGTCTCTTTAAAACTGCTTGTTGAAAACACTTCCCGTAAAAAGCTTACCTAAATTAAGCTTATTGCCAGATTCATTTACCAAGACATTTTCTTTGAAGTAGAACACCAACAAGGAGCGTACAAAGCGCCTAACAATTCAAATAGATAACTTTCTGCAAATTAATGGTCGTTGTAGGCAAACTTCAAACAAATGACGGAAGCGTATTTCTTGAGGTTTATTTCGAGGTATCTTTCACTCTCTGGTCGAAACAGTAGCGTTTGTTCATTCACTGGGAATGGAATGGTTGTCTGACAGATCCGCAGCCAAGATGTCGGTGGCCAGAACAGTCATCAGGTGAACAATTCCAACAATTAAGACAATCCTGAATACTGTGCAGTTGACAAGTCGGAATTATTTGCGGTTATTCTTTTGAATCGGCTAGTGAATTCCTCTTTGGATAGTATTCTAAATATGACAGCTATCGGGATGGGCAGGCGTCCAGGTGTTTAGTCTGGAATTTTGTTTGAACATTTTTATGAGTTCAATTTAGAAGGAAAATAAAAGGTAGGCTTTATGTAATTGCTAAATAAAAACTGTAGTTCCACTCTCTTGATTCAACTGCCGTTGATTGTTCGTTGTTCTATTAGAATTTTTAGTGGTGGGGTATTGAAAAACCTATACACAATTCTTGAGTAAAAAGTATTTTCACAATGTTCATAGTACACTTCAAAATTGAATTGTATATCGAAATCCTGTGTGCAATGAAAACCGACATAATTTACCCGAAACAAAAACTCGTCAGTAAAGAAAATTATATAAAAAAAGTAGTGTTTATAGTATAAGTTTATTAGACATGAATCATACGCATTTGTAAGGTACAAAAACTTACATAATCGTTGATTTCCATAAAAGCAAAGTGCCCAAAATTGATTTAGTCATCAAGAGATGGTTATGATGCTGGTTTGCCATTTTGTTTTTAATAAACGATTTGGAAATCAGTGAATTGATGATTATTTGAAAGTATAAAATATAAAAAAAAAAAAAAAAAAAAAAAAAAAAACTTAGCAAAAAAAACCCCTTTTTTTTTTAATCTTAATTTTAAAATATGACACGAAATTATAACTTTGTAGTTCAACACTTTAATTCATGTCACTTTTAACCATAGAAGTGGGGATGGAAATTTATTATTTATACTATTTTTATGCTATCGTTTTTTCTACGTATAAATACAAGAAACACCAATGAAATGTTTAACGAATAGAGCCAGGAGATTTCACAGAGACGAAGTTTATGAACCAGAACGTCGTAAAATTATGCATAACTAGGCTCTTTTTTTTTTTTTTTTTTTTTTTTTTTTGCAAATCATATTTTTAATACCTGCACTTCTCAATGGCGGATTCAGCCAGGGGGCGCGGGGGGCGCGCGCCCCCTCCTCAGATTATTATTATTATTATTCTTTTTTTTTTTATAATTGGCACACAAAAAATTAAATTTTTTTTTTTTTAATAAGTTCACTTAACGAGTATATTTCGACCTTCGTCTAATTTCCGAAAAAAGCCCCCCCCCCCCCCCCTCCCCCAAAAAAGAGTTTATTTTTGGTTCAAGGTTCTTTTTATAGCCCTCTCCCTTCCCATTCAAACGGACGTTAGAAGACTGTACAAGTAATCAAACCTCCACCCCCTTGACTTCGAAGACATCTCCACAACACTTTACCATAGGAGTTGGAGTTGAGTTAGGTAAAAACTCTTTTACAAAATAATAATTGTTTACTTTTATTTTGTAACAATAAGGAGCCGAAACCAAAGCGAATTTTCCTCTCTGAACTTCTAACTTTTAGACGATCACAAGAGGGGGAAGGGAGGGGGAATACACCGGATGTCATCTTTCTCTCCTGATTTCGCACAAGGGATGGACGTGGGGAGGAATATCACTGGACACTGAATGAGATAACATCTCTACCCTTCTGGGTCTTTGTCCTTGAAGCCCTCTTTTAAATGGTTGTGGTGTGGTTTACTAGTTAGGACAAGGAGAAGAAATTTTTGAACGCGTGGTGAGTGTTGAGACTTATATTCGGTTTACAAACTGTACACTTCCGAAGTTAACCAAAGAGTAGGGTAGGTTGTAATACATAAATGCATCCAAGCGACAAAAAGTAAGTGGGAACACATTTTTTTAGCGTTTCTTTTTCTATTCTGAAATTATAAATACTATTTATTTGATTTAAAAATGAAAGCAATCGTTACGAGAAGTCAGAAAGAACGCTTTACTGGCGTGGAGGACTTTTTAAAAAGAATTGCTTTGTGTTTGGCACTCAAAAAATAGTTTAAAAAAGTTATTCTATAGCGATTTTTGGAAATGCACCTGTCATTACCCATTTTTGTCATATGCTTGGGAATACTTTTCTTCGAGAAAAGTAAGTTAATCTTTGTTGTTAGTGGCTTAATTTTTAAACCCTTTTTTAAATTAACTTCGATTTTGTGTGTCTGTGAGGAATAAATCCGTGGAGGACTAATTAATCCTCTTGTTATCAAATCTAACTAAAATAACTTGTTGTCAATAACAATAACCATGTTTTCGGACAAAAAAAAATTAATAATAAAAAATAAAAAAAAAATAAAAAAAGAATTAGTCAAAGAGACGGAATTGATGATTTTCTTCGCAGTGGTCATCAAACACCATGAAAATTGAATCTCAGATCAAAATAGCTTAAGTAAATTGCAATTGTACATAAAAATTGGCAAGGAATATAAAGGATACCATAAAAACTTTGTATTTATGGATTCATTTTTTTAAAATGAACTATTTGACCTACCACACTGGATCCCACTGACTTGCATTCCTTTAACTTAAAAAATTAACATAAAATTTTGTTACTCCTGGTTTCTATCGTTTGCTTTTTACTTTATCCTTTATATCTACTTTTGATTTTGTTTATTTGTGGCGGGAAAATCTGTGGAAGGATAACTAACCCACTAGCTGCCATCCAATCAAGCTGAAACTTGGCAGATAGTCAACGAGAATTCATTCTATCAAGTTTCGGAGATTTTCACTAAAAGAAACTTTTACTCATGTTTCTATTAACACTATAAATCTTGGGTATGTATTAAATGATTTATATAAAAATTTTACTTTTATGAATAAATTATTTATACACGTAGGTGGCACATTTTTTTTTCACTGGACTACATAAGTGTAACATTGTATCTATGTAAAAAATGCTCTGATTGGCTGAAATAAAAGCCAGGAATTGGAAAAAAAGGATTTTGTATCAGAAAAGTTGAAAATAAAATAAAATTTTGAAGAACAAGAGTAGAAAATATGAAAATGAACTGTCAACAAGTGAGATTTATCAAGAAATATAAAACAATTTATATTCGATGCTATAGAGAACTTCTACCTATTAAAAAAATATTAGACTTTGACATATTTAAGCTAAATAATAAAGCAAGATTCGGCTCTTCTAATACACTAACATTTACATCGTGTAGTGTTTTTTCTTTCTTTATTAACTACTCTATTATAATTATCCATAGATGGATAAGTATAAGATAACTAAGTATAGTTTGCTAAATAAAAAAAAAAAAGGAAGACTGGAATTTGTTTTGTGCTAATTATTCAATGTTTAAATTGTATTTTTTTTGCAATTGCCTTCTTAAAAATAATACTTATAATTATTAGTAAAACGTTCTCTTTGAAACACAATTTTTCCCCTGATTACTTTAGATTACTTGTGTAGCAATGGATTATCCAGTAAAACAAGGTATTTTTACTTACTAAGCTCACTGCATAAATATGTAATGAATATGTTAAATTTTGATGTACAATTACTGATTTCCCTGTTTGATGTAAGTATAGTATAGGATTTATACTTAGTCAGTTAGTCACAAATAATAGTAGCAAGTTCCCACTTTCATTGGAATTTCTTCAGTATAATCTATACCTCTGGGGATGTAGCTTACAAAAATATTTAAAATGCACGATACATTTTTAATACAATTTGTTTTTAAAATAAAACAGATAATGAAAAAACAAAAGGGTAGTGTTAACGCGATAAGATACCTAACCGCTACCACGCTAACCTTACGCTAAAATAACAAGTCAGAAATGTGACGAAAGAGGTTGGGGGTCAATCAATGGCTATGGATTAACTTAAAGCATATTTTTTGAACATTGCCTAGCTTTTTTTTTTTTTTTTTTTTTGCTTTTTTTTTAAATATTCAATTCTGTCCTGGTTAAGGCACAATCTTGCGCCCCCCCTCAGGAAAATCCTAGATCCGCCACTGGCACTTCTGCATAAGATTCAGTGAATATAAAAGCTATTTATTCATCCCGGTGCAAATAGATGTGATTATATAGATAAAATAATGTAAAGAACTTATGTATGACAGCAAACGTGGATGTAGGTAGGTTAGCACATGTGTTTAGACAGCGATCTCGTAAAAACCTAACACGGCCTTCCATGAAATAAACTGTTATCACTAATAAAACGGCTTCAAAGCAAAATAATCTAGAAAAGCGACAGGATGCTTATAAATGCTTAAAAGAAACCCACATTTTATCTCGATCTCCTCATTGTTTTGCAGTTGGCATTCTTAGTGTTGTCTCGCACACTTCTAGTTAAAACAGTTACCAGAAGATCTTTTTATTGATAGTGTATTGTTTATGTTTCTGCTTTATTCCCTACGTAATACACAAATGATGCTGCCATTAAACTGTTTATTTTAGATTTTTGTAAAATTACACAAAATAAGGTTGTATACTAAATACTACTTCACTATGAAAATTCTTGTAACTATTATAACATTGAATAACGACTAAACACGCCGGTAACGACACCAAGCCTGCATTAACTGTAACACACAGTAAAATTCTTCATCTTTCAGCTTGACTCTCATTTGATAAAGAGAGGAAAATATAGCAAATGCCTTTGATACGGCATTGCATCAATTTCATATTGTATTTTCAATGTCTTAACTTTTTATTCTTTCATACTTATAATTAGTTCCGATTCTAGCAATGCCTTTTGAAGTCCAAGGTAATTTTTGATTGTAGAAACACGTATTGTTTTAAGAGTGTTCATAATTTTCTTTAATATTCTACTATAAAACCAAAGTTCTATGTGACTATACATTAGTATTTTTAGAACATATATAGTACAGGTTGGTTCTAAATAAACTTCGTCTGTTTAGATACGTCAAGAGGCCCTATTCTGATGAATATATCTCAATGAAATTTGTACTTATAATATTAAGACTATCGGAAAATTATACCTGACTGAAAAAAAACTCAGTTAAAACTATTACAACCAGATGGAAATACACCACATTAACGAATTATATGAAAGTTATAGAGCGACGTTAGGTTGTAAATCAAGTGTTAGACCAAGAAGAAAATAATAGAATAAAGATTTGATATTATATCATATAACTGTAGTTCTCTTGAGCACCATTTTCCAAACTGCATGTATATTTTAAAATCATTATTATTTTTTATATTTTTTCCTCTGTAGAGCTAATTTACCCCATGATCACAGTAACATGCATAATTTTTATTACGAAGATTGATTACTATAGGATTCATACGCCTTATATGCATTTGCCCTTTATATACATTGCCAACTCCTATATGCAATTGGCCGATCAAACGGTATATGGTTAGCGTGCTAGCTTCTAGACCGCGAGGTAGCGGGTTCGAGTCCCGTGTAAGGCATGGGTGTTTGTAAATGTATGTTGGCTTGTCTAATGACGAATGTTTCGGCGCATTATAGCCCTCGTGTTGCTGATGGCACCAGATAATCTGAAAACAACCAACCTATATGCAATTGTAACTTTTAGTGATTTAGACATCAGATCGACTTTTCATAGTGTTTGACCATTACGAAGATATCCATCGATTTCGACCTCTCTTTTGTTTTGCCCTTGAAATTTTGCCCAGTTGTCTTTGACAATGCTTTCTATTTGTCAAATTTCAGCTTCATTAGGTGACCACAAGTGTGTTAATTAGTCTTTGAGAGTTATAATAGGAGCGTGTGTAAAAGCGGTCATTTGGGGAAAGATTCCAAAACTTGATACACGCATTCTCATAGACAGCGAATCTATCTGTCGAATTTTCGCCCGATTAGATGACACCAAGTGGGTTAGATAATCCTACGAAAAATAAAATAGAAGCGTGTGTAAAAGCGACCTTTTAGTGACAGCCACAAAATTTGATAGACTGTATTCTCATCGCCAACTACTTAATTAATGTTTCAAATCAATTGTATCACGTCAAGTGGGTTAATAAGCCCTCCGCAGATTTGTCAGCTACAAACACGAGAAAAAACAAAATCGGAAGTTAATATATAAAAGATTAAAAAGAAAAATATTCATAAGCCGCATTAGTGACAGACAGGACAAAAAGGCAAACAATTCAAACCACTTAATTAATTTTAATATTCAATTATCTATTTATATCTCTTGCGTAATCTCATTCATTTGCATAATAACGACCTCATTAACACTACAAAAAAAAATCAATCGATCCCTAACTGCTTAAGATTCAGTAAAGATAACAATGCAGTCCTTTTCTTGACTCAGTTATGCTACCTGAATAAGGTGACTTCGATCCCAGCTACAATTCTTCCTTTGTCTTGACTGCTGTGAGCTGAAGGGTCGCTGATATCAGCAACTCAAAGGCCTGTTGCCTTTATTCCTTTGTGAGTCTGAGTTGTCTTGACTCTTCTTATTACCAGCTATAAATCTCATTTTTTGATAAGACCGCGCGAATGTATAGAAGCTCATTGTTGTTCTTGTTGCAGTTTGGGGCGTTTCTTGCAAGTAAGCAGGTTTTTTTTTCATAGGGGAATCTTTTTTTAGGTTCCACACGCGTTTGTTAAAACAATAAAGCACCTATTGGAATTATATTCAGAAAGAAAGAAAAAAAAAAGATAACATGGGATTGTCGTGTAAGATTTATGTGAAAATATCCAAGCATTGAAAACTAAAATGACATTTTTTAGACGAAAATTGCTTTACGTTACATCGCTATTCATTTTTTTGCTAATTACGTTAGAAATTAAGGCATGCTTTTGATGTTGATATGCCGCATGCCGTATTGATTTTAATACGTGTTTCGTAAGGTCTGATCTCCTACGTTACATCTGATATGTGTACTTACTGTGATAACTGATTACCTATGTTCCAACGGTATGAAGGAAGAAGACAATATTTATGCACATTCACAGCCTAAAAGGTGTAAAAAAATAAATATTTCTAACAATTTTCCTAAAGTTGTATTTGTTTTCTAAAAATAAACTACCTTTGTTGCCACGCTACCTAAGTCCTCTATCGTAAAACTAGTCTAAAAGTACCCCAGTCTGTGCTGTGCTTCAAACACAGCTTTAATTAACCCAGAGGACATCAGTGCCCAGTCTTTTACTAACCATCTCCCACTACACAACCTTACGGTAGAAATTCTGGTTTCTCCGTTTAGAGTAGATTCCAAACCACATCCTCACACAAATGGACGAACAGACGTAATTAGAATTCGTATGCGACACTTTGCTTAAAAGCAAAAGTTAATCTCATTTTAAACGTCTTTAAAAAATATGCAAGGTATCACCTGCCGTGTGCATCGTAATGTAAGAAAGACATCGAATCTGGGCGGCTCCTTTTTTAGGAACAAGGATAGAACAAGCCGAATATTCCATCGATACACCCGGAAGGCATGTCCAGACGATACAACCACCTGTTGCCAACATGGAGAGAAATATGATCCCTTCCGAACTCCACTGACTCGAATGACAGGTAAAAATAAAATCAAACGATTGATAAATAGATCCGCTCTTTTTTTTTTAATATTGATGCGGTCTGGCAACATCTTTATCTTTAGCATATACTAGTTTAGAAATTTTGTTTAGCACTACAAAGAATGATGCGTAAAGGTTATGAGTTTCCTTTTACAAACATTTGTTGAAAATGGTCACTTGGTGATTGTCTAAATTGGTGATTCGACAACTGTTTGGTATGAAAAATTGGTGTGAGGTTTTAGAAATTCCTCGAAGAATAAATATTTAAAAGTTTTAGAAGCGAAATAATAATTAAGACCAGACAAATTATTAAAAATTTTAGCTTCTTGGATACGGGTGATGTATTAGTGGTAATTTTATAACCATCAAACAACATATCTATTGTTATAAAGAACCGACACTTTACCTGCTTTTTTATACATATTTAAATTTAAATTTTTGAAGGGACTAATTTGTAGAAAGTTGAAAATAATTATGCTATTTGGCAATATTTCCCGAATCGTTCATAATACCGCCAGTCCCGAACTGCTAATTATATAAACGCAATACTTACAGACTTGTATATCAGCTTCCATTTTGAAAATTCACGGCCAGAAGTAAAACTAAGAACATATCCTCAACACCACAACTCCTGCCATGTAATAAATAAATACCAAAATTTAATCGGAAGTTCAACCCAAACTTACCAAAAGTTGTATGTGTGCAAAAGCATTTCATTTGCACAATCCAAATTATTTTCCTTAAAAAACAGTCAACAATTTCAAAAGACTAATATGTCAACGACATGTGTGGAAAAAAAAAAGGGAAAAAAAATCTGGTTTCAACTATCCTCATATCACCGGAAACTAATTGTGTCCAGCACCAATAAAAATTTTATAGACCAGGTAAAAAAAACTCCACAAGAATTTTCACCTCTTAATACTTATCCATTCATTCAATCAGAATAGTTTTTCCACATCTACAGATGCTGTGGTGATAAATTCTATTCCCAACGGATATATTTGACAGTTACATATCCTCGTACAACGACGAGCCATCCTATTCCAAGGTTAATTCTTCATGCGTAAAAATATGCGCCTAAGGCACGATAATAGCTCGTAGTAAATCATTAGTTGTTATAAACGCATACGTTAACTTTCCAGCTTTAGAAGTATTCATGTAAGGAAACGATATTTACAAGAGAATAAAAGGGTGGAGAATTTTTATTCCAAAGGAAGAAACAGGGAAATTGTATCAAAATCAGGGAAATTTCTAGGAAAACAGAGGGATTTTTTTGTCCAAAAAGGGAAATTTCATGTGATATTTTTTATATTCGATCTTTTGGGATTCATGAGAGGATAAAAGAAATGAAGTAATTTGTTTAGCTAAGAAGTAAATTCGAATAATGATTTTTTTTTTTAAAACGGTTTATTGTAAAACAAAACATAAATTTTATTAAAATAATTAGATTTTTTTCCCAGGATTTCCATGAAAAGGAACTTAAAATGCAAAAAGATTATATTGATAATGCCCTCCCCCCACCTCTTCCAGAAAAAAAATCCCTCAAACATTGAAAATATCAAATTTTCCAGCAATAGATTGCATGAGTACTCCATCTAAGAAATAATACTGAACTGCAGTGCTTTAAGCCTTCCTATTTAAACTTTCTTTTCTTATTTTTTTTTTTTAAATGAATAAGATGCAAAAATTACCCTCGGATCTGCAAAAATGCTGTATAATATAAAGGTGATTGGAGAATGCAAAAAACAAACAATGTACCTTTATTAATCGTAGCACTCCATTTTACTATAGAAAGTCCTGAAAAAGGTTTACAAACAACACTTTAAAAACACAACTTTTGTTTCAACGAAACCTATGCATGGCCTTTAATCATGTTATTTTAATTTTTGTTTATAAATTGTTTCAACATTCGTAAGATAATCACAGAAACATTGCATAAAAATTCATTTCAAGAAAATAATTACGTTCTACTATTTGATACTTTTACAATGCGTTTGCTCCGTTTTAAAATATATGGTAGTTTGAATTATACTTTATGAATAGTGTTGTTCACAAAAGGTAATAATAAACATGAGTGCTGTTATTGAGAAAATTGAAAAACAAACTTAAGAACTAGTATATATACTGCAAAACCTTCAACCGTTTTGAACTTGTTACAAAACTTGCTTCAAGCATTAGTAATCGTTTTAAAAACAAAAGTCATAGAACAAACTGTATATCATAGGATTGGGCGATAAAGTTCTTTCAATAGTTTAATAATACATTTTTTTTAAAAGCGATTTGAATAAAATTCAAGTTACCATTGTTTTAAAACAAATTGAATAAAATGCATTTGAACTTTTTTTAAAAACTCTTTGAATAAAATATACTTAAACATTGTCGAAAAATATTTCGCCTCTTGTACGCTGGAAGCAAAGCACAAGCGTTACCATAAAATGTTAAACTAAAAAAAGTATATTTTTCTATTGTATTGAACCAATTGAGAGTGTGAGTTATTTCTTGGAAAATGATTGTTGCCAAAAAAATCGAATTTCAGTTCAAAAACAAAATCGTCTGCAATCATCTGCCATAAATAAATGTGTCTGCATCGGGAACTGATTTCTCCTAAATGGCGCTACAAATCAGTCATCTCTCTGTGTTGACATTACGAGATTTTATTATCGGATAGCGAGAGAGTGGGAAAAGACGACTTAGAAAACGTTTTTATTTATTTGTATTCTCCAAGAAACATTAAGAAACGCGCTTATCGTTTCTTAACTGATAATAGTTTTTCAGATGTCAACGTGCCAAAGATTAAAAATCTAATCAGCAGAAAAGCAGAAATTTACGTCAGAAAAGTTATACTTCCACCGTTAAATATCTATATTTTACAGTATTTGTTCCTTACCTGCCATCGGAGATCTAACGATGTAGTGCAAAAATCTATAACTATTAAATGAGAATTTTTTACAAGTATTTCCATTCCATCGCTATTTCAGATGCTAATATAACAATTTAATTATTAAATATACTTTTAAAAACCCAATATTTATTTTAAAATGTAATATGGCCTTCGCCATGACCCAGTACTGCAGGTTAAGTTTAGTTCAATAATCCGCCTAAAGTTCAATTATATTGGACTAGCTGAATACCCGTGCTGCGCTACGAAATTTTACCATTAGCATTTTAGCGATCAAAAGACATTCATGTATTCTACACTTCAGACGTTTGCTCCCTTTTCGATCCCGACAAATTGATTTATCAAAATAGGAACTTTCCCTTGTTGACATTTTAAACGAAATTTATAATTGTGAATAGTAAACTGGAATAGTTTATTGTGTTTATGTTTGCTCTTAGTTCTAAATTTCAAAGTAGTAGCTGTATTGGAATTAAGTTAATTAGACATTAAGTTAATCCTCGTATAGTTTCAATGTTGCGTCGTCTTTTCATCCCTTAAAAATTCGTTAATCGATATTGGAATGACTTATTTTTTTAACATTTGCAAAAAAATATCAGAAAAATGACTACATTGGAAGAGGAACATTCGGATATCCCTCGTTTGGAACATTTAACCCCTTTTCGACCCCTTAAAGTTGGTTAATCGAGAACAGAATAGCTTACTTTTTCTATGTTTATTTTTTTTGACATTTGTACCAAATTTCCGAGTTGTGACCATATGGGAAGTGGTACATTCGAATATTCCTCGTTTGGAACGTTTAACCCCTTTTCCACCCCTTGATCCACCGGAGATCGGAATAGTTTACTTTTTCTGCGTTTGTCTTTATTGATATTCACACCAGTTTTCAGAGTTGTGACTATGTGGGAAGTAGGATTTTCGAATGTCCCCCGTTTGGAACGTTTAACCCCTTTTCGACACCTTAAAGTGTGTTAATCGAGATCGGAATAGTTTACTTTTTCTATTTTTACCATTGTTGATATTTGTGCCGATTTTCAGAGTTGTGACTATGTGGGAAGTAGGATTTTCGAATGTCCCCCGTTTGGAACGTTTAACCCCTTTTCGACCCCTTAAAGTGTGTTAATCGAGATCGGAATAGTTTACTTTTTCTATTTTTACCATTGTTGATATTTGTGCCGATTTTCAGAGTTGTGACTATGTGGGAAGTAGGATTTTCGAATGTCCCCCGTTTGGAACGTTTAACCCCTTTTCGACACCTTAAAGTGTGTTAATCGAGATCGGAATAGTTTACTTTTTCTATTTTTACCATTGTTGATATTTGTGCCGATTTTCAGAGTTGTGACTATGTGGGAAGTAGGATTTTCGAATGTCCCCCGTTTGGAACGTTTAACCCCTTTTCGACCCCTTAAAGTGTGTTAATCGAGATCGGAATAGTTTACTTTTTCTATTTTTACCATTGTTGATATTTGTGCCGATTTTCAGAGTTGTGACTATGTGGGAAGTAGGATTTTCGAATGTCCCCCGTTTGGAACGTTTAACCCCTTTTCGACACCTTAAAGTGTGTTAATCGAGATCGGAATAGTTTACTTTTTCTATTTTTACCATTGTTGATATTTGTGCCGATTTTCAGAGTTGTGACTATGTGGGAAGTAGGATTTTCGAATGTCCCCCGTTTGGAACGTTTAACCCCTTTTCGACCCCTTAAAGTGTGTTAATCGAGATCGGAATAGTTTACTTTTTCTATTTTTACCATTGTTGATATTTGTGCCGATTTTCAGAGTTGTGACTATGTGGGAAGTAGGATTTTCGAATGTCCCCCGTTTGGAACATTTAACCCCTTTTCGACACCTTAAAGTGTGTTAATCGAGATCGGAATAGTTTACTTTTTCTATTTTTACCATTGTTGATATTTGTGCCGATTTTCAGAGTTGTGACTATGTGGGAAGTAGGATTTTCGAATGTCCCCCGTATGGAACGTTTAACCCCTTTTCGACCCCTTAAAGTGTGTTAATCGAGATCGGAATAGTTTACTTTTTCTATTTTTACCATTGTTGATATTTGTGCCGATTTTCAGAGTTGTGACTATGTGGGAAGTAGGATTTTCGAATGTCCCCCGTTTGGAACGTTTAACCCCTTTTCGACCCCTTAAAGTGGGTTAATCGAGATCGGAATAGTTTACTTTTTCTATTTTTACCATTGTTGATATTTGTGCCGATTTTCAGAGTTGTGACTATGTGGGAAGTAGGATTTTCGAATGTCCCCCGTTTGGAATGTTTGACCCCTTTTCGACCCCTTAAAGTGGGTTAATCGAGATCGGAATAGTTTACTTTTTCTATTTTTACCATTGTTGATATTTGTGCCGATTTTCAGAGTTGTGACTATGTGGGAAGTAGGATTTTCGAATGTCCCCCGTTTGGAACGTTTGACCCCTTTTCGACCCCTTAAAGTGTGTTAATCGAGATCGGAATAGTTTACTTTTTCTATGTTTACCATTGTTGATATTTGTGCCGATTTTCAGAGTTGTGACTATGTGGGAAGTAGGATTTTCGAATGTCCCCCGTTTGGAACGTTTAACCCCTTTTCGACCCCTTAAAGTGGGTTAATCGAGATCGGAATAGTTTACTTTTTCTATTTTTACCATTGTTGATATTTGTGCCGATTTTCAGAGTTGTGACTATGTGGGAAGTGGGAGAATTAGTGATGAGTGAGTCAGTGAGTGAGTGAGTGAGTGAGTGAATCAGTGAGTGAGGGCTTTGCCTTATATATATAGAGATTTCAGAGTTGTGACTATGTGGGAAGTGGGAGAATTAGTGATGAGTGAGTCAGTGAGTGAGTGAGTGAGTGAGTGAATCAGTGAGTGAGGGCTTTGCCTTATATATATAGAGATTGCACTTTCAAGTTCGATCAGCGAGGAACATTGTAAAATAATTGAGTCTAATTAAATAAGACGTATTATTCCCAAATTCTACTCATATACCTAGAAATGTGGATAAATTGATGAGTAAGACAAATTGACATATTATATGATGTTACTATATGGAAATGTGCCTTCATTTGTAACTAGAGGCGATTGGAAATTGTTTGAAATTTTGATTACAATATAGCACTTAGAGATTGGGAGCATATTTCAACAAAATTTTGTTTACAATTTTCTTAATAAATATGTCTATTATTCCAATTTTAGTACTGTTCCATACAATAGAATATTTGGCAGCTTAAAATCAAAGTTTAATTATTAATTAAAATTTTACCAAAGTTCCAGATCATAACCAATATGTCAAATAAAACATGCCAAATTATGCTTATATTCATTGAATTTCCCCTCTAACATAGGGTGTATTTTCCAAAGGGGTGTGGGATGTCTTTAAAAAAATAAATATTAGTACATCGATATTCAGAATTGTTGAATTAATAAATTCACTTTACTCAATAAATGTCACGTTAGAAAAAAAATCAAAATTTTGAAGTAAAGATCAATTTTGGAAGCAAAAGTCAGTGTTGAGCTCACAAATTAAAATTAATCACAAAGCCATATTAAATCACTTATAATCAGAAATAAAAAGAAACCTAGTTCCAATCTGTTCATTTTATTGAAACTGATTATTTACCACTGATTTCTAACTAGAACTTTAGACAGTGTATGTTTGGCTATTGACTTGAAGCTGAGAAAGGCTTAACAATCATATTAAAGATTTATATTAGCAACTTCCATTCAAACTAGTTAAAATTTGTTTGTAACCATGAGCAACCTATTACGTAGCATAGATGGAGGACAGTATTCAATTTGCTTGATCTGCTTGCACAGTGGAAACGGCTTATGAACTATCTATATGTTATAGTTAGCAGTCAATGTCACGCAACCATTCTCTAAACAAATACCACTGACTCGGGGGAGAAATTTAAACAGTTCGCCCACATTGTATGAAGCTATATAATGTGGAATAGACAACGCAGAGTAGAGCAACACACTGATTTTCAAACAATGGTTCATGGTTAATTTCCAGACATGACGACATTTTTAAGTATTCTATAAGCATTCTATATTTAAAATTAGCAGGTTACGAAACAGGGGAAAAGGCTTGAGTGCAGTTGTTCACGAGAGTGAAAAACATAATAATTTATTTGTACTTTTGTGAATTTGACTTAATGTAAAAGCCCATTTTCCTGAGTAACAGTTCCAAATATTCGTAAGTATTCTTATCGAACACATAGAAGCAGAGTAAGCGTACCCCATTTAAAAAAAACATGACGCAACAGACAGCAAAAAGGTTGACGAACAAGGAGCTTTCTTGATACAGTGGGCCGCGAGTCTATGGGAATTTACACTAAGCAACTTATGAAATGCTTTATTATGTAGTAGACTATTATGCCAAGAACATGAAATCATGATATACAATACCACCACACCGCACAAAGATAATGCATTGTTAGAACAGTGTAAGTCGAGATACCTTTGTGCTATTTGTATTATCACGGTTTTAATAGTGAAAATAAGCAATTCCAATTTCAAAAAGAATAACAACTTTTGTTAATTTTCCAATTAGAATCGTGCTGCACGACGACTCCCCGATATTTAGGAGAGCACAGTCCAATCACCATCACAATTTTTCACCAAGAGATCTCTCACAGATACTCAACAGTGTTAACATCCCAATAATAAATACCCATTTCCCATTAAGCAAGGGTGATAAAAACAGCCCCGAAGATTAATTACGCGGCCATCCAAAGAAGATCCATCCCCTCCATTAGATCATAACACAGCGGCTTATCTTTTTTTTCTTAGAAAAGAAAGGTCTTCTACTAGAGGAAGGAATAGAATTCCATGGATGGCGCAAGCAAGGATAGGGACGATGACAGATCTTAGTCGGATGGATATGATACTGTGCTTTTTCTGAATGAGAGGTCGGGTGGTGGCCAGTGAACTAGAAGATGCAGGCGATAAAACATTTAGCATTGATCAGGGAGTCGTTTATTAGATGCTTGGTAGGCGTGTTTTCGGGTTTTTTATTTTGTTAACCCTATAAATGGACCTCCTGGTCTGTTTGGCGTTATTATCTTTGCGTTCAGATGAGAGTCTTATGAAGTGATAGAAGATCGACTTAAAGGAGGGGCACATTACTAATTCCTTCATCGTTCCCGAAGATAAATTCAAAATGAAGATTTAAATTTCAAACAGAAAGTATTCATTGAATTTTGTTCACTCAAAAATGCATATCGTTGAACTAAGGGATAGCTACAAAGAACCAATCTTGTTGATCCAACAAACGCTTAAATAACTATATATTTAGTCATAACATATAATTTAGATATAGTAGAGGGAATACGTAAACTAGAATTAATTGTTCTAAACTAGAATTAATTGTAATATTCTACCTATTTTTTAACCTAACCAAGGGTTAACAAATCCTACACTCACCTGTACCAATCGAGTCCTTTGGCGTAGTGCCTGTCGAAGAAATGGGTTTCGGGGCCCGGGGCCACAACGTCAGGATGCAGTCTCAGCATTTCCAGAAGAGCCCTAGTGCCCCCCTTCTTCACGCCGATGATCATGGCACCAGGTAAACGACGCATCAATCCATCTCCTCCTTTGTTCGTATCATCCCACCTGCAAAGGTGAGAAAAGAAATTGCCATTTTATTGGGAGAGAAGTCAAGCCGTAAAGATCATTGCCATAACATCTAATTGCACAAACGTATGTATGCTGAGTTCTAAGAAAATGTATGCAATGTTTTATGTTAATCCTGCCAATACTATAACAGTATATATACTTAATATGTAAGAGTTTATGGTGTGCTGAATACGTAAATTTACGTTGTTGAACTTAAGGACATTAATGCAAGTTATTTATATTTACCCTTTCACTACTAATACCGTAAATATACGTAATACACAAAAGTGTTTTGTGCGCTGAATCCTCAAATTTAGTATTAACATTTTTAAGATGATTTATTTTTAATTTAAAACTCCATTTAATACCTTGCACGATAAAAAAAAAAAAGTCGGATCGTTTTTGATGGATACTTTAAAAAAAATCTGGTCTGACTATTTAAAGAAATGGATTGCATGGAACATAAATATGAGGAAATTGAGGAATTCAAAAACATTCAAGTCGCAGCACACGGAAAACTAATATGAAAACAAATGGGAGGTAAAATACAACAAGATCAGTTGGAAGGTAAAACAATTCTAGCTTTTACTTGAATAATTGAAGATGAAAGGTCGTCTAAACAATTACTCAAGTTTTATTATGCCTAAAATAAATGGGATGCAGAATACAACAAGATCAATTGGAAGGTAAAACACGTCTGGATTTTGTTTGAATCATTGAAGATGAAAGGACGTCTAAGCAATTACTCCAGACTCATTATGCCTACTTAAGTGAAGGTTCAGGCCTATCCATATACCGGAACGTTTGTCAGAACATATTAGACTTGCAAACAAATGTTTTTTTCAAGTTAGACCGAAATTCATTTATCAATTTCAGGTATACGGAAAGTTTAATTTTCAGCGTGTAAAAGTTGATTGATTAAATAGAAAATTAAAATTCACACACACACACACCATGGCTTGTTTCATATACAAACGGTTATCCTGTAATAATTATAAAGTGGTTTTCTAGTTCTTATAAGGTTGGTTCTTTGCACTAAAACTCACACCAAAAATTACAATTCAAGGGGGGTGAGGGCAACGAAATCTGCATTATTTTTTTATATAAACACGATGCTTTGAATAAAGGTTAAAAATAAAGAAACCGAAAAATCCTGAAACGTACAAATGAACCTCATAACCCCACACTATGTGGTTGTGGGGGTTAAAAAGTCAGCATTTGGAGAAAAGAGATGAAAACAAATGGAAGATAAAAGATAACACGGATAAGTTGAAAGGTAAAACATCTCTTCCTTTTGTACAAAGAGTGGAGTCACTGGGAATAAAAGAGCGTTTGAGCATCAAGTACTCATGTCTTATTATACTCCTAAAAGTGTGTTTGTATGTGTATGCGAGGGTGATGGGGGGGGGGGGGGCTTTTGTGGTGAAGCTGGAATGTTTTGGTACGTGTGTCCGGATTAAAAGTTGGTATTAATTCTGATATAATTCTTTTGTGGGGATGAAGGTGAAGTGAATGTCGTATGTCGGTCTTAGTGAGTCTTTACAAATTGTGGTGGTATAATATCTTATTTTAAACCCAAGCCGCTGAAAAGAAAAAGTTGTGTTTTTTTTTGTAAGAAAGTTTTAATGAAAAGTTTTAGAGTTATGAGGATGACCTATGTATTGATATAATTATAGCATGAATTAAGTACTTTATGCTCTGTGAGATCTTTAGATACTTCAAAAGGTAGTAGAGAAGACAAGGTACGTTAAATATCTTTATTCAGACGAACAAAAACAGAAAATAGTGTGTGATAGCTTTAGTCTACAAATATACAAAAGTAAAAATATAAGGAAATCAAGTTATGTCAGTTCTTTGGAGAAAAGACCAATTTAATGTCATTACATCGAGTTTTTAGAAACAATCCCATAATATAACATATAAAAGTTTTTTAATATATATCCTTTATATACATTGCCAATTTTTATATTCATTAACAAAGTGCCGTTTCTGTTGCCATCGTGTGCTTGGGGTTGGCATCTAATTTTTAAGTATTAAAACATCTGTATCAGCAAAGTATACTGTAAACTACCTTTCAAAATTTATTCATTAAAAATGAATGTGAATTTACGCACTCACATTCAAATATCTTTTATTTATTCTGATTAAAACAATTTTATTATTTATTTACTTATATATTTACTAAAACAATTTTGGCAACAGGAAAGAGTTTCTTCAAAGATCGGTTAAGTGCTATTTCAGCGCGATTGGATGACGGAAAGTTGGATTATTAGTATTACGTAAAAGCGACCTTTTAGTAACAGTGACAACTGCCAAAATTTGAGAGTGCATTGTCATCGGCATCGAAGTTATCTTCCAAGATTCAAACCAATTGGATTACGGTAAGGGGGTTAATTAATCCTCCGCAGATTTGCACGCCATTGACATATCAACCAACCAACCCCAATTTTGCCTCGGCAGACCAGTGATTCAAGAGAAGATAATTTTGTGTTAAAGATATTAGTTTCAAACCTCTATTGCATTTCTATGGAAATATCAGAAGTGGGAATTTTTAGAGCACCCTAAATGCATTACCATTATGCAGCTACCTTACGCAGTTGTGGTATTTTGACCAAAATTTGAATGACAAATCTCATGGCCAAAACTAATCTGTAGTGGAAAAAATGAGTATCGCAAGTCAATCCGTTAGGGAATTATTTTTAAATTTTTAATCATCTCATTTTGACCTACTAACCTCATAGCATTCAACATTTACATTCACATTTAGAGGTCCATAAAAAAACACTAGCATAAAATACTCTTTAAAAATTTTACCAAATATAATATCTTAAAAACTATTATACTTATAAAAATAAATAACTTCCAAAAGTTTATAAAACCAATCTTTTATCATAAACATTTAAAGCCCTATTTCTGGTTCTATTAGTGTTTGAGTCATAACATCAAAAACAAACTGCCTAAATGTAATTAGTCCTTACTCAGCCCAACATCAAATAAATCGATGTTTGATAAGACCTTTTATAGATCGAAGTATTTAGTGGGTAGAAGTGCATAGTAGTCAAGCTACTGAACATCTAGTATTCGAAATACTTGATTTTGAGAAATAGAAACTCGTCTATTTTGTAGAGTAATTTCTTGAATCGAAACTAGAATCTAATATAAAAGCAATTACCTTCTTGAATTTAAATTGTTGTTTTCCAAATAAAGAATAAATAACAAATGAATTGTTTTTAGAAATAGTAAATAATTTGAATTTTGTTCTGTTGCTACCAGTAAACTTAATAAGAAACATAATTAAAGAGTAACTGTAAATGAGGGCCTGAGAAGCAAAGGGGTCCAAGTGACTTTTCTTAACTTTTGAGAAAATACGCTTTAAATTTTCTTATTTATATTAATATTTAACGAAAATTATTTGTTGTTCACATACTAACCTCTGGAATGAAGATATTGCTAGTTTTCATAGAATTTAATATAAATAACTTTTAAGTGTATTTTCTCAAAAATTAAGAAAAGCCACTTGGATCTCTTTGCTTCTCTGTTTCTCAGACCCTCAAAATGCAACCATAGCAGAGAGATGGCATAAAAAAAAATATATATATATTTTTTTAAGTAAATAAAAGTTAAACGCACGAAGCATTATTCAAAAATAATCTGTTCTTAAAAAGAGCAATTTAGTTTTAAATCATTTTGTAAGTATCTGTTATTGCTTGAAAAGAAGGTTATGAGATTTTACGAAGGCATATTCATAAAATGTGTTTTATGATTCCAAATAGTTAAAAATTATCAAAATATTTTGATATTTTAGGATTAAAAAATTATTTTTAAAGTTTTTAATGAAAATACCCAAGTAATATTTCATTATCTTTTTTTTTTATATATAAGTAGGTAATTTTATATCTTTAAAACTAAAGTTTTTAATAACATGAGGCGCAAGAAGTTCTATTTGTTCAGAAATATGAATTATCCATATACTGGGAAAGAAGACCAACTAAAAAAATTTAAAAAACATGGTATCCATAAAATTTTCTGCATGTAATTTCTGCTTGTTTCTGTAAACTCCCTTTTTGTTATGAAAGGAAGATATCAGTCAGGCGTTTCGAAAATTTTGAATTAAGTTTGTAAGATGAAATTACTTGTAAAGATCGTTATTCAAATATCAGTGAACAACGTCATTGCACCATCATTACACTTGTATTTTCTGCTTGCTTCTCTAAACTGGTAAACTCCCTATTTTTATAACGGTAAGATATCAATCGGGTGTTTCGAAAAATTAAAAAAAAGCTGTTAGATGAAATTACTAGAAAATATCATTATTCAGATATCAATAAACACTATCACTGCACCGTTGTTACACATGTAATTTCTGCTTGATAGTGTAAACTCTTTTTATGTTATGACTGAAAGATGTCAGTCAGATGTTTCGAAAAAATTTGAATTAAGTTTGTTTGATTAAATTACTTGTAAAGATCGTTATTCAGATATCAGTGAGCAACGTCATTGCACCATCATAAACTCCCTTTTTTGTTATAACGGTAATATCAATCGGGTGTTTCGAAAAATTTGAATAAAGCTTGTTAGATGAAATTACTTGTAAAGATCGCTAATCAGATATATCAATATGCAACATCAGAGCATTTAGGTGTCATCTTTCCGATATTCTTAATTTGAAATACGGGATATTAATAATATAACCCGTGAAAATAAGTTTTTAAGATAAATCTTTTATATGCACTGCCAATTTTTATATTCATTAACATAGCGCAGATTCTGTTATCAGCTTGTGCTTGGTATTTGCATCTAACTTTAAATATTAAAAACATCTATCACGAAAATATGCTGCAAACTACGTTGCAAAATTTATTTATCAAAAATTAATGCGAATTAATCCATTCATGTGCAAATATCTTTTATTTACTCTGATTAAAACAGTATTGGCAATAGGAAAGAATTTCAACAGTGATTGATTAAAATTCTTTCTCTTATAGCGTTACTATGCAATGCAACGTTGAATTGAATAGACGTAAATTTAAGTATTCACGTCCAATTATCTTTTATTTATTCTGATTTAATTAATTTTGGCAACAGGAAAGAGTTTCAGCAATGATCGTTTAAATGGGATTCATTAATATTCTAAAACCATTATAGAAACGTGTGTAATAGTGACTTTTTAGTGACAGTGACAGCCCCCAAAACTTGATCGAATGCATTGTCATCGACATCGAATCTATCTGCCAAGTTCAAACCTGATCAAATGTCGGAAAGTGGGTTAATTAAGCTTCCGCAGATTTGTCTGGCAGCCACACACACACGCAAACAAAATTCAAGTTAATATAAAGAATTTAATAAAAAGGAACAACTGCATTTATCCAAAAATTATTATTATTATTTTTTTCCCCCTTTTTTTCTTATTTTGTATAAATACTAATGCAGAGGCATCGATGGAATTTAAAAGCAGATTTCTCTGCTTCTGTGTCCTTCATTATGAATGTGGTAGTATTGTAAAGTTTAGATTTGATGTTGGGTCCCTATTAGAAGTTGGAAAGTTTTTCTTTGATCAAATCATGAATGTATCAGAAGTCCTCTTTTCAAATCAATCGACTCATTTATGATTAATTCCTAACGCATTGATTCTAATACAGAGTGGTCAAAATTAAACTGACACTGTTTCTAACAGACTGAAACCTATAGAAATCAACAAATCTTCATAAAATTTTACATATTCATAATGGGTGGTTAAAAAAAAAAAAAAAAGAATCGTTCAATGTCAAAAATTATATGACAGCTATTCAAACTGTGTTTTTTTTTTTTTTTTTTTTTTTTTTTTAAACCTGAAACTTTAGTCCGAGAAGGCGGCTGTAAGTTTAGTACCCCATAGAATATCATACTGAATTTATTTTTATATGATGTAGAAAATGTAGTAGATTATGAACCAAGTGGTCTGCGGCGGCAAAAATGGCCGAAACTATTCAAAAATCGACCTTAAATTAGTTCAACTAAATCCTATTGCCAAATATGTCATTACTTACCAAATAATGAGCTTTCTTTTTTATGAGGTAACTCACTGCTCTTCAATTTTCAATGAGGCAGAGTGGAGACGATATTTATTCTCTGGGGGGAAAATACTTCCATCTTAATGAGTCGAGTTGGCGATAAATATTAAGTCAGTGATGACGTAATATTTATTACCAACTTGGCAGACTTTTAAAAGATGAAAGATCTTGGCGACAGGAAAGAAAAATCGTTTGCAACCTCCTTATAGAAAATTAAAGAATGGTAGATAGCCAGACATAAAAAAAAAAAAAAAAAAAAAAAAAATAAAAAAAAAAAAAATTTTTTGGCAAGTTATTACATATTTGACAATCGGTTTAGTTCAATTCATTCAAAGTTGATTTTTGAACAGTTTCGGCCATTTTTTATCCCGGCAGACCAGTGGTTCAAGTGAAGAGGACTTTGTGTTAAAAGCATTCGTTTTTCAACTTTTTACGCCCTTGTCGCAGTTTTACGGAAATTGATAGTCGCCCTAACATTTCTCTAAACTCTATTTAAAAATTCAGAATGATGTTCAATGGTGTACCTAAACTTGCAATCACATCTCAGTCTATTTTTTTACAAGTGTTCAATCAGTAAGTTTAGCTAAGTAAGTTAGTAAGTTATTCAGCATCTCCTATAACCGTAATGTTAAATTGCTTATTTTTTATCTACCTTTTCTTGGAAAGTTCTGGTCAACTGAGTTTGAAATTTATTTACATAGGTTAAGTAGATCCTTTTAAAGATAATGAGGTTAAAGTTCGGTAAAAAAAATATCATCGGATTTTTCTTTGTAGAATCTTACGGAGAAGTCCTAGTAAGGATCATTCCCTATACCAGCTATATTACAATCTTCTAGCCCAGTGCATTTAGAAACTACTTCCTATAAAACCTTGAAATTTGATGAGTAGGTACAAAAATGGCCTCTTAATGAAATGACATACATTAAAAACTCGAAAATAGCGTCGAATATATTTTGTTTTAAATATGAAATCCTTTCGTCAATGCATATGCAGTGGCTCCACCTGGTTATGTATTTTGTAATTTTAATTTTCATTTAGATCATAGATAGACATTGAATGAAAACAATTTATGTCATTTCATTAAGTGATCTTTTTCGTACCTACGAAACCAAATTGCAAGGTTTCGTAGAAAGTAGTTTCTAAATGCACTGGCTAGAAGATTGTATCAAAGCGAGTATATGGAATGAGCCATACTATCTATGACTTCCTCATAGTCTATTTTGCTATTTTTTAGAAAAACTCTTTTTTGTACAAAGATTTGGTATTTGAAAAAATTATTATGAAAATAACAGGACATTTTTTAATCTCAGTTTAATTCTATAGGTTATGTACTACAATATCATAAAAAAGTTTTGAAATATTATACTTAGAGAAAATTAAAAATTTGTCTTATATAGTTAATAATTAAAGTTTTTTTTTTTTTTTTTTTCAAACAAAGTATAACATACTTCTATTTGAATAAAAATTAAAGTAATACATCAATTTTAAGATTAAAAAAACATAAAACATGAAATAAAAATCCTTTTTTTTTCTTTTTCTTTCTTCTTCTTTTTTTTTCCAAAGGGCACTGAGCCTTCTTAAACTGACACATTTTCATCTAGTGACGGAGATTTTAATTGCTGATGATTTTTCCCTGCATTTATTATATTTTGATAGTTTCATTAGTGAGTACGCCAAATATTTTAAACATAAGCTCATTATAATATTTTCTTTGTGGCTCTTATTATAATTAATGTAATTATATCCATTCTGTGCTTTAGTCTTCTTTGACATTTGTGTCGGTTTTAAAGAAAGGTCACAATTCTTTATTTCAAGTTAACCAAGTACATCATAATAGGAAATGAACCTAATGTCTTAGTTAACTCACAACGGTTTAATAAGATGACAATACATCTTTTTAACAAGGTCAATGCATCTTCTTTTACATTTCTCTCTCTCTCATAAAAATAAAAAAAAAGGAAAAAGTAGAAATATACCCTTTGTACTGTGTCCCATTTTGTTGATCTAGCAACACATTTCTATACTTTTCAAACATCATACCGTATAAAAACAACAGAAATTAAAGCACTCTTAAAATCCTTTGACACAATAAAAAGCCCAAAAAGCCCGACATCACAATAGCGCGCGCGCGGTTTCTCGAGCTTTGATCTTATTGTATACATGCTTAATTCGGACAACATAGATAAGGCAGGCTATCACATTATGTGACATCATGGTGACTGCCATATATATACCTGCGTTTCTGTTTGCGCTCTTTAAAGTACGCGATGTATGACAACCATAGCGATAACTCTATTCCATTTCGAAAGGAATACCGCGAGAAAAGTTATGCTGTCTTGAAATGCTTTTCTTTTTGGAATATGTCTTCGCTGTTGCTAAGTTTATGGCAGTCATATTTGGTATTCTAATGGACCTTTATTAAGAAAGTGGTTGCAACACTTGGGACGTGCTTGTAATCAATCACTTCATATATTTAAAACGAAGTGAAATTTTTATAATCTACTAGCCAATCAGATTTGTTTCATTTATTCACGTCCAAAGGAATTGACTATGACGTCGTCATACATAACCCCCGTAGACTTCGTAGGCCACTTTATCTAGTTCGTGAATTTTTCAAGTTCAAATGAAAATCGCATTTGAAGCTTTGCAATTAAGATACTTAGATAATTTTTTATAAAATATGGTAATAACAAATATACATCAAAAGTGTCTTTTAGTTTTTACACTATGTTAAAAAGTGTTCCGTAAGAATTCTTTATACAAGTTGATTATGTCAAATATTTTCCCTAAGGCTTTAACGTAACTGCAGCTCGTTTTCTCTATCAAATATTTGCATACTTTACTTTTGAATGTATTTCCTATTTTTTTGTTTACTTCTATCTCAAACACAAATTGCTCAATAAACTGTTTTTGTGAATTTATGCTTATGCCTTAAAGTTCAACAAGGTGTTTTACTTTGGGGCACATGATCGTGTATCTTTGAAATGTACAAAGTAGTCAATAATAAAGCCATTAAATCGGCTAAATTTAAAGTTTTAAAAGATTCAAATTGAGTTCACCAATGAATCAATGTATTGAACATCGTAGCCACTGAACTTTGCTGCAGACTTCAATATTTTTCTTCAGTTGCTCAACTGAAACGATGTCAAAGATGATGTTAGTAGATAATTTCATTTTAATCGATTGTTTTAAGACAAACGTATTTTTGCTTACTATACCTAAACATTTAACCTCATTAGCAAAGTTTCTTTTTTCACAATGTTCACAACATAATTATCTGTTTTATTTTTTTAAAGTCAGTTTCACTAATATATAATCCCCTTCTCTATTTCTTTCTCAAAACCTAGGTTTGTTCACTTTAATGTCCTAAACTTTGTTTAATGTTTTGCATGTCATAGTCTTTTTCATCTAACATGAAGGACAACTCTCCTTCAGAGATAAAAAATTATGTATGTGTCCTTCTTTTCGGAATTCTTCCGTCGATTCTTAGCAAGAAACAGTAAATGTGGTCTTTAATATTGTTGTTAATATTGTTATTTATTATTATGTTTATTTGTATGTGTAAATTCAATATCGAACCATTAGTCTAGATGCTCATCGAAAATACATTGCAACTTATCGTAAATAAATAGCAATAATACATTGCAGTAAATATGTTTAAAATCCTCGAGTTGCTTTGTTTTTTTAAACGCCTTACATCATTGAATCTAATTTATTTTAACTACCTTTTCCAACCCTAACTAAATATATAAAACCAGTAAAAATAAAATATCAAAATGAAATTTCAAAACATTTACTTTGAAGAAGAGGTAATCCAATTAGTTGTTTAGCAAATACAGAAAACATCTGACAAGGGTCAATCTTTAATGAAAGGTCACTGGTGGCAAAACAGTTAACTATAATATATTATTTTACTGCTTACTCACTAAGAAGCAGTAAAATACCAACTGTTTTAAGGAATAGGTGTCGAAATTACCACGCTACCCCTATATCATTAAACTGGAAATTAACTGGAGTTTCATGGGGGCTTATATTAATAATTCATAAAGTAGGGTAATAAATTTGTTACCGAAAACTAACATTACAGAAAAACTAAATAATATAAAAACATATAAGATTTAATTAAATAGCAGTTCTATCGCGGTAAAGTTATTATCTATAAATCATATCTGAAGTCGATTATAACTGTAGCAATGCTGTTCAAAAGCATAGTGTCATTATTAAAGTTTGATAAAACGTAGCTTAATTTACAGTAAACTTTTCTAATAATTTTTATATTACATTTAAGAGACCTAAATATAGACTCAAACAGGAGTATAATTATTACATTTAATTATTTTAAAACTTATGTAAATAATAATTGAGCTAAAAATAATAAATAGCATTGTATTTTGAATGTAATGGATTTTACAAAAATTTGACTGGCTTTTAATGGACCGTTTTTAAGCTAAATAATCTTCAATTGCCTTTTAAATTTAAATCGAATCGATTTGGAAATTACTTCAATCATTCGTATAGAGTATAGACGGTTTTTAGAAAAACTTCTTCAATCTTCAAGCCATTTTTATAAAGTAATGCTGCGTTTGCACCATGCGTCAATGCATAAAACATTCCAAAGAGATGTTTATTGAAATTTTGGTCAACAACAGATCTAAGTACTCAATACATAAACGTTCCATTAGACTTTGTTATATTATTCTCCTTGAGTGTTTTGAAACTAAGTTTTAAAACACTTAAGAAGCACAGCCGTTATTACCTATCGACAAAAAAATGTTTCTAAACAATATTTAAATACTTTTTTTTAAATGCAATTTCAAATGGAAAACATGCAACAACGTTAGAGTACATAAAATCTGTTTAATGAGCCATTTGTATTAACTGAAATTTTTTAAAAGGGAAGTTCAGATACAAAACAGCAACGAAAATATGAAGAAAAAAAATTTAGTAAAGCACACTGTTTTGTTCTGAATTTTCTTTATGTACAATGTACATACTTAAACTTTACAAACCCTACAGAATTTATTAAAAAAAAGTAAAACTTGTTGTCTTTATGCAATAGAAGCTGCTTCTGAAATCGGGATATCAATGGACAATATGGTACAAATGATTTATAGCATAGTGTAAACACATAACATGTACTCAAACAACAAAGCTTGTGGTCACTTACCTTTCGCCTGTCTCGAACAACTCCGACACACTATCTTCTCTATCGTCAGCTGACCACTGGTCATCCAAAACCCCACTCCTCCACCAATCATGTCTCTGCATTAGTGTCCTTCGTTTGGTTGAAGCATTCCATTGTTCGGAATTCTTTCTACTGTCCGGTACAACAGAAGTCCGGTAGTGCATTTGGACGTCCAGATATGCTACACTGACCACAAGACCCAGTGCCGCGGCCAGGGCCAGAGCCCTCCAGAAATAACGCTGCATGGGTTTTGGATAGGGCATCTAGGATCACATACAACACAATTACACATCAAGTGTGTACGTATGTTCTAAGAACTTCAAATATCTCAGAGGAGATGGGTTGATGCTGGAAATCCATCAAGTGTTTATGATAGAATAGAGATCTTGATGTAAGCTCATTAAGTGTTCATAAATGTTAAATTGGAGTTTTGATTTCTCGGTAGAGATATCTTAATGAAAATCCATTAAGTTTCAATAAATGCTACAGTAGGATTTCCTGGTGGATATATTTTTATGTAACTTCATTAAGTGTAACTATAGTTCTAATGACAGAAAGGGATTTTGATGTAAATCCGTTAAGTGTTGACCACTGCTCAATGGATGCGAGATTTTTCATTTAGGAGATCTTGATGTGATTCCATCAAGTGCTTACAAAGATTTATGCCATCATTGCTTGGGGACGAGATCCTTGCAAATCCACTAAGTGTTTACCAATGTTCACCACCAACTGTATGATTTCTTAGTAAAGAGTTTTCATGAGTGATCCCATAAAGTGCTCTCTAATGTTTTAATGAATAAAAATTTCTTTGTAAAAAAATCTTGATGCCTGTCACCCAGGAAAATGCAAACAAACGACATGGATTGTTAACGTCTTCAGTACCATGCAATGTCTGCATAATTTTCGAACGCTCTCTAACCGTGTCTCAAATTGTAAATTGCCAGAATACGCACACACCACCGCAATGAGTAAACTGAACACAAAAATTATTTGAATTAGAACGATTCGATTTGAATACAGAATAATATTTATATTTTTAATTCTGAGAAGTAGTTGGTTTGATCAAAGTTTAATGTCACATGAAATGGCCAAGCTCATGCTTTCTTTAGTATCTTGTCCTAAATATCAGTACAAAACTATTACAAGAAAGCACTGCTAATAATTCTACTGATTGTTGATAAAAACAGAATATTTTCTCCGTTTCATTATTAAGTTCACTGGGATTACTTCCATCAAAAACCGTAAAAGAGAATTTGGTATAACTTTCCTGTTTTAGATTCCAAAATTAGTGATACACTT
Source organism: Linyphia triangularis (assembly GCA_963978545.1). Classification (NCBI taxonomy): domain Eukaryota; kingdom Metazoa; phylum Arthropoda; class Arachnida; order Araneae; family Linyphiidae; genus Linyphia; species Linyphia triangularis. Next base: position 56,445,422 of record OZ021731.1, on the reverse strand, counting down.
TTCTTAAATATGATCACATCACAATATATCATATGATCATTTCAAAAATTTAAATCAAAATGCATTCGATAAATTCCAACTGTCACAAAAGAATTTCCTCGCAGTAAAATGTAGTTGGAAGAAAAGGAACAAAACACGCGAGTTCTACGTACTCTACAACTGCATCACCCCTCCGATGTAGAACAGTTGTCGGCGGTCGAATGAAAACATTACCGACCGAAGCGGGAAGACTCCCTGCCTAAAAGTTCCCAGGAATGAAGGGTTGCCTGAATGCCAGATTGGCGAGTCGCATCTCCCCATGTCGCCAACTTCCAGCCAAGGATTGAAGTTGGAAGGAATGGATTCGTGAAATAGATGAGAATTCAAAATTAGGATGAGACGCATTTTAATTGTGTTTCAAAAGTGGATAGCCATTGTGGTTTATATATTTAATTTGAAGGAGTAATTTGTTTTCAGACAATTTTTGAAGAACAGTTCATTTGAAAAAAAGCTAGCTCAACTAGTGACGCTACGGTACTATTTTAGTAAGTTATATTCACAAATTTTAGGTAATCTAGAAAATGACAGTTCAAATAAAAATATAAATTTAAAACTTCGTACACTATCAGAGCGTCCAAAATTAGTATGATTTTTTACAATGACTAACTTGACGTTTAAAATTAGGGAACGGTATTTTCCGACACTAAATTAGATGTTTTCTTAAAACAATTATAGAAAACCACACATGTTACATATTTTTGAAATCCTTTCATCTGTAGTTTTTATTTGGTCCTCAACTCAAGGAAATTAAAGGATTTTTTTCGCGAACAAATAAATAAATAAATTGTTTTTATTTTTATTTATATTTTTATATATTTATATTTTTATATATTTATATTTATTTATTTAAAAGAAATTAAAATAAAGAAATAAACTAAAATAAATAAATAAATAAATATGGTATTAAAAGCTATACTAGGGGGCTTTGCCCCCTGCTCGCTAACGCTCGCCAACCCCCAAACGCCTAGCTGCGCTCGGATTGAGCGGCTTTGCCGCTCGAATTTGTGGTTAAAACATCTTGCTGCGCTCGAATAGGTTTGCCAGCCATAAAAAATGTAACCAAATTTTTATAAATCTAATGTGTAAGGCCTAATAGAGAAAACACCCAAATTGTAAGTTTCATAATAGAAAGCTAAATATACTATCCGCCAACATTCTGACTTAAAACTTCATCAGCTATGCCCTTACATTGAAGTCCCAATATCTTTTATTTATTCTGATAAGTCGCCCCGTTAGAAACGACGTCCAACGCGAGGCATTTTCTGGATAGAAATACTTCAAAATAATAATTACTCTAATACAAAAATGCTTCAGAAAAAAAGAAAAAATCAACTTTAAAACGAAGAGTTTAAAAAGAGCTTTAAAATTAGCAACGGGTTTGTTGTTTACATATACGTAAGGATGTTGCCATTCATATATTCAAAATCATTGAGGCTTTGTAGTAGCTTAATGATGAAAAATATTGAAATTTAACTAATTAATAAAGTGTTAATAAATTATTTTGGCACGTTTTGGCAAATCTACAGCTTATTTCCTTTAAAATGACACCTTGATCATTGAAATTGGTTGAGCAGTTTAGGCGGACGGACTAACCCCAAAAAACGTATTGCCTATTAAATATATAGATACATTTAATTGCTCTTATACTAGTCCAGGTTTTGCGTATGTATGAAATAAATGTGTGCCAAATTTCATTTAGATCATCAAAAAGTTCGAATATTTTTCGACTTTTGATGTTTCGGGTAGTCATAAAATTGATTTCATGTGTTCCACTGTTGATCTTGGGAAACGAAACACACTAAGACTCTTACATTTAACTTTATATGTATATATATGTATATATTTAACTTTATAAGTACATTTAACTTTATAAGTATAACTTTAACTAAGCTATGTTATCTTGGTAAGAAAATCTGTCCCGAAGGATTCGAGGAAGATTTAATAATGTAATGATTGGAAATGAATATTTTACTATTTTTTCAAAACAAGTTATTATGCTACAGTGGGATATTAGAGAAATATTCCCTTTAATAAAAGTATTGCATTCAGGGAAAAAAAAAATTACACGCATAAAATTCTTCTTTAGTCCAAAAATGAAAGAAAAAAAAAAAAAAAAAAAAAAAAACGGTGTGTTTCTCGAGTGTGTGGTTAGTATTACTCCCGGGCGGATTGACCTACGCTGTTCAAATTTTGCATCCGGTTCAGTGATGGCCAGGGGATCTGTCGTTAATGTTTTCGTGAAAATTGGGCGTGCGCATAAGGTATCTGTCATTGAAAATTTTATGTTTTTCAGCTATTGCCAAGAAATTCCTTTAACGATTTTGATAAAAATTGCCATGGTAATTCCTTTTAAGGCATTTTAAAACTCTACTCTAAAACTCCCTTTAAAGACAATTCGATAAAGGCGAAATTTTTTTTTAAAGTTTTTAGTATACAGTTCAATATTAAGCACTGCCCACCAACATCTGCTCCCCCTTCGTTTCACCTGCATGAAAAGGATATTATAATAATTATTGCCAAAAATATATCACCAATTTCGACAATTCGATAATGTTTTTTTGCCAATGTAATAGCAAAAAAAAAAAAAAAAAAAGCCACACTTGCTAGTTTTTTTTTAAAAACAGTATTTTACACTAATCCATGTCAAATGGAAATCCAGTGATTGTCCAGGTAACACAACGGTATTGGCCGATGTCAGAAACGGGGATCCTTGAAAGATTGGCGAGTCCATGTCGAACCGCGAGCATCTTTTCAAAATACTCGATTTTTTTTTTTAATAAACATGTCAAAAGAAACAAAATATGCAATTTCGAAAAATAAACATCACAAAACATAATTTAAACACCTTCGTAATATTTTTATAATAATATATTTTAAATTTTAAAACTTTGCACCAACATTTCAAAACATCCAGTATACTTTACCCAGCACTGAGCGAAATTGGCCTAGACCCTAGCAACGGCCAGTCTACAACGGTCCATATCAGGATCAGTGGCGGCCCGTGGTCGAAAATGTTAGTGCAGCCGGAAACATGCGACTTCCCAACAACCCCTCCTCCCCCAACCACACACACACTTTCCACAATAATGTATAATCACATTTGAACTTTTTATTTAAATTTTCATTTTAAAAATCGTATTTTTTTTTATTTTATTATTATTATTTTTTTTTTCTTTTTTTTTTTTTTGCACTAAAAAGTACATAATTAGTAATGATGTTTAAATGAAAAAAATTTCAGTTCTATTAACAATTTAATTAACTAATTAACATTTAACTCGTTATAATTTGCATATTTTTTTAACAGTGATTACTCGAGTTTTATAGGGCCAAGAAAAGAAATTAGGGTTGGAAATTGTTCGTAGTATCATTCTTAATGTTATGACCTGTATCTAGTTTCTAGAATATACAGTTTTTTTAATAGAATTATTTTAACTTTAAAGTAGAAAAAAAAAATTGCAATTTTTTAAAAAACTTTTGTACTTCAAAATCTAGTAAAATTCATTTTCTGTTCCAATCAATTTGACTGAGGTTCAAAACATCTAATAGTTAAGGCAGATTTGAATTCTCAAATATTTTTTTAAAAAGTATCAATCTTCAGTTATCACTGCTTAAATGGAGTTTCACGTGCCAAAAACGCGATTGTTTTAGATAATGAGTTTAAAATATTCAAATTTATAAAATAACCTATAAAATAACTATCTAGCAATCATGATACCATTATCTTGCAAAAATTCCATCTAGAGATTATTTTAAAGCAAAAACACTATTAACACATTTGACTTATTTTTGCAATATTTCAAGTGAGATACACCTTAATGAACACAAATTCTTTAATACTCAAATCGAAGTTTCGTTTCAATTCGTACAAAAAAATAACATTTATGACACAACATTATAAAATAAAAACAATTAATAAAATCATTCTATATGGTTTTGATTAAAAAAAAAACATTACTTCTCGTTTCGGTCTCTAAATGTAAGTTCTTGTTTACTTAAAAACAATTCTGCTTTGATGAGTAATTTGCATCAAGCGTCTATTCAGAGAGCTACCTTTTTGTTTAATCCACTATGTCCAGCACTATTCCAAACGCTCTTTTTGATTCTGACAGTTAAATATGACCAATAAAACAATTTTTCTAAATAAAAACTATCACACAATCACGCAAAAAGTTCATTCCTTGCTTTTTTTATGTAGGGTTCGAACAAGCGCCTATGCTCGGGTGGGCGATAACCTCTTCATCGGAATTAAATAATTCCCACACTTTATCATACAAGGGCTCCACGTTTCAAAATGACAATCGATTCGGAAGGATTTTTAGAAACCGTTACTTTCCTTCCTCTTTCACTTTCACCCACTTTCAAGCAAAGTCAATCAGTTCATCGTATTCTCAAGGTCAGCCGAAGTCAGGAAAATTGCTGATCTGACTGCCTCGCTACATATTACGTGGAGGGAAGGCTCTATTGGGTTTCATTGGTTACCATGGCAACACATGGCAACGTTGCAGACGAAACGCGTTTCAGGAACACACGGATGCAGTTGGGAGGAAGATCACCTTGATTGGAGGCGATTTTTTTTCCCCTCGTGAATTGAATATTGAGGCAAGAAATTTGCTGTTTATCGGATTTTGTTTTACACTTATCGTAGACATTGGATCTTCATTTTAGACATTGTAAAATATATAGTTTTAGTTTTGAACTATCAAATTTAAATGCAGTCCGGCTGCACTGGCTGTAGTGCACGAGCCGCCACTGATCAGAATTGGCTAGTGTCGAGCTGATATTGGTCATCATATTTATATATTATAGTGTATATAAAGTTAGTATTATATTGTAATATAAAATTGTGAAAATGTTCCACGCCCCTTTTTACAGATGGTTTTGCTGAACAACAAACACATCGGTTACTTGGGTGCTCAACATATTTTATTCAAAATGACATTCTTTATTCCATACAAGATATCCAATTTCCTTTTTAAAAACGTGCTTGTCATTGCAAGAGGCCAATTGATTAATGTAACTCATCCATGTCCGGAAGCTGTACGATGATTAAATATCTCTATCAACTTCTTTTTATTTTTAAGTTAAAAAGCACCCGCGGTTATCTTACACTTTGTTCATAATCATGAACACGCTCAAAACTGTCGATTGCCGAACATTAATCAATAACTATTACCTGTCCTGGTCTCGTTCATTGCATATTGTGATTGCAAAAATTATCACGTACGAGACAAAAGTATTCCAGCGACTAATGCTTAATCATAAACTATGGTGAAGGTTATAATTTTTTCTGGGGCCTTTTCACGGAAATGACCATCTGTTTTGTCGGGACAATTATTTACTGATGTTTTGTGATTCGAAATGAAGTCAAATTAAAGCAGAATGTTTCAGTTGTAATTGAAGTCCCTACCAAAAAAGCAATGACAACTTTTAGTATTGTCACGCAATTTTTCTCTTTGTAATTGTAAATAGTGTACACTGTACATATTTCTTTTTAATGTTCTATTTTCTTAAATTTATTTGTTAACAGCGATTACAGAGGATTTTTTTTCAAAGCGAGTTAACTGAGAAGAATATTCGATTCGAAATCTCATCAGTGAAAGTTCGACTTTATGTATGACTTTTCTCTATGATTAACGTTCCAGATGATGGAAATAAGTTCAGTTACCGTGTCAGCAATGGACAATTCCGGCATTTAATTTTTTTTTTTTTTTTTATTCAATTCTTATGGTTCGAAAAGGCCATAAACACAAAAGTTTCTGCTCAATGTGATTTTTCTTATTTTTTAAATTAGCGATCAAAATTGCCTTGTTCGAAGTTGGCGAGAAAACAACTCATTCTACTTGCATTGAATGTGACGTCACGGCTTCGCAAACATCTTGACTTGAAATGTAGCAGCGGAAACCAGATTTGCAAGTTTCTCGCAAATAACGCCAACCTGTACGGAATGTGGCAATGGTCTACCAAAGCCAAATATTTCAACGCCAACTATTTGGCAGAAACCTCACAATAACCATAGAAACGATAGGGGCTCTTTACGTCACGAATTTTGTTGACTGTTTTGATCGGATTGGTTTTGACTCGGTTTTAGGGGATTTTCTTTTCTTAATATTTAAATAACTAATTTTTTTAAAGAACTTTTGTTTAAATATTTAAAATCAGAAAGAAATTCTTCATAAATATCTACTAATTTCACTCGTTTTTAAAAAATGCGGGACTTGTCCATTGGTGATCGCTATCCGGTAATGAAAACTCATCGGTGAAAGTTGATTTTTATAAGACTTTTTTAGATGAATTTACTATCATCGGCAGATGAGAGAAATAAGTTCAGTAACAGATACAGAATTCGCTGTCATCGATGAGTTCGGGTGAGTTTAGATCATTGGCCGCGAAATTGCCATTCAGTGATCGCTACTAGGAAGTCCATTAATCTTCCAAAGTGAGCCATAAATATTTTTAATAATAACCCACTTTATTTTCAATACAGCGCGTCATGGCTGTGTAAATTTTTAAATCTATATATAAAACTGAATATCTGTACGTCTGAACCTTATACAGATCCACAGTTTTGCACCTTGAGGTATGAAATTTATAGTACACCGAGATTGTGGAGAACAACTTTTAAATCCAAATAAAAGTTGCTTTTATTAAAATTTAAAGACATTAAACAAATTATTCGAATGGCAACGATATTTTTTAATTACATCAGAATAAAATTAAAAGTTATTTTATCAAGCCTCCTTATTTTTATGAATTATAATCGTTTGTCCAATATTCTGTTTGACTTTTATTGTAATATTTTCATATATTTATTGTCAATCGATACCTTAAACAAGTTTTGCCATGCCCTGTTTAAGGTGTAATAGTACTTAATATATGCTGAAAGTAAATATAAGGGCGAAAATTATTGAAATTGACCACAAACTTTCAAATCATTCGACATTTGTTAATTGTTCTTTATATTAACAAACAAATTTTTATTCATTTCTTTTAGTATTTGATCCTGAATATCGGATTCCTCCTTTTGATTATTTCTATTTATACAGTATTTTTGTCCTGAGAATCAAGTTCCATATTTTATATAATCTAGATTTGAATGCATTTTTGTATTATAGTGCATGTTTTACTATTTACACCAGAAGCGTAATGTTTCATTTGCAATTTTATTTTAGTGGTGCTTTATTTTGGACGCGATAATGAAGTTGATGAGGGTGCATCAGGTTACTATTTCCTCTGTGTACTAAAATTTTTTTGAAGAATACAAAGCTTTTTCGATACAGATGTAGCATAGGATATTTCTTTGATGCAATTCTATTTGGTGTTTTTTTTTCTTCTGAAAAATGGGGTTTCAGACCAAGGGTTTTATTTTAAGTTATATTTTAATTTAATTTATTTTATTATTTTTAATTTATTTTATTATTTTTAATTTAATTTATTTTATTATTTATAATTTAATTTATTTTATTATTTATATTTTAAAATATTTTATTATTTATGTTTTAACTTAATTTTGTTATTATTTACGTTTTAATTTTATTTTAGTTACAATACCATGTTTTTGATTTTGGTGATTTTTTTTATTACAAATGAAAAAATCGCCAAATGTCCTATACTACATCTGTTCCACTTTTCTTAAATGTAAACTTATGTTTTTCAATGGGTCCCCAGCAGTGCGAGACCACGTAGCTAATACTTTATATTAATTTCGATTTTGTTTTCTTTGTGGCAGGCAAAATCTTCAGAGGGCTAATGAACTCTCTTGAAGACATTTAATCGAGCTGAATCTTGACAGATGGACTTGGTATCAAGGGCGGATTCAGAGTTTAATTACGGCGGGGGACGTGGCTGTTGAATAGCTTAGGTAAATTTTGTTGCTCTTAAGTTGCATTACTATACCATATAGGCTAACTTAACTTTAATTATACAGAATATGTTACAAATAGGTTAAAAAAATACAATAACATAAAGGCGACACAATGGTTGGCTAAGTGTGAATTTACGACAATAAATTAGAGTTGTCAACAACTAAAATGATTCAAGATAAATTATTGTTAAATAGGATTGACAGAACAATCTAGCAACGAATACATATACAGATTGAACATTTCCAAACTATAATTTGCTTTGTTGTCTTGCTTCGTCCTCGACTTTTTCAAACTCTTTTTTTTTTTTTTTTTTTTTTTTTTTTTTTTGGATGAGAACATTTATATTAAAAATATTCAGCGCGGATTCTTGTCAAATCTTGATTAATTTCATCCAATGCCTGAGAGCAGTGCACGTTGAAACGTAAGCGGTCCCTGAATAACGGAGGGGGCGAACGCCCCCTCCGCCCCTCTCTGGATCCGCCAATTCTTGGTATCGATAACAACGCATTCTATCAATGAGGGCATTCTTCATAGTTGTCAAATAGTTATGAAAACTCGATCTGAGCAAAATTGCCTAAATAAGTTGCAATTGCAAATAAGTTTTCAATGCATATAGAGGATTTACAGTAAAAACATAGTTTTTATGTGCTTTTGTTTTATTTGTTATCTTCTGTGTTGAGCACTCTTCCAATTGCTGTTTTCTTTCAAATACCGATTGTTAAATAAAAGTGTGTTAACATCCCATTTGATAACAGTCTCTACATCCTCGTTTCAAGTAGATTCAATGAACTCCTTTAAATAATGAATTCACCTGAGGTGTTAAGCTCTCGTTGAATCTAAGCCCATTATAGATTCTATTCATTCTCCGGTTGCAGTTACGCTAAAACGCTCTTCATGCTTCTCAACATCAACCGCGATTCAATCCATTATTTCAATGGCAGGAACCGACTTTTCTTAATGATTTATTAACACTCTAAACTCAACTCCTATTTCGCAGAAATAACACTCAATCAATCTAAATCAATCGGCTTCTTTTACGATTCTTCTGTAAAATGAAAATAATAATAACGACTTAAACCCTCCCGAAGCAGTGTTTTGGAAATAGATATGCTCCATGAATATATCCATTCCACTTCTCTTGATCAATCTCGTCTTCACCATTTTACAGTAATTTACACTACTTCAGCGACCGCATGGTGAGGGGGGATGTCTTATAGTCGGTGTTTCACAAAGAAAGTAAAACTTAGAATAATAAAAACCGGAGTAGGGGGCGAATTGTGTTCCCCCCTTAACAAGTTTATCTATCCGTGGAGTTGGGTTTGTTTAAAAGAACCAGGCACAATGGAAACAAAATGGCCGTCACTATAAAGTCAACTTTTTGCGAAAAAAATAACTTTTTTCTTTCTGCCAAACGATTCTTGATTTTGTGTGTTGAAAACCTGAGAGATTAGAAAGCGACCGTGGTTTCGAGATGCTATTTCAAAGGGTAATTTGCCGTCTTTATTCTGTTCCGTTGACGGTGTCGTTTCAAAAGTATATATTTTTTTTTTTGCTAAGGATGGGGTTCATTTTACCCGCGCAACGAACAATCAGCAATGAATAGAATACATTTATTCAGAAAAGTGTTTTAAATCGAAATAATTACCGCCAGTGATAAAAGAACGTTTAACTGCAATTTGCTTCAATGCAATTTTTTTCTTTCTTTAAAAGAGAGAATTGAAGTGAAAGAAAGGAATAGGATGTTTTTAAATCACAGTTCTTAAATTCAGATAATTTGGCAGGTGAAATGTATGATACAGCTATACAGTGTTACACTTTGTATTTGATAAGTATTACAGATACATTAGAATTTTCATGATATATATATATATATTTTTTTTTTTAAAGATTGTTATTTTACCCAATGGAGAAAAATACAGAGAACATTAATCTCAAAATGCGAAACTACAATTTCTCTAAAAAGTTTAAAGGTAATTCAGATAAAATCATGTGTAGATGGCATTGCGCTAGTCGTCTAAAATGCTATAAATTACTATTTCAATGCTTTATATACAGTTTAATTCAATTAATTATCGGTTTCGTTAAAAATTGATTAATGATTGTTGTTAAATATAACAGACTAGCTGAATACCCGTGCTGCGCTACGAAATTTTACCACGTGCATTTTTGCAATCAAAAGACATTAATGTATTTTACACTTCAGACGTTTGCTTCCATTTCGATGTCGACAATTTGAATTATCAAAATAGGAACTTTCCTTTGCTGACATTTATTCCAAAATTTATTATTGAGAATATATTAGAAATGAGACATTTGAATATCCCTCGTTTAGAACGTTTGGTTCTTTTTAATAATTTTGACTAATAACTAATTTTTAATAATTAATTTTTAATAACTAATTTTTTCTCTATTTTCCCTTCTTAACATTTGCACCAAATATCAGAATTGTAACATTGGACGTGGGTCATTCGAATATCCCTCGTTTGGAACGTTTAACCCCTTTTCCACCCCTTAAAGAGGGTTAATCATGATCGGAATAGCTTATTTTTTCTATGTTTGGCTTTGTTGTTATTTGCACCAATTTTCAGAGTTGTGACCTTGTGGGAAATAAGTCATTCGAATATCCCTCGTTTAGAACGTTTAACTCCTTTTCCAGCCCTTAAAGTGGGTTAATCGAGATCGGAATAGCTTACTTTTTCAATATTTATCTTTGTTGTCAGTTGCACCAATTTTCAATGTGGGAAGTGGGACACTCGAATATCCCTCGTTTGTAACGTTTAACCCCTTTTCCATCCTTTAAAGTGGGTTAATCGATATCGGGATAGCTTACTTTTTCTATGTTTATCATTGTTGACATTTGTACCATTTTTCAGAGTTGTGACCATATGGAAAGTGGGACATTCGAATATCCGATAGTTGGAACGTTTAACCCCTTTTCCACCACTTAAAGTGGGTTAATCGAGATTGGAATAGCTTAATTTTTCTACGTTTGTTGACATTTGTACCAGTTTTCAGAATTGTGACCAAATGGGAAGTGGGACATTCGAATATTCCTCGTTCAGAGCGTTTAACCCTTTTTCCACCCCTTAAAGTGTGTTAATCGAGATCGGAATAGTTTATTTTTTCTATGTTTACCATTGTTAATATTTGTGCCAATTTTCAGAGTTGTGGACATGTGGGAAGTGGGAGAATTAGTGAAGAGTGAGTGAGTGAGGGCTTTACCTTATATATATAGAGATATCAACTAATTGGGGGTAGACGATTGCAACCACAAATCAATAGTGTTAGAGAGTCTGAAAAAAATTAAAAGGAAAATGAACAGAAAAACAACAGCTATTTAAAAATTGAAGAAGGAAAATGCAATTACGGGGGACCTAACGTTAAAAAAAGTGTAGAAAACATTGAATTTTTTTCTTTCTGTCGATTTGTAGAAAACTATGCCCCTTTAATATTATAATTAACATAACTCTAAAATATATAATCTTTTTTGTATAACATAACTCTAAAAAATGCTTTAATAATTGTTTATTATTGTAAACTGTTCTTATAGAAGGAAAACACGAAGGTTCCCCACATCTGCCTGAAATCTGGAAAGAAATGGCATTAGAGTTTGAATAACAGATATATTCTAATTACTGAAAGTAAATGACCCAATCCACTAATTTCTGCTGATGTTGAATGTTGAGGTCGTGTATGAAAGAGCAAATTAATAGCTTCCAAACATATTCAAAATTAGAAAATGCTGTGTAATTTACAAAGTTTCACATTTCACACCATCTAGTTTCTGCGCGGGTTTGTGGAATATTGCGCTATGTACGCAAATAGTACATTTTGCGCAAAAATGCCATATTCATCTGGAGGCGGATTTTCGCGAGGATTTTAGAAGCGGGCCGTATGATTTATGTTGTAGCTTTTCGGTTTTTACAATATATAGCACTAGCTGAATACCCGTGCTGCGCTACGAAATTTTACCATTAGCATTTTAGCGATCAAAAGACATTCATGTATTCTACACTTCAGACGTTTGCTCCCATTTCGATCCCGACAAATTGATTTATCAAAATAGGAACTTTCCTTTGTTGACATTTTAAACGAAATTTATAATTGTGAATAGTAAACTGGAATAGTTTATTGTGTTTATGTTTGCTCTTAGTTCTAAATTTCAAAGTAGTAGCTGTATTGGAATTAAGTTAATTAGACATTAAGTTAATCCTCGTATAGTTTCAATGTTGCGTCGTCTTTTCATCCCTTAAAAATTCGTTAATCGATATTGGAATGACTTATTTTTTTAACAATTGCAAAAAAATATCCGAAAAATGACTACATTGGAAGAGGAACATTCGGATATCCCTCGTTTGGAACATTTAACCCCTTCTCGACCCCTTAAAGTTGGTTAATCGAGAACAGAATAGCTTACTTTTTCTATGTTTAATCTTTTTTGACATTTGTACCAAATTTCCGAGTTGTGACCATATGGGAAGTGGTACATTCGAATATTCCTCGTTTGGAACGTTTAACCCCTTTTCCACCCCTTGATCCACCCGAGATCGGAATAGTTTACTTTTTCTGCGTTTGTCTTTATTGATATTCTCACCAATTTTTAGAGTTGTGACGAAATGAGAAGTAGGACATTCGAATATTCCTCGTTTGGAACTTTTAACCCCTTTTCGAGCCCTTAAAGTGGGTTAATCGAGATCGGAATAGCTTACTTTTTCTATGTTTACTATTGTTAATATTTGTACCAATATTTAGAGTTGTGACCAAATGGGAAGTAGGATTTTCGAATGTCCCCCGTTTGGAATGTTTAACCCCTTTTCGACCCCTTAAAGTGGGTTAATCGAGATCGGAATAGTTTACTTTTTCTATTTTTACCATTGTTGATATTTGTGCCAATTTTCAGAGTTGTGACTATGTGGGAAGTAGGATTTTCGAATGTCCCTCGTTTGGAACGTTTAACCCCTTTTCGACCCCTTAAAGTGGGTTAATCGAGATCGGAATAGTTTACTTTTTCTATTTTTACCATTGTTGATATTTGTGCCGATTTTCAGAGTTGTGACTATGTGGGAAGTAGGATTTTCGAATGTCCCCCGTTTGGAACGTTTAACCCCTTTTCGACCCCTTAAAGTGGGTTAATCGAGATCGGAATAGTTTACTTTTTCTATTTTTACCATTGTTGATATTTGTACCAATATTTAGAGTTGTGACCAAATGGGAAGTAGGATTTTCGAATGTCCCCCGTTTGGAATGTTTAACCCCTTTTCGACCCCTTAAAGTGGGTTAATCGAGATCGGAATAGTTTACTTTTTCTATTTTTACCATTGTTGATATTTGTGCCAATTTTCAGAGTTGTGACTATGTGGGAAGTAGGATTTTCGAATGTCCCCCGTTTGGAACGTTTAACCCCTTTTCGACCCCTTAAAGTGGGTTAATCGAGATCGGAATAGTTTACTTTTTCTATTTTTACCATTGTTGATATTTATGCCGATTTTCAGAGTTGTGACTATGTGGGAAGTAGGATTTTCGAATGTCCCCCGTTTGGAACGTTTAACCCCTTTTCGACCCCTTAAAGTGGGTTAATCGAGATCGGAATAGTTTACTTTTTCTATTTTTACCATTGTTGATATTTGTGCCGATTTTCAGAGTTGTGACTATGTGGGAAGTGGGAGAATTAGTGATGAGTGAGTCAGTGAGTGAGTGAGTGAGTGAGTGAGTCAGTGAGTGAGGGCTTTGCCTTATATATATAGAGAGATTTCTAAAAACTGAAAAAAAAAATCATCGACATTTTTCTTATGCTAATAAAGCAATTGATATTTGAATACTTTTTTTTTTAAATAACTTAAAAATTATTATTTTTATTATTAATAAATCAAAGTCCAAAAAAGAAGTGTATCTTTCGTTCGAACGTGACAATACGAGTTGACCTAACTTTCAATAAAAGCATTTAAACTGAACTTCCAGATTTCCCTGTTTTGTCGATATCAATTGTGAGATGATGACGGTCAAAATCGTTCAGTTTATTTTATGAATTATTTGTCGTAGTATTTGCTCAATCTTAATAAATTGTCCAAATGAGATTCAGTTAAGTCGTTCCTGTATTTATTCTTGAAGAAAACTAACTTGCTGAAAGCTTTTTCATATAGTTTCTTCGGGGACATAGTGAAAAACTCCGTTCTGCATAGTTAACACAAACTATTTGGGACAAATTAAAATTATGTAAAAAAAAAAAAAAAAAGTGTCCATACCATGAAGCTTGATTTTCTTTTCTTCTGTGCGGCCTTCGGGCGACAGAAAAATCTGTAGGGCTAACGCTGTAACTAGCTGAAAGACTTGAGCACTTTGAGGGAAAAAGATGAATTTGTAAAACATATGGTATTTGGTATTTGTTTATTAGTGTTGCGCCCGAGTACAGCTAGAGCATTTAAGATTGCTTCGAGGAATGCGTTTTTGGAAGTACATGATATTCTATTCTATTCTATTACTGAGAGATACTAGAAAGTTTAAGTTTCCTCAACATGCTTAAATTGTGATTTTCACCTTTCGACAGTGCTGCCATCTACTGTATAACATCACAACTTCCCAAAATTCTTTTCACAATTTTTGATTTGACTTCGATTTTCAAACTAATAACCCAACGTATAATTAAATAAACTTTTTTGTCAGAAGCGGAGGTCTTAGTTTTTAAACTGACCAGAAATAATATAATAGATGTTTAGATGAATCACAAAGATAAATAATTTATTTTTAGACTGAAAACGAGAAAAAAGTGAATTGTCTGGAAACACCACATTTTAATATTCAACTACATCACATCCCATACAATTTTTTAAAGAATAACTTTTCATAAAACTTATTGTAACATCTTATTATAATTATATACAAGGAGTGTACGATATTGTTTGGTTTAAATGGTGCGTGTTGCGTTGAAAGCCGTTCAAGACTAAGTTTACTGCAACTGAAAGGATTCTTTAGAAAGAAACCGTTTTATTACTTTTTGATATAATTTTCTAATAAAATTAATTAAGGAATGAAAGATTTTAGAATGACTAATTAATTTAAAGAAAAACGAAATTTTAAATGTTTGATTACATGACTAACGATTTGCACAAATATTTTTAATAAAAAAAAATAATATAACCTATAAAAACTAAGTTATTAATATAAATCCTTTATATGCATTGCCATTTTTTCATTCATTAACATAGGACCGTTTCTGCGGTCAGCGTGTGTTTGGTGTTTGCATCTAATTTTTAAATATTAAAAACATCTCTATCAGCAAAATATGCGGCAAATTAAGTTTCAAAATTTATTCTTTAAAAATGAATGTGAATTTATTCACTCACACTCAAATATATTTTATTTATTCTGATTAAAACAATTTTATTATTTATTTGTAAATGTATTTAATGTAATTGAAAGTAATAATGAATTAAAAATGAATGCTTTACAACCAAAAAGATGTTAATTGTAATCCAATATAATAATGAAAGTATAGCCATACTATATAATATATATTTTAAAGAAACAATCAGAATTAACAATGAGATTTAAAAGAAACAATCAAAATTAACAATGACCTTAAAAACACTGAATTTTACATTATTATATATAAACAGAAGAGTTTATAAATTACTCTGTTATGGCAACAATAGAGTCCAAATAATTTTATTTGTAGATTATAACAATTAAATGCCTAAAGAATATCATCCCACCATTTGTTTCATTTTATGAAGAATTCTTAAAGCGAGGAATACTTATCAATTTAAAATTTAACTTTTTCATTTATATCAGAAGAGGTAATTAAAGCTTACTGGAACGGAGGACCTTAGTAGTTGCTCTGTTTAAGTAGTTAAAGTAGAAAGTATGTAGTTTTATATTTTCGACACATTAAATGTCACCCACTTAAAATAAAAGCTTAAAATAAAATACAACATATAAACTGACTTACCCTTTAAAACTTAAACGTACAGTATTTAATTAAACGTAAACATCAATTTTCTAAAATGTGTGCAATTTTTTAAATAATAGTTTTGTTTATTTGTGTACTGTTTCCCTGATGAGTGAAACTTTCTAATTGAGAAAAATTTGTGTTGCAGTATAATTATTTTTATTTGTCTGTCTGTCTGTCTTGCTTGCTTGTATGCTTTCTTGCTTGTTGGTTTGTTTGAGATGACATTCTGATTATTATCAGTCGTCCATATCTTGTTGTTGCGATGTTTTAGTGCTGGAAATCACTTACTTTTGTCTGGCCCTATGAAGAATAAAATCTAGCCAATTACAATTTAATACATACTAAAGGTTTAAAAGCACCGTCCAAGTGTTTTTTGTTATACTTTAGAACGTTTTTATGAGTTAGCTTATAATAAGTTTTTAAATATTAATCAGCAATAATAAAAATTAGTAACAATAATAACGAAACAACACTAATAATAATTATATTATTATTATTATTAATAATAATAATAAGAATTAATATTAATAATATTAATGAATATTAATAATAATTCATATTAATAATATTAATGAAAATAATATTACTAGTATTAATAATAATATCATTATTAATAATAAACAAACAAGCAAGCAAAATAAACCATTAATTATTTTATCATTACTATTGTAATGAGTGATAATAAATCATAGGTTATTAAATTCATAGGTTTTAAAGCAATACTTTAGGGATAGTGTGGCAATAAAAAGAAGCAATAGTTCTATTAGCTAGGCTGACGTACTCTTAGATTTTTTTTAAATTTTGGATTGAATTTTTAAAGTCAATAGGATTGAATATAAGAGTTTAAACGACAGTGCGTAGCAGAGCATAAATTATAAACATATTAAATAATAATTTATTCAGGATTAATTTAGTGGCCTTGCTAACATTTTCGAAGAAAAACTATGTAGCTGGTAAAAATAGTCTAAGTTCAGGAAATCTATTTCTCGGGAGTACTTACTGCACAAACATTTCGTTACTGGAATAAAATAAAGCTAATGTTTCTAAAAATGTATACAATAAGATTTTTTTTATGAATAGTGTACATTTACTTTATTCCCGACAAATTAATTGGTGTGCGCTTTAGTAACAAAAGTTTTGTTACTAAACACTCTGAGGAAAATAATTTGGCAAAACGAAAATCCAATCTACTGAAACCGGTGACAAATTATTTTTGCTGCACAGGATTTGTTTGGTTTGTAGAAACTTCTTCCCTTTTTATTTGCAGACTTTTCTCTTTGGTCCTTTATTTGCTGTAACAAATGTCTCAGATTTTCCGCTACGGGACAAAACGCTAACAGTGTTACCTCAATTCTCAATATCCCGATCTGCATAATTTAAAGTCAAATGCAGTAATTTTAAATCAAAATTCGACCACGTGAATTTGGTCAATGTTGATTCAGGAAAATGGCTGTTTTTTATTTCTCCTGATCTATCTCCCTTCATAGTTTCAGCTAAATTTCATAAATTTATTACTTTTAGGTAAAAAAAAACAACTATTTTTTTTCCTTTTCCTTTTGCACGTTTTGGAACATGTTGAGTTAAAAGAAAGTGGTCTAAAAAAAAAATATGTATGTGCATGTCTGTGGTCAGCATGACTCCGAAACAAATTGACTTCCTAAAAATTTACTGTCTTTAAGTCCTAAAAATCACCTTTTATTTTCATCATCTTCTGTCTACTCATAAATGGGCATCATTTAATTAATTCCTGTGTTTAGAAGTTTCCCATGCATCATTCTCTTCAGATAGCTCAAATATTTACTAATTCTAAATTTTTCTCCAAAGTGGTTGTTTACTTAGAAGCCACAGATTAAAATGAAATGTGTGCATAGGACTATCCTTATAGTATACAAATCATAGGCTTCGACCAAAAGTCGGTATAAATGTAGCCTAAAATACTGGTGTTTGAGGAAAATCTGTTAAAATTACAGTGCTACAGTGTTTGGACCACCCCTCAAAAGGTTAACTTCTTGACCCTAATGCAATTACTTTCAGGTAATTACTTCCTAAAACAGTTTTAATACGCTACGATGATGAATTGCCAGGTTTTTCTCAGTCTTAAATATGAAAGAAATAATAAAAAGGCCCGTGAGGGGTGTTAGAGGTGCTTTTTTAGTGAAAGGAGGTGTAATCTCATGGGCGCCCCCAGGAATATTTGCAAGGGGGTGCAAGACTAAATTTTATCAAAATCATTAAATTATACTATTTGAGGATAGTTAAAATGTATGGTAATGCATAATGTAGAGAAAAAAATACAAAATAGTAAAAATATTAAATATATATTTTTAACGATTTTTTTTTTATCATCCAACTAGATCTCACGGAATTCTAGAGACAATGTTTAGAATAGAGGAACTTGAAGATGCAAAAATACAGATGAGTAGCATTTTATTTCTTCCAAATTTCGGATATAATAATAATAATAAAAAAAAAAAAAAAATCAAATACGAAGACAGTATTGGAATATGTTCAATTGAATTCTAAACATAGATTTCAAGATAGTATATCTGATGTTTTAAAAAACAAAACATTTCCCTAGAATCTTGAGAACTAACTACACAGGAAATGATTATACAATAAAAGAAATAAATATTTTAACACATCAGCTTCTAATAATCATGGACAACAAGCGCCAGAAAATCGTCAAGCAAGTAGCTATAAAAAACGACATAGGAAAGAAACAAAAGAATAAATTAATAGAAAGAAAGAAAAGAACTCATTGTCATAACATATATAATCGGCATACGTGCTTTTTTTTTTTTTTTTTTATCTTGGAATTTAAATATTTTCCCTAATTTTTTTTTAAATTTTCAAGAGTCAGGGGTTGAAAGTGCACCTCCTTGCACCCTCCTGGGGGCGCCCATGTGTAATCTTGTGTTGTGCTACATGTATGCAACAAACTCTAAAATATTTTACTATCGTCTGTGTGATCGTGTTTTTCAGGAAAATTTGAGGATGCTTTATTGCAAGTGTTGTGCAAAAATGTTGCATTAATCTACGAAATCATTTTAATGCTTATAAAAAAGGTAGCATTACTTTAGTTTAAATTTGTAAAACATCGAAAAAGAAGTTCGGAGGTACGACGCGTTGATGATAATTAAAATAACGCTATTTAGAGCAGTCTGAAACAAATCTGCACAAAACTCTGCATACGTACTAGTGAGAACATGGGAAGATATTATAAAAAGTACTAATATTTATAAATAATTTATTTTCAAACAAAACTTTAAACATATTGTTAATAAATTTTTTTAGTCTAAAACTTCGTTCACAACTTTTCCAATAAGTAAGCACGTAATATGGGCCCGTAAGATTATCTTTTGTATAAATAGTTCAAGTAGCATATTTCTGTCGGTGGCGAAATTTTGTACTGATGTTTATTTCTAGCTTCTCCTTTAGACTAAAGCAAGTAGATGCGTTTATACAGGCTCTGTCTGTCTGTCTGTCTGTTTGAGATCAACATTCTCACGCAGCACTACAATCGCTACATAGACTGCGATTAGACGAGTTCCACGCTGTATAAAGTCGAATAGAAGGTCTCGATTAGACGAGTTCCCGTGCTAAAACTCAACTAAAACTACCGGAAGTATCGAAAATGGTGAGCAGAATGCAATTTCTGAATCAAGTTGTGATCAGAAATATCGGAAATGGTGAGCAGAAGGCAATCTGTATATCTTTAACCATAAACTAAAAATGTTAAATGTATGATGTTTCAATTCGATGGTCTTTGTAAGATTAGAGGATTTCATAAAATTCAATCGGAAGCTCAAACCGAAAGTGCTACAAATCTTGAGGAGAGCAGTGCTTCCATAATAACTTTTGTCAATTGCCTGACATTCTTCTTGAGTGATGTTTCCAACATATCGTTAAATTTATTTAAATTGGCGAGTTGTTTATCTGTTTGCATCCTACTTATATTATCCATCTATCCATATCTCCTTGGATGAGAAAGTTTAGTCTCTCTAGACGCCAATTTTTTAATCTTTTCAGTGAATTCTACTGAATGATAGGGAATTCCCACCTTTCTCCTAATTATTTGGTATCGATGTACCTAATATAAATTCATTCATTAAAAAAATTCTCTCTTTTTACTCTTTGTAATCGAATCGGGGAGACTGAATTCTGTACTTCTCTTTACTCTTTTACCTTGCTGGAGCTTACTAATAGTTCAGTCACAAATGAAGCTATATCTGAATAACTTCAATCCTTTATGATCTTTAAAATAATAGGCATTTTTTTTTTTCGAATCCTTATAACAACTAAACATTCTTTTGTTTAATTTTCTTGTATCGCAGATATATCGTGAGTTTTATCTACAAGCGCTAGCAAGCGATGTAGCATATCAGATTTCGTCATTCCACGAATCTTTAAGTAAATAATTGCTTTGCAAATTTTTTTAAATACTAATGAAGAAATTTTGTCACTCGAAGGATCTGAAAGTAAATTATTGCTTTGTTGAATTTTTTTGGTATTAATAAAAAGATGTGATTGATTTAAGTTTTGCAGACACCAGAGAATTTTTAAACACTAACACTTTTTTAAAAAAAAACTGTTTGCTTTTTCTTTTTCAAATTTAGTATTTTCCGATTAGAAATGATGATATTTGGAAACTACAAATTGTATGGCGTAATCTAAAAAACACTTGTATAACTTAATACAACCATAAACTTAAAAAAAACACGCAATTTTTACTTTAAATAGCAGGTAATGATTTTTGTATTTTTACCAAAATGAAAATGGATTTAAAAACAAAGTAGAAACTTCTCCCAATGGTACTCGAGGCCAAAGAGCACCCGATGCTGTTAGCGATAACAAGGCAGGTCCGTTATTTTCTTTGTGGTAAAAGAAGACAAAAATAAAAAAATCGCAGCCCAGTTTACCACCTTGAGGGTAGGTACATTCGCAGGGCGTTAGGGACTAATGGAGGGCGTTTATAAGGGGCGACGTAACTTAATAAATGGGCGCGCAGGGGTCAAATCTAACGCCCACTAGACACGAATGTTTCAATTTCTTCTTTTTCTTGAAGATTTGCCGCCACTTTTGAAGACACATTATCGACACCTGTAAACATCCTAGACTGATCGAACACCAGGGAAACCGGTCATATGATAACGAAGACTGACTTGTGGATCGTTGACTGAACGTTGAATGAATGAACGTTAAATTTGGAACTCTATATCAGTGCAATTCCCTGGTATACGCACTAGACATTTTGGCTCTTTTTTCTACTCATAAAAAAAAAATTAGAATTAATATGAATCTAGTAGTTATGCCTTCGTTTTATGTAATATTATTTGGTGACGAAGTTAAATGGAAAAATAATTATTTTAACTAGGTGAAATATAGATTTATAAGCCACCGACGCAAGGGACACGTGCCTCGTGCGTCTTCACATATAAATGCATATTTGACCGAGTTCAAATCATTATTTTTCCATATAACTTTGTCACTAAGTAGAATCTCTCTATATATAAGGCAAAGCCCTCACTCACTCACTCACTGACTCACTCACTCATCACTAATTCTCCCACTTCCCACATAGTCACAACTCTGAAAATCGGCACAAATATCAACAATGGTAAAAATAGAAAAAGTAAGCTATTCCGATTTCGATTAACCCACTTTAAGGGGTCGAAAAGGGGTTAAACGTTCCAAACGAGGAACATTCGAATATCCTACTTCCCACATGTCCACAACTTTGAAAATTGGTGCAAATGTCGACATAGGCAAACATAAAAAATTTAAGCTATTCCGATCTCGATTAACCCACTTTAAGGGGTCGAAAAGGGGTTAAACGTTCCAAACGAGGAATAATCGAATGTCCTACTCTTCATTTCGTCACAACTCTAAAAATTGGTGCGAATATCAATAAAGTCAAACAAAGAAAAACTAAGCTATTCCGATCTCGATTAACCCACTTTAAGGAGTGGAAAAAGGGTTAAACGTTCCAAACGAGGAATATTCGAATGTCCCACTACCGACATGGTCACAATTTTGAAAATTGGCTTAAATACCAACAATGTTAAACATAGAAAAAGCATGCTAATCCGATCTCAGTTAACCCACTTTAAGGGGTCGAAAAGGGGTTAAAAGTTCCAAATGAGGGATATTCGAATGTACCACTTCCCACATGTCCACAACTCTGAATACTGGTGCAAATGTCGACATAGGCAAACATAGAAAAATTAAGCTATTTCGATCTCGATTAACCTCCTTTAAGATGTCGAAAAGGGGTTAAACATTCCAAACGAGGGATATTCGAATGTTCTACTTCCCATTTCGTCACAACTCTGAAAACTGGTACAAATGTCAACAATGGTAAACACAGAAAAAGTAAGCTATTCCGATCTCGATTAACCCACTTTAAGAGGTCAAAAAGGAGTTAAACGTTCCAAACGAGTGATATATTCGAATGTCCTACTTCTCATATTTTCACAACTCTGAAAACTGGTGTGAATATCAATAAAGACAAACGAAAAAAAGTGAGCTATTCCGATCTCGGGTGGATCAAAGGGTGGAAAAGGGGTTAAACGTTCCAAACGAGGAATATTCGAATGTACCACTTCCTATATGGTTACAACTCTAAAAATTGGTAAAAATATCAACAAACACAAACATAGAAAAGTTAAGCTATTCCGAGCTTGATTAACCCACTTTAAGGGGTAGAAAAGGGGTTAAACATTCCAAACTCGAATATCCCACTTCCCATATAGTCACTACTCTGAAAATAGGTAGGAATGTCAATAAAGATAAACGTAGGAAAAGTAAGCCATTTCGATCTCGATTAACTTAAGGTTTGCACTTAAGGTTTTCAAAAGGCGTTAAACGTTCC
The DNA here is from genome assembly GCA_963978545.1 of Linyphia triangularis. NCBI lineage: Eukaryota > Metazoa > Arthropoda > Arachnida > Araneae > Linyphiidae > Linyphia > Linyphia triangularis. The sequence continues at coordinate 56,422,702 of OZ021731.1, read as the reverse complement.
AAACTAGGGATATTCGAATGTCCCACTTCCTATTTGGTCACAACTCGGAAAATTGGTACAAATGTCAAAAAAGATTCAACAGAAAAAGTAAGCCATTCCGATCTCGATTAATCCACTTAAGGTTTGCAAAAGGCGTTAAACGTTCCAAACGAGGGATATCCGAATGTTCCTCTTCCAATGTAGTCATATTTCTGATATTTGGTGCAAATGTTAAAAGTAGGGATGGAACGGATGTGAGTTTTGCCGGATACCGGATTTCGGATATCCGGGGTACCATGTCTACCGGATAAGGATATCCGAAACGGATTTCACCGGATATCCGGCCGGATATTCGGTCTATATACTAAAAACGATAGTTATACGATATGCTATACGAAAAAAATGGTCATGATATGAAGTATCAAGTAAATTATAATTAGTGGTTAGCGCACCGCACTGCATACCACAGGTCCATGGTTTGATTCGCGGACTGGGCAAGGTTGACTTAGCTGTTTATACCTGAAAGAAATAAACTGAGGAGGACCATGCATGCTTGGGAACTAAACACTGGGTTCGGCGTCAGAATGACCATCTGACCGGAACATCTGCCATGTGACACACAAATGCCACAGTCGAGAAAGCTGAGCTGGGCCCAGCAGGCCTTGATCCACACGGGCTGTTGCTCCACAGACTTAATTTTTTTTATTTAAACTTTAGTTGATGGAGTGAAAGAGATCTTTGTTGCTGATTTTATATCTTGTAATATTGATACTTTTAGTTTTTCATATAGTTCTGGCAGGACTTTATCACGAAAATAATTTCTACTTCGAAGCGGATAACGAGGAGCTAGGTACTTTATTAACTGACCAAAGCCTTCTCTATTCACAATGGAGAATGGTTCAGCATCAAGAGCCATTAACTTACCTAAAATTATATTAAAAACATTTTTTACAATGTTGAAGTGCAAAATATAGCTAATTTCAATTTACTTCATGCATTGTTTATAATTGATAAATGATTACAAAATTATACCGGATGCATTTATTAATAACAAAAGATTTATTTTAAATATTTTATGAAATTGAAGTCTATTTTTTTTTTGTAATGCACCTAAAACATTACGGATTTAAAGAAATCTCGTAGAAAACTTAAATTGGATCTATCGGAATACTCCGTCTTTAAATATAAACTTAAAAAATTTCGAACCCAAAATTCATCAACATTATGTTATACCATATTTAAAATATATATTTAATATAAACAAACAAAATTAGTACTTACATATTTTTCTGGTTAAGGCTTTTGCTTTAGGATCATCTAAACTCCACAGTTTTGGTACAAATAATGTCAATTCCAATGTTGTCTGCGTGCATTTCTTGTTTCGATGAATTGTTTTTTCTTGTTCATCAATATTTGATGCATTTAGTGAGTCTTTTAAGCTTTTGTGAATTTCCTTATGCACACTTATTAAATGGTTCCATAAGGATTTTGTGGAAAAGGATTTTGGGCTTTTGCCGCGCACATTTTAAAACGATTATGTGGAGCAAGTAACACATAGGGCTTTGCTTTCGTCATTTCCCATTAATTTTAAAATACTTCCAAATGGGTGATTTTAAATGAGCCATTATTAAAAATTATAAATTGGATTGTAATTGGAGAAAACTATGATTCAAGACATTCTAGAGAGCTAAATATAATTCCACATTGTGGCGCTGCGTTAAAGACCTAAAAATTACAATACTTCATTTTACGTCGGAAAAAATATACCAGCTTTCAACTTCTGCCAATGAAAAATCAGAAATTAAACCATACCATTCATAGCATAAAAAGGGGTAGGGTATTATCGTCGATAGAAGAAAAAAAAAGCATTGAGGAGTGAGCATTGGCTATTTATTGCTTTTTACTCGCTAGCAAATGTCAGAAAAAAAGGAGGAAGTGAGAATAACTAACACTCTTATAACTTATGTTATGGAAAAAAAGTACTATTTATTAGTATTTCGGTTGGTGTTTTACGGAGAAGCATTCAAATATAACATCTGGAATTAATCGGATCATAAACTTGGAATGAAAAGAACATATTGCAAAACACGTATGAAGGATGTGTATGGAAAAATATTGGAGGAATGGTTTATGCTTATCAACTCGGCGCCAATAATACAGCGAAAGCATAGTTCTCACGAATGAACTTTTTCGTTTTTTAGCTTGACTGCAATTTATGTCCAAGAAAAAAAAAATTAAGAAAAAAAAGTGTAGGATGCGGTGTCCCCTTTGTCCGAAAAAGATCATTATTTTTTGCAAAAAATTATTTCTTGTGGATACCTGGTGGCCGGATATATAGCCGGATATCCGAATGAAATTATCGGATGTTCGGTATTTCAAATCGGATATCCAACGGGGTTTCGGATATTGAAAAATCAACCGGATATGCCGGATATCGGATATTTGCCGGATATCCGTTCCATCCCTAGTTAAAAGGGTAAATGTTAAAAAAATAAGTCATTCCAATATCGATTAACGAATTTTTAAGGGATGAAAAGTCTACGCAATATTGAAACTATACGAGGATTAACTTAATGTATCAATTCCAATACAGCTACTACTTTGAAATTTAGAACTAAGAGCAAACATAAACAAAATAAACTATTCCAATTTACTATTCACAATTATAAATTTCGTTTAAAATGTCAACAAAGGAAAGTTCCTATTTTGATCAATCAATTTGTCGGGATCGAAATGGGAGCAAACGTCTGAAGTGTAGAATGCATGAATGTCTTTTGATCGCTAAAATGCTAATGGTAAAATTTCGTAGCGCAGCACGGGTATTCAGCTAGTTACTATATAAAACAAAAATATAACAACTAGATTTATCTTAATTTTATAATTCTTATCTGTTTACGAATAGGAAAAAGAGCCAAAATGTCCTCTGAGTATACCAGAGAATTGCCCATCATAGAGTTTGATGAAAATGGCTGGAAATATAAGCTTCCAGTTTCAAAATATTTTTTTTTAGATAACCTGAATTCGAATTTGTATTTCTTTCATAATCAATGCCAGGGTTATAAACTTTCAATGAAAAAAGTGTCTGTGAAATAGAAAAACTGTTTTGCTGAAAATAAATTTGTGAATTGAATTGAAAATAAATTTGTGTATTGAATTGGGGAAAAAAAAATGAATTGAAGTAAAAACAAACTTCATTGAACAGAAAATAAATTTGTTAATTGAGCTGAAAATAAAAATGGAAACTCAACTAAAATTAAGTTTGTGAATCAAACTGAAAATAGATTTGTGAATTTTACTGAACTAAAATTGATGAGAGTGTATTAGGCATGGGATCCTCATTGTTGTGATTATATAAGAAACATAAAAAAAATTCTTTGATTTCCCCCAAAAAGTTGAGGGGGGGGGGGGGGAATCGAACTTATTTCAGTAACAGATTTTATGTATGAAATTTGAATACAAGGTATTTGGAATCCGGTATTTTCAATAGGCTACTGATAATCTTGCTGGGATTATTGTTAAACCGTACTGATATTCCATACAAGCTCTAATGCATTTTGGGCTTTTGCTTAAATCACATATAAGTCACTGTGGGACTGGAACTTTTGCCACAATGCAAGAATATCGCATACAAGTCACAGTGTGATCGATGTTTCAGTGATATCACATTCAAGTTGCACTGAAATTGGGACTCTTGCCACATCTCGGGAATAATAGCAAGCAAGTCACAGAGAGACGAAAACTTTTGCCACATAGCATGGATATCACATATGAGTCGCAGTGTGACTGAGAGAGACACAACGTAACGATATCCCATACAAATCACAATGTAATCTGAACTTTTTCCTCATCACACAGATATCACATACAAATCACAAAGTGATTGGGCCTATGTCACATAACAGGGATATCACATAGAAATAACAGTGTGACTGGGATTTTCTAGGAACGCGGCGATATCACATATACAAGCTATAAATAGGTGTATATTAGACGGTTAAACTGACGGTTATGGATATGTTTCTAAACTGTAACCCACAATACTTATAAATATATCACACATCACCTTGTGACATTTTTTTTTATCTCCGTTATAAAATTATTTTGGTATATCACAGGATGTCGTTGCGATATTTCAAATATAAGTCCAAACATCGCCACAATGTGGTGACGCTAGGATAGCACATGCTAATCATAAATTGACGTGTACTTTAGCAGCAGAAGACTTCGTTGCAGTGACGTAACTATGTAACATGATTTTTCAAAGTCTTTTCAAGCCTCAAGCGTTGCTTTTCGTTGAATAACTAAGAGCTCGAAAAAGTAAACGTCTAAAATTATTAAGGCCTCACGAAACAATTTTGGAACTTAATCCATATCATTTCAGAGTAATGAAATAATTATCTCGCATTAGGAATAAAAACTTGCAAGAAAAAAAAATGGAAATAAAATCGCACAGCAGCACGCCAGGATTTCTATGTTCTCCGAATTTCGGAAAGGGAAAACCGAATTGCCCAATTAGTCCTCTATGTTCAATTAATCCTAGCAGTCCAGACTGCAGCTAGTAAATTGCTCGGGCGTAATATCTTAATCCCGCCTCCTATTTAAGAAGCAGAACAAAAAAGTGGAGGTGGAGTGTTCGGTTTCATGTCCCTTCGTACGCCTGTCATATTTATCACTCCATGATACGAAAACTGAGAAGAAATTCAATCTATGCTTCCATGTCTTCGGGGCTTCCAGGCATCGCCTAATTTTGGGGGCCCATCATAGTGAATGCCCAGACAGCTTTTTTTATACTAAATTTTTTAATACTGTATTTATATGGTTAGGAATTAGAGCAGATTTCGTGTTTTAAAGTCTTGGCGAAAAAAATAATTGTAATAAGGATATGATATTTAACCTTTGGAGGATTAATTTTGTAAGTTGGATCGAAAACTTTCCCGTTATTTCAATTTGTGATGCATAGCTTCAGATGTTGCTTCATCTATGTCAAGTCACTATGTTGTTTGTAATCTTTTTTTAATTTGAAAAGATTTTTTAATGATACATTAATCTTTATGTGAACTTAAAAGAAATAGTTTGGTGTTTTGATTTTACTATTTCATGACTAATTTTATGAGCGGACTTAATTCAATTTGCATCATTGAAATAATCCATTTCCATTTTGCGAAAATTGCCATCTTTTACGACGAACATACGAAACATCTTTTTTGTTATATTAAAATTGTGCATTACTTCAGTGTAAAATGTGGTAAAATTGTGTTTTATTTATGTTAAAAAAAAGGTAAAAACTACTCGAGTTCATCGAGAATGTCAAGGGTATCGTGACCTTATCGTACAGAAGCAGCATAGAACACCATTTGCGATTTTCCCGGTTTGAATTGGTCGGATTGGCGCTTTTTTACACTCCTGGCTACCCCTCCTTCCTACACGATGTCTCGTGGGTTTCAATTCTGGCAACCCTTGCAGTTTTGGCGGTTATAATTTGTTTTTGCGCTTTGCACTTGTAGGATTTATTTCTCTTCTGGCTGCCCTATTCCTTCTTGCTTACTGTTGGGCGGACGCTTAACTGTTATATGCGTACTAATATCCATATGCAATAACAACAATTATTCAATATTCTGCAATAATCAAGAATGGCATGTAATAAATCTTTTCTTTAATAACCGCAATAACCCAAGTATGACTGAGGTCTGATAGAGGACAACACTTTAACTTACAAACACAAAATTTATTAAACACCATATTTCATATTACAGCAATTAATATTAAAGTAAAATAACTTAATCGGACTTACTATTAAAATACAAATATAATTAAAATGAACTGTTACCTTTAACAGTAACAAATCAGTTATTTAATTTAATAATACTCGCTTTGCTCCTCTCTGATAATAGAATATTGACTCACCTAAACTCCATGGAAGGCTCATACTCATCGAATTAATATCCATTTTCGTAAATTATTATTTTCACAACACACTTGAATTAAACACAAATTCTTCTTCGGAAGTTACACTCGCAGGAAGGCACATAAAATTATATCTCGTCGATATTGGAATGGCGCTATCGGTATCACCCTATTAGATGATTAGGTGAAACCCACACATTTGAAACCAATTGATTTGAAGGAACTTGTCGGGGTACAATCATCAATCTGTGGGCCGTTGCACTGCCCAGCAAGTAAACACAGCCACAGGCATATCGCCGGGGCAAAGAGCCCCAAGGTCTACATTTTTATAGATTGAAACTAGCTCCGGAATTATCTTCAAATTCTCGCGCAAGGGTTTTTAAAAACTCGGTTTCCATTCAAAATCTTACTTAGCGAATCGCAAAGAAATCCCGCCTAAAAAATACACGTACTTGAATTTCACTGGATAACTTTTGATCCTCCTACAAACATTTAATTGGAAGAAGGGTGCAATTGTAAAATCCCTTCCCCTCGAAAATATTCGTAGACTTATAAATTTCGGAGCAGACACATTGTGTTAAACTGCCAAAAATCACAAAAAGTCCAACACGCCTTGGCGCCAACTAGTTGCTTCTATAGAACTACAAAGTATAACTCCTTTGAAACCTTTAAATTTATTGCATGGGGAAGAAAGCCTGGTCGACTGGGGCCTACATCAAAAGTGCCCACGAGACACGCAAATTCGCAGGTGTTCAGGTAAGAAATCTTAAAGTGACCCCTGCATTCCCTCGAAAAGAACCCAATTTCTGTAAAAGGGAAGACAGCAATCCAACATTACGCTTGCTTGGCGCTTTCTTGTAGTCTCCAAACAAAAAGTCGCTGGAGTCCTATACTGCTTCTATTCCCTAGAAGATAATCATTAACCCATCTCTCCCCGTTGACAATACGTGTTCCCTCAATTTGAGTTGCTAAAATATAACGCCACAACAGTTTTAAATCACCGCTTTTGCTTTATTAGAAACTGAAATAAGTGTTGACTATCAAACACGATAAATGGCGAAGTCTCTTATCAATTGTAAAATCTAATGTTTTCTTTGCCGATGCACGTCCATGTATCAATCATGGCAACATCACCATGGTTACATGTTTCATTTTCTTATATTTTATCATTCGGCTTGAAACAGAAGATTTTATAGTAAAAATGTTCTTGAACATTCATTCTTAAAAAATTATGCACTTACATAATATTTTTCATTCATTTGACTTCAACTGAAACATACACTACTTAAACTACATTCATATAGTAGATCATAGCTTGCCATAAATACTGGAGACATGGCGAGATTGTGAATTGGAAGTTTGACGAAACGGCATCGTTCAACGAACTATTCGGTAATCTCTTAAGTGCCTTATTTAAAAGATCGTTAAAGTGAATTACTGTTTCCTCGTTAATTTAGTTTCAATATTTTTCCAGACGAACTGATACGGACCAACCGCGGTTGTTAATTCTAATTATTGTTACGAATTGAAATGTGCCTCAGCAGAGAAACCACTTTTTTGCTTCAGGCATAACAATTTTCTACTTTTCTTGCTATCTGTGTTAAGTACGAAACTTACAGATGTGTGTAGTTACAATGTATTAAAGTGCTAATTTGTGGATTGCCTCATAACTAATTGATATTAAAATATGACAAATACATAATGTCGACAAATGTTGAAGGTATCTGAACACGTTTAGAGTACCTTTAAAAAAAAAATGTCTTTAAGAAACAATTTATTATACTTTTAAAAATAGCACTATTAAACATTAGTAATTCGTGGATAAAATTTTAATTATATTCAGATAATTTTATATAAATGGTAATTTTGTATGAAATTTTGAAGAAATTTCCCAAAATCTTCAAAAATGCTACATAAAAAATTATTTGATTTATTCAAAAAATAATACTACCAAATTAAACTACATACTTAATCTAGAGGATATATTAATAAAATAAAGAAAACTTTAATAAAGAATTTTTTTTTAACTATCATTGAAACACGACTTCTTCATTTTCAACATTTTTAACGTGTTATTTTTTAAATAATGTTTTTATAATTATATGTTAATAAATATTTTATTCAAATTTTTTTTTATATAGGAGTTTTAATGCATAAAATTGAACTACGAGAAAAAAGCGTTTTAAGTTTAAAATATCATCATTTTACAAATATCTGTCGGTACAATATTTACCCTTACTTTAGTTCTAGTTAACCCAGGCTATAAAAAAAAAGGACTGTTTTGGAAACTAGATAATGTATACAATAACATTATGCAATAAAAATAATTTTAGAAATTTCTTCTAAAATTGACTTTTCAACGTAGTCGGATACCTTAATATTTTCTACCATTTTCTTTCGTAAAGTTTAAACACATTTTCAAAACATTCTTCCAAAGAGATTGGGGTAAATAACATTCTGGTCATTCTGTTTTAAAAAATAAAAAAATAAAAAAAATAAAATAAAAAAAAAGTACCAAGAAGTACTCCTTAACGACATATTTCATTTCCATTGAAGACCCTGACCTGCCTCTTTCGACAGCAATTTCAACCAGTTTCCCTTTTAACGACAACGCTATCTTATCCACTTTTCCACCCTCTCCAAATCTAAAAAAGAACGTGCGAATGATAAATTCGACACCTCTTATCCTCATCTAAGAACTCTCTTATCCAGAACAAAACATTTCCATTTGCCAGTGGGATTTTTATCTTCAGAGAGCCCACAAACAAATGAATGCGTTTCGTTGAAGTGTTAAAATTCTGCTCGCAATAATAGAGAGAGATAAAAGACTACAACACAGGGTTTGTGTTATCTGTACAGGTTTGGCTTGAGTAAAAACCGAAGTGGCCTTCACTTCACCCTGAGTACGTAAGAAGTGAACAAACACTGAAACTTTTCGGTAAAATTAATGGAACAGAATTAAAATTTTCCTGCTGAATTTTTTTTTTTCTTTTTTTTTTTTTTTTTGGACGCGTTTATTGACCTAGGCACTGCAAGTTTAGGAATATTATGTCTTTCAGAAAAGTCACTTTAGCTTCTGTTTAGAAATAAAAAAGTGAATAGCCCTCTAAATGTTCAATAAAGATCTAGTAAAATAAATAACATCATGAAACGAAAATTTAAAAAAAAATCTGCCACCTGCGTCAATATGGTCTTGCCGAAAAAAGAAAAGTATATATTTAAAAAAAAAATAATAATAATAATAATAATAAATAATAATAATAATAAAAAATAATAATAATAATAATAAAAAAAAAAAAAAAAAAAAAAAAAAAATAAAAAAAAAAAAAAAAAAAAAAAAAAAAAATGGCTGCATTTAGTTTTGTTCCAAATTGCTCCAAGATAATGAGTTTTTGAAACCGAAAAGGATTGCTCCACCAAATTTCCGTTGATCTGAGTCAGAAAAGACTGAATAGCAATATTACCTTTTAAGAAAACAATTATCTTGGATGGTTAATTTAGAGATATACATTTTTGTTTCAAGAAACTCGATTTTGTTTTAAAATCTGTTTATTCGAATGTTGCCAACTTGTTAATTTTTTATTTCTTCTTACTGGAAAAAAATGCAAAGACAATCAGTCTTTAAGAGTTAAGGACTTTAAACAAAGCGTTATTTTGAGTGCGGTTTCATCAGTTGGCAACAGTTGTGATATTCTAGTAACCAATCACAACGTAATACATATTAAAAAACAAATTCGAATTTCCACATTCCATAAGCCCGTTTCAATGAACTCATTCCCTATTTTATTTTTTTGCACTGATTGTGGCGCTGCCGTACATGATCATCATTACAGTGGAGTGTTAATGATGCGAGAGGCGAGTGCAACTTTAGCTACCCCATCAAACACCATTCTGAATTTATTTTTAGAATTCAGAGTATATTATGAATCTACTGGTCTGCCGGTGCAAAAATGTCCGAAACTATTAAAAAAACAATTTTGAATGAGTTGAATTAAATCCGATTGCCAAACATGCCATAACTTGCCAAACAATGAAAATCTTTTTCTTATTCGGTAACCTTCCGTTTTTTTATTTTTCAATGAGAAATGTTGCAGAGGATTCAGATATCTGGCGACGTTTTATTTAAAAGTGAGCCAAGTTGGCAATAAATATTACTGGATCCTCCCTGACAATCAATGATGATGCAAAGTTGTTTTTAGTTTCATCGCGTGTGCATAAGAAACAAACAATGCATTATTTTTAACACAAATAATCGTATAAAAAGGATAAAATACTATTTTAATAAATTGTCATTGTTATTTTTAAAACTTTTAAATGATCCCTCCCCATGTCGGTCGGAACTCACGGCAAAGAGAGAGAGTGCCTCGGTAAGCATGCGTAAAGTCTTGGGTTCATTTCCCAACTATCTCCGACATCAAAACTGAGTATTTACGATGACAATCGTTGCATAGAAGGTTTTTTTCATAGTTTTCTCTCATTGGAAAGGCACATGCAGGTTGATTTACCTTTGCAAGATCTCCCGGAACAACTATATGAACTTTTTAAAAGTATCATGTGGACGGTAACACTTGGATCACGAAAAATATACTATTACCTTTTACAATAGGATTTACTAAAATTTTCACTTGTAATTGTGTCTTTGGTACAACATTTTGATTTTTTTTTAAAGTATCGTTAAACTCACTAACACTTGGAAGATTAAAAGAAATATAATGTGCCTATCCAACACATCCTATATAGGAGGTGTTGGCCTATCACGATATATTTCAATGGGCCTTGGTTTTTGAGTATGCACTATTTGACGAAGACACCTTTCTATGCAAATAAAATGAAACGTTTTCACTAACCATTTATTTACTGACAGGACTTAAGTCCCGTCAGTTTTCTAATAGGTATTAATTTAAACGCTTTGAGAGGAAATGGGACTTTAAAATCCACTTCTATGTAGTTCGTTCTTCAATGGACAATTCCCGCATTTTTTAAAAACGAATGAAATTAGTACATATTTATGAAGAATTTCTTCCTGATTCCAAATATTTAAACAAAAGTTCGTTTAAGAAATTAGTTATTTAAGTATTAAGAAAAGAAAATGCCCCAAAACCAGTCTGATCAAAACCGTCAACAAAATTCGTGACGTAAAGAGATCCCTGTGTTTCTATGGTTATCGTGAGGTTTCTGCCAAATAGTTATCGTTAAAAAAGTTGGCGTTGATAGACCATTGCCACATTCAATACAGGTTAGCATGATTTCCGAGAAACTTGCAAATCTGGTTTCCGCTGCTGTATTTCAAGCTGTTTGAGATCTCTTTACGTCACGTTCAATGCCAACGAAATGAATCGTTTTCTCGCCAACCTCTAACAAGGTAATTTTAATCGCAAATTAAAAAAAAACAGAATTGTCAAGCTTATTTCTCTTTTTGCAAACACATGGACGCTTTTCAATCTTCTAGGCATAACATTTGGCATAACACCTTCTTATATACTTGTCTTTAGCAGGCTTTCAAAGAGAAATAAGCTTGTGCTGCCATCCAACAATTGAAGAACGAACTTCATAGAAGTGGATTTCAAAGTACCGATGAGTCTCAAAGCGTTTAAAATTTAATACAGAAAATTTATGCGACTTAAAAGTCCCTTCAGTATATAAAGAGTTAAAGGAAGCAATTGCTTACGAGCTTACGAAACCATTAAACACATACAGACATAGTATAAGAATATATATATATATAACTGGTTTTTCGGAATTATACCATTTAATGTTTTTTTGGCGTTAATTTTTTGTACAACGGTGTTATTTTTCTGTTAAATATTGCTTTTTTACTTTCAATTACACGTATGCATACATTGAGTAATGAAAATATAGTATTCGGCAAAAAAAAAAAAAACTTTTTTTCTTCGTGTTTTGGAACATTCTGATTTTAAAAAAGTGGTTTAGAAAAAATGTCTGTCTGTGTGTATTGCGTGTATGTGCGTACGTGGTCAGCATAACTCCCGAAAAAATTGACCTACAATGTTCAAATTTGGGGTGAGGGTTGGTGATGGCACAAGGACCTACCATAAAAGTTTTCATCAAAATCGCGCATGCACATAGGGTAGCTGCCATTGAAAAAATCATGTTTTTCAGTAGTTGCTAAAAAACGCTCTAACGATTTTGTTCAAAATCGCTGTGATAATGCCTCTTAAGGTGTTCCACCCTCCGGTTCCCCACCTCCGAAATTCCCGTAAAAATGCCTTAATGGAGTAAAAAGTTGAAAAACGAATGCCTTTAACCTTGAGCATACCTCATTAACGATCATTTTTACTTCTCTGCTCAGTTTCTCTTATACACTGTTAAAAAAAATTGTCCACCATGCACCAAAATTTGGTTCCCATTTAGCTGCCACCAACATTTGGTGCTTAGTTTCACGATTTAATGGTGCTTACGGTCCGAGGTTGCACCATTAAATCGTGAAACTAAGCACCAAATGTTGGTGGCAGCTAAATGGGAACCAATTTTTGGTGCAAGGTGGAACAAAATTTTTAACAGTGTAAGTAAGGATAATATAAGAATTATAGATAAGTATATCGCTAAAATCATCCTTTGGCGGAGGTTTTTTTTTTTTCTCAAAGAATTATCGCAAAAAATTTCTCCAAACTGGCCATTTTTACAAAATGAATGATGAAAATATGAATACTGTAGATGACACGTACTCACGTTAGTATTATAGTGTAATTGAAAGTTGTGCGGTCTAGAAGCAGGTGCCACACCTCTAGTTTTGTACATAAATTTGTAAAAAAAACTTACTTTAAAAACTTTTTATCTAATATTTTACCTCAAGTTTAATCCTTTCAGTCCCAATTATTTATTTTTCATTTTAAAAATCTGAAATTTATAAAATATACTCATTTGGTATCTAGAATAACAGGGTTGGAAGCAATTTTTTTTTGTTTAATTTTTTAATTAAAATTAAAAATGATTCCAAATGGCATCATTTGGCAATAGGTATAGGACAAGTATAAAGCTATTTCGCTTCGGCATTTCTAAATAAATAAAATAAAATGTGAAATCTACTATTTAGTCGTAAATATATCTTAACATAGTGAATACTGCTAAAAAAAATATAGCAATAACGTGATAATAACAGTTCGAATCTAAAATAAATAATATAGCCGGGAAAAGGTGTTGAGTTGTACTTAACTCCCACTGATGCCAAATGGAATCATCAATTTTCAATCGTTGCAAATGTTAAAATTTCAAAATATTTATTCGTTAAAAATGGTTAATATACAATTTTTAGATATTAAAGAAAATAATACGAATGTATTTGAAAGAGTTATTTAATTTAAATTACTTAAAAAATGAAATTAATTCCGGCATCTTTTTCGGAATTGAGAAAACATAAAAAAGCCTAATTTCATTCAGCAACAGAACCCGTGAAACAATATATTGGTGAAAAAGAAAAATGTATTTGGGCAGAGAATAGATTGATGATTGTAAAAACGTTGATTCGAATTCACTGGGAGTATTAGGTGAGGAGAAAAAAAAATTGTAAATGTTGTGATTCCAATTGGCATCACTGGGAGTGAAAGGGTGTAAATCATTAAAATAAATTGTGATTTAAGACTTTGAAAAAAGTACAGGATGAATTTGTTATATAATGAAGCTATTTCAGATGTAATCATATCTGCTCATATTTGTATATAGCAGTCTTAACACGCTATAAAAGTAAAAGATTGCACAAAAGGGCCTTTTAAAAATAATTGGTTTAATACCCTCTGGATATTCCAATTTCCTTTGAGATTATCATTGACGTTTATCGTATGATTTGTTTAGATAATAGATCTGAATAAACTATTAGTTCTCGTAGGTGTGGTGGGGTTGGAGAGAGGAGTTTACACTGGAAGATTACGATCTCCAATTCTTCTAGATGTTCATAATTACGAGATGTATTTGGTTGTGATAAACACTTTATAAATGGCAGAAATAGACAGTCGGAAGTTTCAAACAAACTATTAGTAGAATGTTAAACATTCATTAAAACGTAAACATCATTTTTTTAATGTAAACATGGCAACATAGAATTGAAATTACATTTTAAATAACCGCAAGAAAATTTTACAATTTTAATCCTCAAAGCTGGCCCCGTATACAGCGTGTCCCCGTATAACTTGGTCGACCTTTATTTTCGACACCGTTGGTCCTAGATGCATAGTCCCAATTGAAGAAATGTTTTAAATCGTTAAAATATTTTAACTGAATAGTTTTTAAGTTAGCAAAGGGGTTGGTATAAAAATTACGGATTGTAAATTTTTATATGGTCCCCAGTTCCTCCAACTCATATTTAGAAAAATGTTGCCCATGAAAAAACGTCCCCAATAAATAAAAATTGAAATTTATTCGACCAATAGCCACGGTGTTATTGGAGTTTAAAATTTTAACGCTATTTGGGGGGTCCGTACATAAATTGAAATGAGGAAATATCGTCATATCGGAATAACAACGAGCTTCTAGAATAGGTTTGACTATGGCCAAAAAGTTATTGTTCATCGCCTAAAACATAATTTTTGACTAGAAACTGCTTTGAAAAAAATTTTTTTTTTTTTTTTTTTTTTTTTTTTTTTTTTTTTTACAACACATAATAAACAGCAAACAAACTTATAAACAAATTTAATTTAGTAATCTTAAATAATAACATAATCAGAAAACAGCGCTTTTTGTTAACATAAACACAAATAAAAGGTAATAGAAATGAATAAAGTGAAAAGGATAAATAACCTCTTTCTTAATTATATATGCTCGAAAAGTTTTCTTTTGACTAAAATACCTAAGCGCACACGTGATTCAAATTCATCTTCAAAATTTGTCAGCATTACAAGCGTAATACACCTGGCAGCGGATAAAATTCGATTCTGCAAATCTAATAGACTCGTCGATTTTTTTTTTCATAGACCTTGCTTTTCAAAAAATTTCCAAAGAAAGAAATCTAAAGGATTTAGATCTGGTGATTAAGGAGACGATTCTACCGGACCACAATAGCCTATAATGTTGTTTTGAAATATGTTGTGTAGTATTGTTCGGCAGGAAGCTGCTTGTGGGTGGGGTGCATCATCCTGTTGAAAACGTATCTTTTTAAGGTTTGCTAACATGACATATTCATCCAGAAAGTCAGATAAAGGTCCCTGTAACAGGTTCGCATACTTTTTACCTTTTAATGTATCAGTAAAAGAGAAAGGTCCTACTAACGCTCCTTTCCATATGCCACACCAAACGTTAACATCGCACTTGATGCTTGCTTGGTCGGATTACATGGGGATTTTGCAGGGACCAAAAGTGTGTGTTTTGCTTATTTACTACCCCAGTTCTTGAAAACGTGCAACTATGAATCCAATTCTAGCTTGTTCATGAGGAAATTGCAGGAATCAAACCGTCTATTTTCATCCCCCGGGCAAAAACTCTTACACCAATCTAGGGGGATAAGGCCGTGTCGATTTAAGACTCTCCACGTATGGGTATTTGAGTATCCACATGCTTCACTAATGTCCTTGACACTGAATAAGGGAAAGAAACACTATAGCCCAAATTACCACTCTTGAATTTTCGAATCGAGGACGTCTTCCTATGCTACCCGTTTCTCTCAAACGCTTTACAAGATTTAAAAACTTGGAAATTTTTGCAAATTTACCATTGGAAATTAAGCATTTGGAAATTTAATTGCATATTGTCGCGCAACCTCTCGCTTATTTAATTACATAGCAATATTACAGAATAATTTTCAAAACGCAATTGCTTTTTCACTGTATTTCATTTTGCGTATATCCCCATAAAATATGTTAATGACCACGAGTTTAAAGTGATATAAGTCACTAAATTCCATTTTTCATATCTCCATGAATATTGGTCGTACAAATTTCGATTTTTTTTTGTTTGAAATATTTTTTCATGGGCAACATTTTCCTAAATATGAGTTGAGGAAACTGGGGACCATATAAAAATTTACAATCCGTAATTTTTATACCAACCCCTTTCCTAACTAAAAACTATTCAGTAAAAATATTTTAACAATTTTAAACATTTCTTCAATTGGGACTATGCATCTAGGACCAACGGTATCAAAAATAAAGTTCGGCCAGGTTATACGGGGACACGCTGTAGATATATTCGCCGTTCACAATTTAAAATACAAAACAATCATTCCATTTTATAAAGCACTAGAGAACCATAAGATGTAAAGAACGAAAAAGTTGGGTTCAGAAATTATTCTTAACAATTTTATTTTTTTAAACTTTTTTTTTAAAACTTTTTTTACTGATCGTAGGTCAAGTGTTATGGTGACCACCGATAGACGGACACATAGACATTTTTTCTAAACCTCTTTTTACTTTCAATTACCCATATATTTACATGAGGTTAATGAAAGTATAGCATTCGATCCAATTTTTTTTTCTTCTTTTTTTTTCACGTTTTGGAACATCTTGATTTTAAAAAAGTGGTCTAGAAAAAAATTTATGTCTGTGTATACGGTGGTCAGCATAACTCCCGAACATATTGACCTACGATGTTCAAATTTGGTGTGTGTGTTGGTGGTGACCATGAGATCTACCTTTTAGGTTTTCGTCTAAGTCTCGCATGCGCATAAGATTGAAATCATGAAAAAATCATGTTTTTCACCAATTGCTAAAAAACGGCTCAAATGATTTTGATTAAAATTTATGTGCTAATGCCTCTTAAGGTGTTCTAATCGTCCCCAAATTCGAAATTCTAGTAGAAATACTGTAAAAGCGTAAAAAGTAAAAAAACGAGTGCCTTTAACACAGAGCTCTCTGCTCTTGAGCATCGCCCATCAACGATTAATATTTGTCTGTTTCACGCACAAGAATGTTCAATGTAATGTCTATCAAAATCGCCAATATCGACATCATGGCATTTTTTTAATTTTTATTTTTATTTTTTGCTCAGGAAAAAGTTATTGTCAAAAATATCGCCAAACTAGCTATTTTTATTTAAATCAGTGAAAATATGAAACCGGTAAATAACACCATTTTCTAATGCAATGACCGATAATATAGTGTAATGAAAAGTTTCACACCCCTAGCATTATTTTTGCTCAGGACGTTCCAAAGCGTGTTGAAATGCAAAGGCAATTTTTTTTTTTTTTTTTTTTTAAATCAAACACATTTTTTAACCGAATGCAATATTTTCATTACCCTCTAATATTTATAGGGTAATTGAAAGTAAAAGTAAACAGTCCAAAAAAAAAAAATTGTAGAATCGGAAGAATAAAAACACAACAGTATTGTAAAGAGAAAAAACGCGTTTTTCGGAACTCTTTTCCGCATTTACTTGTTCGTTCGATCTCTCCTCAAATTTATAATTTTAACCAGAAGATCGTATTCTTGTTGGATACCCCCTCCCCCCCCCCTTCCCCTCTCCCAAATTAGACATCTATTATATCTTCTAGAAATGTCAAAAATCCGTTTTAGTATTTTTCGAAATAAATAAAAAGTGACGGAACTTAGCTTTTTTATACTTTGACACTGGAATTAATATATATTTGCTTTTTGGATGTTATATATATTTTGTATGATTTGAATGACACGTCTTCGTTGCCCCAGATACCAAATACAACATTTTGTCAAACTCAAAATTGGTCAAAATAGCTCTTTAGAAAGTTTTTCATTTTGTGTAGTCGATGCAAGTAACAATATTAGAAGCTAAAAAATGGAAAGGAAAATAAAATAAAATGTAGCTTGTATAGCTTTTGTTATTTGTAAAAAAAATATTTTTGAACCAAGATCCAGTGTATGGTAAAAAAAAAATTGCATAACTCCAGAGGATGAAACACTGACATCAATTACATGCTTGGAACAAAATATGGTACAGCCATGACTATGCAAATGTAAACACTTAAGATAAGTTTTCCAAGCACTCTACTGTTCTTTTTGTTATCAAAACATTTAAACCTTCTGCGCACCTACTTCAGCAAGCCTGTTTCTGAATTCTGTTTGAACAGATGCTCTAAGGATTTCATGTTTGAACTACTAAATTTCCTTCCGAACATACTTTTTCTACAAAAATCCCTATTTGATGTTTTTTACCTTCCGCTTTAGAAGTTAGGGTTCTATCTGGTTAATCTTTTTTTCTTCAATTACGTTCTCTTCAAAAACTTCTCGGTATTATGTTTATTTACGCAAGTTCTTTTGTTTAAAGCAATTAACTATTTGGTTTAGAGTTTGCATTAATGGATTTCCATAGAATTCTTAAAGTTCATGAACCATTATTGCCCATTCAACGATAAAACCGTAAATTTTAATGCTATTTTTTTTTCTTTTGCGTTTAATTACTAAAGGCAAATGGGTACTACTGCGAAAATCGATTTCAAGAAGTTGTATCTCTGTAACTAGCAAGACATTCTATTGTTCACATTCTTAGGATTGAATGAATAGAAGAAGAAAGAACAATGAGAAAACTTATTTTTAAAATGTTTGTGAAAATAATTAAAATAAATCAATCTGAAATTGTCTTAAAGTTCACTGTTTCCACATTTCTCGCAGAAATTGCAAAATAACAAATAGGAACAAATGAAAATTTTCTTGTTTATATTTTGTTCCGAATATTTGCTTTAATTGCAAGTTTAAACCTCAAAATGGTTTTCAATAAATTTCTTCCCTGGAAAAATATTCTGAAACTGCCTGAGTTGTTTCTATTTTATTTAAAAAATATCCTTGATAATTTTGTAATAGATATTTTACGAGCTGATAAAAACTTATCCTCTAAATAATATAGTCAGTTTTATTTTTATAAAAAACGAATTTAGTGTTGACTCTTGTGTTACTATATTTTTACTTTCAATTACCCATATGTAATACATAGAATAATGAAAGTATAGTATTCGGTAAATTTTTTTTTTTTTTTTTTTTTTTTTTTTTTTTTTTTTTTTTTTGCATTTCTCCACGTTTTGATTTCCACGTCTGATATCAAAAAAGTGATATAAAAAAATGTCTGTGTATGTGTCTGTGGTCAGCATAACTCCCGAACAAATGGATCGACGTCGTTCAAATTTGATGTGAGAGTTGGTGGTGGCCATGGGACCTACCATTAAGGTTTTCATCAAAATCGCACTTGCGCATAAGGTAGCTGCCATTAAAAAAACCATGTTTTTCAATGATTGCTAAAAAACGTCTCTAACTATTTTGTTCAAAATCGCTGTGGTAATGCCTCTTAGGGGGTGAAACATCCCCACCTTCGAAATTTCAGTAAATATGCTTTAATGGCGTAAAAAGTTGAAAAACGAAAGCCTTCAACACAGAGTTCTCTTTCTTTGAGCATAGCTCATCGACGATCGTTTCTCATATAAGAACTATACATAAAAAAAACTATCACCAAACTGACAATTTTTTCTCAATGAAATAGGAAAACAGAAAAACAGTAAATGACCTGTATCCTCATCAGTAATATAGAGTAAATGAAAGTTGTGCGACATTCCACACCCCTAGTTTTTATTATATTGAATACTAACGACGTAAACTTAAGTAAAATGTTTATCATTTGCAACCAATTTATTGCGCATTACATAGAGCTTTATACAAATATTTTTAAATTCTTCTTTAGAAATACTATGTAATTTAGTTATTCTAAGAAATAACAATTTTTAACTGAATGATATAGTGAAACTAGATTTGAAAAAAATTAGCTGTCCTTATGTAAAAAATAAATTTCCATGTGTGTTCGATTCAGGTCACATGGTACTTAATGAATTTTACACATTCTCTGTCCCAACTCGAATGTACTTCTCCGTGCGCTTGTCGTCATCGTTCGTTCTAAATTTTGACACTTCAGTCTTATTTTTATACTTGTGTCTTGCTGTCATTTTCTAAGTATTTACGGTTATTTTTTAGAGGTTTTATTGAAAGTAAAGATTATGATGGAGTCAAATTTAAAGTATAGTTAAGTGCTCAAATAAGAGAACAAATCACGTGGGAAAGCTATCTTGAATCTAAAGTCATCTCTATAGTAAATGTCACGTTATTTGTTTGAGAACAAACCTGTTAAAACTGTACCTTTTGCTTGATCAGCTTTAAATGTAAATCTGAGAAGGGGGGGGGGGGGAGAACCACTTAAAAAACGGTCTTTTGCCATGCATTCTAAAAAAAAAAAAAAAAATTATCTTTATTTTTCAGATAATACTTTTATTGCCGGAACTCATATGAACCAGATTTTGTTTCATTATGAGCCTGTTTTCAGAAAAGGTATTGTCCATCTAGATAATAAAAAAAAATTAAAAAAAATAAAAACAAAATCATTTAACTAAGTGGAGCTTAACTGAAAATATAACTTCTTCTATCTAAACATAAGAAATAGATTACCACAGTCATTTTTTATTTTAGTTTTTTTTTTACCATAAGCAGAGTGGTTTACTGATTTTTTTAAACTACATGTACTTCTACAATAAAACAACGAAATACTAAAACTTCAATTTTTGAATTATACGTTTCTTCATATTCCGCTTGAAAGTATCTCAATTTCTGTGGCTTTAAAGGATTCCTAAATATTTAAAATTATTTTACGTTGGTTTAGGAGTATTTTCAAACTGTGAACCACATATTTCGATCAGATATTTGGAATCGGTCCGAAATAATCTGTGCATTATTAACTTACTCCATTTAGCCCCTTATCTAATTTCTTAAGGTTCACATCAGATCCTCATCAACATGCAGTTTAATTAACAAATTGTATTTTGAATAAAATTATTATAACCAGTTTATATATAGTTAACATTTGAATCAAAAGGTTGGATGATCATTAAGTTCCAACTTGTAATAAATATATTCCTACCTGCCTATTTGCCTAACAGTTATTCAATTTCAGAGTATCATTGTCTCATTAATTACTCTGTCGATGGATTGTAAAATTCATTTTGGAAAATTATTGTGTTTCTTTTCCAATTTGAAATATAAAATTGGTATCAAAAACTTTGAAGTTTGAACAAAATAGTATTAAGTAGACTGCGACAAAATGATTTATTGATGTACATTCGCTGAGATTGTGGAATATGAAATGAATTATTCATGAAAATAATAGGGAATACATTATCAGCTATAACTAAATAATACCAGATAGACGATTTTTACTGAAAACGAAAAGATATTTTGCATTTGTTTTTAGTTGTGGTCCTTTAAAAAAAAATTCTAAAATTACTTTTGCTCGTTTATGAAAAAAATTTGCAAAATCGTTGAACTAGCCTATGTAGCACAACAGTATTGACAAATATCGAAAATAGGGATTCTGAGAAGATTGACCTGTCCATACCGAATCCCAAGCATTGCTCTAAAATGCACTATTCTTTTTTTCAAAAACCACACTTCAAAACACTTCAAACCCATCACAAAAAATAATTTTTACCCCTCCACAACACATATTTCAATGTGTTGTGGAGAGGTAAAAACACATTTCAATTTTAAAGCTCAGCACTGTGCGTTTAAAATTTCCACTATATTTTCCCCAGCACTGGACTTGATTGGCCAAGATTCGTAGCAACGGCCAATCTGCAACTGTCTACATTGGAATTGGCTAGTGTCAAGCGATATTGGCCAACGTATATATATATATATATATATATATATATATATATATATATATATATATATATATATATATATATATATATATATATATATATATATATATATATATATATATATATATATATATATATATATATATATATATATATATATATATATATATATTTTGTTCGAATGGTACAGTACGATAAAAAAAAAAAAAAAAAAATCGAATGAGTGCTATATTTTCGGTTCTAATTATCGTATAATCTTGCGGTTTGCACCAAAATGTTTTGTTTACGATTTTCTATACATCTAATGCAATTTTTTTTCTTTGGGGGCTGTGTACTAAGTAAGTTTAACTCTATCTTTAA
The DNA here is from genome assembly GCA_963978545.1 of Linyphia triangularis. Lineage (NCBI taxonomy): Eukaryota > Metazoa > Arthropoda > Arachnida > Araneae > Linyphiidae > Linyphia > Linyphia triangularis. Next base: position 56,400,909 of record OZ021731.1, on the reverse strand, counting down.
AAACTTTAATACGAACCCCTATTTTTTATGTTTTCATTCGATTTAGAATACCTCGTTTACCCTAGATACCAAATTTCAGTTCATTATCTTGAGAAAAACGTCACTTATGAGCAAAAATGATTTGGTCAATCTTGAGGGCCAAACTCTTTTTAAAGATTAGCGAGGAAGAAGAATACTTTTTGCGTACTTCAAGACATAATCTATTACACAGTCCCTTAAAGGGAGCTTTCTTACATTTTTGCTCAAATATCGAGAAATAAAAGTCGAAATGGAATGAAAAAATTCTGGAGGGGTTTTCGACCATGATAATTCTAATGGAAGCAAAAAAATTTCTATTTAAAATTCTTTAAAACTTGTTTTATTAATTAATAATTAACTATTATACAACCGTTTGATTCAAAAACTGCATTTTATTTATGTTTGGCCTTAAACAAACTATACTTTGAAATAAAAATTACTAAAATATATTAACTATATAAGAATTTATGACCAAAAAAAACAAATTTTCTTTTTATCATTAATTTATAATTTTTTTTGACATCGTTTAAATTACTAGCCACTCATTGGAAAATTATGAAATTTGGTATTTAGATGTTCTTTTGGATTCTAAATCTAAATGTGCTATAATATTATGGGGTTGCCATTGAATTTTTCAAACTTAGGTTTAGTTATAATACATAGATGACTCTTCATGATAAAATATGTATATATGCAATTAATAAAGACCTTCCACAATTTACAACGGTACTTGATTTTTGCTATTTCATCAATTAGAATACAAGATATAGCAATCATTCGATTTTTATTTTTTTTTTGCGGACTGTACCTACCATCATTAACCTTCTCTATCCCCATTGCAACATAAATAAAAGAGGCTTAGTCCAAGATATTTTCAGTTACTTGTTCTTCAAGGTGTCCACTAAGTCAGTCTCATTGTTTTTTTCGTTGTGATACGCACCCAGAGCTGCCCGAGGACAAGGATATTGTCACACAATACATAAATATGACAGGCTCTCATAAAACCCCATGATGGACACCCAAACCCATTTAGAAGTCATAAAATGTTCATTTTAACGAGCGTCTTAAAGAAGACGAAATTAAGGAATTTAAGGACACTTAAACCGACGCAGGAGAAGACACGCTTATAAATCATACGAGCAATTGCGTCACTAAAAAGGCTGGAGCCAAAGCCATGTGGAGATTCATGCCGTAAAGGACATTCTTCAGATTTAGGCGTGTTTTCAAACATGTTTTTTAAATATATTGTATTCGGGTATAATCCTTTGGAATTAACAATGATATAGTGCTTTCCTTCAAAAGTCCTGATTCTTTTTTTTTTTTTTACTTTCGATGTAGGGGTCCGTTTTACTATTGGTGCGAAATATTTATATGTTTTGGCCACTAATGACAGAGTTTTAGCTACTTTTCAAACTGGCTGTTGAAAAATTACCAATCAGTTCTTAACTATTGTAAAAGAGCTGTTATGAATTTTGTTATAGGAAATATATTTTATAAAGTAAAAACTGGTAATTTATTCTTTGTTTAGAGGCTTCTCAAAACTTAACAACAGTGAACTCGTAAGGAAAGTTTTAACAGAAGCTTCAGTGCGCACAACTTGTTCAGGCACAGAGATAATTCTGGCACCGCAAAAGTAAGCAAACCCTGCGAGCTACTTTCAGAAGTATTCTCAGAATACAACTGATTCAAAATTCTATTTCCTCAGGATTTTCATATCCTCGCGAGTGAGCTTTTATGAAAAATCTGGAGAAAACGATTTGGCATTCAGAACGCGCAGGTATAATAGTTAAATTTCTCGACTAACCTCCAACTTTTCCAAGCTTGTGGTTATCGCTGTTAACAAGGGCGTAGCCAGGATTTTTTTTCCGGGGGTGCTGAGAAATTATAAATGTCAACTTCGGAAACAGTGATTATCATTCAATAATTTACAAATCAAAATTAATCAAACTAAAAAACAAATAAACACTTTTTGGGATTGTAATACTTTTAGCACATATAGCATAATTAGTTACTGGAATTTTAAAACTATATGGTAATTAATTTAGGTAAACATATTTCAATAAAAATATATTAATTATTAAAATATTATAATTAAATCAATTTATTATTGGAGTTATAATGTTATTGCCAACAATAACCATTAACATTTGATTAACAAAGTCCCAATCTAACGCTTTAACGTCCCAATCCGCATGCCCAGCGAAATAGGTCAATAGTTTTAAAAAAAAGCTTTATGATCGTAACCATTTATATAAAATAATTTATTTGAATAGTGAAAAATTGCACTTACCTTGAATGGGGTAGAAATAAGAAATTTCTTATATAGAGAATTCTGAAGTGTTTAACAAAGTGGGATCCGAGCAATGTTGAATATGTATACAATGCTACTCTTGGAGGTTGGAGATGGCTGCTAAGAAAGAGCCGGTTTGTGGCTTTCTGGACACCCCTTGTCACCTATTGTACTAGTGAACCAGAGTCCCTGGGGGGGGGGGGGGGAGAGGGATCATGGACTAGACAAGTACAAGATCCCCCCCTCCCATCCCCAGGACTCTGAAAGCCTTTTGTCGGACGAAAGTCCGCACCAACGAGACTAGACACCGCGTATCACGTCGACTAGTCATCAAGCCTGAAGTCTGGAGTGCTACATTCAGGGCAGATTCAACTTAATTCGATTCGTTAATAATTTCGTTAATAATCGTTAATAATTTCAAAAAATTAGAAAATAATGAGAACTTGTGTTAATTTCAAATTTTAATTATCCAAGCATAAATAGATCTATTTCTGACTTTCGAGGTTTGAAAATTTCGGAGGGGGCTGCAGCCCCATCAGCCACCCCCTGGCTACGCGCCTGGCTGTTAACAAATTAACTTATAATATAAATTTAAAGAGAAGTATATACAATATTTACAATTTCATACAGAAAAATTGCATAACGTTAGTATGTATATACTTAGTAAAATACCTATTCACATATTGGTTAACTGGAGATAGTTACTTAACAAAATGTTCAGTCCAGGTGTAAAGTTCTAGAGAACTTAATGTGTTGAGAACTTGAAGATAAAATCAGATCTTTTAATTTTTTTTTTTTTTTTTTTTTTTTTAATTGGATCATGTGTTTGGGTAAAATAGATTTTTCGAGTAATTTAAATTATTTTCTAAACTGTGTTGTTAACGCTTCTTTAAATCATATGTTGGTGTCGCCATCTGTTAGTCTTAGGAAATAAAATAATACTTTAACGAATTGTTTTTTAATAATAAATACAATAGATGGCGGCACTATCTGGTTTAATGTCTAAGCAAATAATTTGAGAAGGAATGGAAGAAGATTTGTGTGGTTTATAAAAGATTGTAGTTTTTTGTTTATTCCTTGATTTATGAAAAATATTAATTAGATTTTTAGAGAGGGAAATATATTAAATTGATTTTATTATTATCAAGATTAACTTTAAAATAGCGACATGCATAAATAAATAAAAAAAAAAAAAATTAAACAGATCGACCTAAAATTATTTTAAGCACCAATTCCTAAAAATCTTAGATCCTGTTTAAAACATTCGCCAAATTTTACCTTGAATATATAGGAGCTGATCGAGTTCTCTTTTGCTTTTAAATTTTTATTTTGGGTTTAGAAATTTCAATAATTTTAGAAAAATAAATTTGAAATTGAATTTGTAAAAGTATAGTTCCTTCATACACTTTTATTCTAAAACTTGTCGATTAAATCGGATGATTTATTTTTATTTTTTCAACAATAAATAATAGACAAACTGGTTGACTTTCCAAAAATAATATTTATTTGTTTTAAGCATAAAACTCCACAAAATTAATCATTCATATGAATGTACTATTTTCTACAACTATATTATTATAATAAGTAAAATTTTCATTTGATGTATCTCCTAAAATATGTAAGCTAACTTTAGTGATAAAAAATAAACTTTTAGAAGTTTAAAAAGTTATACCGTAATTTTAAGCATAGTAACCCATACTATAACAAGCTATTCAATAAAATAATAAAATACACAATATTTTTAATGAAATATTCAATGTTTTTAACGCAATAAATGCAAAATTGATTTCTAGATGACGTGCATGAGATGGGGCATGCTGACATAACTTTAAGGCAGTTTTATTTCGTAACAATGACAAAAAAAGTTTCTAGTTTGCGACGTCTAAGAGACGTATTTTTTATTTTTTCGTTACCTAATATATTTTTAAGATTCATTGGAAATTATTGTGTAAAGGGACACATTACAAAAGTGAGATGTGTCCCCTTTACTCGCCTCTATTATGGATTCTAACTCAGTGATATAACATAGAAGGTTAAAATTAATCAAACAATTATATTTAAAAAAAAATTCTTCCAGTAAAAAAAGTAAAAATACACGAACTATGGGATACATAAAATTTTTATTCAGATTCCAAGTCATTCAAGTTGTACATCATTAATTTCTTCATTAACTGTAATGGTTTCATCTGCTGATTGCTAACTACAAAGAAAAAATCTTCTTGCCTTTCTTTGAATAGAGACGAAATTTATTTATTTAGCTAGTTAGTTAGTTATTTTATTTTCTCAACATATAAAAAGAAGTGTAAATAAGTGTGATAACTTTCTTAACACTTTAAATAATGATTTAAAATATTTTTTTTTTCGTAAGGAATGGATTTTGAATAAAACGAAAGAGAAACTTCTTTAAAAGATTCTTAACGAAACAATGAACCTTTTTTTTTTTTTTTTTTTAAATTTTGTGGATTTTTTTTTCAAAAAACTAGAAATTTTTTTTACAGGAAAACTATATTTTCATAATTTTAATGCTTTAAATTTGTTTTTTCAAGTTCAGATCCGTGTCGCATAAAATTTTTTTGCAATTTTAAAATTTTCGAAATTTTGAAAAATGCAGAGTCCACGGAAAATGTTTCGTCGGGAGGTGACAGACTAATGGAAAGACTGACAAAAACATTGTAATTTCCTTTTAATTGAAATTGTAATTTCCTTAGTAATGAACTAAGGTATAATAATGTCAGAAAACATCGAATTATTTTATTTACCTATAGTCTATTCCTTACACTATTAATCTACTTACCAAATAAATCTGAGAAAAACATACTGATTTATATCCATCCTTTATAATGCAATGAATTCCACATTGGCTCCGTTACAAAATAGCTTGCGCCAAATCGGCACTACATAGTGCGCAGTAGCACGGTATACTGACATTCAGACTAAAGTGGCAACCCTACAGTCGTTTTCGTTTACCAATAACCAACCAACCTAGGCTAACGACAGCAAGACTTTTTGTTTGTGATTTTTCAATAATATCTTCTAATTGTTTGTAAACACAAACTTCTTGATGTGTGCTTTTGAACTTATGAACTGCTTTCCTGAGCTTAGTAAAAGACCATTCTGGCCTATAAATTGGTCATCGTAAAAATCGATGGCAACTACTACTGCACCTACCCCATCTCAGCCTCTGCCAGGTAGGCCTTACTCATACAGACGATAATTTTAATAAAAAAGCGTTTTGAAATCGTTTGGAAAGTTAGAAAATCTTCGTTTAAAACAGATAATTTCTGCTTGCATTTTAGTCTGTGTCATTTAAATCAATATTGTTAACATGATCTTAGATGAATATTCATGCTTAAAGATATAAACAATTATAATATTTATTCAAGTTTTGTCATTCTTTCGCCTCCTAACTCAAGGATCACCTATAATCTGGAATTTAGAATCCTGAGTTTTTAACGAATTTTGGAATTTAGTTATTTACATTTTCTGGTGTTGTATCTCATAAATGCTTGGACCCCAAAACACATATTGATTTCAGCTTTGGGTCAATATCTACAAATCTTACTCATTCTATCGTTTTGTATTATCAATAAATCCCGATTTTTAATTGTGATCTTCATTTCTTTATTATCGAATAATTTTTTTTTTATGGCATTAGGAACTAAAGATATACATATAATAATATATTAATTAGCTATATGTAAACACAAGATACAATATTTAACGTTTTGAAATTAGTTCTCGATTACGTTTTTTTTTTTTTATTGTTTTCAAGAGATTTTATTGTTTAATTTTTAAAGTCAATAATTGATTTACAGAATTGATATCATATTTGCTTGGTTTAATCTGGTTTCTGAAAAAATTAACTTATATTAGCTTCCCCTTTGATCAGATTACTTTCTAGGACTGGAGATACTAACTTTTCTTTAAGATGTTTGATATTCAGAATAAAATAATTGTATAATATAATCAAGTATCCTCAAATGTTTGTTTTCTGTGATTTTCAAAAGTTTGACATTCCGATTATTCACCTAATTTCATAAATGTACTATTTCCTATTTTGTTTGAAGTAAAATATAAGATCACAGTATCAGTTCCTCATCGATTTTCTAAAGAAAAGTTATTTAATTTCAATATGTTACTCATATTTCAAAATGTTCTACTAAAATATACTTGTCAACTAAATATATTATGAAACTATTCTACTATTCAGCTAAAGTATGCTTGTGAAGATTCTGTAATGTTTTGTTAATTACAATAAATAGGCCATATGGTTACTAAATGTGATAATGTTACAACCCTGTACCTATGATGATACTGTACTCTTAAATTTAGTACTTTTATTTCTCAATGCAAGTGATCCCTTTTTTTATAATAACTGGTGATTTTATTGTTGAATGTATTTTTTAATAAATCACACTATGTTATTGTAGTATTTATTGGGAAGAGGCTTGCTTTACTTAAATTTTGAACTATTTAGAACTAGAATCTAAGCTTGGAAATTTGTTGTGGTTCTGAATCCAACTTGAATTCTTGGCCTTATTCATTGTCAAGCTGTTTATGTGAAACATTGCCATGACTACTGAATAAATGTCAAATTTTATAATTGTTGGTATTGTATTCGACTAGCTTGAGCAGAAGCAATGTTGGCATTTGAAATAAAAAATTAGTTTAAACAAGTCCAAATTAATGAGAGTTCGAACATCTGATGGCTGTGAAGTTAACGCTCAGGCTTTGCATGCCAAAGGTGCCAAGTTCGAATTCTGGATTAGGTATGGATGTTCGTTGTGGTTTGAAATCCACATTAAGCTGTAGGTTCCGCTCTGATTAGCCGTCATTGTGCAAAAAAAATTGGTCATTGAGCTTACAAACTAACCAAGTTGATGATTATAAATGAGAACAAATTTAGAGGTGGAGGGGAAGGTAAGATCTCGCTCTCCAACATAGCATAGATTGTACTCCAATCAAACCCCATTAACGTGAATTAGCTTAACATGAAATCTCATTTAACGCGAAGTAAAAGTACTTCTTCGTACTTAAAACTTAACAATAATTTAATGTGAAATTCGGTTAACGCAAACAATTTCAGCGGCCAAATCGAGTCCACATTAACAAGGTTTGACTGAATTGCAATTACTATTAACAAAGTTTGTTCCTTTCTTTACCTGTAATCAAGGAGATGTTATAATGGAACCTTGAATCGATTAACGAATAATATTTTTTTAGTATTTTTTAACAGATTTTGTTATCAAAGGGAAAAAAGAAAATTATATATGAAGGAAAGAAATAAAATCATAACTCCTTTATAGGTGGAAGATAAGGGAAAGGTGAGGAGCAAAAAAAAAAAAATCTGTTCTTTAAAATGTATGATGAGATGTTCAAATAATAACTGACAGTGGTTTTGGATGTCAGAAACAGTTGTCTCTAAAAAAGCATATCTATTCTTATATATGTTAAGCTATATATATGCTTTAAAATGATTTTTATAAAGATGTGTAGCAATATTTCGTTTGAAAAAATTACATAGTTTAAGTCACATTTCTCTGAGTCCTGATAGAAATAGTGAGGGAGGAACAGCAAGTATGTAACACAGGGATAAATGTTTGTATACAAATATCACTGATCTCATTTTCCAACAACTAAATGGGAAAAAAACTTTATTATGAGTCCAAGAATTGCTATATTTAACTTATTCAAATGATGCTTATTCCTTTTCCTCCGTCAATCCCTCCTTGCTAAATTAGCACTAGGCCTAGTTAAAAAAACGTTGAATTGTCGGGATTCTATTATTTTGGAGCAAATGTTGTCTTTTTTCTTGTTGGTAAGTACTATACGAGAAAAGTCATCTGCTCCAAAGAGGCTTATCTTCACAGATAACATAAAGCTAGAATAACAGAATACCAGTTGTTTTTTGTACATTTGTATCAATGAGTAATATTTATATTGATCTTTTAGAGGTCAGTTTAGCATTTCTTTTGGCCTATTCACTAAATCCTTTGGAAAGGAGCCTTAAAAAAAATCTTATCTTTATAAAAACTTCAATTGCAAACACTCATAAGTCAATTGTTTCATGCACTTTGATGGTTGCTTTGGATTTTCATGGTGCAAAGGTGGAATTAAAACTTTTTTAAGGATTGATGCAAAGGAAGTATTACAGGATTTATGAAAGGGCTACCTTAGTTTTCTTGCTTTATCAGTTGTTGCAACTTAAAGCAAAATGGTCAAGTATTGTCATAACTGCTAAACGATGTTAAAGTTTGTTGTTATGGGCATTATATTTAATTTATCTGGTAAGAAGTGCCAGGTATTGATATTCCGAAGCTAAATAGTTTTGCCTAATATGAAAAAATTACCTTTTAAGACAAGCAATTTTTCTTTATTCTATCTATTAACATTTTCAAATTCTTTAGATTTATTGTACACTTTTTGGGTCGGAGCATTACTAATTAAGTCTAATCAGGTTGGTAGCTCTTAACTGTACTTGGCTTTAGCAAACAAGCATGAATTCTCCATTCTAAAATATATAATATTTTTGTTATTTTTAATAATTCAGTTGAGTATGGTGCACAATTTTACTATTTTAATTGAATAATTTTGTCACTGACATATTTTATTAGTGATTTTAGACAAATTGGCAAGATCACTGGATTTGTTAAAAGTAAATTGAATGTTCAAAGTTAGATTAAATAGTTTTAACCTTTTTAATTTTTTTTTTCATTTAAATGTAAATCTATCCAAAGCTAATTTTGTCAAGTAGTCTGGAAAATTTTCATCCTCTTTTCCTGAAGTCTATTTTTATGCCTGATCTTAAATCAGTTTAAGGTAATCAAATACAAATAAATAACTGCACCCATATTTGGGTTATTGAGTATTTGTAAAGGGCTTTCTTTTTTCTTTAAGGTAGCTTTCTGTTAGGTGTGCAATTCATAAACAATTTGTTTTCAGTGCAAACTCGTAGACTGGGATTCAAACCTCATCCTAAAGTCAATGAAAACTGGACTTTGTAAGAGTATTTGCAAATGGTTTCTTTGACTCGGGACTCTGTTTAAGATTTATTTAGAACTGTTTACTGGTTTTTATAAAAAATTATTTCAATTAAATTAATTTAAAAACAATTATTACCATTCACATACTTCTATGTATGTTTTAATGCACTTCATCCTTTCCCAATAAACATTTTAATATTTTATTGAATTTTCAACTGGAACTGAAACAAATTTTCTGTTGACATACTTGATTTTTTTTTTTGTAACATAATAAATAAATGATTTTTTTTTTTCATTTGGTGCTTATAAAAATTCTAATTTTTTCAAAAACATTTTAAATTTTGCAAAAACTGGCTTTTACCAATAATTAGATATCTAAAATAACAATACTACAGTAGACCATGAGTTGAAACCCCAGTAAAAATCTGTATTCAAGGTTATTAGACAATGTTTTTTAAGTTTGTATAACGTATCTTTTCCATTCTATACTTCTTACGACACCTTCTGATCTTTCACTTTTATGTTCTATTACTACTGATGCTTGATTTGAAAATAGTTTGTGTGTACGCTCACCTTCTACTGGTGAGCCCTAATTATTTTAAACAGCAAAGTCATTCCAGAGTTTTAGCATTTTGCTCAATAATAGATCCATCCAAAAGAGGAACCAAGTTTTTAATTTAGCTAGTTTTAACTGAAAAATCTGTCTTTAAATGATATTTTTTATTATAATATTTTATTTTGTAAAGCCGAATGTGGTTACAGACAATTTTGAGGTTCAAGATTCATTCCTAAAAGCTAATCTGAAGTTTTTACAAATTATTAAAATTTTCTTCATTTATTTACAGAGCTGTTATTATTTCAGGTACTGACGCTAGTAAAGCGATAAAAAAAAGGAAGCCTGGTATCAAGGAGTAAGTATCTATTTATTTGTTTTAGAAAAAACTCACCATTCAATAATTGCACTTTCATAGAAAATATTTTTGCATCATAAACGTGTCTGTAGAAACTTCGGCTGTGCTGCACTTTTAGATGGAAATATAAATATTACCTCAACTTCCTTTCATTAGCAGACAAGTTAAATATTGAATTGTATACATTTTTCAGAAGATATGTTTATTTGATTGACGCATTTGAAGAAATACATTAAACTCAAGAAGCAATAAAAATCCAACAAATTGTGTGAAAGTTATCTATTTTTATTAGTATATGATGCAGATACATGGACTTTTTGACTGAATGGCAACACATTTTAGTGGGGACTTCAGGAATTTGTTCAGTAATTTTATTTTTGTGTTCTTCTGGCCCTAGCTCCATGTAGGGGTGGCTAAAACAAGACTGATAATCAAAAATTTCTTAGAGCTTCTGTGATAATATTATCATTCATACACAAAACCTCTAAAACAAAATGCATGAAATTAGTCCACTTATTACTCAGCTATATTTTCATATATATAATTAAATATAATCATAAATATATATTTTTTGCATCATCGGTATCAATGTGATTATTATTTGTAGCTGATTTATTGAGCAGAAATAAAAATATCTAAGTCAGATTAATAAGTCTAATTCTATACAGCTAAATTGTTTAATAAATTAGTTAATATATTGTTTTATAAATTAATTTGTTAGAATAACCGGCATCAAAAAGTGTTAAAACATTTATTTGCTACTGTAGCTTGTTCGTTCTGCATAACAAGACTTGTACAATGTGTTATTATAATTGATTCCACAGATCATCTTTCAAATAGAACACATGTATAAAGTACTATCCAAAAAATTTTATGAAGTCCAAAGCATAGTTTAAAACTAAGGTTTGGAAAAACTAACATTTAAACTTTTTTTAAAACAGATAAAACTCAAGTTTAATTGCTTGAATAAAACATTTTAACCTTTCTATCGTAATAAAAATATTTGCATACAGGAAAATTAGTATATTTGTATTTTAAAAGTATACATATAAAGTACTTTTCGAACATATATTGTACATTATTATATACAAACATGCTAATTTAGAATTGGACGTTTCTGTGCTTGCAAATAGAAATTTCTGGGCTTTGATAATATATTTTTATTTATAGAAAAGAATGGGATCAACATTGCAATATACACAATAATTGTATAAGTAACTATTAATATACAGGGGAAATTGGATACTAGAAGTGTCATTGCGACTTCTTTTTGGCCTTGCAAGAAACTGCGAGTTATCTTCAGTTTTCAAAGGAAAAAAACTAAAATTCTTTTATATCACTTGAAAAAAGTAATTACGAATGAACAGTATTGAACAGTGTCCGTTTGTAATTTGTAATGATTTCTAACAATATTTGAAATTAATGTCTGCTATCAATTAATAAACCTGGTATTTCAGTATTGATTT